>JAOEGL010000001.1:167472332-168676082 GCA_034509955.1 Urosaurus nigricauda | reverse complement strand
ATTGTGATTGAAGCCACAATGAATCTGCCAGTCTTTAAGGCGACTTAAAGACTACTTTTGTCGTCGTCGTTGTTTTGATAAAGGAAACAGATACCACAAAGCCTGAAGAAGGGGGAGGTGGGGAAGGGAGAATGAAGGGGGAGCCACCATCCAGAGAAATCTAGTTTGTCGGGACAGGATCTTTCAAGAGCCTACAGGCCGGTTTCACAAAACTTCTGCACTAAATAATGCCAGTTAATCTCCAGAGTTCGAATCCTCCCTCAGCCTTGGAAACCCAATAGGTGACTTTGGCCAAGTCACACTCTCTCAGCCTCAGAGGAAAAGCAGAGGTGGGTCCGACTTGAAGACACACAACAACCACAACCTTCCATGGGGACCACAAAAGGTTCATCCGGCTACTACAATGTTCAAAGTGCAAGGTTGGTCATCCTGGGCAACAACAAAGCAGTTCTTCTCAAATTTCTGCAAGATCCGCTCTCAGATCCTAAATCCACTGATCTGTTTAAAAACCCATACTGCTTTCATAGCCCCCCTCCCTCCCGATATACAACTTTGGAAGCCCCCCAAATCCTTTTCTAAACGAAGGACTACGGCACACATAGGTACCCAATATAGGCCTCCCTTGTTACTTCTCTGTGCGACTTCTCTACATGTGTGTAATGGTTTGAGTGAGTGTTGGATTGTGAGCCTTAGGAGACCAGGGTTTGAATCCTCCGCCCTCAGCCGTGGAAACCCACTGGGTGATCCTGGGAAAGTTACACTCTCTCAGCCTCAGAAGGCGGCCCTTGCAAAACTCCGCTGAACTAATCTGGCCAAGAAAGCCCCACGATTAGATTCGGTTTAGAGTCGCCATAAATTCGGGAATGACTTGAAGGCACACAACAACACAATGGGCATCCTCCCGAAGTCACACCAAAGTGCTGGCCCATTAGAAGAATTGTTCTTGGTTTTTGAAAGGAAACTTGGCCTCCCTTTTCCTTCTTTTCTCAGTGTCTAGGAGAGCTCTTTGCGACCATACTCTCAACACTGAGGGTGCCCCGACACTGTAGAAATAATGCAGTTTCACACGACTTTAACTGCCATGGCTCCATCCTACAGAATCCTGGGATGTGTAGTTTTGTGAGGCACCAACACTCTTTGGCAGAGAACGCCTTATAAAAGTACAAGACCTGGGATTGTATAGACTGGAGCTACAGCACTTAACAACAGTGCAGTATTGTCGTGGGCCTTCAAGTCCCTTCTGGCTCATGGCGACCCTAAAGTCATGGAGTTTCCTTGGCAAGATTTCGGAGGAAGTTTGCAATTGCTTTCCCCTGAGGCTGAGAGAGTGTGACTTGCCCAAGGTCCCTACAGCAGTGTAAAGAAGGCTTTAAAAAAACGGGGTGGGGGGAACACACTTCATCATAGGTTATCATTTATTATTAACCAGAGAAAGTGTGTGTGTGTGTGTGTTTGTCTTAATATGTATATATTAAGCCCCAGAGGAGAAGTGCTAAACAGTAACTTGGCCTTCCCAACTCCTTGCTTCTCTGTGGATTTACTTCCCCACTTCTTTCAAGGCTACTTTTGCACCATCATCCCAGGAAAATATATTGCTCAGAGTTTTCTTTCCTACAGTATTGATAGGAAGATTAAGGCATTTCTCATTCACACCTCCCAAATTATTATTATTATTATTATTATTATTTATATTATTTCTTACCCTGCCCTCCATAGATCCAGGCAAGGAAGAACAACAATTAACAGACACACCAAATCAGTTAAAACACATTAATGAAAATACACATCAGTTTATAAGGACAAGATACAAATAAATATAAATTAATTAAATTAAATTATTTTAGTTATATATAAGTACATATAATTATATTTACAAAGACAAGGTATACACTTTAAAGAGACAAGATATGTACATAATAAAACAATTCACATTTAAAATTATTCATTCCTGCCCCCATAGTTTGATGGCTGGGCATCTGGGGCTCGCTGGGGCCCAGGAAGGAAAGGGCTGCTGCTGCTGCTGCTGCCTCCTCCTCCTCCTCCTCCTCCTCTTTCTTATTATTATTCCTCCTCCTCTTCTTCTTCTTCCTCCTCCTCCTTCTCTTTCTAATAATAATAACAATAACAACTTTATTTATACCCCGCTTTTCTGTTGCCAAACAATCAAAGCGGCTCACATCTAAAAATCATTCCAAATATACAATACATTGTGTATTGCACACCTTCTTCCTCCTCCTCCTCCTCCTCCTCTTCTTCTTTCTTCTCCTCTTCCTCCGCCTTCATCTTCTTAATCTTCTTTCTCCTTCTTATTATTATTCCTCTTCTTCTTCTTCTTCTTCTTCCTCCTCCTCCTCTTCTTCCTCTTCCTCTTCTTCCTTTTTTCTTTCTCTCCTTCTGCTTCTTGTTCTTCCTCTCCTTCCTCTTCCTCTTCCTCTTCTTCCTCTTCTTTTTCTCCTTCTCTTTCTCCTTCTCCTTCTTCCCTTCCTGGCTCTGTGTAGGGCTAGGAGAGGCCGGGCAAGCTCTTGGCATGGGCTGTGTCTGTCTGGGGCTGGGGGGCCAGGGCCAGGGCGACCTTTGGGGGCCGGAGGGAGGGGATGTGTGGGTCTCCTTGTTCTCGGTGTCTCTGCAGAAGGAAGAAGAAGGGAAAGGGAGGGGTCTGCCCCAGAGCCGGGCTGATGATTAAGGGGCCTAAGCCCCAAGGCGCCCGGGGCGGGGAATGTGAAGGGCAGCCGGAGCTGGAATCACGCAACAGGCCTTGGCACGAAAAGGGCGCCGGGGAGAGCCAGGAGGGAAGAGCCCCCCAGGACTGAATGGGAAGCGGGCAGGGAAGGAGGGAAGGAGGCAGGGGGGTCATTGCTCTTTCCCTCCAAACCCCACAGCCTTGCCCTCCTTGCATTTATCCTCCCGACTTCTGCCGACTTCTTTATATTACTTTTAGACATTGCTGCTGTTGTGACTGTGTGCCTTCAAGTCGTTTACAAAGACCCTGGGTTGTCGTTTTTTTTTGGCAAGGTTTGTTCAGAGGCGGCTTGCCATTGCCATCCTCTGAGGCTGAGACAGTGCCACTTGCCCAAGGTCACTCAGTGTGTGCGTGTTTGTGTATCTATTCCCCAATTATTCTCTACAGGCAAGTATGGTTTCCCTAAAGGGTAAAGGCTGCCATTTGTTTTAGTGATATCTATCTATCTATCTATTTATTTATCTATCTATCGTTGTGGTTGTTGTGTGCCTTCAAGTCGTTTCGGATGACCTTGGCAAGATCTGTTCGGAGGAGGTATGCCATGACCTTCCCCTGAGGCTGAGATTGTGTGACTTGGCCAAGGTGCCACCCAGGAGCAGGAACTGACATTTCTAGGAGTGTTTTGAGCTTATGTCTTTGGTCACGTCCTCCCTTTTTATTCAAAGTCCTCCATATTGAGCCTAAGAAGCATGAACTGATTATTTCTAGGAGTGCTTTGAGTATTGTCTTCGGTCGCGTCCTCCCTTTTTATTGAATGTCCTCCATATTGAGCCTGACTGAGAAGCATGAACTGACATTTCTAGGAGAGTTTTGGGCATTTCTTTGGTCACCATGACCTCCTTTTTTCTCGAATGTGGTCCATTTTGAGCCTAAGAAGCATGAACCGACATTTTTAGGAGTGTTGGGGGCTTATGTCTTTGGTCCTGGTCTCCCTTTTTCATGAATGTCCTCCATTTGGGGGTGCCCTGTCCTCCTCTGTGGTGAGGAGGAGGAGGAGGAGGAGGAGGAGGAGGAGGAAGAGTCTTGTTTTGGGGAAGAAAAGGCGGGAGAAGTGAGGCGGGCCTCCTTTCCTGAGGCGCCTGAGGCGGAGGGCTTGTTTTTCCCACAGAGACAAGGAGGCCCCTTGTGACCCACACCTCCTTGCCCCCCACTTTTCCCGCCCTCCTTCTTCCTCCAGGCCGGGGCTGGGTGGGAAGACAAATGGGACGGGAAAGCTGGGGAAGAAGAAGAAGAAGGACGCCTCCGGCCCTTCCTCCCCAAACAAGGGGGCTCTGCTGCTCCACAAAATGGAGGACCCTGGAGGAAGAGGGAGGACAGGGCCAAAGAGAAAGGGAAGAGCATGCACAGAAATATCAAAACATTGCTTCTTAGTCTTGCTCCAAAAGGAGGACAAGACCAACCAAATGGAAAGCTCGAAACACTTAATATAAAGATCATTTCATGCTTCTGAGCCATGCTCAAAATGGAGGACGTTCAATAAAAAGGGAGGACGCGACCAAACAGAAAGCCTACCCTGGCTTTCTTTGTCATGATCTACTACGGGATAATACACCGTTATTGTCAAACATGCAACGCAAAGCGATTAGATAACATCTCATTGGAAGCTGGAATTACGTTTAAAATGCCCTTCTAGCTAAACATCCCGTGTGTGTTTTGAACCTCTTCTGTCACTCGCAGTGTCCACACGTTTCCAAAACTCCACATTCAGATTAATAACCTGGAGCCCCTCCAGAGAAACAGAAGTAACGTGTATGTATGCATTCACACGATACGTGTGCAACTCAGGGGCAGGCACAGCCTCCTTTTTTGGAAACAAGAGAGAAAACCATTATGTTTTAAGTTTTTCACGCCCCTGGTATCGCTGAGGATAAACTAAGTCAAAAAGCGTTTTTGGAAAGGAAGGAGAAAGTGTAACGCTTTGTCGCCGCTATTAAATCGCTTCTTTCATTTACAAAAATGTAGTCCGACGTTTGCCGCTTTAAGATAACGCCTTTCCGCCAAAAGGAATCAAGGCGGTTTACAATTAATTACAGTATTGAAAGATATAGCCGTGTTAGTCTGTAACATCAATATGTGCAGAGATCTTGTAGCACCTTTCAGACTAAAGCTGCCAGTTTCTTTCTTTCAGGTTTCCTTTCTTTCTTTCCGAAATGGGCAGCTGCCCAATTCCTTTCTTCCAGTTAATTAATCATAATGTTAGTGTTTTGAATGCACTTCTTTTCAAAGAGAGATTTATATTTATTTGGACGGAAAACCGGGGAGGAAACTCTAAAAATTATTAATCCGCTAGGAATATCTAGCTTTTCTGATCCAAGAATAATTTCAGACCTAGAAAGCAAGAGGGGCGTCAGTGTTCAGCGCCGACAATAAAGGATTTGGATCATAAGTTAAAGGGTTGGGGTGGGTTTCTGGGCTGAAAAAAAAAGAGGTTTCAAAGGCCAAACTTGGCTACATCGTTTAGGGAAGTGTCGGGTTTGTCTGGGCTCTGAACTTCTGTAAACTGATAGCCATCCAAAATTTATCTCTGTGCTGGGAGTCAGGGCTTTGTCTATCAATGCGGCTTCTCTCAGCTCTCTCTTCCCAAGGAAGGCTCAAGAGCAAGATTAAAGAATACGCTCTTTATGTCAGGGTTAAGCGCAGCTCCAGAAAATTAAAATTGTACCACGAAAAACATCAGATGCGGCACTATTGCCTTCCATTGTCTGTCTGTAACGTAGTTAACCCAGATCTCCCGGAATCCTAGTCCAAGGTCTATATCCAGCTTGGCTCTTGAGAACAGTGTTGTTGTTGTTGTTGTTGTTGTTACGTGGACTAGGGTTCCGGGAGGTCTGGGTTCGAATTCCTCTCCATCACTAACCCACTCTCTCAGCCTCAGAGGAAAACAAAAGCAAAATCAGTCTTGCCGAGAACTGTGGCCGTAAATCGATGCTAACCTTGAACAACAACATTTCCCTTCACAAGCACCTTCCCTTTCAAAGATACCTGGAGATCTCGAAAGCCTGCACACATTTCCACGCTCTTAGGGTTATAAGGACATTGAGAGCCAGCGTGGTTTGAGCGCTGGACTGCGACTCTGGAGACCAGGGTTCAAATCCCACCTCGGCGCGGTGAAAATCTCTCAGTTTCAGAGGATGGCAATGGGAAACCTGACTTGCTGAACCTAACCTGTTTTCTCTCTCTTGGCCTAACCTAAGCGTGAACGAATCACCCCTTAATTCGATTAAATTCAAAACCTTGTTGATACAATCCAGATACTGTACAATTTGCTAGCCTTCCTATATGTGTGTGTATATATAGGAGGCAGTGTGGCCTAGAGGTTTCACTGTTGGGCTACGACTCGCTCTATGAGTCTCTGGAGACCAGGGTTCGATTCCCGTTCAGGCCATTAAACTCACTGGGTGGGGCAAGCCACACTCTCTCGGCCTCAGAGCATGGCAATGGCAAACCCCCCTCTGAAGAAACTTGCCAAGGAAACCCCTTGATAGGATCTCCGGCGTAAGTCGGAAAGGACTTAGAGGCACACAAAAGCAACAATAAGAACATGAGGCTGATATGGACTCTTGAGATCTCTCTTTTGCGGGCCAGACCTTTGCTTTCTGTGTCCAAGGAGGGCTGGATGAAGGGAGACCCAAGGAGGGGGCACTCTCTTTCGGGGCAGGGGTCAGCGAGGAAAGAGGGGGCCGAGCCGCCTCTCCTCTTCCTCCTCCTCTTCCTCCCCTTCCCCTTCCTCCCCTTCTTCCTTTTCATCTTCCTCCCCTTCTTCCTCCTCCTCCTCCTCTTCTCCTTCCCCTTCCTCTTCTTCCCCTTCCTCCTCCTATTCATCCCTTTCTTCTTCCTCCCCTTCCTCCTTTTCTTCCCCTTCTTCCTTTTCATCTTCTTCCCCTTCCTCCTCCTCCTCTTCTCCTTCCTCTTCCTCCTCTTCTTCCCCTCCCTATTCATCCCCTTCCTCTTCCTCCCCTTCTTCCTTTTCCTCTTCCTCCCCTTCCTCTTCCCCTTCCTCCTCCTCCGAAGGGCTCGATGTCCCGGGAGCAGAGGCCAGGCGCCGGGAGGGATGTTGATGCCTGCGGCGGGCCCTGTCTCTCTGTCCGGGGAGGTGCCCTTGCCAGGCCTGGCGTTCCTCCCTGGGGCTGCGGGAAAGCGACCCTCCTTTTAAGCCGCCCCCTGGGAGCTGGGGAGGAGGAGGAGGAGGAGGAGGAGGAGGAGGAGGCCGAGGGGAGCTGGAAGAGAGGGACCTCTTCTCCCTGGTCAGGGATGCCCCTTGGGATGCCAGGAAGGCCTCCGGGGGAGACATTGGGGTCCTGCTTTGGAACCCACGGAACCCCAAAGACTGCGAGAGCCAGGACCCTTCCGCAACAGCGCATTACCTTCAGACCTTTCGCTTTCTCCCTACCTTTATTTGCATTTAAATTATTTAGAAGGGGGGCGAGGGACCCTTAGCCAGGAGAAGCCTCTGGCAATCACGAGGGCAAGGATGGTGGTGGTCCATCATCATCAACATCTTCTTCTTCTTCTTCATCATCATCATCATCAAATATTATGATTGTAGTATTATCATAACTATTGTAAATAATAATAATAATAACAACAACAATGATAAATATCGCAGGGGGTAGCTGTGTTGGCCCTTTAGCAAATTCAGACAAAAATCCACCCAACAGCGATACCTTTGCTGCCAAGAAATTTAAACTGCCGATAAAGCAATTTGGTGGATTATTGTTTGAATAATAAATAGTATTACTGTGATATTATTATTAATATTTTATGTGTGTGTGTGTGTTACAATATTAATAATAATATCACAGTAATTATACATATATATATATATATGAAAATATATATATTTAAAACATATAAATTTAGTATTATTATTATTTCTTCCAACTCTATGATTCTATATTTCTATGATTTACAATATTATATATATATATATTTACAATAACAGTAATACCCGTATATATGTATATATGAAATATATATATTTAAAACATATAAATTTAATATTAATATTAATATTAATAATAACAACATATTTTAATTTATAACCCGCCTCTCTGACTAAGCAATCGAGGCGAGATAATAATACATACATACTGATAGATAGATAGATAGATAGATTTACAATAACAGTAATACCCGCCCGATTCCTTGCGATTGGGCAGGCTATAAATTATTATTATTATTATTATTATTATTATTATTATATTTACAACAACTGTAATACATTTCTGTGTGTGTGCATGTTATATATTGTTCTAAAAGGTTTCCAGAGAGAGACTGTACAGCAGGAAAAGGCTTCACTTTGACAGAGAGAGAAAGAGAGAGAGAGAGAGAGAGAGACAAAGCAGGCCAGTGATTCTGGGAAAGCAGAGCTTGAGGGTAATATGGCTGATTCATTCCCTTGCATATAGTATCTCTCTGCTACACACACACCAACACACACACACACACACAAAACCCCAAAATCTAGGCCTGCCTCTCCCTCCGGAGTCACCCCTGCCTTGCCCTTTTCTGGGCGGGCGCCTCCTCCCGGCCTCCCCTTCATCTGTACCCCATTTCCTTTGCGGGGGGGGGCAGTTATGGGGCCGACCTTTCCCCCTTCCTTCCTTCCTTTCTGCCCCCAGTTTCCAGAAGCAGCAGAGCTTCTGGTGTGTGTGTGGGGGGGGGGGGGGGTCTGGCACCCCACTGAGAGGAGGAAAGGAACAAGGGGGCAATTAATGCCCCTCTCTCTCTTTCCCCCCAAAAAAGCTTCAGGTTGTTGGGAAGGAGGGGGGGTCCATCCTCAAATGCAACCTGAGCAAAGGGAATAATTGTGTATGGGGGGGGGGATAGATGGTAAAATGTGCCACCGGGCAAGCAATTTCCTCATTTGGCCCTATTAAATGGGGTTGTTGGGGGGAGAACACCCAAGAAATTCAATTAAATCCTCTCCGGCCCAAGAGCTATTTGAGGCATGAATCTCTCCCCTAAAGCTGTAGCAATCATGCGGCATTAGACACTTCCGGAATCCTATAGCCAACTTGAAAAATCCCAGACCCCCTTTTTTTCCCCTCTCTCTCTTTCTCTCTCTCTCTCTCCCCTAATTTTTGCTCTGATCTGTAATTTTATCCACATTTGCACTAGTTTGAGCATTCTGGCTCTCCCCTCTGAAAGCCTGCAATTACTATATAATTCTTCGCAATTTCACATGTCCTAATATGGACTGTAATTTTTTTTTGCGCAAGACAATTTCCTGCTATTTCAAGCATCAACATTGTCAAAGTTGTATGTACATAATAAATGGGAATATCAATGCATAGTTTTTAGCATAACATCTTGACTCCTCGATAATTATATCCGTTCGGGAAGCCTACGCAGAATTAGCCTGAATTGCACGGTAACTGCTGCTTGCTGCTGCTTTAAAAATTTTTTTTTAAAAATTACTCATAATTTTCCCAAAGATTACCAAGATCTCGAGTGCACAATGTCATCAGCGTAATGAAGAGTAAACATTTATGCTAATAATCTGCAATTTTTTCCCCCATCAGCTATAAAGACAGAGGCTATATCGCAGAAATTCCCAGTGATATCCCGGGCGCTTCGAGGCTCGCTTCGGCTCCAGAGGATTTGGGGTTTTTGTGTGTGTGTGTGTGGGGTGTCCTCTGGATGGCATGGCTATCCCTTTTCCCCCTTTACGCCTCCATCCCTCTGGGCAACTTGGGCCAGCGGATCCTGGGTTCGAGTCCTGCGCCAAAGGGCCAAGAAGCGGCTCCAGGTCGAGGCGACATTGGCAACCTCAAGGTAAGCCAAGGAGGGGGGTGGCATAGGGCATCCTTTTTGGGGGGCTACTGTCCTCCCACCACCTTTCCGACTGTTTTGATGGGGATGCTTTTGGTCCCTAGATTTGTTTTTGGAGGGAGGGCAGAGAGAGAGAGAGAGAGATTCTCTGATTCTCCCATCAACACAACTTGGTGTCAAGGGTGGCAAGATTATTCAAAAGTGTGTGAGAGACAGAGAGAAAGAGAGAGAGAGAGAGAAAAGGAGGGGTGAGAGAGGGACGGGGATTTGTAGTACAATAGGAGAAAGAGGGAGGGAGGCGAGCCTGCGAAGGGGATCTGCCAAGGAAGGAAAATGTGGGTCTCCTTTGGGTCGCCTTGATTCAGACTATAGGAAGAAGAGAATAAAAGACGGAAGGAGAGCAAGAAAGAGGAGAGACGGTGCCCGCCGCGGTGTGTAACTTGAGTGGGTGGATTTGAACTCCGTTCCCAATTGACCTGCCTCCAGTCTCTCCGATTTTAATAGGAGGATGGAGGAGGAGAAGATGTAAAGTTGAGAAGCGGAAGGAAAACCCAACCACAAGGAAGGAAGCCCCGTTTAGCTCTCCCTGGTCCCTTCTCTCCTCTTTTGATCCTTCTGGGAGGTTTAGGGGGGGAAAGCTTTGTGTCGTTTGTGAGTCCCTATTTCGCGGATCAAAACCAAAGAGGAAAGGCGCTTTTGTGATGCGCCAACGCACGGAATGGTGTTTTGTGGGTTCAGGGGCCAGGGACGGATTTAAATCCCTTTACGGTATTTAAACCCTATTATAACACACACACACACATGCACACACAGATAGGACAGAAAACCTGTGCGCAGGCAAATCAGCGACATTGAATTGCTTTGAGTGTTGAGACTGAGACTCTGGAGGACAGGATTCGAATCCTACCTCGCTTATTTAACAACAACAAAACCCACCTTGGGCGAGTCACACTCTCTCAGCCTGAGAGGAAGGTAATGGCAAACCCCCCTCTGAGGAAACTTGCCTAGAAAACCCCATGATAGGTTCGCCTTAGAGTCTGTATAAGTCGGGAATGACTTGAAGACACACAACAAATATATATATATATATATATATACACATACAGAGAGAGAGAGAGAGAGAGAGAGAGAAGATGAGCTTGGGCAAGTCACACTCTCTCAACCTCAGTCTGGCTAACCCCCCCTCCCCCAAATCTGAAAAAACCTTGCCAAGAAAACCCCATGATAGAGTCGCCATAATTCAGAAACGACTTGAAGGCACCCAACAACAACAACCACAGTGTGGAATAGGCGAGATAGCTGGCTCTCATGGCCATGGGTCTGTCTCGAAGGGTTTCCAGACCCTGTTTCCAAATGCGAGGAGGCAGCTGGGCTTTTTGCTGGACATGGGGGGGGGGGCTTGAATGGGGGGTAAAGGGGGGGATCTGCCATATTTGTCTGTGTGTGTGTGTGTGTGTGTTAGCGAGGGGGAGGCAGGCGGCATGAAAGAGGTATCTGTTGTTTGGCAATTTGTCGGAGCCTGTCTTCATTACTTCAACATTGTGCCTTGGCTAATGGGGAAGCCCCCTCGGCTTTTGACAAACGGGGCTCCATACACCTGCAAGCAATTTGCCCCGCTCCGACGTCGAGAAAATGGCCAGCCAGGGAAGGAGGGAAGGAAGGAGGGAGGGCTGCTCGCACCTATTCTCTGCCTTCTCTCTCTCTCTCTCTCTCTCTTTTCCTCCCAATCTCTCTCTTTCTCTTTCTCTTTCTCCTCCCTTCTCCTCCTCCTCCTCCTCCTCCTTCTTCTTCTACTTCTCCCCATTCTCAATGCGCCCGCAAATTTGGCTTTCAGTGCGTTATCTCTTTTGTTAATGCAAAAAAAAAAGATTCCCTGGGCGAAAAAATTGCTCATAATTACCCGAGAGATGGGGGAACCGCATTAGAATAAATAAACCTGAAATTACTGTAATTATGTTGTGTTTGATGGGCTCGGCTTGTAATCAAGAAGAGAATACAGTGAAATGATGCTGACCCTCTTGGGTTTTGCAGCTGTACGCGCACTTTGAGGTCTTTTTTATATTAAAAAAAAGAGAGAGAGAGAAAAGCCGGGAGATGCTTGTTGGGGGGAGAGAGAAAGAGTCATTTGGAGGATCATTAAGCCGTGTGGGACCTAGGGCAGAAGTATGGGGCGATGAGGGGTAGGGGCTCTTTCTTTCCCCCTCTCTTTGCAGCCGCCTAAACAAAGCGGGTACAAAAAACCCCACACAACAACACCTATCCCCAAATTGCATTTTGTCCTTTTTATCTGGGATGGTTGTGCATTTGCGGAAAGAGAGAGAGAGAATGGAAAGGGGGGAAAAAGGCGTCCTCCTCGAAATCCCTTTTTAATCATTGTAATGAGGTATTGTTTCAATAGAAGCCCCTTCCTCGGATGATTCCGCCTTTCATTAATCTCCTCATTAGGAAGAATCTCATAATCTGATGTTTGATGAACTCCTTGTCGGGCTGAAAACGCGGAATTAATGAGCTCTATCTACTGCGCCGGGATTCCTCTTCCCAAATCGGGCCCTGCTTCTCATCCTGGCCCGAAAACTCCTCATTT
Organism: Urosaurus nigricauda; assembly: GCA_034509955.1. Classification (NCBI taxonomy): domain Eukaryota; kingdom Metazoa; phylum Chordata; class Lepidosauria; order Squamata; family Phrynosomatidae; genus Urosaurus; species Urosaurus nigricauda. The sequence continues at coordinate 168,663,984 of JAOEGL010000001.1, read as the reverse complement.
CTCCATTTGGACGGGTTGAATCCAGGCCTGATTGAATTAAGAGAGGACCAAACCACATTTGGCCCCATTCGGGGACCCAGGGACCTGGATCCAGGGACCTACCTGGCTTCCCTCCTGCAAGAGGAGCCGCCAAAGGCTCCTTCCCATCTTTCCCACCCAGGCACCCAGACCCACTTGGTGGCCCTTCCTGGTGCCTTCTCTCTTTCTTTCCCTCTCTCCCCTCGGCAAGTACATTAAGCAGAGGGCCCCATCATTTGATCACTCGTCGCCCAGGATTGAAAAATAGGTGCGTGTCAAAACAAAAATCGATACGGTTTATCATTCGCTTCCTCCTCCGGCAGCCTCCCGGAAATTAATCTTCCTTCTTCTTCTTCCCCCCCTCCTTCCAACCCAAACAGCTTCAATATCCACCCCCCTTTTGCCTCCCACCTTTCCCCACCCACCCACCCACTCAACATCCCCCCCCCCCAGCACCACCACCACCAAGACGGTGGAGAGAGAGATAGAAACCTCACCCGGGAGGAAGGGAAAGGAGCCGCTCTCTGGCCCTGGGATCTGGTGATCCCGGGATCGACCCAATCCAGCTGCCTGCCTTCCGCTTGGAAGGCCAAGGCCGGCTTGCCTAACTTTCCCCCCACAAACTAAGCACAAACCCACTTGGCTCCTTTTCAAGGGCAAGGGCCAGCTCGCTTTCCTTGGAGCGAAACGAGGAAGGGCTCCTGTTTCGGGACGGTGGTGTCCTCTTCTCATCATCATCACCACCACCACTAAGAGGGGACTCAGGGCGGGGTTAGCGGGATATGATATATTATTATTAATATTATTGTTATTATTATTAATGCTACTGAGCAAAGGATGGCGACTAATGAGATAACATGCCTCTTCCAAAGAGTTTTTCTTAGAAATGTTGTTTTCTACTCACAATGAGAAGGAAGGGGAAACCCTTCCTCCCTTTTTCTCCCAAAAAGGATCCGCATAAAAATTGGGAAATCAGATGCTAAGAGCGATCCTGTCCCCCCCCCTTCCTTCCTTCCTTCCTTCCTTCTTTCCTTCCTTGTCTGCCCTCTTCCTTCCTTATCTGTCTCCTTCCTTCCTTCTTTCCTTGTCTGTCTCCTTCTCTCTCTCTTCCTTTCTTCCTTGTCTGTTTTATTCCTTCCTTCCTTATCTGTCTCCTTCCTTCCTTTCGTCCCTGCTTCCTTGTCTGTCTCCTTCCTTCCTTCCTTCCTCATCTGTCTCCTTCCTTCCTTCCTTATCTGTCTCCTTCCTTCCTTTTTTCCCTGCTTCCTTGTCTGTCTTCGTCCTTCCTTCCTTCCTTCCTTCCCATTTCCCCCCACCCCCACCCCAAGTCCATGCAGTGGCCAAAACCACCTCCTGTTTCCCTAAGCCCAGGTCTTGCCTTCGGCGGGGGGGGGGGGTTCTTTCTCGGCTCACCCTTTGAACCCAGAACCCTGCCGCTGCCCCTGTTCTCCCTTCTTTCCCCTTCCTCCCTGAGGCCGGCCCTTCTTCCCCGGAGGAACAGCGGCTGTCCAAATGACTTCTTCCCCCGGCGCCGCCGCTCCTAATCGGCAGAGACGGAGGAAGGCATCACGATGCTTTAGGGCTGGAAACGTGCGGAGCCGCCAATTTCCTCCCCGGAAAGTTTGGCTTTTGGACAATCTGGGCAGAAGGGAGTGAGAAGTGATGGGGAGCCTGGACTCGAGGTTTTTGGAGGGAGAGAGACACGTGGAGACCCCACGCGAGACCGATTCCGCGCGGCTCTGCTTTTAGGATCACCCTGATCTGTCCTCTGCACAGAGCAAGGCAGATCCCGGTGGGTCCGACTTCAGATCCAGGGTTTTTTTTTTTTGAAGCTGCTGGCATCGCCCACCTCTTTCTCCTCTCCCAGCCTCAGCTCGCTTTCCTTTGCAGCCAATTCCCACGGAAAGAAAGGGCCCTAAGAGAGAGAGTGGGGTTAAGGACGACGCTCCAAAGCACACACTGCAGAAATAATCCGGTTTGAGACCGCTTTAAACTGCCCTGGCTCAGTGCTAGGGAATCTTGGGGATTGCAATTTATTGTGGAACCAGATCTCTCTGACGGAGAAGGCTCATTTTCTTCCTTTAAAAAGTTATCAGGATTCTCTAGCATTGAGCCAGGGCAGTTAAAGCGGTCTCGAAGTGGATTAGTTCTGCAGAGTGTGTTTTGGACCAACAGATCTCTGTGATGGACTTTAAGGGACAGATCAGGACCTAGAGATAGGGCTTTGATTTGCAGGAAATCTGCAAAGTTTTCGGATTGCCTACGGAAAAAGGGGAAACCGAGACCACAAATACAGTTGTTTTGCAAGAATGTGGGGCGAAAGGATTTCGTGCGGACGGCCTTGTGAGCTTGGTCCGGGTCCTAAATTCTGGGGCTGAGTAGGTATGCTCAGAGGCACCCTGTTCTTTCATGTTTATTCACCTCCGTTTGCAAGCGGGTGGTGGATTTTGGGGTTCTGGGTTCAAACCAAACCAAAACCAAAATAGATCCCTCCAAAGGACAAGTGTGTCCCTCTCCTGGGCTCACAGCCTGCCGCCATCCTCACACTCAAAGGAGGGCAAAGGCACCACAAAATAGAGGACATTCCAGAAAAAAAGGGAGGACATGACCAAATAAAAGCTCCAAACGCTCCTCTAAATAATACATCCATGCTTCTTGGTCATGCTCCAAGTAGAGGACATTTTTGGAATGCCTCCTGGTCGGAAGGTTGAAATGGAGGACGGGTCCTGGAAAAGGAGGACGTCTGGTCACCCCGACCCTTCGAGTAAGCCCTGTGACACTTCGGGGATCTATTCTTTTGAGTAGACGTCCGACGGGACGCAAATTCTCCGTAAAGCGGGCGGAGAGAACCCTTCCAACCCTTAAAACCGAGATTAAACTGTGGATTGGCTTCTCCCCCCCTTTGCCATGAGCTCCGGGGAACAGGCCTCCTTCTCCACAATCGTCCTAGGCTGCATCCGCACTGCAGAAATGATCCACTTTGACGCCACTTCAACTGCCATGGAATCTGGGAGTTCTCTGACAGGGAAGGCTAAAGGTCTCAGAAAATTACAAATTCTACAGTTCCGTAGCATGGAGCCAGGGCAGTTCAAGCGGGCTCAAACTGGATTATTTCTGCAGTGTGGACGCAGCCTTAGTCTTCGCTTTGGAGCCGAAAGCAGCTCCGGTTCCTCTGCTGTTCAGCAGCCTCAATTCAAGGCTCCGGGCTCTTTCTTATTTGGGAAAGATCCCAGCCACCATTTCTGCTCTTTGACCCAGATCCAGACCGGATTCAAACCGGACTAAAGCGACCATAAGTAGGAAAGGTTGCTCCGGGTTTCTTCCCTGAATCCCGCGTATCCAGCCTGGATCAATAGTAATCCCAACGCGAATCAGGCCTTTCCGACTATATATTTAAGAACAGTCCTGATATAGTTTTTTCTACACAGAATTTCCTTTTCTGACTGATCCGGGCAGGAAAGATGATACACACAGCGTTTCCCTCCCACGCTTCTTTCCATACCATAATTTTACTATCTTAAAATAAACCTCTTATTAAAAATATAACTTTTTTTTGCACACCTCGGCCAAGTCACACTCTCTCAGCCTCAGGGGAAGGCAACGGCAAAATTCCTCTGAACAAATCTTGCCAAGAATCTGGACTCTTGAACCAAGAATCTCCTCTGGAAAAAAAAAAGCTTACCTTAAGTCGGAAACGACTTGAAGGCACCCAACAGCAAAACAAAAACAAACGTTTGAAAGGCCTGTCCAAAGCCTATTTTTAAAGGAATGTTTGCCAAAAAAGAGAATAAATTAGGATTTCTTCCCCCCCTTTTTTTTTTCCTCCCCCGCTCAAGATGGAAGCCTACGAATTATTATTTAAAGATAAAACTAACGTTTGCCGTAGAGAGCGCTAAAACAGCCATTTAATACATCTTGCGACTTTCCCCCTAAAATCGCCCATAAAATCGCCCAGAGTTTATACCCAAATAGCCGGGGAGGAGAATGTTTAAAAAACGAGGGGAAAATTTGAATTTTTGTTTCCTTTAGAAAACTAACATGTGTGCAACATATTTATATATTATTGTTAGAATGAATGAGCAAAATAGGTCCACACAAATGATGGGAGCTTAAAGCGGAGGATGGGTGCAGGATGGGTATCACAGCGTTTTGTGTGTGTGTGTGTGTGTGTGCAAAGAAATTGCGTTTTAAAACCCAATTGCCGTCTTGGTTCCATTGTGGCCTGAAGTTAGTCTGCAGCTAGAAATGGCAAAGTGAATGAAATGGTCCCTCTTCCTTTTCATTAAAACCGCTTTTAGGAGTGCAATCCCTTCCTTGTCTACTCAGGAGTAAAACCCCAGACCATTGTCTCAAGGGCGGCAGAGCGAAATCGGGTGTTATGTGTCACATGCATTATTTATATCCGAGGAGGCTTGCTTGTGTTTACACGCCTAAATGCGACATTGGGATTCCGCTCCACTTCCAGGGATTCCCGCAACAGGGATTCTGGGCCGGGAGGGAGAAAGGCCTCGGAGGAGGAACCAGATCTGACCCCGGTTCGGAACAAAACAGCGTCACTTCTGCAAAACAGATCTGCCCGTACCTTTATTTATTTTCTTTTTTTCTTCTTTTGTTAAAAAAAAACCCGAACACATTATTAGGACTCTCATAGTGGCAGGTTTCAAGTCAATAAATAATAATAATAATAATTTAAGAAATCCCACCCACCCCCACCCCCGCTTTCCCCTTCGACAAAAAGGCAAAAAATGTACACCGAGGACTACAACGAACATTGTGGAGGGGAGGAAAAGAAGGAGGGAGGAAAGAATGTTTTAAAGGGAGGGAGAGTTTAAAAAGGAAGGGAAGGAAAAGAAAAAAGGGAAGCAAGGAAGGAAAGGGAAAGGAAAGGAAGAAAGGAAAAGGAAAGGAAAAAGGAAGGAGGAAAGGAAAAGAAGGAAGGAAAGAGGAAAGGAAGGAGGAAAGGAAGGGAGGGAGGGAAGAGAATAGGAAAGGAAAGGAAAAGGGAAGGAAGGATAAAAGGAAAGGAAAAAAGGAAGGAAAGAAAGAACGAAAAATGGAATGCAAAGGAATAAAAAAGGAAGGAAGGGAGAGATGGAGGGAGGGACGGAAGAAAGGAAGAAAGAAAGGGGGAAAGTAAATAATTAAGGAAGAAAGGAAAGGAAAGGCGGAAGTGAGGGAGAGAGGGAGGAAAGGAAGAAAAGAGGTAAGTAGAAGAAAGAAAGAAAGAAAGAAAGAAAGAGGAAAGGACAGGACAGGACAGGAAAGAGGGAGGGAGGGAGGAAAGGAAGGAAGGGGGAAAGTAGAATGAAAAAGAAGGAAGGAGGAAAGGAAAGGAAAGGAAAGAAAGAAGGGAGGGAGGGAGGAAATGAAGATAGGGGGAAAGTAAATGAAAAAGGCAGAAAGGACCGGGCAGGGCAAGGCAGGGCAGGGCGGGTGGCTTCCCCTCCTGGGCGGCCAAAGGAGTGGGGCTGGGGAGGAAGTGACCTACATTTCATGGGGACAGAGACGACAGACGGGGACAGAGGGACCAGAGCCCCTTCCCTCCCTCCCTCCCTCCCTCCCTCCTCGGCCTTGTCCTTTTTCATTCCCACCGACAAGAGAGACAGCTTCGCGGCTGTTCCTGCGGGCGGGCGGGCGGGCGGCTGTCTGGGGTCCTCCTGCGTCCGTCCGTCCGGGCAGCTGTCGTCGTCGTCGTCGTCGTCGTTGGGAAGGGGCCCCGGCTGGCAGCTGGGCTGGGGCTGCTCCTTCCTTCTTTCCCGCGATGCCCCCCAAAGAAAGCCCCTTGCTGTGGGTCCCTTTCAACACAACCCCCCCCAGGAGCCTTGTCCTTGGCGAGGGCTTCCAAGTTGCAATATATTCATGGTTTTCAAAAAAAAAGGAAAGGCAGAGCCGTCCAAGGGAGAGGGTGGCCTGGGGAAAGCCAAGGCGGGGGGGGGTATGGGGGTTGCCTCCTCCTCCTCCTCCTCCTCACATGAGCTGGGCCTGCTGCAGAGTCTCCTGGTGGGCCGAGGGGTACCACGAGGTGTAGCTGGGGATGTAGGGCCCGGGGGTCCCCGCCGAGGTCTTGCCGGGGCCCGAGGAGGCGGCCGAGGAGGAGGAGGCGGAGGAGGAGTTGGGCCCCGTGCTCCAGAGGGGGCCCACCGGGGGAGAGCCCCCCGACAGGGACCTCCCGTTGGCCAGGCCCCCGCTCTCCAGGGCCGCCCCACCGCCTTGCTTCATCAGCTTCTTGAACTTGGAGCGCTTGTTCTGGAACCAGATCTTCACCTGGGGGGAGGCGTCCGGGAAAGGTCCGGGGAAAGGAGGATGGAAGGAAGGAAAGAAGGAAGGAAGGAAGGAAGGGGGAGAGAAGTCAGTCCAAAGGCTGCATCCACACTGGAGAAACAACCCGCTTTAGCCCCGCTTTGACACTTTCTGGCTCAAGGCTATGGAATTCTGGGAGTTGGAGTTTGTTGTGGGGTCCAGAGCGGAGCGGAGCTCCGCTCTGGACCCCACAACAAACTCCAACTCCCAGAATTCCATAGCAATTGAGTCAGACAACAAGCCAAAACACCAATGGTTTTCTTCCCATTGCAATTGTCGGACTTGCTGTTTCCAGTGACAAGATCGGGATCAAACCGGACCAGGAAGGCACCCGAGTCCCAGAGGCTTTTTAGGGGGCCTTGGGACTAAATGGCCAAAGTGCGGGATCCCCCTATTTCCCAGGCAGCGCAAGGAAAAGTTATCCTCGATTCGTTCTCAATCCAGATCGGATGGACAATCCCAAATAAGAGATGCAAAGCATTTTAATTTAAAAGGACCTCTAGAGATCTTTTCCCCCGTTTGACTTTCTACTAAAAGGCAAAATGGACTAAGAAATGAATGGGATTTGGGAGATGGACGCGCTTCAGCTTGTCGGCATCTGGATCCAAGATGATCCTCATCGGGATAATTCTTTGTCTCTTGCTACTTCCCCCCGAAAAATTGCGACTCAACGCGGGACACTATATATATATATATATATATATATATATTGCACAGGCCTTTTAGAATTGCTAAATTGAATAATATATTTGCAATATATTATTATGCTATACATATATATATATATATATATATATGTAGCATAAAAGACCCAACCACAATGAAGTAAAGTTCACTTTACATCTACATCTGTATCTCTGTCCGTCTGTATAGTGAACATTACTTCATTGGGGTCTTTTATTCCTCCGAGGCCTGGAGGGTGGGAAATGTACATCTCTCGGGCAGATGCGATCCACCGGCCAGCCTTCCCAAACTGAGATCTAAATACCCTGATCCCTGAGGAATACTCCGAGTATTTTTATTTATTTATGTATTTATTTATTGCTCTGGTGGGTAAATGGAGATAATCAGAGGAAATAAATAATGCAGAAGGGGCTTCCTAGTGGCCCTGCCAACCAGCTCTACACCCATTGGGGCTGTTTTTAAGAAGAAGGTAAATAACAATATCAACTTCAAAACATTAGGCGATTCGATGCTTGTAACCATATGTATATACAGTATATATATGTGCACACACACACACACGTCGCTTCCCGCATATGTATGTATGTATGTATGTGTATATATATATGCCTGCAAGTCGGCTGTCGACTAATGAATGTGAGAGTTTTCTTAGGAAAGGAAGTTTCCTAGTTTTGCCAGTTCCTTCCTCTGGAATACATCCGCCTGCTCTTCCTGGGCGGTCTCCCATCCAAATACTAACCAGGGCCCGCCCTCCTTAGCTTCCCAAATCAGAGGGGAATCTGGATAGAAATGGCACCAGGAGGGCGTCGGGGGTGAGAAGAGGCAGGCCTAGTTTTGTTCTGGGAGCCCGGCCACAGCGTGGTGGACCTGAAAGGCCCAGGGGAAGCGGAGAAACCCCTCTGAAGGAGGGGACGTGTCCGCGGGGCCCTGGGCTCTCCCGACCCGGCCTACCTGAGTCTGGGTGAGTCCCAGGGAGGCGGCCAGCTCGGCTCTTTCGGGCAACGCCAGGTACTGGGTCTGCTGGAAGCGCCGGTTCAAAGCCTGGAGCTGGAGGCTGGAGTAGATGGTCCGGGGCTTCCGGATCTTCTTGCCTTTGCCGTTGAAGCGCACCTCGCCCCCTTCCACCACGGTGCTCTTCTCCGTCTCCGGCCCTTTCGGGGGCAGAAAGAGACCAGAGGGTCAGGGGGGCATGAGGGAGGAAGATGGGGATGGTGATAGATGATGATGGAGAAGAAGAAGAAGAGGAGAGTAGCTCTAACTAGGGGCCTCCACTCCATGGCAGGGATTGATCTTGATCCCCTCCCCACAAAAGCAACCCTGGACCCCTTTGGCAGCAGGAGAGTCCCCAAAGGGCCCTCCTCTTTCCCTTTTCCATGAGTCCAGGAGTTCCAGCAGCAGCAGCAGCCTTGGAAGCACTTCGGGCTCTTCCTCGTCTTCTTTTTCTTCCTCTTCTTCTTCTGCTGCTGCTGGATCCTCCTCTCTGGTCCCTGGAGAAAAGGATGGAGGAGAGGAAAGAGCCCACGAGGCTGCCAGGCTCACCGGAGTGCCACCCGTCGGAGGAGAAGGAAAGAGGGAATGAGAGAGAGAATGAGAGAGAGAGAGGGAAAAGTTTGCTCTTTTTACAGGCGTCGGCGTCGGCGGCGTCGGCACTTTAGGTTTAATTACCCTTAATTGCATACATTGTTTATAGCGCCACGCAATAAATAATTGCCCAGCCTAATAGGCGCACATCTGGGGGAGGGGGGGAGAAGAAGAGATGGAGGGATGGAGGGATGGAGGGATGCTGGGGAGGAGGAGAAGAAGAAGAAGGGCCTCGCCGGCTTGGCATGGCTGCTTGGGGGGCAAACTCCGGCCGTCGGGGAGAAGGAAGGGGACCCGGCAGAAAAGGAAGGGAGGAAGGAAGGAAGGAAGGAAGGGTTTGGGGTTTAGCTTGGTTTTGGGTTTGCTTCGGCTTGGCTCTGGTTTGGCCTCGGATTTGCTTCGGAGTAGCTTTGGCTTGGCTTTGGTATGGATTCGGGCTTGGTTTGGGCTTGGTTTGGCTTCTGAGTAGCTTTGGGCTGGCTCTGGGTTGGCTTTGGCTTGGCTTCAGGTTTGCCTCGGGGTAGCTTTGGGTTCTCTTTGGGGTAGCTTTGGGCGGGCTTCGGGTTCGCTTGGGGGGCAGCTTTGGCCTTGCTAGGAACTGGCTACGGGTTGGCAAGAAGTTTGCTTTGGGGGCAGCTTTGAAGCCAATCGACCGGCTATCGATTGGCTTCAGGGTAGCTTTGGATTGGCTACGGATTGGGTTTCGGTGCCTCTTCCTTGCCCCTGGGTGTCCCTCCCCGCCTCCCTCCGGGGCCCCCCGTACCTGGGTCCTCGAGGCGGGCCTGGGCGAGGCTGGCGGAGCCGGGGTAGGGCTGGACGGAGCCCAGGTAGGGGTTGGCGGCGGCGGCGGCGTGGCTGCTGACGGCGTTGACATAGGGGTAGCCCAGGGGCCGGGAGAAGGAGGAGGCGGCGGCGGGGCTGTAGGAGGCGGAGGCGGCGGCGGCGGGGGGCTCGGGCTGGGCGTGGAGGCAGTGCATGGAGTAGTGTCCGCCGTGGGCGAGGGGCGAGGGGGGCATCTGCTGCCCGGGGGGCCCGAACTCCATGAAGACGGCCTTGCCGGAGACCGGGCTGCCCAGGCTCTCGGCCATGGCCGTCATGGTCATCGCTGGGACCGGCCCCTGGACGGGGAGGACGGGGCTCCTCTCTCTCTGTCTCTCTCTCTCTGTGTCTCTCTCAAGATCCAGGTCCAGGAGGCCCCTTCTTGGCGCTCCCCATCCCGAAGGCAAGGCAGGGAGCTTTGGCCTCCTCTTTCGGGGGGAAAGTCGGAGGCATGGAGGGAGGGATGGAGGGAAGGATGGAGGGAAGGAAGGAGGAGGCGATCCCCGCCGGCACAAACTCGCCTAAAAGCTTTGACTCAGCCAAAAGCGATGCATATGCATGAGGGGGGAGAGCTGATTGGCCCGCCGCCTGCCATCCTCGCTCCCCATTGGCCGCAGGGGATGGCCGGGGGCTCGGCGGATGGACCCCGGAGAAAGAGAGGGAGGAAGGAAGAAGGAGAAGAAGGAGAAGGAGAGACCCACGAGGAAGAGGAGGAAGAGGAAGAGGAGGACCACTGCTCCTTCCAGGACCCCCCCCCCCCAGCCCTGGACCTTCAAACCCCACGAGGCTGGCTTGCCAGAAGCATTAAAGGACCAGGAACGAGGAGGAGGAGGGTCACACTGTCTCAGCCCCTTCCCCCAAAAAACTCCCTCCCCCCTATTTTAAGGGGAGAGTTCATAATGCTCCCTGCTCCCCCTCATTCTCCAAACGTGAAGCCTGTTGATGTTGTTATAAGCCTTCAGTCATTTCCGAGCCTATCCTGGGTTTTTCTTGGCAAGCTTGGCTCAGAAAGGGTTTACCTTGGCCAGACATCCTCTGAGGCTGAGAGAGTGTGACTTATTGCCCAAGGTGGTCCCACCCAGTGGGTTCTCCTGCCCGAGCTGGGATTCGAACCCAGGACTAAGTGTCCCAAGTGTCCCAAATCCAGCGCTCAGACCCTACTACTTCCACCCTCCTAAAGACGAGGTGGGGCTTTTCAGGGCCAAAGAGATGGCTTTCAGAGAAAGGCTCTTCATTATCCCGGTGTTTTTCCTCCTCGTCGTCTCAAAACAGAAAGAAAACGCGTCCATTTCGTTATATGTCCCCCAGCGCTTCCAATGGCCCTTTGGGCGCACTCTCTCAGCCTCAGAGGAAGGCAGAGGCAAAGCCCCTTGGAGCCGATCTTGCCCAGAAAGCCTCCTGCTAAGAGTCGCCTTAGGACCTCCAGCAGTCGGAAGCAGCGTGAAGGCACGCAAGGACCACAGGCTCATTCAATAATAGGAATAGGAATAGGAATAATAATAATGGTCATAGAATCATAGAATCATAGAGTTGGAAGAGACCTCAAGGGCATCCAGTCCAACCCCGTTCTGCCATGTAGGGAGACACCTTCAAAGCATCCCCAACAGATGATCTTCCAGCCTCTCTTTAAAGACCTCCAAAGAAGGAGACTCCACTACACTCCCCTTTAACCTCACCTAACATTGGGCTCCTAGTAGATCTTCTGGCCCGCAAAAGTTTATTGGTGAACCCTAGAAAGCCATTCGCTTAGAGGAGACCAAATGGTTTGGTTTTGACCATAATCTTTGGATTAAAAAGGTATGCATGCACACCTCAGCCTTACGCAAAGCTCTTCGTCACGCTCGATGGAAAGCCCCCGATTCTGACTTTGTTGAGCCTAACCTGTTTTCTCCCTCTTGGCATTCCTGCTGAACGTTAATCGGGCGTGAATCCACCACCCTTTAATTCAATGAAAACCAGTCCCTTGTCGATCCTCGCAATCCAGATGCCATTTGCATCTTCCTCTGGATGTATAATCGGTATAGGCATGTGTGTATGTATAGGAGCCAGTGCGGCCTCTTGGTTTGAGTGTTGGGGCTGCATCTCTGGAGATCAGGGTGGAGTTGCCCACTCGGCCATGGAAACCCACTGGGTGACCTTGGGCAAGTCACACTCTCTCATCCTCAGCCAGACTTTTTTGGGCTGGGGATCCCAAGGGACTTCCCTAATCATCATTAGGGAAACGCCGGCTAATGATGCCTCATTTCACCCTCCTTTGGTATGTGTATCCATATCTCTATCTATATAATGTGTGCGTGGAGGTGGTGATCTTGGGGGAAGTTCCCACGTGTCAGTAGCAGCGCCTGATTCGTGTGATGAAACGCGCGTCTCAAGGGCCGCCAGCCCCAGCGGAAGGCGGCCCCATTAGCATCACACCGAGGTTTAATTTCCATCCGCCTAATTAGCCCCGGAGTTAACACTAATAGCGGCGCCGCGCAGCCCTTGGCCGCCTCGGGAAACACCGCGTGTCAGTCGGGCTCTCTTTGCGGGGGGGGGGGGGATGGGGTGGGTGGGTAAGTCATCTCCCCCCCCCCATCTCTCTTTTGGCCCGAGATGAACTTCGTCTCTCTTTCCCCCCAAGATCCAAATAATCTCCACCTCCCCTTCCTCGATTCCTGGAGGGCGCGCACGGAATCTCTGAAACCAAGCCCCCCGTTTTGGCAAAGGGAGCACCCCCCAATATTAAAAAAAAAGCCCGATCAGACACACCAAATGAACCTTCCGCACCAATTGCTTGGCTGACAGCGTTCCTGATCTTGCCCCCCCCTTCCCTTTCCCTTTTCCTTCATTCCCTTCCTTTGCTTCGGATCCGCTCAGTCGCAGGCAGAGAGAGATGGATGCGAAGGAGGCGCCGATCCTTTCCTTTGAGTTGCACAACTTATCCGGGACCCCAAGACCTTCTCTCCAGGGCGATCCCCGCTTTCTCTGCACCCCTCCGGCCCAAATCTAGAAGATGGGGGGCTTCCCCCCACCTTTTCCCACCTCTTTCGACAGCTCAGGAGGAGGAGATGAAGCCGCTTTTCCTGCGAGGAACCTGAAGGTCCGCTTCAAAGAGTGATCCGAGATCAAGATCCGACTCAGAGAGACCTGTCAGTGATTTGAGATCAAGGTCCGTCTTAGAAAGACCTGAAAGTGATTCAAGATCCGACTTAGAAAGACCTGAAAGCGATCTGCGATCAGGATCCGACTTGGAGAGACCTGTAAGTGATCTGAGTTCAAGATCCGACTCAGAGTCAGAGTGATCTGACATCAAGATCCGACTCAGAGTGGCCTGAAAATGATCTGCAACCAAGATCCGATTTAAAAGAGACGTGAAAGTGATCTGCTGCGACCACCATCCGATTTAGAGGGACCTGAAAGTGATCTGAGATCAAGTGCCGACTCACAGCGACCTGGAAGTGATCTGCGATGAAGATCCGAATTAGAGAGACCTGTAAGTGATCTGCGATCAAGATCCGAGGAAGATCCGTGGGGTTTCTTTCTTTTTGGAGGGTGGGGTGTGTGTGTGGTGGCAGAGTTCATGGTTGAGTCGAGTTTCTCCCAAATTCCTTAGACATCCCTCCGCAGCTGAAGCCCTACATCGATCTAGAACTGCAGAGAAAGTCTGGAGTTAAGTGGCAACCTCTGGGAGAGGGCAGGTAAACGGGGAGGAGGAACAAATTAGTTTTACCTAAACCAATTAATAGTTTAGGTAAAAGAGGAAATTTTTATCTATCTTTCTGCCGGGGGAGGGGGAAGAAATTGGGGGCTGGATAGAGTCGAAGAATCTCTTTGTGTGAGAGAAAACTTCCTAAAAGGAAATGAGTTGAATCCCTTGGTTTGCTTATTGGGCTACAAAGGTCTTTATTACCCTGTGACTCAGATACAGATGAAGAGTTTGTGTGTTGTTGTTGTTGTGTGCCTTGAAGTCGTTTCTGACTTAGGGTTTTCTTGGCAAGATGTCTTCAGAGGAGGCTTGCCTTCCTCAGAGGCTGAGAGAGTGTGACTTGCCCAAGGGCACTCGATCACTGGGCTTCCATGGCCTGGCTAGGAGTCATAGTCCAAACCACTATATGCCAATGCGACCTTTGTTGTTGTTGTTGATGTAGTTGTTGTTGTAAGAGAAGGAGGGTCCTTGGTCCTTGTTGCGGCTAATCCAGATCGGGTTGTTAAAAGTGTTTCAGCCCTGGTGGAAAGGATCCCAGGTGTAAGGTGTGTAAGGGACACAAAGTGGGGCTGTGCCTGCTTAACGGGGGTGGGGGTGGGGGGGTGATCCTGCCCCCAGCCCAAGTCTTCTCTTTTTCTTAGGCTCATGCTTGCAAACGTCAGCCTTCTGAGCCCTAAGTAAAAGTTTTGGGACTTTTAACAAGTTTTAGGGATTGCATTTCGTTCTTTAATTCATTTAATTCTGAGTAAGGCAGGTCTGCTAACCTCTGCGGGGTGGGGGGGATTTGAGTTTCCGAAGGCTTCAGTCTTTGTTTAGGAAACAAAAATAATTAAATATTAAAAAAAAAATACCAAAGCCAAGCCTGTTTGGGTTTAACTTTAAATCAGCAGAGTAGCAGAAACGTGTCCTTGTCTAAGGATGCTTCTCTAACTGACTCAAAACTGACTCAAAAACAACAAACACAAGGAGCTTGCCGTTAAACAAAAGTTTACTATTGGCATAGATGCTACATCCTAACTAAAACGAATGAAAACTAACATAAAACCGTTTGGTTTGTAACATCTTGCCTGAAGAAGCAGCCCAGGGAGCTCCGAAAGCTTGCAACGATTATGTTGTGCGTTTCTCCTGGCCAATAAAAATATCACGGATGGATTTTTGTTTGTAAAACTAACGAATAGTTTAGGTAAAAGAGGAAATCTTTATCTAACCATCTTTCGGGGAGAGGGAATTGAAAACTGGGGGCTGGATAGAGCAGGAGAATCTCTTTTTTTGAGAGAAAACTTCCTAAAAGGAAGTGAGCTGAATCCCCTGGTTTGTTTGTTGGGCTAGAAAGGTCTTTATTACCCTGGGATTCAGTTAGAAGCAAATGAGATGTTTGCATGCAGGGAATCCTATTTATCTGAGGAGGGGGAGAGAGAATGCGGAAATCTTCCACCGTTACTTAATTATTCAGAAGAATTCAAAGACATAGCTGTGTCAGTCTCTAAAATCAGTATGTAGACAGAGCTTTGAGACTCACTGAAAGAAATAAGTTAGCAGCATGAGAGTAAAGTCTAATTCCTGAGATACTTATATATATATATACTTATCTTGAGACTTTGTAGTGTCGGGTTAGAAGCGCACTAGAGATGCTTGGGCTTGAGCCGGGTTTTTGTAGGCCAGGCTCCAAGGCGCTTTGGAAAGCCACCTGTGCCACCATGGGGTAATTTACACACTGTGTGTGTGTGTGAGTGCCTGGCCTTCCTCAAGACTTAGCCATCTCTGAGTAGACTTTCTCTCTGTCTCTCTCTTCCTCACCCTTTCTGCAATCACCTTTATAATTAGGGGATGATAAATGTGTACCATAAATGCCACCACCTCGCTCTAATTGCTGCGCAAACAGCTTGTTACCGCAGCAGTTGGTAAAATCCTGCCCTCCTAATAAAATTAACCCCAGAGGAGGAGGAGAAGGAGGAGGAGGAGGAGGAAAAGAGAGAGAGGGAGAAGAAGGGAAGCTCCGCCGAGGCAGAGGCCAGGCTCAAGGCGGGTCCGATCCGAAGGAGGAGGCAGGCGGCATCTTGGTGGGTCTCCTCGGGAGTAAGCAGCCCCCCCCCCCCCCAAAGTCCAAGGATTTGGCTTCCACCCAAAGAAATAGGATTGTGCAGGCTGGAGCAAAATCTCTCCTCTTCTGAGCAGGACTAAGAAGTACGGATTAGGAGGGTTTGGGTTTTCTTCTTGTTTTGGTCATCATGCCCTCCCTTGCATGTCCTCCATTGGGGGGTGCCTTGTCCTCTTTTTTTTGGGGGGGGGGGGGGAGAATGGCTGGACTTATGGGGTTGCTAGGTCTCTCCTCCAAGGCAGACAGTGGCTGCACCCGCACTGCAGAAATAACCCCGGTTTGGTGACACTTTCACTGCCATGGCTCCATGCTGTGGAATTCTGGGAATAGTAGTTAGTTTGTTGAGGCTCCAGAGCGGAGGGCAGCAGCTTCCAGTGGTTTCGGTTGTTAAAACCAGAATTCAGCATTGCCGGCTTTTGCGGATTTGCTTGCTTCAGGGATTTTTTTGGGAGGGTGGGTGGGTGGTTCCTTTCCACTGTCCTCGTGCATTTGGCATTATTTAGGAAAGTGTTGGGGTCTCCAGCTCTGTGAAAATGGGGATGCTCCCGTCCTACCTCGCAGGGTTGGTGTGCGAAGAGGCAAAAGGCAAGAAGGGAGATGGAAAAAAAAAAACAACTTCTGGACTTGAGCTTCCACGGGACTGCAATGGGATTCACTTCCCAACCCATGGAGTTAGGATTGCAACTCTGAAGTGTGCGATCCGGGCAGGTTGAAGGGGTTTGGAGGCAGGGGCTGAATTTCAGGGAAACCAAAGCGGAGTCAGTGCTCTCTCTCTGCCTGACAAAAAAGGAGCTTGTGGCTTCTTCACAAAGGATGGGGGCAACCTGGATCTCAAAAGGAGCATCTCTTTTTGTAACTTTACGCTGTTTATTCTGATTTCTTGGAGCACCCACAAGGAAGAAGGGCCCAACTTGGCATGAAGGTCTTGTCTCTCCATTAACACCTGGACTGAGCACAGCCACATCTGGACCAAATGCAAGCTTGGAACTAACATTGTCTAATGACTTTTAACCTTTTTTGCCTGATGAAGAAGCCAGTGGAGCTCCGAAAGCTTGCACCTTGTATCTTGTGCCTTTTGGTTGACCCCATAAAGGTATCGCCTGAAGGAAGGAAGGAAGGAAGGAAGGGGTTGTGTCCCCTCCCATCATCTTTCCCTGGGGCCTACCCTAAGGGACCTGTCCATGGGTTAGAATCCCAGACTTTGGTCCTCCAGTTCCCCCCATTCCTCACTTCTGGGGCTTCTGGGGGTTGAAGTCCCAGAAGCCATAGAAATCAAGAATGTGGGGAGCTGAACTGACCAAATGATCATAGACATCAGTGCTCCTGCTAGGAGGCACACCCTCCTTCTCAAGGAAAGAAAACATACATCTACACATCATCATCATCATCATCATCATCAATCTCCCCTCCTGCCTGCCCCCTTCTCTCCCCTCAGCCCCACTTTCCTTGTGGTTGTTGATGCTGTGTCCCTACTTCAAGTCCCTTCCGACTTATGGGTCGTCCAAAGCAGGTTGGCCATTGCTTTTCCCTGAGGCTGAGAGAGTGTGACTTGCCCATGGGTTTCGTGGCTAAGTTGGGATTCGAACCCTGGCCTCCAGAGTCCTAGCAACCTGCACAGGGTGAGTGTTAGTGGTTTGAAGGTTGGACTAGGACTCTGTGGAGAGACCAGGGTTCGAATCCCGACTGGGCCATGGATACCCACCTTGGTGGGGAAAGTTACACTCTCTCAGCCTCTGCAGGAGGCAATGGCAAACCGCCTCTGAAGAAACCTTGCCAAGAAAACTTCGTGATAGGGTCGCCATAAGTCGAAGGCACACAGCAGCAGCCAAAAGGCCAATTGCTCTCCACTCTCTGGCCCATCGACCTAGGAAGGTTTCAATAGATCCCTCCAAAAAAGTTAGGACAGTCCTTAGAAAAGAAAGGAGCCAAAGGGACGAGGAGAAGAAGAAGAAGAAGAAGAAGAAGAAGAAGAAGAAGGAGATTTATTTTATTTTTTTGGGGGGAGGAGGGTCTTGGGACCCAAGGTTTCACACTCTGGCCCTCTTTCTCCCTAGTAGACCCTTACAGTCTCTGTACCTCTATACCTTTACAGGATGGATGGATGGATAGATAGATTGTGTATCTGTATATCTGTCTGTCTGTCTATGGTCTCTATATCTCTACAATATATGTATGTATGTATATGTACACACAGACACAAGATATATATGCCATTAGTCTCTACACCTCTACAGTATATGTGTATCTATATAGTGTGTGCATGCGTGTATATATATACACACACACACACCCTTGTACAGTGTCTATATTTCTATATCTTTACAGTATATGTATATCTATATAAACACTTCTACAGTCTATATCTTTACAGTATTTCTATATCTCTATCTTTAGTCTCTATATCTCTACAGTATATCTATATAGTGTCTGTGTGTGTGTACACCTCTACAGTCCACATCTTTACAGTATTTTTATATCTAAACCTTTACTTTATATATCTTTACAGTATCTATCTATCTATCTATCTATTATATATACCCTAGATACTTATATCTTCACAGTCTCTCTATCTATCTAGTGTGTATAAATACACACACACACACTATATATATATATATATATAGTGTGTGTGTGTGTGTATGTGTGTTTATACACGATAGATAGATAGATAGATAGATAGATAGTGTGAAGGAATAAGTATCTAGTGTATATATATTAGATATACACACCTTTACATTCTCTCTCTCTCTCTCATTCCAGAGACAAACATAAAAAAAAAAAGCCATAAAGCCACCCAAGAAAAACAAAGGCCTGGAAGAAATAAAAAAAGGATCCCATCGCTTCTAAGGGGGGGGGGGGGGAGAGAGAAAAAAACCCCAAGCATGACATTTTAGGCTCTCTGACATGTTTTTTTCCTTGTGGAGGGGTGAAACAAAAGCAAGCAAAAAAGAGACCAATGCATTTATTCCAGAGTCCAATGGCTTAAGCGCCCAAAAGGTGCCACCAGCTCTGAGCTGGTCCATGGTGCTGAGGAAGCTGACTCTTAACAGATTTTTTTTCCTCTGCCAGGAAGAAAGGCAAAAGAGTTGTTGTTGCTGTTCTTGTTCTTCTTCCAGCCAAGAAGCTTCCTCCTGGTCTACCAAGATTTCACCCAACTTGCCCAGTCCATGGTGGGCAGATGTGGGAACAGCCAGCCCTAAGTGGCCGAGCCTCTTCCATCAGGGTCCAGGCCTGGAGAGCAGGAGGAGGCTTCTCTTGAAGGAAGGGGTCCAGTCCCAGGGCTGTCCTCCTCTTCTCTGCTAGGTCTGCCCTTCCTCCTCTCCCTGGAGGAGAGTCAGGATCTGGGCCCCACTTGGCGTAATTAGGATGGTATGCTCAAACTGGGCAGACCTGAGAGGCAAAAAGAGAGAGAGATGATGATGAGAGAGGCCCTGATTAGAGGGGTCAAAGGTGACCGGCCGGAGGTCCCTCTGTTTATTTGGGGGAAGAAGAAAGGGAAGGAAGAAGGACCAAAGACCCCAGAGCGAGCCAATCAGTCCTTCCTCCTCTTGTCGCCTACACTTTTATGCACAAAGTTGATTTTATAAACAGCAAACAGAGCCTCTATGTGTGGTGTGTGTGTGGTTTGGGCACTGGAGGTCCAGCTTGGCTCAGCCCAGCCATGAAACCCAACTGGGTGACCTTGGGGCAAGTCTCACTCTCTCAGCCTCAGAAGGAAAGAAGTGGCAGGCATCCTGTGAACACCTCTTGCCAAGAAAATCCCACGATAGGGCTCCCTTCAACGACTTGAAGACACACAACCACCACAATAATAATAATGACGATGACAACAACAACAACACAGGTACCTTTTATGGTCCAAGGATACAGCCGTCCACTTGTCCTCCAAGATCTTAAATTCAGCCGTTCCTTCCATGATGATGGGCTCTGGCAGAACAAAGAGAAGCACAAAACAGAAGAGTTGGGGCTGGAAAAACAACTATTTTGTCTTCTGACCCTAAAGTGTCAGCCTATCCAGGTCAAACTCCTGAGCCTCAACTTTTACCTTCTTACAAGAAGAAGAAAAAAAGGAGCAGCAGGGACTAAATTGAGGAGCAGAAAGTGACAACTCCTCCAGGTCTTGAACTTGGGGTGTCTTCTGGTTTTCAAAAAGGCAGAGGGTATATTTAATCCTACGCTACTGAACTGCCAAGGCTCAATGGTATGAAATTCTAGGAATCCTAGTTTGTTGTGGCATTGAGCCCTAGCAGTTCAAGTGGTGTCAAACTGGATTATTTTTGCAGCGCGGATGCAGCCTTGGGGAAGGCCACACATTTGGGATTAAGCTCTTGATGGAAGCCTAGCTCTCTCCAAAGAGTGCGCTACAAGTCCTCATCAAACTCCAAGATTGAGGCATTGCCACCTCTGGATTCCTTGCTGGTGGGGGGGGGGGGCTTGCTCTGCTTCCAAGTGGCCTACTCCAGAGGGTTGTTGCCAGGATGGACTCTGGCCTAAAGAACAAGCCGGGATCTTCGCAAAAGCCTCAGCCCCTTTATGCTTGAATAAGAAAAAAAGATGCTAACCATCAGATGTCCTCATTTCTGACATCGTCAAAAAACTTTAGCTGGATGGTGTGTGTGTCCAATGATGAGAAAAGGAAAACACAAGTAAAGAGTGACTACCAATACATAAAATGCACACATCCCGCTGGGCCAAATAATAATAATAATATAATAATAATAAAAAAAAACAACTATATTCAAGCGGGAATGGTACCATAAACCCTCCCTCAGGAAAAAACAAAACAAAAGGAAACAAAACCCCCTTCTGTAAAGATCCTAAGAAAAAGTATTCCTGGGTGGCTTCTGCTGCTTCACTACAAGAGGGTTACTCACCTATTGTGAACGCCATGCCCTCTTCCATTAACAGATCACTTTCGTTTTCTACAAAATAAAACAAAGATAAATAAAACAAAAAAACATACACAATGCATATACATAGGTGTGTATATATATATATATATATACTTACACACGTATACACATATATACGTTTAAGTATATCTATATATATGATATATAGATATCATACGTACATATAAACACACATATATGTATATGTATTATATTTTTATGTATGTGTGTGTTTATATATAATACATAAACATAAACCTATATATATATATATGCTCATATATGTATATGTATATACGTATGTAGATATAGATATTGATATATAGCATACATGTGCATACACTTACATGTATATATAAACACACACATGTATGTATATGTATATATAAGTATATGTAGATATATATACATATATGTACACACACACATATATATACACATATATATTATATATACTGTAAATATAAATACACACATATATAATGCATATACATAAATGTATATATCTATCTATCTACATGTACATATATATACATATACATACATGTGTGTTTATATATACATGTAAGTGTATGTAATATATATGTGCATTTTTAAAACTTGCACACATATATACACACACATATACACATACATTCATCGCAAAGAGAAAACATCAACCTGCAGGGAGAGGGGCGGCATAAGGCTCTTTTATGGTGCCACATGCCACCCGTTTTTCTCTTTCATTTTCGAGGGATCAGTGGATAGTTTGGGGGCACTAAAAACGACAGCCATCTCACACCCCTTCCTCTTAGGGGCCACAAGCCAAGGCACTTCCACACCAGAAGGCAAAACAATGCTGCATGCTCCAGCCCCCCTTCCCCCCAGCTTAGAGCCGGCTTCTTCCTCTGCCCCCATGGCATGGTATGGTTTTATGGTATGGCAAAGAAGGGAACATGCACGCTTTAGCAATTAAGTTCTGTGATCATTAAAAAGGGATGGGGTAGGGAAAACTGGGAACACTCACTGAACATGAGTAAACAGTGCGATGCGGCAGCTAAAAAGGCCAATGCAATTTTAGGGTGCATCAATAGAAGTATAGTGTCTAGATCAAGGGAAGTAATAGTGCCACTCTATTCTGCTTTGGCCAGGCCCCACCTGGAATATTGTGTCCAGTTCTGGGCACCACAATTTAAAAAGGATGCGGAGAAACTGGAGCGTGTCCAAAGGAGGGCAACTAAGATGGTGAGGGGTCTGGAAGCCATGCCCTATGAGGAGTGATTTAGGGAGCTGGGGATGTTTAACCTGGAGAAGAGAAGGTTAAGAGGTGATATGATAGTCCTCTTTAAGTATTTGAAGGGGTGTCATATAGAGGAGGGAGAGAGCTTGTTTTCTGCTGCTCCAGAGACTAGGACGCGGAACAATGGAAGAAAACTCCAGGAAAAGAGATTCCACCTCAACATTAGGAGGAACTTCCTGACAGTAAGGGCTGTTCGACAGTGGAACACACTCCCTCGGAGTGTAGTGGAGTCGCCTTCCTTAGAGGTCTTTAAGCAGAGGCTGGATGGCCATCTGTCGGGGATGCTTTGACTGGGAGTTCCTGCATGGCCGGGGGTTGGACTGGGATGGCGCTTGTGGTCTCGTCCAACTCTATGATTCTATGATTCAATTTTAATATAAATTATGAAAAAAACTCTGCCACTGGTCTAGTCTATTCAAAAGCAAAACAAAAGCCAGAAATGCCAGTTCTAGGAGGAGGCATAAAAGTGCACCCCTCCATTCTCATTCTGCATTTTTCATTGGAAAGAAGCAATAAATTGGATTGACTTTGGAGTACATGTGTGTAAATGCTAATGTGATAACTATTCCTACCCTACGTATCTTTTTTTTTTGGGGGGGGGGGGTCCCTGGAATAAATCACCAAGAATAGATGATATTCTAATTGAACTGCTACAATCCAAACAGGGAGAATCAACTCTGGTGTTAACTAATATATGCCAACAGATACAGAAAACAAAACAGTGGCAAACAGACTGGAAACAATCAATATATATATCCATTTACAAAAAAGGAGACCTGAAGCAATGCAGCAGTTATAGGACCATAGCATTAACTCCCTGTTCAAGCAAAATTCTGCTCAAAATTCTGCAACATAGACTCCAATCATAGATGGAGAAAGAAATTCCAGAAGCCGAGTTCAGAAAAGAAAGAGGCATTAGGGACCACACTGCGAACATAAGATGGTTAAAAGAATGCACCAAAGAATTTCAGAAGAAAATTGGAATGTGCTTCATAGACTATAGCAAAACCTTTGACTGCATAAATCACAAAAAGCTACGGTACACTCTTAAAGACATGGGAGTGCCACGATGAGAAATTTGTACTCGGGAAAAGATATAGAGTCAGAACAGAATATGGAGAAAAAGAATGGTTCCCAATTGGCAAGGGGATTTGGCAAGGCTGCATTGTATCACCCAACCTGCTGATACAAAGAACAAATTTAGACTCAGGAGGAGAAATAAAGATAGAAAGGAACATCAACAATCTAAGATATGCGGATGACACCATGCTACTAGTGAAAACACAAAAGACTTGGAACAATTAGAACCAAAAGAACTAGACAGGATCCTAAAGTGTAAAGATATACAACTGAGCAGTAAAGTTAGAATCATCCAAGCCATCTTATTTCCCATCACCATGTATGGATATGAGAGATGGACAGTGAAGAAAGCAGTTAAGAAGAAAATCAACTCATTTGAGATGTGGTGCTGGAGAAGAGTGCAAAAGATACTTTTTTGTTTGTTTGTTTGCAGCAAGAATAAAAGATTTGTATCTCCTTACAAATTTGTAAGTTCTGATAGCCACAGACTTCCAAAGTGCGAAGTCATCTGATGCCTGATCTGATGATCTGTGAGCTAAAGTTCACATGTCAAACAGAACTTGCTAGTGTGATTCCTGCATTAGTTCCTTCCTCGGTCCTCCTCAAAGGTTCATGGGGCAGCAAGAGTTGTCCACCCAGATGTCTGCTTAGAGAGGAGGCAACATTCCTAAATTGTGCTTCCCATTTATCAAGCCATTCAGACTTACCAGGGAACCATAAGGACTCAGTCCAAACTCATATCATCCCATTTGGATTTCAGAGAGACTGCTGCTAAACTGGAGGCGGGGGGGGGGGGATTGAATCCTGCAATGCAAGCTCTGGCACCCTGAAGTTCAGAGATCTGAGGTGGCATGAGTTGTTTTGTAGGCAACAGCTTACTTAAGGAGAAGTAGCAATAAGAGTTGAAATACTTCAATCTCGCACAATATTAGAAACTCCATGTTTTCTGGCCCCAACATTTAAGGGGAGAAAGTGAGGCCGATTCACCTACATGTGTACTCCATTTGATATGTTACCTGCCACAGCTTTATAATTAAAAAGGGAAGAACCTCTGTTAAAAGATAATCACACTGGAAGCAACAGAAAAGCTAAGAGCAGGTTTCTGTGTTTCAGATGTGATAGCTGTTTCACCTTTCAAAGTCATCCCTTGATAGTGTGGTTACCTGGTGTCATTAAGTCTCACCTTCCCACAGTACAGTATTATGGGTCAAAATGATCAAGCTGGCCTGAGGCCCGCTTCAGATTATAGAAGGTGAGTCTAGAATGTAAGGAGGTGAGGACCATCCCATGCCTTAAATCCACATTTTAAATTTTTTTCTTGGAAGTTGTGGCTCCTTTTGGTCTTCTCAGAACAAGCTGTGTGTGTGTGTGTGTCAGGGACAGTACCTGTACAGCAAGTCAAAAAAATAAAGAAAAAAGAAAAAAAAGGGGTGGGGACAAAAAAATCTGTTACTGATTAAACAGATTTTAATGCTAATTTATAAGCAGCTGAATAGGGAGCCCTGGTAGCACAGTGGTTAAATGCCTGTACTGCAGCTATTCACTCACACAAGCCACAAGGCTGTGGGTTCAGTCTCAAGCAGCAGGGGCTCCATGGTTGATTCAGCCTTGCATCCTTCTGAGGGTTGCTAAAATGAGTATCCAGCTTGTTGGGGACAATTGGCTTAAACATTGTAAACCACTTAGGGAGTGCTTAAGTGCACTGATAAGCGGTACAGAAATGTACTTGCTATTGCTAGGTCACTTCTTCACAAGCTAAAAAGCTTTGGAAAAAAAAAAAACTGCAAAACCAAACATACAAGACTCTCTTGCTGTCTTGTAACAAAAACCCCACCACACCATCAAACAGAGCATATGAACAAAGCTATCTCTCCTGTAGCAGAACTCAGAGGTCTTTGCAGATTTTGAAGATTTTTCTGCTTTACAGTTTCAAGAAGAAAATAATGCACCAGCTTTTACAGTTTTACATCAGATCAAAATATGAGAAACAACCAGCTTCCCCAGAAACATGGACACAAACACCAAAAATGGGGCAATGGTTTCTTCTCTGGTCTATGCAGAATCAAAGAGGTTGGCATTTCACGAGACGCTTCATACTACAACCATTTTTTTGTGATTGGGGGGGGGGGGGACAACAAACAACTACTCCTGGAAACGGTCAGATACAAATATATCAAGTTTTTGATACTGTAAATTTTATCTCCTCTCCATGAAGAATCCTCAGCACCTGTGGATGTAGTATTTTTTTAAAATAGATGTAGTATTTTTTTAAATAAATGATTTCAGCTTCTTAGATTATTCTTTTCCCTGGAAAGGGGCATATCCTTTGGACATGTAGCGCAGGTTTGTCAAACAGAAGCACCATGAACAAACAGATCACAGCAGGACTTTCTTACCATGATGCCAAACTTCAGGGTGGCCGTGGAAGTAAGATCCTATCCCATGCCCTACAAAGTAGGGGCAGACACGAAAATCATTCTGACGGGCTATGCGGCTTTAAGGGAAAGCAAAAATGAGAACATTTCAGAGAGGAGGACACTCATATAATCAGAGAAGGAATTAAATGTTAAAGCCCATATCCAATTGTTAGTTCTAACTAGAGGCAGACCCACTGAATAGTGGGTAATAGTGGTTAGCTAAGTGCAATTAGGCTAGTTGGGACTAACAATTGGATTTAAGCCAAATCTCTGTATGTACACACACATTTTTATTCAATGATTAATGATATTGTATATTTTCTAATGAAAGAAATTACAGTAAGCTCTTTTGAGTTTCATGCAGGAACACTGCTGAGAACAGATCTGTTGTCAGTATTTTAGTACTCCCAGATAAATTATTTTAAAAAATGGAACAAATGCCATAATAATAATATAATTTATTTGTATCCCGCCCAATCACGGGGAATCCAAGCAGCTAACAACAGTGGGAAAATACAATACAAAAATTACAATAAGATACAAAATAATCTCTTCCCAATCTCCGGACCAATACTTAAGCAAACAAAATCAATAAGCAAATACAATAGCAATCAAGTGAAGAAAATAAAAAGATTACAGTCAAATTAAATTCATAATTAACCCCTTTCCCAGTCCTTCAACACAGGTTTAAACAAATTAAATACAAACATAACATAATACCTAGAAATAAGAAATGTTTTCCCCCCCAAATACAATATATCAGAGAAACCATAATCCAAATACCTTAACAAGCATTAAAAACCACAATTTGTCACAATTACAGTTTTTAAAAAAGTCTCACTCTCCAAAGCTCAGGTGTTCTGCTGCTCAGCCTCTTCAGCATTACTGGAGGACTGGAGCTGGGGCTGCATAGTTCCAAAGAAGCTCCATACATCTCAACTGCCTGCCTATTTAAAAATGATTGCACTGTTTTTTGAAAAATCATTGCCACACCTAGGGATTTCTTAAAGGAAGGTATAGCTTTGTTTCTATCTAGGCATTCTGGGAGTCAGTATGTTAACTTGCATTTCCAAGAGCTATCCCAAAAATTCTCTTGACATTTAAGAAACAGACAAACTTTTCTTGGGGATAATATGTGTCAGGGAGCAGACTAGACTACCAAGCATACAGTTCCAGTAAGCATCAGATCAGACTGAGCAGGAGTGCAAAGCTGAAAAATCAATGATTTGTTTGAGGAATACGTGCCCTAGATTTACACTGATCTCAGCAGTAAGATGATTTTGCTACCATTGAGTTCTCATTTATAGCTTGAATGAAGAAATTTTATTGATAGCTTTCCATCTGGTGCTGCCTTATATGAAATCAAGTTATTAATCCGACCTGGCCCTACTGTTAGGTAAAGCAAGGCAACCTCTCAGATAGTAGAGGCTGAGGGGCAGTGGTTGCAGTCACACATCTAATTCTTCCCAAGTCTCTGAGCCATTTCCCTTGGTGTAAAGACATGACCTGCCCTTTGCCTCCCAAACAATGGAGACAGGTCAGCATTGGCCCATAATAGCACCCCTTTGCACATTGGTTTCAAGTGCTTGGGCTTCCATAACTTTATCGTATCAAGAACCAGATCATCCCAACATGGCTTGAGTGATTCTTCACACTGATCACATTAAGGTGATCGGTAGAGAGCATGAGCAATAATTATGGCAAAAGTTGCCCAACCACAGAGACAAGTCTATAATAAGAGTGCATCTTTCAAGAACAACCCATTGCACTACATATGAGAAAGTTTAGTCTGGCACTAGAGGAAACTTTGTATGCCCAGCTTTTCCCACCCCCCCATGAGCTCAAGGTGGAGTCAGAGCTCTCTTCCTTCCTATTTTATCCCAAGAACCAACACTTTGTGAGGCAGACCACACCGAAAAAGAATGATTGACTGAAGTTCATCTAATAAACTTGTGGATTCCCTTTTCAATTGACTAAAACATGTTGGGGTGGTACAGACCGCCCCAAAAGGGTGGTCTGGTGCCACCTCTTTTGGCGCTGTAACTGCTCTGCAGCAGCTAGATGCTGCGCAGCAGTTGCGCACCTAAAAAGGAGTGGGGAACCGCACTCCTTTTTAGGTGTGCAGTTGCGGCATGATTTTTTAAAAGGCGCCATTTGGCACCTTTGCGCCACCGCAACTGCACAGTTCTGTGCGGAAGCTGCGCGGTTGTGGTGGCACCATTACGTAGTAGGGTTTCGGAGCATGTATATGATGCGTGCTCCCGAACCCTAATGGTGCTGTGATGGCACCTCTTCAGGCCTGTCTGGATCAGGACGATATCTCTGTTGTTTCTCAGCAGCCTCATTTTGCCAACATTTCTTCACGTAATACAGTGGGAAAGGGCAGGACATTGGAGTTTATCAGATGACAGAAATTGAAAGTATAATCTATAGGCAATCCGAACACAATCATGGGATTTCATGTTATTGTGTATTAAAGTATCTCACACAATTTTGGGCAAAAGGGAAGTCATTCCGAACGCAATGATGGGTTTTACGTTACTGCATATTAAAGCATCTCATGCAATTTTGGGCAATGGGCAGTCATTTTTGGGTAATGGGAAGTCATTCTGAATGCATTCCGAATGCAATTGGAATTCACATAAATTTGCTAAACTAGCGAATACACGTGAATTCGAATTGGCTCCAATTGGCTCCATTCGAAATAAAGATAAATTCCCCCCGTCTGATAAACTCCATTGAATTTTCCCTTAGAGGCAATGATTATAACCATTGTTAAATGCACTTTCAGTTTCCAGGTCACACAGGTCTCTGGCATTAAATGCTGATGCTGATGTTTATTTCTAACACCCTTTCCACCATTTTATATATGCATACATTCAAAGCAGATGTTTTAAATCAGAACGATGCTTTAGGAATTTAATAACCTTATCACAATTTGAAGGGAACCACATGAAAGTTGGCTGGATAAAAACTGAGGATCCCACATTCTCCAGTTCATAGGTCTTAACTTGGGAAGATTTCCAAAAATAATCATTCTGGTCATAAGGAACATTTTAACATCCAAACTAATTGTAATACATTTATGTTGTTGTTGTTGTTGCTGTTGTGTGCCTTCAAGTTGTTTCTGACTGATGGCAACCTTAAAGCTATCACAGGGTTTTCTTGGCAAGATTTATTCAAGGGTTGGGTGGGTTTGCCTCTGCTTTCCTCTGAGGCTGAGAGAATGTGACTTGCGTAAGGACACCCAGTGGCTTTCTTTGGCCAAGTAGGGATTCAAACACTGGTCTCCAGAACCACAGCCCAACTCTCTGCACTACACCCCACTGGTTCTCAATTTATTAAGCCAGTTCAAGTGTCAGAAAAATAAGTAAGTTTTGAAGTATCCAGATTTCTAGGCAAAATGTTAGAAAAAGTGAGATGGAATGAGGGAGACAGGGATGACTTCATGTTGAAATAAATGCATCTGTATGATCATAGTCAGGTGAAATTTGGACAGCAACACAAGGCAGGGATGGCTGATATCATTTCTTAGTCTCAAATTAAGGACAGTGATTATCTGTCCACCTGAGTACATATTTGTTGCTAACTGCTATTATATTGACTTTGACAACTCTATGAATGAGGGACATCCAAATCACCCTATCATCAACAGCCCTGCTGAGGTCATGCCAATTCAGGGCGATGGCTTCCTTAACCGAGTCTGGAATGCAGCCGTCTATCTTATTTCTTTTCTTACAGCTTTCTACCTTATCAAGCTTTATTGTGCTTTCTAGTAAGTCATGTCTTCTCATGATATGTCCAATGTAGGACAGTCTTAGTTTAGTAATCTTGGCTCCTAGGGAGAGTTTAATTTGCTCTAGGACACATTTATCTTTTTATCCATAGAAATAAAATCTTGTTGTACACTCTTTTCTTTATCAGTGATCCATAGTTTTACATGATCTATACAATCAAAGGCTTTGCTATACTCAATAAACCACAGGCTGATTTTCTTCTGCAATCCTTTGGTGCACTCCATTTCCCAAAATATGTTTGCAATACAGTGGTCCCCCGGGTTACGAATCCCCCAGGGTACGAAAACCCCAGGATCCGAAAGAGCCGGGGCCGGAAAAATGGCCCCAGTTTCCGAAAAAAAAAACCGGGTTGCGAAAGGAAAGCGGCGCGAAATTCAAATCGTGCCAAGTCCTTTCCTATACTTACAGTGGTCCCCCGGGTTACGAATGTTTTCGGGTTACGAAAGGGGTGCTGGAACGGATTACTTTCGTAACCTGGGGGACCACTGTATGATTCCCTAGTGCATTTTCCTCTTCTGAACCCAGCTTGGACAGCTGATACCTCTTGCTCCATATACAGTGGTCCCCGGGATACGAAGCCCGGGGAGCCGAAACCGCGGGGACCGCAAAACATCCCCCGGGATCCGAAAGATCCCCCAGGATGCGAAGAAGAAAAACCGCGCGGCCCCTTTAAATCGTCCGCGCGGTCCGTCTCCTAAAGCGGTCCCCCGGGAAACGAAGATTTCCGGGTTACGAAAGGTAATCCAGAATGGATTACCTTTGTAACCCGGGGGACCACTGTATAGTAAAAATCATTCTTGCAGATTTTTGAACATCACTTGGGTTGCATGGGAAATTAATGCAATGTTCTGGTGGTTACTGCAATCCCTGGTGTCCCCTTTCTTGAGGATCGGAATAAATATTGAGCATTTCTAATCTGTGGGCCGTTGTTTCATTTTTCATATTTGTTACATGAATGAATGTCATCTTTTCATCTCTTTTATATAGTTTATCTGTGTATTGTTTGCATAATCTTTATGTTTATTAACCTTTATTTATATAGCGCTGTATATTTACACAGTGCTCTACGACTTCAGTTTCTACTTCTGTTTCTACTCTACATGCAGTGTGTTCTTTTGCTGGTTGTAGAGCATCTCTACTCATGGTTTAAATTTCTCCTTTATTTCTTGGATCCTAGGGAAGAGGCCTTTTGTTGTTTCTTCTGTTTCTCTGCATTGATCATTATATCAGTTCTCCTTGACATTAAACATAAGTTGCATTCAGGGTTCTGACTCTATTTCTGCCATTTTTTCCTTTTGTTTCTTACCTGTTCTTAACTGCTTGAATAATAATAATAATAAAATTTATTTCTATTTCCTGCCTCTCCATTGATCGAGGCGGGATTACAGCAGAGTAAATTATATAAAATACACATTCAGTTAAAACAACTCCATTATAACAATACTAAATAAACTCACAACATAATTACGTATAATAATAAATTAAATTAAAACAGCCAAGTGCAATTGTTCTGTGTCATAGTTGGTGGCCTACGCAAGTGCAGCCTTCGGCAGCATCTAGTATAATATGTCTGATGGATAGGCCTGCCGGAAGAGATCCGTCTTAAGTGCTTTCTTAAAAGAATCTAAGGTGGTAATAAGACGAATCATTCCATAGTTTTGGAGCAGCGGCTGAGAATGCCTTATGTGAGGTTGACACCAGCCTCGTCTTTTTGACTTCAAGCAGATTCTTCCCTGTTGTTCTAAGAGTGCGGGGCGGATTATATATAGAGAGGCGTTCCTTCAAGTAACTCAGGCCCAAGCCATATAGGGCTTTAAAGGTAACGACCAACACTTTGTACTGCGCCCAGACGCTGATCGGCAGCCAATGTAAGGATTTTAATACAGGGGTAAAATGTTCCGTTCTAGGAGTCCCTGTAAGCAATCTGGCTGCCGCGTTCTGGACTAATTGAAGCTTCCGGACTTGATACAAAGGTAGCCCCATGTAAAGTGCATTGGGGATGTTCTTCAGGTTGTATTTTGGCATGATGGTTACTTTAGAGTTCTTCTTTAGCTTTACTCTAATTTTTGATATTACAAGTTCATGGTCTGTGCCACAATCTGCACTGAGAACCTCTGAGCACATATACAGGAAGTTAAACAGAGAAGAAACTGTGCTTTTACATTGCTGTATACATATTTTTGGTAGACGAGTAATGAAATGTTGGAATTATGTTTTGTCCTAGGAGTCATCTTCCTGTGAAGACTCACCTGATGTGAGATAGATTAGTTCAACAGAAGTCCAAGGTTTCAAGGTATTTGACACTGAGAGGGCCAGATAGTCTTGCTACTAAGATTTCAAATAAATTAGCTTATTTGTCTCTGAAGGTGAGGGCTTGACTCCTTCCTCAGGATTTATTTATGCACAGCTTTGTTACATCCAGCCACACACTTGCCCCATTGCTCAAGAATGTATTTGCCACTACAATAGTGCTTCTGCCACAATGAACGGCACCCCAGTGCTGAAAAGTGGAATAGTGGAGAACTAGGTCAATAACTTTTAATGATGCTCACAGACAACACCTTGAATGGATTTTTTTGAACAGGTCCTATAGATTAGCTACTGTTGCCAACCACACCAACAAAAATCTTTAGCTATTACAGTATTTTGTTTGATTTGGGAGTACAGCAGAGTATAGATCTCAAATATATGATAGCTCAAATGTCTTTATGGATCTCCTAACCACTCACAGGGAGTTAAGTAATGACACAAAGAAGCAGGAACATGAAAGCTAAAAGATTTTTTTTTAAAAGTCCTGATAGGATTGGAGAGGTTTTTTAACACATTGTTTTGCAAAAGTCTCAAAGAGAGAGGTAAGAATGAGAAGTAGACAGAAGGTTAACAGTTTTTCCACAAACACATAAATGTGAATGCAGGTAAAAGGCAAGAACAAACAACTAATTACAACTAATTACTTTCTTCTGCTCCAATGGAATATCAGCTTTTTATATCACTCTAAAACATAATCTAATCAATTTTCTATTTGGGTTTGCCTGTCTTGAGATACTAATAGAGTTTGCATTTCTTGGACTTAGTCTACATCCAGTTGGGGAGAAGGTAGGTCTGGATCTATCAGCACACATCTGAACAATTAGCAGTAGATCCACAAAGGATTCTGACTCCCAGTTTTTCTATGATAGTGACAGCAGTAACAAAAAAGACTTGCCTCCCACCCTCAGTTATCTTGGTGAGATGAAGAAAGCTCAGGGGTAACAAGGAGTAGATATTTGTGTAGGACTGTAACTTTCATTTAGTTCCAGTACTCAAAGAAAACTATTGCACTCAAGATTCTTTAATTCTACAAATGCCTCCTGCATCAGGCTAAGGATACTGAATATCAGGGCTCTGGTAAAACCACCACCAGAACAACAGTATAAATCCCAAGAGCCTGAAGTCCACCTACCTCTGGTTTAAGGGCAGAGGAGGGATGATGAGAAGGCAGATGAAAACCTACTGTTATATATCTGGTTAGTCTGCAGTGGCTTTACAAGGGTTTGTTACTGCCAGATGATTAACAATGACAACAGGAAGATGATTCCTTCCCCTCAAGAAAATTATAGTGCTTAAAGAGAGAAGATAAAGCAGGGAAGGACCAAGGGATAGGAGGACTGTGAACTCAATCCATTTCTGCCACACCATGTTTGAGCAAAGTGCAGCCCATGTCTGCATGTGCCCTCTAAGCTGTTTTTGTGACCATCCTACTTTCTCCAATTTAAAAAAAAGCAACCTAGTTTTAAACTTCTTTTCAGTTGCTGCTGAAAAGGGCAAGACAGTGTGTGTTAAACAGCCTTATGTGAAAAACCGACTTACATTTTCAAAATGTTATCCAGCAATGAGAACAACATCATTGAAACTTGAGTCTTTTATTGCAGTGCTTTCCAAACTTTGGTCTTCAGGTGTTTTGGACTTCCAGATGCCCCAGTCAGCTTAGCTAACAGTCAGGAATTTTGGGAATTGAAGCCCCAAACATTTGGAGAACTATAGTTTGGGAACCACTGTTTTATTGCTTTGCTAACAAGACTAATTCCCCATTTAAACTGCCATTATATATGACCAAGTTTTGGCTCAATGCTTTTTCAGTCATAATATGTTGAGTTAAAAAATCATCTGAGTGAACCACCTTTCTGATCTAAGTGATGCAACTGAAATCTGATGATTCTCAGTGTACCAAAAGTTAGTTGATTTTCTGTTGCTATTGTTACTGATCAATAATGTATTCTTTGGAAAATTAAAAAAAAAATAGAATGAGGAAGAGATCCCAGGAAACAGGGATGTTGGAAGACAAGGAACACAAGACAAACTGGCAGTTGAAAACAGTTGGAAACAAAATAGATAATTAAGGAACATTAAACTAAGTATGCAAAGAGATCTTAAACTAAGCTATGCAAAGAGATCTTGTAGCATCTTTGAGACTAATTGAGCAAAAGAAGCTGGTAGCATGAACTTTCATATACTTGAATCTATTAACTCAGATGCATGTAGTTTTTCACATAAGGCAGTTTAACATACCCTGTTTGTCCATTTGTGGCTCATAGCTTGGTTCAAATGTCTACTGATGAGTGATTTCTATCTGTGCTGATACTAGTAGGAAAATGACCAGGATTATTTTTTGTTTTGTTCCTTTAAAGTCCTCATTGTTTCCTCAAAATATGGATAGTAACAGCAGTGCTTCACAGAAATGAACAGTCCGGTTAGAATTTGAGAAATAAAATCCAGACCTTACATCTAAAAAGTTTTGACATTTGGGCATGTGTCCCACACATGTAAAATGTCCCTTTATCTTTATAGCCATAGCTGCATGCATCTGAAGGAGCAGACTCAAGTCTATGAAAGCTCATGCTATCAGTTTCTTTCTTTCAATTAGTCTCAAAGATTCTGCAAGCTCCCTTTGCGTACAGACTTTCCAGAGTTACAAGGCTATGTAAGTAAATGATAGGACAAGAAGACAGCAAGAAGAAAAGGACACAGGAGACATGATACCAAAGTGAGAGGAAGCACAGAAGAAATTTCACAGCACTTAATATCAGGATAGGCCTAAACTAGTATGGAAGAGAGATGAGAGTGCTGAAAGAATGAATAAGTGAAGCAAGAACTAAACAGCCAAAGAGACCACAACCTGATACCAAAGGGAAGTTACAGAAAGAAGTGGAAAGACGGACTTCCGGTTGGGAATGGCGTCGGAGAAGACGGATCTCTAAGTACTTCGGACTGAGATTCGCCTGCTGAGTGTGGCGGGAGTTGAGTGGGACATCAAAGCAACTCCAAATTGTCATCTTGACTGCAAGAGACACAGCTGTGTCCTTATATGGTCGAAACGCCCAAAGGGGACAACATAGAAGATCCTCTGTCCCGAAGCGTGGCGAAAAGGGGCCAAAGGACTAAACGCAACCACACTCAGCCTACCACTTCGAGTGGCCCACAGACGCCACCAACTTGACAGCAGAACAAGCATCGGCAATCGTAAGCAATCCTATGCAAACAAACCTAATATAGAATAGATCTCAGCAAATCTAAAATATCTGACACCTATTATAATTAAAAACATCCTTATTTGTCCGGAAACCCGACCCCATAATATAATAAATACGAAGTCTGTGGAGAAGAGAGTTGGATCAAAGTCAGGGGAAGACTGTGGGAGAAAGGAGAAAGGAGCCGGACTGAAGGAGTGCGGAGGAAAAGAGTTAGAGCGGTGAGAGAAGGAAGCGAAGGTCGGGTGAGCGCGGAGGGGAAGAGCCAGAACGGGGAAACAGGAGCTGGAGCGGTGAGAGAGAGGAGCAAAGGCCGAGGCGAGCGTGGATCCAGAGCCAGAGCCAGAGTGGAGGAGTAGGAGCGGTGAGAGAGAGGAGCGAAAGCCGGGGCGAGTGTGCGAGTCGGAGTGCGATAGAGAGGAGAGAAGGCCGGGGAGAGCGCAGAGCCAGAGCCAGAGCGGAGGAAGTGAAGCGTGAGAGAGAGGAGTGAAGGCCAGGACGAGTGTGGAGGAAAAGTGCCAGAGCGGAGGAGTCGGAGTGCGAGAGTGAGGAGCGAAGGCCGGGGAGAGCGCAGAGCCAGAGCCAGAGTGGAGGAGAGAAGGCCGGGGAGAGCCAGAGCGGAGGAATCGGTGCGTGAGAGTGAGGAGCGAAGGCCGGGACGAGAGTGGAGGAAAAGTGCCAGAGCGGAGGAGTCGGAGTGCGAGAGTGAGGAGCGAAGGCCGGGGAGAGCGCAGAGCCAGAGCCAGAGTGGAGGAGAGAAGGCCGGGGAGAGCCAGAGCGGAGGAATCGGTGCGTGAGAGTGAGGAGCGAAGGCCGGGACGAGAGTGGAGGAAAAGTGCCAGAGCGGAGGAGTCGGAGTGCGAGAGTGAGGAGCGAAGGCCGGGGAGAGCGCAGAGCCAGAGCCAGAGTGAAGGAAGCGAAGCGGGAGAGAGAGGAGTGAAGGCCGGGACGAGTGCGGAGGGAAAGAGCCAGAGCGGAGGAATCGGTGCGTGAGAGAGAAGAGTGAAGGCCGGGGCGAGTGTGGAGGGAAAGAGCCAGAGCGGAGAAGCCGGAGCGGGTGAGAGTGGAACGAAGATTGGGGCGAACGCGGAGCCAGAGCCAGAGCAGAGGAGTTGGAGCGGTGAGAGCGAGGAGTGAAGGCTGGGGCGAGTGTGGAGGAAGAGAGCCAGAGCGGAGGAGTCGGAGAGCGCGAGAGAGGAACGAAACCGGGGTGAGCGCGGAGCCAGAACCAGAGCGGAGGAGTGGGAACGTGAGAGAGACGAGCGAAGGTCGGGGCGAAGACTGGGGCGAGTCTGGAGAAAAAGTGCTGGAGCAGAGGAGCCGAAACGGTGAGAGAGAGGAGCGAGGGCCAGGGGAAAAGAGCCAGAGTGGAGGAAGCGAAGCGGGAAAGAGAGGAGCGAAGGCCGGGACGAGTCCGGAGGGAAAGAGCCAGAGCGGAGGAGTTGGAGCGGTGAGAGAGAGGAGTGAAGTCTGGAGTGACTGTGGAGGAAAAAAGTCAGACCGGAGGTGGGCGATTGGAAGAGACGGAAGCTAGAACGAGTAAAGAAAGGAGTCGGATCCCGAGAAGGCAGAAAGCATAGAAGAAAGAAACTAACATAAGCAAGAAGGAATTAAAGAAACTATAGAAGGCGACACCTAGTGGAGAGAAAAAAAAAAGGTCAACTCATCACACTCCTCCCAACTTATAAATAAGTATAAGAACATTTAATAACACTCTATAAGCAACATAAAACAATGTCAGTAAACACCAGACTACAGATGATTAGAATACAACAAAATCAAGCACAAATGCAAAGAAGACTCTCCTCAGAGAACATTGGCCCTCAAGATACATCTCTTATGCTGCTGGAGGAAATAAGACAAATGAGACAAGAGATGAAAGAGGACAAGGAAGATTTAAGACGTGATATGAAAAAGGATAAAGATGATCTACGGCATGACATGGAAAAAATGAAAGGTGAAATATCCCAAGGAATTAAAATTGACTTAAACGAAATTAACCAATCCATTAAAACAATATCAATTGATGTAAGACAGGTAAAGTCTAAAGTGAAAATGCTCGAAAAAAAGAACCAAGAATTAGAAGAGAAGTTAAAAGAGGAAATAGTAAAGAGAAAAGAAATGCAAGAAGAAAAAACAATTTGGGACCAAAAGATGAGAGAAAGATGCCTGAAAATTTGTGGGCTCCCTGAAGTTGAAAACGAGAATCTTTTTGAAAACATGGTAATGATTATAGCAGAACTTCTTAAAAAAGATAAAGCAACGATAGAACCTGAACTTGATAAGGTGTTTCGCATTAACTCATGGATCGCTAAACAAAAGAAACTTCCTTGGGACATTGTCGTATATTTCGTAAGAACTAGAATGAAAGAGATAGTCTTACAAAGACAATTTGAAGCAAAGTTGATAGTAGACGGGGTGGAACTTCAATTGATGAAAGACATTCCTGGATCAATTTTGAGAAAACGGAAAGAATATGGCTTTTTAACAAGGACTTTAAGAGACGAAGGAATACAATACAAATGGGAAGCACCTGAAGGTATTTCTTTTAGATACAGACAGAAAAGAGTGAGAATTACTACAATTGAAATGGCAAGGGAATTCTTAGAAGATCTATTAAAAGACCTGGAACAAGAAGAATTGATCCAGAAAAAGAAAAAACATAGAAGCACAGAAACTTTACGTCAAAAAAATCAAAAAGACATAAAGAATGGTGAGGAAGAAAACACACCAGAGAAAGAAGACAACGACTCTGACGACTCAAGAAACTCTACCGGAGAAGACTCGCAAATTTTAGGCGCATACGGAACAACCTATGAATAGCACAATTAAAACATTAACATGGAATGTAAAGGGGTTAAACAGCCCACAAAAAAGGAAAAAAAATTATCACTACCTAGCAAAATTAAAAGTGGACATATTATGTCTACAGGAAACCCATATTAAAAATTCAGAAAGAAAATATTTAATTAACAAAAAAATGGGCAAAGAATTTATCTCAGCTGGGCAAAAAAGAAAAAAAGGGGTAGTAATATATGTGAATGAGAAAATACAATCAAAAGAAGTTTTTAATGATGAAAAAGGGCATTTTCTAGGAGTAGAGGTAAATTTAGTTACGGGAAAAACACTAATAGTAGGAATTTATGCCCCTAATACAAATAAAGAGAAATTTTACAAAAAAATAGGAAAAATAATGCTAAGAACAGATTACACAAATATAATTATGTTAGGTGACTGGAACGGTGTAATTGACCCCAAAATAGACAGGAAATTACAAAAAAAAAACTAAAAATGAAAAAAGAGGCAAACTTCCGAAAGCTTTTTTCCAAATGAAGGAACAATCCGCTCTAATAGATATCTGGAGGGTAAAATATGGAAATGCGAGGGAGTACACTTATTTTTCAGAACCCCATCAGTCATGGTCCAGAATAGACATGTTCTTAATTTCCCCATCATTAATTCCAAAAATAAAATCTTTAGATATTCTTCCCAAAATAACTTCTGACCATAACCCAATAATAATGGACATTGAAATAGGGAAAAAAGAGTTCAATTGGCGCCTAAATGAAAACTTGCTGAAAGACAAAAAAATTTTGGAGCAAGCACAAAAAAATCTTAAACTGTTCTTTGAAGAAAACCTAGATAAAGGGGTGGAAACAAATATAGTCTGGGACACTTCCAAGGCTGTAATGAGGGGTTTTTTTATTCAGAAGAACTCAGAAAAGAGAAAGAATAGAGAAAAAAAACTGGGAAAAGTATTGGAAGAATTAAAAATAAAGGAAAATAAACTAAAAAATGAGGAAGTGAATATACAAAAAACACGGGAAGAAATTCAATTCCTTCAGAAGGAAATATCTTTAATATTAGTAGAAGAGATGGAGAGGAAACTAAGATATGCCAGACAAAAAATTTTCGAGCATGGCAATAAATCTGGAAGATGGCTAGCATGGAAAATAAAACAAAACAAAAAGAAAGCAATAATTTGGAAACTAAGAGAGGGAACAAAATTAGTAACGGACCAAAAAGAAATTACAAACATATTTTTCAAATACTATGAAAAATTATTTACTAAAAACAAAGTAAGTGAAATAGAAATAGAGAAATACTTAAGCGAGGTAAAAATACAACAACTAACCACAGAACAGCAGGAAGAATTAAATAAAGAAATCACACTAGAAGAAATAAAAGATGTAGTAAAAGGGCTCAAAGCAGGAAAAACCCCTGGGCCGGACGGTTTAACAGCACTATATTACAAAAAGATGTTAAATAATTTAATAAGTCCTCTAAAGGAAGTTATGAACAATATTCTAAAAGGGAAATTTCCGGATTCTTGGAACAAATCATTCATTACATTAATACTGAAAGAAGACTCAGATGGGGAAAATCACAAGAACTATAGACCAATTGCCCTACTAAACATCGATTATAAAATCTTTGCGGCAATATTAGCAAATAGATTGAAAAAAATACTGAAAAATTGGATAGATATGGATCAGAGCGGATTTTTACCATCAAGACATATAAAAGAAAATATAAGAACCACAATAGATATAATTGAATTGCTAGAGAGAAAACCAAAAACAAAAGCAGCATTGATTTTCTTGGACGCTGAAAAGGCATTCGACAACTTAAATTGGGAATTCATGATGAGTACATTAAGAAAAATGGGAGTAGGAGAAAACTTTTTAAAATGGACAAGGGCAATATACAGCCAACAAGAGGCAAATGTATTAGTAAATGGCGGCAAATCTAAAAGCTTACAAATAAGGAAAGGAACTCGACAAGGTTGCCCACTCTCCCCTTTACTCTTCATAACTGCATTAGAAATACTAAACAATAAAATAAGAGAGGATAAAAACATCACGGGCATAAAAATTGGGAGTAGTGAACTGAAACTTAAAGCATATGCAGATGACATGGTTTGTATGTTAGAAAATCCGAATGAAAAAATAGACCAACTGTTGGAAATGATAGAAGAATATGGTAAATTAGCAGGACTAAAAATTAACAGGACAAAAACTAAAATACTAGCTTTTAATTTAACAGAAAGTGAAAAAAATAACTTAGTGGAAAAAACAGGATTTGAAATAAAAGAAAAAATCAAATACTTAGGTATAAATATCACTAAGAGGAATGCAGACCTCTTTAAAAATAACTATGAAGGTACATGGAAGGAAATCAGAAACAATTTTAAAAAATGGGCCAAATTAGGTTTATCCTGGCTTGGAAGAATTGCTCTAATCAAGATGTGCGTGACACCCAGATTGTTATATCTATTTCAAACAATACCTATAATTCAAAACGATGGGCCCTTCAAAAAATGGAACAAAGACATATCAGACTTTATTTGGGAGGGGAAAAAACCTAGGGTAAAATTAAAAACACTCCAAGATAAAAAAGAAAGAGGAGGACTAGGGGTGCCAAATTTTAAAATATATTATTATTCATGCTGTCTTGAATGGATCAAAGATTGGATACAGATTAAAAAAGGGAAACTACTACAATTAGAGGGAGTGGACAACAAATATGGGTGGCACGCATATCTGATTTATGACAAAGCAAAGGAAGACAAAAATTTCAATAATCATTTAATCAGGAAAACATTACTAAAGGTATGGACGAAATTTAAAAGATTTTTTGTTAAGGAAATCCCGAAATGGACATCAATAAACGAAGCGTTTTTTAAAGAAACTAAAATGACAGAGACAAGGTGGCTAACATATAAAGATCTGCTGAAACAGAAAAAAGAAAATTATGACATTAAAAAATTGGAAGAATTAAGAAATGAAGGTTACAAGGTAAATTGGTTTCTCTATAGACAGATCTGGGAACAATATAAAATTGATACAAAAAACACACAAATAATAATGGACGATTCTGATTTTGATAAAATAATGTTAAACGATTTAAATCATTTCATCTCCAGAGCATATAAAATGTTACTTAGTCTAGAAATGGAAGAAGAGACAATCAAACACTTTATGATAAGCTGGCCCCAGGAGGTGGGAAAAACAATATTATTGAACAGCTGGGAAAAAAATTGGAAAAAGAGAATAAGATACACCTTAAGTGCTGAAGTTAAAGAAAATTATTATAAAATTCAGTATAAATGGTATTTAACTCCAATAAAATTGAGCAAAATCTATAAAAATAGTAACAAACACTGTTGGAATTGTAATAATAAATTGGGCACCTTCATACATATGTGGTGGGAATGTGACAGGTCCAAAAAATACTGGAAACAAATCCAAGGGGCCATAGAAGAAATGATCAAGGTCAAATTAAAGTTCGAACCAACTGTATTTTTACTAGGCATGGTTGAGGAGGAAGCAGTGGAAAGAATATATGGGAAAATAATATTCTACATGCTAACAGCTGCTAGAATAATCCTAGCCAGAAAGTGGAAAAATAAAGAAGGTCCGAGCCTAAACGAATGGTACATAAAATTGTATGACATGATGCTATTAGATAAATTAACACTTATGCTACAAGATCAACAAACAAATGACTCTGAATCAGACTGGGATTTGATTGTAAAATACATCGACGGGAAAAGAAGTAATAACAGACTTTCTCCTAAGTTTTCAAACTACATCTAGTTGATATTGCAAGAGGTTAGAAATGTAATACAGTAAACAATATTATTTTAGTTTGTTTTAATGTATTTTGAATGATGTAGGTGTCGATTTGAAAAATGTAAGGAATATTGAGATACTTCAGTTAATGTACATACATAGGGCTGTAAAAGGGAAAGTTAAATCAAGGTTAAATAGAAACAATAGAAACAATAGGAAGTCTTTTTAGAATTTAAGAAGCTGAGGGAACACTGAAGATAAAGGGGGAGAAATTTCTATAGTATTATGTGGTTTACATGATACGTGCTATCTATTGAGATATTTACAAATTTACTGTGATGCCTCCTCCCTGTTTCCCTCTCCTCTTAATCTACCCCCTCCTGTCTTTCTGTTTTTTTTTCTTTTCTTTTTTCCCCCCTTACTCCCTTTCTCTCTCTTTCTTCCTCTTTCTCCTCCTCTTTCCCTCTCTCCTCCCTTTCTGTCCCCCCCCTCTTCTTATGGCTTTTCTTCTCTCACTTTCTTTCTTTTCTACTCTCTATTCTTTCCTTTTTAGTCTACCCTCTTTTAAATAACTGCCTATGAATCAATGTATACAGCAAATGTATTACGGACTATCGATGGCATGTACTGTTTTTAAAATCAATAAAATTTAATATTAAATAAATTATATAAAAAAAGAAAGAAGTGGAAAGACAAAGGCGCTTTGGAAGGCTGAGGCATGGAGGCTAAGGATTGTATGGAAACCAGACTGAGTTGTGAAGCTTAAAGCAGAGGACCTTTGGTTCTCCAACTGCTGAAAATTCCCATCAGCTTCATTCAGCATGTTCAATTGTCAGGACTGAAAGGAGTTTTACTTTGAAGAGCCAAACGTTCTTCACCTTTGGTTAGAGTCTAGGACAGGTTAAAGCTGGAATGATTTTTTGGGGGGGGGTGGGGGATATTTTTGGAGCAAAAAACAATCTGCAGATGCCTCCAATATATTTTTCAAAAGTTTACTTTTTTTTGCTCCAACGTACTCCTCTTTAATGCTTCTTTTAATTCCTGCTTCAGCGCTATGAGAAATAAAATTCTTGCCAACATTTGTTCTCTTTCGAAATAGGCTTTTCAGTGATGTCACGCGTAATTTAGTTCAGTTTGACTGCTTATCGCAGGGATGCAGTGGCAATGATCAGAAGATCAGAAGGTTGGCAGTTCAAGGCCTGAGTGCTGCATGATGGGGTGGGCTCCTGTCACTAATCCCAGCTTCTGCCAACCTAGCAGTTCGAAAGCATGCAAATGCAAGTAGACAAATAGGTACCACTTCTCAGTGGGGAGGGTAACAGCTCTCAGTGCAGTCATGCTGGCCACATGTTCACCATAGTAGTCCTTGGACAATGCTGGCTCTTCGGCTTAGCAACGGAGATGAGCACTGCCCCTTATAGTTGGTTATGCCTAGACATTCATATCAACAGACTACCTTTACGTTTTTGACTGACTTATCACAAGGCCAAATCAGAGTGAAGGTAATGTGCCCAAACAAGTTTGCAACTACCACATCTATCAAAACAGAAGGCCATTTTGCAAGCAAGATTGAACATTTTGCTCAAATTGAACATTTCACTTCCTAGATTCCATACTAGTCTAGGGACTGACAGGGCAGGCATACCTTTTAATAGTAATGCTGAGGGAAACTTTTAAAAATTGAGAGTTTGTCACTGAAGCACTGTGATCTTTCAACATTAATGAGACAACAAAGGCTAAGAGGCGCCAATGAAAAGAACAGTGAATTTTATGTACTGATGTGAATGAACCAGCAGTACTTTGACTACAGGGTTTTATATTTATATACTAACAGAAGAGTGACGAGCAGTTGTGGGCAGGTCTTTAAAGGATTGTTTTAAAGCACAGAACAGACACAATTAAAAAAGAAAAATAGTACTTCATGAATTTGCAAAAATTACTTCAAAAACCTCTAAAACAAAAATAGCAAATCAACCTGCTCATCCCAGCCAAGGTGCCACTGCAGCAATCTTGTTGGCTATAAGTGTCTGGCTGTATTTCACTTAAATAAGATATGTGCCTTGTCATTGGTTGAACTTCTGTAGTGTCATAGGATGTTTATGGCAATTCTGTGGCAGAGAAATTAAATTGCTAGTACAAAAGTCCCAATAAATGGACACCCATTGTGTTGGTGGGACCAGATGCAGATATAAAGAGTGGTATTACTAATGCATGGGTGATCAGTTGCTATGCTAAGTGTGTGAATACTGCTACAGTACGGATGTAAGAGAATCTCTTTTAGTGTCAGTGAAAGTAGCCATTTTCTACCTCCTGAGATTGAGTGCAAGATTAAATGCAACTTGCATCAAAAATACCTTAAGGCTTGTAGTTTGTTTCAGAGAAACTAAATGTGCACAATACATACATTTTAAAATGTATAACATTGAAATAAATGTACATGAATATACTTTCACTAATGAGGAAAATGTGTATATTCAGTATCTGGCTTTTCTTCGCTAACGGAGATTCAGGAAGGACTCATCCCACACTTACTACAATTGCGCTGATGACTAAAAAGGCCGATCTGAGATAAACAAGTTCTGTTACAGAAAGCACAACAGAAAGTCTCCTTGGGTGGTGTTTCCAAGTTGTGGTTCTTTCTGCGTTGTCGTTTCTCTTCGAGACTCGTTCGGCGTGAGTTCTCAAAAGAGGCTGCAGCATTGTGGATAGTGTGTCTCCACGCCTCCCGATGTGAGGCCAGGGCAGACCATTGTTGGTGATCAATTTGGCCGAGCTTGAGATGTTGTTTTAGGGAGTCCTTGTATCTCTTCTTTGGGGTGCCCCTCTTTCGCTGACCTGTGGCGAGTTCACTGTAGAGTACTATTTTTGGGAGGCAGTGGTCCTCCATCCTAGAAACGTGCCCTGCCCAGCGCAGCTGCGTTTTCAATAGCATGGCCTCAATGCTGGTGATCCCTGCTTGCTCCAGGACAGCAACATTCGTCACATAGTCAGTCCAGTGTATGTTTAGGATTGAAAGCGCTGATTGAAAGCGTTAGAGGAGTCGTAGATGTTGGCGATAGGTGACCCATGTTTCAGACCCACAGAGGAGAATGGACAATACAATGGCTCTGTACACACTGATTTTCATGCTTCGCCTCAGGTGTTTGTTACTCCAGACTCTTTTGTGAAGCCTTCCGAATGCACTATATGCCTTTGCTAATCTGTGATTGATCTCTTTGTCAATCTGGGTGTCTGAGGAGATGATACTTCCCAGGTAGGTGAACTGCTGGACAGACTTAAGCACAGATTTGCTTATGGGGACAAGGGGTGATAGTGCTCTTCCTGTAGTGCAGGCTGGTAGAGAACTTCCGTTTTCCTCAGGGGTGACTTCCAGCCCAAACAGCTCTGCAGCCGTTGCAAAGCAGGATGTTAGGCGCTGCAGAGCTGCTTCTGTATGGGCAACAAGGACAGCATTGTCGGCGAAAAGCAGCTCATGGACTAGATAGTTTAGAGTCTTTGTGCTAACCTTCAGACGCTTAAATTAAACAAGCTACCATCAGTACGGTAAAATATATAGATGCTGTCTTCTTCTTCAAGGTCTGTTGTAGCCCCTTGGAGCATCATGCTGAAGAAGATTGTAAATAGAGTTGGAGCGAGAACACAGCCTTGTTTCACACCATTAGTTATTAGAAAGGGCTCTGAGAGAGCATCGCCATATCTGACTTGACCATGCTGGCCCTCATGTAGCAAGATAATCATTTTGAGGAATTTGGGGAGACATCCTAGTCGTTCCAGGATCTGCCACAGACTTTTTCTACTCACAGTGTCGAAGGCTTTAGTAAGGTTGACAAATGTTACATAGAGTCAAACAAAAACAAACAAACAAACAGCTTCATTTATATACCGCTTCATACCGCCAAAGCAGTGTCTAAGCGGTTTACAACTGTAAGCTACTTGCCCCCAACAATCTGGGTACTCATTTTAGCGACCTCGGAAGGATGCAAGCCTGAGTCAAGCTTGGGCCCTTTTGCTGGTCTTGAACTCGCAGTGGCTGCAGTACAGGCATTTAACCACTGCACCACCAGGGCTCCTTTGTTTTGCTCTCTACATTTCTCTTGCAGTTGTCTAAGAGCAAATACCATATCTGTAGTGCTCCTATTAGCTCTGAAGCCGCATTGGCTTTCA
Source organism: Urosaurus nigricauda (assembly GCA_034509955.1). Taxonomy (NCBI): domain Eukaryota; kingdom Metazoa; phylum Chordata; class Lepidosauria; order Squamata; family Phrynosomatidae; genus Urosaurus; species Urosaurus nigricauda. The sequence continues at coordinate 168,619,088 of JAOEGL010000001.1, read as the reverse complement.
GGGAGAGGTTTTTCTGCAATAGCAGGAACTAATCTGTTCAGAAGTATCCTTGCAATGGAGAGCAGTGTTATACCTCGATAGCTTGAGCAATCAGATTTCACTCCTTTTTTCTTATACAGGGTGATGATAACTGCATCTCGGAGATCTGATGGCAGTTCACCTTTTTCCCAGCAACTCACAAGGAGCTCGTGGACATGACCTCCGTGTTTCCAAGCTTCAGGTGGGATTCCATCAATCCTGGCTGCCTTGCCGTTTTTCATCTGCTGTATGGTCTTAATGGTTTCTTCCAAAGTGGGAGCCACGTCCAGTTCATTTTTCATTGGTTGTTGTATCATAGGTTGGATAGCTGAGCCTTGGACTACTCAGTTGGCACTGAAGAGACTTTGGCAATGTTCAGCTCATCATGGAGGCTTTGTCTGTGATTAGTGTTTGACCATCCGTACTATACAAGGAGCTTTGGACCTGATAAGTATAATGCTTAAATAAAGGTATACATTAGGAAAAATGAATTAAAAATTCACTTTGGGTTCAGAAAAAGGAAATCAAATTGAGAATTAAAGTTTTCACCCCATCCTTAGTGTATAGTGGGGATGTACAAAAGAGAGATAAAATGGTGCTGTGGTTACAAAAGGGGCATTATTTGGCTTGGGACCTTGGCTCTGAATCTATTTCACAGGAATGCTAGATTTAATCTTAAATTATAGAATCATAGAATTGGAAGAGACCACAAGGGCCATCCAGTCCAACCCACTGCCATGCAAGAACTCCCAATCAAAGCACCCCCAACAGATGGCCATCCAGCCTCTGCTTAAAGACCTCCAAAGAAGGAGACTCCACCAAACTGCAAGGGAGTGTGTTCCACTGTTGAACAGCTCTTAAAGTCAGGAAGTTCCTTCTAACGTTTAGGTTGAATCTCTTTTCCTGTAGCTTGCATCCATTGTTCCGTGTTCTAGTCTCTGGAGCAGAAGGAAGCTCGCTCCATCCTCAATGTGGCACCCCTTCAAATACTTAAACAGGGCTACCATATCACCCCTCAACCATCTCTTCTCCAGGCTAAACATACCCAGCTCCCATAAGGCAATGGCCTCCAGACCCTTCACTATTTTGGTCACCCTCCTCTTGACCCATTCCAATTTGTTAAGATCCTTTTTGAATTGTGATGCCCAGAACTGGACACAGTATTCCAGGTGAGGTCTGACCAAAGCAGAACAGAGTGGCACTATTACTTCCCTCTATCTAGACACTATATATTGATGCAGCCCAAAATTGCATTGGCCTTTTTAACTGCCGCATCACACTGTTGATTCATGTTCAAGTTGTTTTCTACTAGGGCTCCTAGACCCCTTTCAGACATAGTCTTGTTAAGCCAGGTATAATATATAATACAGTCATAAATTAACACTTGCAAGTTGGACACAGATTGTGTCCAATGGGCTTGGGCCCCAAAATTTTAAGTGCATAGTGCTCCCCTAGATCAGATTCTGGAAATGGATAATGGGAACAGAAAAAAATGTCCAACAAACACATTTCCATAAATATTCACAGCTCTCTATGGAATTTAATTTTGTTAGTTTTGTTTTTAAATAATTACATGGGCATTTGGCAAATAGTCTATTTATTTTTCAATATTTGTACCTGATGTATAATTTTGTAAAGATGACTTTTGCCACTGGTGTCTTCTGCAGCTTATGCATCACAATTTAAGGCCCAAATACAATTGCTAGTCCCAACCAGAGTAGATCCACTGAATCAATGGAACTAATGTAAGCGATGATTTACCAGATTCCCATGGAACTATATGGCACCTGGATTTAGATATCAGTGAGTATACTTGAACTCAAGTGTCAGATGGCACTAAGTTACCTTAAGCTGTCTGTGGAAACCACTAAAATAGACAGCAGCTTCTACTTTTTCCCAAGATCTCTCATCTGAAATGCTGAATTTTCTACTGTTCTTAAATGAGCCTCTTAACCAGTGATCCATGTGTATTCCTTTCAAGAGTAATCTGTGCATAGTTCAGCAAAGATATCAATGCAGATTCTCCAAAGCCCAAGAGCAGTGGTAACACAGCTATCTGCTGGACCATACAATTGTCACCAAGGTGCTTGCCCACTCCACAAGTTTATTGTGGGTCAGCAGCGCACAGAAGTTAATCTATAAATAATCAAGACCAGTCATGTAGTGCACTTCTGAACTGTAGATCTCACTGAACATCTAGGCTGACAATAGATGGGCATCTGCCTAAGCGAAGTCTCCTGCTGTGTTACTGTACTGGAAATTACTGCTGATTGAAGAGGGACAAATTTTCCCTCTATGGCTTACCACTCTAAAAAAACTGTTGTATGGTTAGATATCCCGGCAACTGGAATTCAGAGTATCACTCTTGTCAGCTTTTTTTCCAGTTTGAAATATGAGATTGGCTTTCCTATTTCCTTCAGCAGCTTGTTCGTGCTCAGTTCTGTCACTGTCGGTTAAAACACAGAAATCCTGTGCATGTACTCAACCACGGCCAGAGCTGGCCTTACCCTGGCAGATTGGAGTGGCTTCATAAGCAGATGTGAGATGTCAAGAAAGGGCAGCAAACCTCTATTTATTATTATTTTACTTTTACTGCAAGTGAGGGGTGCCTATGGGACTTTTTGCTCAGATGTCAAAATAGCTTGACTGACTATGTGCCTTAAAGTTGTCTGTCAACTTATGGTGACCCCATGAATTTCATGAATTCCTCGGAATATAGCTGACACCACTTGGCATTCCTTATCAGTCTCCCATCCAAGTACTAACCAGGGCTGACTCTGCTCACCTTCCAAGATCAGATGAGATCCAGTGCGTTTATGGCAGTGGTCCCCAAACAGTGCCCTTTAAGAGATTTGATTCTGGGAGCTGATTCTGGGAGCACTGCTTTATTTAGGGGATCACTGCTTTAGTGTATTTAGACCTGCTAAAAAACCTTGAATGGCCTTATACATTATAGTACATTGACATATGTGGACGGGATGCCATCAAACAGCAAAATGTCTCCAGCCCTCGAACAGCACTATTAAACTGTTATTATATACTCTGTATTTTTTGTAAAAGAAAAAAAAGGAAACTTACTCTGAAGTTGTAGTTTAGACAATGTTGCCCAAAAAAACAATGATATGGAAACAAAATGTAAATATTTAAAAAAATAGAAGTGTGTAAATAAAATCATAATTCATTCATGACTTTGAATTAATCTTATCTGGATCTTAATGTATTTCAGGCTATATAGTCTTTCTTCTTCAGGTTATTCAGCCAAGTGACAATACTGCACTAAACTGTCATTGGCTATTATTCTGTTTTTACTGCTATGCCTGCATCCTGTGGAATCCTGGGATCTGCCATCTAAGGAGGGGCATTTAGAACTCTCTGCCAGAGAGCTCTTAGGATTCACTAAACTACAAACCCCAGAATGCCGCAGGAGACAGACATAGCAGTAACAGTGGAATAATAGCCCTATAAGTGTAGTGTGGTATTGTCCTCTGTTGTAGTATAGACTGGATTCCGAACCCAGCTCTAATACCACACTCTGCAATCCAATTCTATATTAAAGATTGTTGTTGATCCTGGGTTTTAGGGATATTATAGCCATAATCCAACCCTCCTGTTTCCACTCAATGTGGAGAATTCTTAAAAGCCTCTATAGCACCCTGTTTCTGTCCTACCTCTGGCATGGAGCCTGAGCATCTTCCAAGAAGAAGACAGGAAGGATATATGCATCAGTTGCTCTCGTTTTCTGTATTGCTGTTGTGCATGGCTTACGAATATGTGGGATGGGGTGCAGGGGAGGAAAAACAGGGCTCTATGGACTTTCATGAGAATCTACTTGCAAGCACAGTGTCTGTTATGCAGCCCAATAATTCTTTCTCTAAGTAAATCGAGAAGGTGAAAATGTGTCTCATGAGTTTATTTTGAGGCTGCCTCCTCCTCCTCCTCCTCTTTTTTTTTTTTTGCCAAAGTGGCCCTTCAACTCCTCTTAGGGGTTAGGTGGAACAATCTGGCCATGTTTCCTGTCCTCCCCTCACTTTGTGAAATAAATAAATACAAAAAGTCAACTAGAAGTTGATTACTGAGTGTGCCTCTCTATTTAAAATAAAGGTCTCTCTCGGTCTTAAAACAGCCTGGGTGCCCCTCACACTCCCTAGAAGGTATGTGTGTATGTGTGTGTGTTTTTATGTCTGGATAAGAATTAGGGGTGAGGTGTGCATCAGGTGTGCTCTGAGGTTCCACAGATGACCACCCCACTCCCTCATAGACAGGCATGTCCTACTTAATAACCATGACTCTACTGGCATCAGTGTGGTGACAGAAAATTAATCACTGTAGCTGCTCTAATAGGATTAGCAGTTCTTTCAAAATAACGGTTAAGAGAAGAAGAAGGGTTGGTTCAAACTACAGTACAGTAAAAAAAATTAGGCTAGTATAGTATAAAGAGTTTCTATGGGGCTTTACAGACTGCCCAGAAAGGGTGGTCTGGAGCCTCCTCTATTTACTCTATTTACACCGTCGCTACAGCAACCAAACGGAATGGCGATGGTGTGGAACAAAAAGGAGCGCTGAAATGCGGCTCCTTTTTGCGTTGCACTTGTGACACAAGAAGTGACAGAGGGCACATCCATGACATCGCAGGTGCGCAGCTTCGCCTGTTTGCTGTGCACCTGCGACATCATTGCTCCGTGTGTTGTCTGTATTGCAATGCGGAGTGACAATGCCATGGCCACGTGCTAGGGTTGCGGAGCATTTATTCGCTGCACTCCCAGGCAACCCTAGCCCAAAAGTGCTCATCTGTATAGGGCCTAAGATTGATGGTAGAAGAAAATATGCAGGGGTAGCTGTGTTGGCCATATTGTTTAGGGCATATTTTCTGGATTGTGAGATACCACATTGTAGCTGCAACAGGGGAACTGCAAAGAACAAACCCAGTGGACTGGGACATTAAACCAGGGCAAAACAATTTTTTCTTCTTAAATTTGGACTGGATTAGCATGTTTTATCTCTACACATACCAAATTACACCTGATGCAAAAATATGGAGGCTTCTTGAAAAATCCATTGTCCTCTGCCTACAAGAGACCTGCTTGGGCCTTATAGGAATGGAGAGAGATTGGATTTCAAGAGAAGAGTCCTGTAGCTATGCAAATGGACTTTACATTTCCTTTGTTAAACTCCCAATTCTCACACGGCCAGAAGGAGGAGGAGCCAGCCTGTAAAATTTATCCTCCTCATACCATCTTAACTAAGGACAGAAACAACAAAATGCAGGCATCTTACTAACAACTACAATTTTTTTCTCGTTTGGTTTGTAACATCTTGCTTGATGAAGAAGCCAGTGGAGCACTGAAAGCTTGCAACAAGTATATTGTGCATTTTGATTGGCCAATAAAGGTATCACTGTTTGGTGAACATAGTTTATAGTTTCCATTTTAAAAACAAACACCTCAGTATCTTTGGCATTTGGTACATTACCTTGCTTATCACATATTCTAAGGTGATCAATAATTCATGCTCTAAATAAATACATTAAATATATAATACAATAGGTGGAGATCATAGTGCACAGCTCACAGAATCTTGTTTTCAGTGACAGGGATCAGTCTTGGAATTCTGTACTATTAATAAGGACAGAGAGTGTCTGTGAGTGTCTGTGAGTGTGTCTAGAATAACAATAGCTAGCCCTTGAAAAAAATACACATTTAGATGTAGAAGACACTCGTATCAGAATATAGGCAGGCTTCAGTCACATCACTTTTCATTTTGGAAATTAGGAAAAGTAAATAATAATTGGAAAACTTAACTGAATGTAATATTTATTTTAATAGGGCAGTGACTATACAAGACTATACAAGACACGACAAACTAAGCTTAAGCTGTATCTTCCTTCATTCAGGATCTTACCATCTGAAAAATTCCTTACATGCACTGGACTAAGGGATTTGGCTTTAATGTGTGACAGTGCAAAACAAGGCCCTTGGCAACCTTTATCATGCAAGATGAAAACCTGAGAGCTGTAGGCCACAAAACAAGGCCCTTGGCAACCTTTATCATGCAAGATGAGAACTTGAGAGCTGTAGGCCACAGGTAGTACCTGGATGCATGTTTATGTGGCCTCCACATGCCACAGATGGAAGTCTGCCACACACCTTGCAACTGATTGTCATTGCTGCTTTAATATCATGAGGATGGCAGGAGGGGAAGGCAGCTAAGGCCTTTGCTCTCTGCTGGCAATCATGAAACAGCTCCCCCACCCCACAATTTCAATGGCATTATGGAAACATCAGTGTCAACTGATGTTGACTGAGGTTTCTTGCCCAGCAACCTTGAAGCAGCCACCAGTTAAAGCCTCCTCCTCCAACCACCCTAGAGTCTGTGTGTGTGTGCAGCCCACAATCAAAAGAGTTGTGTGAACATGAAATGTAAACTGAAAGGATTTATTTGCTTCAGGCCAATTGGTAAGGCTATGACATTAGTGGATGTAGAACCAGAATCCAAATGTCCTATTCCAAAACCCAACATTTTCTATATCGGACCATCAGGACCTGCATCTGTCAGTAAAGATATAAATACAAGTGTTTCAAGTCGTCATAATCATAATCTAGTCTGTGAGAGACAAAACTAGACAATTAATTCAGGAAATCTTTGCCCAGGAACACCCTGCAATCCAGTGCTACACATCTGGCAATACTCTGTATTCTATACAGAAGTGACAGGAAAAAGGGCAAGTAGATGAAAGTAAAAGGCCTGCTCTCCCACCCCCACCCCTTCCAATTTAAGATCTGGGAAAAGGAAAATGACAGCAAATTTAATGCACAGAGATATTCAGAGAAATACTCAACAAAAGAATCTGGGTGAGGTGTTGTGGGTTGTTTTTTTTTAACTTCCAACTTGGCCAATGCCAGGAAGATCATCATTTGACTTCAAGTTCAATTGGCCGCAAAACATGCTGCCAGAAAATTTCTGTTTTCAGCTAATGTGGTTTTAGATGTATCACAAATAACAACACTGTAACAGTCTTTTTTATTTAACATTAATGAAGGTACTTTTTCTAAAGTAATGTAACCATGTGTAGTGTCATTTTAAAAAATGTTAATTTTAAAATTTACATTAAATGGGTGTTGAACCAATAATGCTTACTCATTACTTTAAAACCCCTTATGTTTAGATTTTGCGTATTTTGCAATTTCCCCTATTTTAAGTGTAGTTTTGTAAAATGACATTAATATAACTAAAAAGTAATGTGGTAGCAACATGTTACTTTTAAATGAACAAGCCACTGAACTCCACTGGGTGATCTTGGGCAAGTCACACTCTCTCAGCCTCAGGGGATGGCAATGGCAACTCCCCTCTGAAGAAACCTGCCAAGAAAACCCGATGATAGTTTTGCCTTAGGATTGCCATTAGTCTGAAATGACTTGAAGGCATACAACAACAACAGTGTACTTTAAAAAACAAAAACAAACCCCAGTATCAATGAGTAGGGACAAGTTTTTTTACATTTTTAAGCAGTGTTCCATAGGGGTATGAAAATAAAAATATGAGTGTCAAATTAACTCTGGGGAAAACTTTGGGAACAACTGCTGAGTTTGTAACCCTACAGAGATGAATTAAGTTAAATAAATTTAACCTGATATATTTAACGACAGAGGTTCATATAATTTCATCATATTTTTGTCAGCTTTCATAACCCCCCCCAAACCCAAACCAAAAAAACCTCCAATAACAGCTGAAACGTAAAGAGCAAGTCAATTAATCTGAGTCAGACTCTTTTGTGCACCTGCAGAATACAGATAGATTTGGCCCTCTATCTATACATTAGGGGCTCACTCAACGTCTTTCCAAACGTGGCAGACGTAAGAGAGAGCAAACACAGAGAAGGGCAGAGAGAGAATGTTTAAAAAATTGGTTAGATCCATTTGGATATAGATGACTTCCTTCTTGGAAGGAAGAAATTCTAAAGGGCAACTCAATTATGCACACAATACAACTCTCCCATACAACCATATCATCATCTTTGTGAAAGCACTTTTGTAGCAAATTTGCCTTCCATGTTAACATGTATCAGAGAGGTTTTGCTAGAAGTGTTCTTACTAATGTGATAGTTTACATATGCAGGAAGGGAGCATTCCTATATTTGACACTCTCCTTACAATACCTCCCATTTTGAGATAGTACAATACTATAATGTTACTTATGGCAAGTTTAAATAGCCTTCTGCCTGTGAAAATAAGAGCTCATACATGGGTACATCAGGATACATAATAATTTTGAATCAATTTTTACGTAGCTTCAACATGGAGCTATGGCTAGTGTTCTGTCTTTGTAGAGATTATGTGAACCAAAGCCTTATTTGTTTTAGATTTTCACTGAAGGTAAGAAACAACCTGAGGTACACTTAAAGCTCATTACACTTGCATATTTTGCACTAAAACTATTTCCTAATATTTGTTCAAACTCCATACTATACATTTTCTGTCTGTCTAAATACAGTCACAAAGCTGCCTCAAGTATATGCTCACATTAAGAAAAGATATGTTAACTGCATCTGTGACCCATCTGTGAAAATGGGCTCTATGGTCATGAAGCTGACTGTATCAAGGAATCATCACTTCACAAGTCACATTTCTGCCTTGAAGCACATGATTCAGAAAAGTTAGGGCTTTTTACATGGACTTGCTTCCCAGTCCCAACCCCAAAAGTACAAATTGGCTGTAAAGTGGAGGAGTGCATTTACAATGAAATAAAAGTGGAACATATTACAGTTTCAGTTTAAGTGTATGCATATGGCTTTGTTAGGATGATGATGATTGCATACAGACATCCATCAGTTGTGGATGTACCGTTTGGTCTCTTGTTTGCTTTGAACCTTCTCCCTTTTTGTCTGCTACTCTGATCCAAGTGAAGATCAGCATCCAATGAGGTACTTTCACTGCATGCCCCTGTTCCTTGAGAACTGGAAGTCCCTCCTGTAGCCCCCATGTACCTTAAAAATACATTCTGAAGGACTGCAAGCAGATTTTGGTGCCATAGAGAGCTGCAGGAGGAGGAGAAGGGGAAGAAAATACCAATTCTGTTGTCATCAGGTGCTAAATGAACACAAATGAATCTTGGCCGAAATTGGTTAAACCATTCCTTTTCCCTTAAATTTTGAATAATTGAACATCTCTATAGATTTGCTAGATGAGTGTTACTAATATCTTTACTGAATGAAGACAGGTTTTTAAAAAGGAATAAAGAGTGATGGTTATTTAGGACCAAAAACACTCACAACTGCAAACTGTAAAATAGTACAATCCCACAAGATATTTAATACAAGGAGAGTAAAGGGTGCTGGGAAACCATTCCAAGCCAACATATCCTTAGAAGTCAAACAGATGAAGATGCAGATTTCATTTCTAATACAGGAGTACTCAAATGGAACAAAAGGCATAATATTTATTTATTTATTTATTTATTTAATATCTCATTATTTAACCCAAGGCTACAAAGGCTACTCTCAGGCCCATTAATCAGGGTAGAAAAGGAATGGCTAGTAATGTGAGTGTAGTCTAATATTTGACCATATATTTTAGATTATTAATTAATTCAGCAGCATCAGCTCACCTGACTGATTACACATTACTCTTGTGTAAGCTTAAATTCTTATTCTTCAGTAACAGCCCTAAACTAAGGGAACGCTTAAGTTCAGGGATTCCCTTTCATGACAACGAATGATGAATTGCAATTAGTAATATTATTGAAAGCCCACAATTGTGAGCTTTCTCCCTAAAGAAAGGTGCATTTTTACTTTCAAACTAACACAAATCACTGTATTTTTCTTACAATAGTCATGAACTTTTGAGGTGCTCTATTTCTGAAAGGCAGACATGATGGATTGAAATAAAAGATAATTTATTGCAATGCTTACTTTCAAGCACAGGGAGAAGCAGTGTAATTGTAATTTACAGTAGCTGTCAAAGAAAATCTATCACAGATGACATTAAAATGACTTATTTTGCCTGAGCCACTTATTGTTTAAATGTGCATAATCGGATAGAAACAGATTTCTTTTTTAAAAGTCTGCCTTTGTATTGTTCTAAGTTAATATCAAAACATATATTTATAAGTTAAAACATTTAGAAACCATTTATTGATACTCTTATTTTAGTAATTTTAACTACAAGTTTGAAATTGGCTTTATTTAACCATAGCTATGTTTCCATTTTTTGTTTCTATGCAATTCATTATAGGGATTCTGAGCCACTATTTCAGACGCTGTAATTTGTACAGAATATTAACAAATGTATAAGCAAAATTTCATAAGCATATATATAGAGAAAACTCCAATTCAATTACCTTCCCATTACACTTCATCTGAATTTACGTGACCAGCACAAATGGATTGAACAAAAATAGATTGGTTTCTTTCGCTCAGACAATTATTAAACTGCACTGCAATTTTTGTGAATTTCTTCATTTGTTTGATCAGACTTCTTGTAAAAAAACTAAGTTGCAATTCTTAAAATGCTTGCTACAGATTTAAATAACGTGTCAGATTACAGAACCCACTTAAATTCTATATGTTACCATAATGTGTTTTCTATGGCATTTGAAAATATACTCCGCAAACATATGAAGCAACATTTGTAGGAAGAAGAAACACATTAGAATTTTAATAAGTATGACCGCTGAGACTAGAAACCAAGTCAGGAACCTATGTAATTCCTCACTAAATTCTACATATGAACATAAAATGACAAAAGGGTATGTATACAAAGCTTTGCAACAGGCCAGGAAATCCTTAGCTATATGAAGATTTAAACAAAACTAGCATATTTAAACACAGAATAAAATATCAAAAGAGGGGGTGGGTGCCCAGATGATCTTAGTCTGTTATTCTGTATGCAGTTGTGACTATGGACCAATCCAGATTAATTTGCTTTTCAACAGAGCTTTGCATACACATTTACATGCTGTGAAAATACTGACCTCGCATCCACGCAGCAAAAGAAAAGAAAAAAGAAAAAAAAAAAGGGGGGGGGAGAGAAAAAAGGGAAAGAGAGAGAGAGAGAGAGAGAGAGAGACTAATGTCACTTTCAATTCTGTTGTCTTTCTCTCTCTCTCTCTCTCTCTCCTTTAAAAAATACTGCTAGAATTAATGCAGTGAATCTAACGAAATGCATTATCCTGCATGGAGACTTATCAGATTTTCCAAGTGAACGCTGTACTTTGCTAGCACTGGCTGGAGTTCACCTGCATGTTGGTGTGGCGTGTGGCTCTTTTTTGTAAAGAGTTAAGTCGTACACAAAAAAGGAGGAACAAAGGTCAGCACCCAGTCCGCCACTTGAATGTGAGATTTTTCTTTTTATTCCCCTTGATGTATACTAGGCTCTGTGTTATTAGTCTTAATGATGGAAAATTGTAGTGTTGATACAAATCTTTTTTTCAAAGTAGTAGGCGGGAGCTCCATTTGTTAGTGAGGTTTTTTTTGTGACTAAAAGCCACGGACAGTACATTTATGTAGCAGTAAAAGGCCTAGATGCTCTTTCCATAGCAGAGCTAATTATTCCCACTGTGACCTTCCTGATCTACCCTATTCCTAGTACATCTCATCTGCACGCCTGTTCCTCTGTGTAGATGGTGTCAGAGAATATGAAAAACCCTATAATGAAACCATTTTCATGATGGAGAAAGGCTACTGGAGTTGCACTTGCTACAAAGAGGCTCAATTATATGAGTAATTGTGATAATTTTCTACATTCATAGCCTTCAATGGAGGGGGGGGGGAGAATGAGAGCCACAAAGGAAAATTACTTTAACAAGAAAGTACAGAGAGTAAAAATGGAAGAAGAGACAAAAAAGGGGGGGAGGGAGAGAGAAAAAATAAGCAGGAAGAAAAAAAAAGTTTAAAAAATAGATCTGGTAGGGAGGAATAGCAAGACAGGGAGAACAACAGAAATGCTCAAAAAGCCTATGTGCAGCTGTGTTGCACAATTAAATTGAATTTTTTTTCCTCTGCAGTTGATGAATGTGACTACTGCAAATGTGCCTCTGTAGTTAGCTATCATTTGTTGTTCCGTGACAGGAAAAGGATAATTACCTCTCAGAGAGAATCAAAGGCTGACATGCCCTTTAGACACAGCCATGAATGCAGTGCTCAAGAGAATGCTTGAATAAGAATCTCGTCTTCTGTGCCCCTTCGACTGGAGAATAAATTTTGTTAAAATGCAAGAGCACCACCAGTAAATTTGTTGAACCTTAGGTGTTCAAAAATATGGAGGTGCATCCATTGACTCATCCCATTTGCAAAAATAAAACTACATTTTGAATTCACTTCCATTATATTCATGGACAGTAAGATAGTGAGATATGCATTAAATTTCTTTTCCCAGTAGGGGTCTGATTCAACATTTCCTATGAAAGAACAGAAAGACACTATCCTTTTTCCCCAGGCTAGTTAGCCTATAATTTAAAACTGTCAAAAACACAATTTTATACAAAGTCTTTCAATAAAAGCTTCTCAGATATAACCTAAAGTGATTTTACTAAAGTTTGATTCAGACACTGTTACAATATTTTTAAAGCTATAAATAACATCAAACTGATATTTTGCTGCTCTCTTTCCTTATTTCTCTTAAAGTATTTGAGGATTCATACAGGGGATGGTGGGGGAAGAAAGAGCATCTTCTAGGATTCTCAGCAACACTTGTTCTGTAGCTATCAAAATTCATGCAGAGTTTTTCCACTCTAGCATTACTAAACATATTAATGAAAGCGTCCATGCTACAACTTTGAAAGAAAATTGTGCAGAAATAAGCAAAGAAACCCAGTAATATGGCTCAATCAAGGAGACCATGGCTGCTGTTACCATTTTATCATGTTGTATCAAGATCAATGCCTCCCCTCTCCTAAAAAAGGACTCGCTTCTCTTGTCATTATATTTGTATGCATTTCTGGCATAAAGAAGCATTTCTAGCACAGGATAATATATAACATCTTTAATCTTTTTCATAACATTCATAGATTTCTTGTGGACTCTATGTACTATGCAGCAAATAGATGAACCCGCTTCTTCAATATTCCTAATATGATTTTATTAAAACAGCCAAAGCTACTCAATCATACCTGCATTCAGTTTAAGAAATGTCTTTGGCTCTTTCTACAGATATTGTCGCTGACCCTACCCAGTGTAATTTACTTTTAAAAATCCTTTCTTACCCAGGGAACAACATTACAGTCTGGCAGTTCACATAGTGATATCAGACTGAAATGATGGTTCTGAATCATAAAACATGTCATCAGTTTTATACCAAACCACCAATAACCTTTGTCCTACTTGCCAGCCTTCCCTTTACTTGTCAGTATATGGCTTACCTGATTGTGTTTCCAATTACAGAGAAAGGAGCCCCAGGTCTGCAAGCTGCAATTGCTTCATCTCTACATTTCCTGGCAACCTCCACTAACTTTTGACCAGACTCATCCACATTGCCCACTAAAATTGTTTCGGAAGTGTCACCATGGTAGCCATTGTAATACACCTAATGACATGCAGAAATGTAAAAAAGAAACACTTGAGTTTTACAGTCATTCACATATGGCACTAAAAATGAAGTCTATTCTTGGGTTTCTTTCACGTGCAGTTAAGGTGAAAAGCCAGGGTCAAACAAAACCTAAAGTGCAAGCCACAAAAGGCAAGACTACAAATCGAGGCTGCACTCCTATGCTAGACCATTCAAATTCCACTAAAGTCAGTGGGATTTTAGCAATCTAACTCTAGGGAATAAGCAGGTAAAACTTTTCAGGAACACAAAGTTTATGGTTTAAAAACCTTAAAATACCACATAAACCATTCATTGCATAAATAATCTTTATGACTGAAGAGACATTATCTATACATATAGCAAGAGTCTGGATATATGATTCATAACAACCCTTTAAGCCTTACTCTGTAGTCTTTACCTGGGCCTCCTGTTTCAAGTCTACCGCCCCATTTATTGAGAGGGTGTTTACTGAATATATATGTAATATAATGTAAACCTGTAAATCTTACGCTGAAAGTTTTCTGTCTTCTCTCCATGACTAGCCAATGTGGAAACCTTAAATGTTGTTGGATTACAACTCCCATAATTTCTAACTATTGGCCCGAGGTTTGGGGCTAATGGGAATGCACCCCATCTTGAGGGCTGTTGTTCTTCTTCTTCAGTTGACCTTAATTCATGACAACCCCATGGATGAGGCATCTCCAAGACCTCCTGTCATCAACTGCTTTGCTCAGGTCCTGCAGGCTCAGGTCTGTGGCCTCTCTGATTGAATCTAGCGATCTGGCATGCGGTCTTCCTCTCTTTCTTTTGTCCTCTACCTTTCCTAGCATCATTGTCTTTTCTAGTGATTCATGCCTTCTCATGATGTGGCTAATGTATGACAGCCTCAGTTTAGTGATCCTGGCTTTCAGGGAGAATTCGGGCTTGATCTGTTCAAGGACCCATTTGTTTGTCTTCTTGTCTTCTGTCCATGAGATCCTCAGCACTCTTCTCCAGAACCACAATTCAAATTAATTGATTTCCTTTCTATCAGCTTTCTTTGCTGTCCATTTCTCACATCTGAACATAGTGACAGGATGAGCCTCACTTTAATGTTGAGTTACATCTTCACACTTTAGGATCTTGTTCATGGCTTGGATGATCCTCACTTTAATGTTCAGAGTTATATCTTTACACTTTAGGATCTTGTCCAGTTCCCTCACAGTTGCTCTTCCTAGTCTTCTTCTAATTTTTTGACTGCCTTCTTCATTCTGATCAACATTAGATCCAAGATATGGAAACTCTTTGACTATTTTAATTTTCTTGTTATCTAGGATAAATTATTTTAGAACTTCTGTTGTCATTATTTTTGATTTCTTAGATGTTTAGCATTAAGCCTATGTTGGCACTTTCCTCCTTGACCTTTTTCAGTAATTGCTCCAGGTCTTTCTTGGTTTCTGTTAGTAGTATTATTGAATGGGAAAAATCCATTTGGCAAAAAACACTCTCTGACAACTGCATCCCCTCGGGAAGAAAATCAAAGTACAACAACCTAATGCAGAGAGGTCCAGAGAAAGCCGCTACTCTCCCAATTGGTTTTGTTTTTTTTTTCTTGTGTGGTGAAGTCCATACCATGAGTATCAATTCATGGTAGAAAAAAAAAACACCTAAGATGATGGCAGTTTATAGAGCTTATGGCGCTATGTGACATTCTTTTTGCAGGCAGAAGCAAATTTGGATTTAAGTTGTTTTAAAAATAGCACACTCCAAAGTACAGTGCACAGTTTTTGATCTTTATGTATACAGTTATCTATTATTGTTTCAATTTTCTTAAAAAGACTCTGTGTCTACCACCTGTTCTTTGTATTAGGCTATGAGTAGGATAAACAAAATGTGCACTAGCATATGTCATACCAAGGGTACCAGATTATAACAGTATTTTTAAAAATAGATTAATTCAATATTCATATGAACAGCTAGAGCACTTTAGATGAAAACTTTAAAAATAGTACTTCTAATGATTAATTTTTATGGGGATTTCTTTATTTAGTTTTATCTCTATTAGATTTTGCTTTAATAAGAAGAGAAAACTAGTAATGCTAGCAGTACAGACTTGCACACAATAGACATGCAACTCTCTTAGGTAAACAAAAGCCTTACCTTTGTTACTATGCAACTGAGGTTTTATAAGTAACTACGATAAATAGTTTTAAGGTGGAACACATTATAGCTTTCTCAATAGACCATAATTCTAGTTCTTGTAGTATAGACCCCTGCTGTCTGCTATTAAAGAGCCAAGCACAAGAAGCTACCGAACAGCCTACTAAAATGTAAGAGACATTATTTTCATTGGCCATCAGTTTCTGGAATGTTTTCTTCCTAAGCTTACATAGAATCTACTCTTCTAAAACCAAGCCCATACAAAGCCTGTGATATTCAGTACCTACTTCTGCTGTACAGAAACAGGCTACTTGGGACACAGTGAAACTTACTTCCAAATACAGTCTGAGCATGATTTATGCAGAGGATGATTTGCACTGCCTTCTTCTAAGGATGAGAAAGTGTGACTTGCCCAAAATTATCCAATGGGATTCCATGGCTGATCTCTTTGAGCTCAACTCACATGCCACTATTCCATATTGGGTCCCCAAATCCGGGTCATTTCTTATCAAAGATCAATTTGGTTTTGTTATGTGCCCTCAAGTCAACTCCAACTTGTGGCAACTCTATCCCAGTTTTTAATAGGCAAAATTCATTCAGAGATTTGCCCTTGCTTTCCTCTGTGGCTGAAAGACTGGTCCAAAACACAGAGATAATCCCGTCTGAGACCACTGCAATCTCAATCATACTTACTAGATACAAGTTTACACTGAATTTGTAAGGCTTACTGCTAAATTGCAGGGGGCAACCTGTGGCCCCACAAATGTTGTGGAACTGAAACTTTAATCCTATCTGGCCATTAGCTGAGCTGACTAGAAGTGACAGTAGGTGCAGTCCAACAACATCTTGGAGTCCAATGAATTGTTCATCCCAGTTGAATATATACACCTAAGGTATTAACAACTAACTGCTTCACTGACTAAAAACATCCACATTTTAGCTTTATATAGGTTTATTCAGAAGTATGTAAGTCCCACACAGCTCAATGGAAATTGCAGAGGATATTTTTATAAAATTTTAAAATTTTCTGGACTGTCAATGCAGCTAGTGGGGACAAATCAGCAAGCCAATGTTCCATCAGAACACACCTAGGGAGAACATCACCAGTGACTGGTTAATTGCCTTTATTAACTTTTAGGAAAAGGAACCAAGGGAAGCTGGTTCTTCTTTCACTCATTTTAATGGAGTTTTCACAAATTCTCAATTATTCCTTTTTCCACTCTTGTTTCCATACTAATTCACAGACTGTAGAAAATTATTGTTTCAAGTAATCAAATATTTATTTCACATTACTTTTTCAGAGTGCCATCAATGTTATCTTTTATTTATTTAAATAACAATGTTTTACTCTGACACAGCTGTTGTTATACTTAAAAAAATCCAAAAATCCAAATCCATAACCTCCCTGAAAGCAATGTGTCAGGAGAAATGGATAAAGATTATTCATTACATTTAAAAAATATAATAGCATTTACTAACCACTGCGTTCCTTTATAAGAACAATGTCATCAATCTTTTTTGTTATACCCCCAATTAAAGTATTTCAGGTAAATTTTTTACCCCTTAACATACTACTTCCACCCTCTGCTATTTTCCTCCAGGAATTAGACAATTTTCAGTATCTTTTTGCTTACTTATTACAAAACGTGTTAGTCCCATCAACATAAAGTATACAGTCCTGTTAGAAATATATTTAATAAGCCTTAAATTTTAAGCATTACTCCTAGACTTAGAAAAGTAGGATTAGTATTAATCTTTCTCATACTGGCAATGCTATTTTAAATTAGAGGGACAATTCATATTACATAATTTATATTTTTAATGCTCATAAACAAAAACTATGATAAGTACAATATAGCAATTTTCAAAGTGTCAGTTCTAAAAGTAAGATTGTCTATTAAGATATAGATGGGCTAGGCCTGTATGATAATCACTGTTTAAGGAGCCACAATGTGGTCAATGAAGTACAAAGAAAAAAGAACTGGTTCCTATAATTCCTTAAGCAGCGTATGAAAACCATATGACTGCAGTAAATAATAATACTTTTCACTGTAGTTTCTATTTCACCCCACAAATTAATAGAGTAAAATATGTTTAGTTTGTTATTCCTAGAGAATATGCATTTACAGTAAGGGTTTAGATTTGATAGATGGAAGATTATTCAATCATTTTATAAATCTTATATACAAACATAAACAAATTATTGAAGAATGTCATCTACTGTAATTATCCTTCTTTTTCGACAACAATAATTGTTTCCATCTGTGAAATGGCCCAGTTATGCCCTCTGGAAAGCACATTCATAAATATGGCTAAGGAAGGTTTCCTCAGAAGCAGATATAAATTGTTACAGTCCAGTGACACTTACTATAGCACTATTTATCATAATAAAAGGAAGATAATCCATGACTGCAGGAGTAGACACTCCTGGACATTTTATTTGTTAATTTAATTTTATAGTACAGACAGAAACTTTATGATAATAACGATTTTATAATGAAAAGAATTTCATGAAACATGTATATTTAAATGTTAGTTAAAAGGAGAGATAGTGATATAGGGATTGACTGATATCTGGGGTACAAAGCCAAATCTCAACTTACATCTTTGTGGAAATAAAGCCATGAAATTAAGAAGACAACATTCCAGTTTTATTTTACTCAGAAGTAAGTATGGCTCAGGTTAATTCAGATTGGGATAGCGGTGCAAGGAGATTTTTTTCTTCTCTCCATTGCTGCAAGATCCTCCCCCAGATCACACCCCCCACCCCAATTATGTGGCTATTTTTCTATTGCTCCTTGCCACAAAGAGGGAAATATTGAGGAGGAGGGGTTGTGCATCCCCATCCCTACCATGTAGCAGTAGGTCTTTTTTTAATAGAAAAAAAGCTGCTGCTAACTGCCAAATGGGGAATGGGTGAATTGTGGAGCGATGTATGGAGTGCTTGCTGCATTCATCATCCTGGGTAAACAGAAAGAAAGAAAGCTGTACACTATCTATTTCACATAACATGTACTTTGACACTTACACATAGCAGATTCTAAAGATATGCACTCAGAAGTAAGTGACACTGGTTCAATGGACTGTATATTCAGGAGAGTACATTTGGGACTGCAGCTTGAGAAACCTAAATCTTAGTCTTATGATCCAGTGTCAGAGATCTCTGTATCAGCCTTCATGGGAAAGCATGGCAGGAGCTAAACTGGATGTATTTGTATGTGTGTGCTGAGGAATTAGCAAAGAGCTGGCTGATGGCCTTCTAAAGTAAAGTCCCTACTAGGATTTCGTGTCCATGGGAAATGTTGGTACCTTAGTATTCTCAAGCCAGCCTTAAATTATTGGTGGTAACTATTACCCTAATTCAAAGAGAAGGGATATTAGGGACTTGGGGATATGGACTGTGGCACTGACCAGAACCAGAACAAACTGCCCTGCCAGACCTAAAATACTATAGTTGCCCGAGCCATTATTTGTACAATTACAATAGGGAAAGGGCCAGGTAGCATTTAATCTCTCACTACCACCATTGCTGCTGGTGGTATGTCTGGGAGGTTGTGTTTTGGTTAAAAACAAGAAGCACTTCATTTCTGGACATAGGGAGGTAGTTCATAAAGTTTTATTTATCACCTTTAAAAAAATCTGACAGAAAGTTTGTTTTGATTTGTAGTTGTTAACTTATCTCTATGTAGTCACCATCCAGATTTACACATTTTCCCCAGCGTTTCTTGACCCTCCAAATACCATTACTGTAGAAGTCTGACAAGGATTTTACACTTTAGTCACTTGTGGCAGAGCCAGTCACAAAAATAAAGGACGCAATGAGTTGATTTTCTCAGCAACGTACACTTAGGGACCAATGATGACACTGACAAAATTTAATCAATATGCCATAATAACTTCTGGGTGATAATTATTACTTTACAATACACCCTCGTAAAGTGCAAGCTGCAGACTTCTACAATATCAGGTATCCAGAGGGTCAAGATACGCTGGGAAAAATGTATAAATGTAGATAGTGACTACATAGAGATAAGTTAACAACTACAAATCAAAACAAACTTTCTGTCAATTTTTTAAAAAGGTGTTCATTAAAACTTTACGATAACTCCTTGTAAATCAAGGAAGGAAGTAAAATGCTTTTTTCTGGGGTTTACCTCCAAGATTGGAAGTAAATTTACAACCAATATCTGTTTTGAAAACAACCACAACAGTTTCAGTTGAAATGTGGCCAGCAGTAGGTCTGGGTAGTGGTGATGGAATTAAAATTGGCCTCTCATCTTGCCAAAGCTGATCGCCTTTGCATAACCACTATAGTAAATGTAGAAACTCTAAGCTTAAACTCCAAGACACAAAATCTTTAGAAAGTAGCACCCAAAGAACTCTGAAACTGGTTTTATAACTAAGAGGGATGCTGAACTTTCTAAAAAAAAAAAAAAGGGGGGGGGGGAAATTAGCATCCTCTCCTATCATAGTCTGGGAGTAAAGAAGCATCATGACCTTGAGAAAGTTGCATCTGATGCCACTCGATAACATTCTTCTTCAATAAGCATGTGTGTGTGAAGATTGTTTCCTCCCTAGACTCCTCATAGACAACAAGCCTTTTTCCTGAAGTAGGGACAGCAATGAAGGATTGCTGTCTTTTTGAGAAATACACTGATGCAGATGGAACGAGTATAAGGTTGCTTCACCCAACCAAGTCTTTGTCTTAATTGTCTGTATTGTGTTTATATATTGTTGTAACCTGACTTGATTCTAACTCAGTTGAAAAATGGTATACAAAAACATTAATATTAATAACCAACCACTGCTGTTCAAAGAAAAAAGGATAAACATTCTATGAAAGCCACTGAACATTTCCAAAGTTCTTCTGTGTATTGCAGCTAGTGGTAAAGATTTCACACATATTTAGTCAGATACTGTACTTGATTGTTTAAACAAATGTGGATTCAAATACATATTGCAGAATCCTTCCCATGCAAAAAGGCATCTTCAGGAGTAGGTGTTCCCAGTGTGCAGCTAGAAGAGGGGTGAGGAGCATTTATCAAGTAAATTTATTAGTTAAAACAGTAAGCAGATTTTTATTGGAGAAATTCTAATGAAGGAAAAAGATAAACATTTTTCCTTTCTTAGATCGAGTGTGGTGTAGTGGTTTGAGTGTTGGACTATGATTCTGGGAAGCAGGATTCGATTCTGCGCTCAGACATGAAATCCACTGGGTGACCATGACAACAACGGTGATTATCAAAGCACCTTGGAATTGCCAGTCATTCCAGCTGTGTTTATTTGTAGACCAGAAATGAGAACTATATGGCCCACCAGATGTTGTAGGACTGCAACTCCCAGAATCCCTTGCCAGCTTACTAATGGTAAGGAGTGGTGAGAGCTGCAGTTCAACAGCTTCTGAGGGTCATGGGTTCCTGCCCCGGAACAGACTTCTGATTTTCGCTACATCACAAACTATTTTTCAATTTCTCCTCCACTGCAAAAAAAGTTTTGGTCATGTGAGTTTATAACATAAGAGCAGGCCTGCCAGTTCAACTGAAGGACCTATCTATTCCTTCCCACAGGCAACCTAATGGGAAGCCCACCAAAGGACAGGTAATAGCAATGTCCATCTCCCACTGCTGTTTCCTTCCAACTGGTATTCTGAAAGCATATTGCTTCTGATTCATGAGTACAACTAGTAGCCACTGACAGCATTAATACTATCCAAATAGTCATGGAAGATAGATCTAATGTTCCTGTGGGTCCATGCAGTAGTCACATAGCTATTTCAGCCACAGCCTTAGTACGTTGAAACTGCTCCATCAAATATAATTGAAGGAAATTGAGCTAATTTTAGAGACAAACTATATGTAAGACAAAAAACTAGGTAGTGATGTTCCAATGGATATTTTGTTTGGAAACGTAGCTTCGGAAAAGTGCAATGTTGAGGAGAGGACTTGGGTGTGGAGGAGTCGTTAAACCTTTCCCCGCAACTGAAGGTTGGGCTACTTTTCAGGCCAGGGGCCAAATTCCTAGAACCCGCAGGAAGCTGCACCTAACCACCACTGCACCCCTGGTGCTGAATTTGTGGCAGTGACAACAAAAATTAATTCCCTCCCCATTATTTTAGCTGAAAAACAAGACATGCAAGCCTTCTCCCAGAGGGTAACAGCAGTCCTGGAAGTCTCTAAGAAGCATTAATGGTTTTAAAAAAAGGTACATGGACCCATTTGCCTTGCTTCCAGTGAAAATAGTGATTCAGGGTTCTCTCTCTTATATACATTAAGGCTTTCATAAACTAAAAATAAAGGGCGGAAGTTAGCTTTTGCCACAATTCCAGCAAATCCAATAGTAGGAATGGAGGAATCTGGCTTGGGATGCTCAAAAAAGAATGGAAGGCCAAATGTGGCCTATGGATCATGTCTCACCCAGTCCTAGTTTTTATATATATATATATATATATATGAAAAGAACAATGTGATGTTCTAAAAATATAATTACTGAAACACAAATACATATTTATATGTTATCAAAAGAGCTAAATAACTAATTAAACCACAATCAAAGGTGCTTGAATTCAGAGGTTAAGGCAATGGCATGTGAAGTTTTCGTTGCTTTTGCCAGTGTTAAACTAATTAATAGAGAGGAAATAGCGCAATGAGGAGTTATCATTATGGCATTAAGAAATTCTTTAAATTACGTGTATACGTGTCTTCAAGACACCTGTCAACTTATGGCAACCTTATGAATTTAGCAGACTTTTTGGGGGCAAGGAATGCTCAGAGATGGTTTTGCTAGTTCATTCCTCTGAAATATAGTCCAAAGCACTTGCTATTTGTTGGCAGTCTCTCATTCAAGTATTAACCAGAGCTGACTCTGCTTAGTTTCCAATATCAGATGGGATCTGGCTCTTTGAGGATATTTAGGTTTCTTTATATTATTCAGTATACAATATGTGTAATTCCATGTTAAACCAGTATTCTAAAATCCTTCTTGATTGGTTAGTGCTCTGTACCCAATGGGAAAACCAAGCAAAATATTAAGAGTTCATCAAATGGAATACAAATGTATGTGAAAATACATGCGCAATGGAAGGAATAAAAATAAAGTCCCCTTTAGTGTCAAGGAAGTGTTTGCTGTTCTAAAACTGATAATTAAATGGACAGAAAGTTTCCAACCTCAAAATTAACCATTAATATAGCAATTTATATTTTATGTAATTACAATTTACATGAAATTACTTTAAGACTTCATGATACACATGTATAATTAAGGGTAAATAACTAAGATAATTTACCTTTCAATTTTAATTTTTAAAGACAAAATAGAGAAAATATTGCTAAAATTATATATAGAACTCTCATTTGATTCCTGAAAACCCCTGTTTATGTGCCTAGCTTTCCTAGTTGCTGCGTAGTTAATTTTCTAAGTGTGGCTTAAATTATAAAAATATTTTTCAATGTTTACATTTGTGGATTTTGTCAATGGTTATGGTTATTATACATGGGATACACAACTCAGTTAAGCCAAATTATTGGATTTTAAACCCCACAGTAAATCCAAGTATTTTGGATTAACTGAGCTGTGGATCAAGTTGTGCATTTGTGAGTAAAGGGTTCAGGGCTCTTATGCCACAAATGGAACACAATACTACCTTTGGGGATTTTAATAAATGTAGGGAACACTGCTAGCAAAAGAGTTGCTGTCCAAATAGACTGACATACACAGGCCAATGTAGCCTCTAATGACAGAGTAAGATAATGACAGGCCCCACTCAAAATCAGCAGGAAGAGGAAGATCAATCTTGGCAGAGTGAAGGAAAAATGCTGGCTTTCTTCATGTTAGCTCATCTCATACATATCTGTCTTCAGCTGCTGCCCAGTACTGTGGTGCTGTGCATTAACTACACAGTGGATCAATAACAATTACACCTTCTCAAAAACATGACACATAGCAGGATTGGGTTGACATTTCACTTAGGCCAACATTGATCTCAGTGCATCTGATTCCAGCCCTAAATTCAAGTCAGGCCTGGGTCTAGTTGGAATAAACACAGAGTAAGGAAAAAAACAAAAAAAAAAAAAACAAAAGAAACCAGCTGCTGGTGCCTTGGCTTAGAAATAAAACCGCCACATTCATCTGTGCATGCTACATTTGCAATCTACTATTCTTCCTGTTGCTATAAAAGTTGATCAAAGCCTCTTTTTGTAAATACACATATATATCTAATAATAATAGTAGAAATTACTCACTGTGACATCAATGTTGATAATATCACCATCCTGAAGAGGGCGGCTTAAATATAATCAGAAGGGGAGCATGGGAGAGAAACACAATACATAATGGTGACAGGCAGTTCTCAATAAGGAAATGTAAAAACATGAACATAATCACATATGCATCTAAACAAAACTAAAAGGAACAAATAAAAATTGTTGGAGTAGAACAGGGAGGAGGGAAATGGAACAACCCCTTCTAATCTCCATGCTCCCACCAGTTTACATGAATCCTAAAAAGATAACTTAAATAAGAGAAGGAACTCATAATATAAAAATAGGAAATTAAAATTACAGTCATGGTTACCTTACCAGAATTAAGAGACTAACAGTGGGCACTGTTTATTTTGTGAACAAGAAATATTCATTAATAAGTAGCACCATATTAGTTCGTAATTAAAAGAACAGCATCTTTAGGCACCTGGAAAAATTGATATCATTTTTCCCCTCATGAGTGACTTTTTTTGTGTTGGAAGATACATCCTAAACTGAGATACTGTAGCATGCTGGGAAGAGATAAGGCAAAGCAGAAAGCACTAATCACTGTTTTTATTACTATGCACTTTCCACACGTGCCAACACCATTTTCTTTCAGCATGACAACCAGGTGTATTAGACTTTTTTGGGTAGCTTTTGATAAAACTACAATGGGTGCAAATCATCAAGTACAGCTGCTGTGCAATCTTCATTAACTTCAGTGAGGCAGGAACTTCCATGCAAACTCTCTTTGAAATGGGCATGCAGCACTGATATGGGGTGAATTTAATATACTACACTTTTATTTGTATTTAATTGAAAAAAAAAATCAAGTATAAACAGAACATTTTAATTTTTGAATGAGGAATAAAAATAAAAGTACCTGTCAGGGATCCCATGACAAACCACATTATTTACTGAGGTACAAACAGATTTTGGAAATTTTCCATAGCCCAGAGGTGATGGATAGGCATTGTTTCTGATTATTTCATGGTGAACCATGAAATCTATGTCTTCTGTAGTCATGCCAACCTAAAATGTGACAATTAAAAATCTGTGCTGAATTAAGTTATTTGTGTATCTTGGATAATGAATATGACATAAGGTTGTTTAAAAAACAAGGAAAGTAGAGTTACAAAACAACTTCTTTCTGACAAAAAATTATGCTTACCTGTGCAAAATGTTCAGTAGTAGACAACTGTAACGCGAGGTGCTTGGTCATCTCTAAAAAAATCACACATGCACACACAGGCAGTTCACACTAATCAGAAGCAGGAATTCTCTGACCTGGTCTACACACAAAATACAGTGTGGTAGCATAGTTCTGAGACTGCAAAATAGACTATAGCGCTTAATACAGCAGCTAGAAAATCAGACTTTTATATTCTGCAAATAGAGAACTAATATGGCAGGGAGCAGCTGGGTCAGAGCTTGTCTCCCCATCAATCTTGTTGCTTGCAGGGAAGTGTCTTCTTAGGGAAGGGGAAATGCAGACTGCAGGCTCCATGTGGTTCCCTGAACCCTATTCTGTGGCACTGCCAGTGTCACCATGATTTTTTAAAACATTGACATTGCATCAATGCTTGGCAGCAAAGTACAATGTTAGTCACGAGGGAAAGGACTGTGAATGGGGTCAGTATCATATTCAGTAAGTACTTGGAGGTTTTTAAGCAGAGGCTGGATGGTCATCTGTCGGGTATGCTTTGATTGGGAGTTCCTGCACGGCAGGGGGTTGGACTGGATGGCCCTTGTGGTCTCTTCCAACTCTAAATTTCTATGATTCTATGATTCTATAGTTAATGTGCAATCAAAATCAATTTACATATATTTAGATTTACTTATACATTAATATAATTTTAATGACAATTGATAAAATATGAGTGGAAGATTTAATCTAATCCTAAATTAGAAATTTGTTAAAACATACTTGATAATATTTAGTTTAATTAATTTCAGCTATTTCTAAATCTAGTTTGGATATATGCTGATAATTTTACATATCTGAACTACCCTCTCAACTTTTAAACTCAAATTGCCTATAACTGACCATTTGGCAAACTTGAAAAGTGGCCTATAGCCCCACTGCAGTTGCCCACTCCTGAGGTAGGGGATGGTGGTGTCTCCTACCTACAATGTTGAATGTGTAGAGCACCTTTTAGTCTGGAAGAAATGGAATATGCAAAGTGAGAATTCTCCTGCAGTGCTTCTGTTGGCATTTGTTTCTGCAGTATTTGGAAGTTCTTTGCTGGTCTTGGGTCCCCAGCAAATACTCATGCTTGTAAACCTCTCGAGATGGCCCTCACAGAAAGTCTGAATTTTGTCCTTGTCACAAATTTACCCTTTGCTTTTTCAGTCCAATTTTATGTACTAGTCAGGACAGATTACTTGGTGCAAGCTCAGCTCCTGTGATGTATATATAGCTAAACTGAAAAAATGGTGTGTGTATTAATAGTGCTATATAAACAAAGAAAAATACCATATATATACATATATTCCCCCACCACATTTGCATTCTTTCAAGGAGCCATTTCTCAGAAGCTCAGCCAAAAAAAATTTCTTCTTCTTTCAAACTTCTCTTCACCATCAACATGATTTCCCTTCATATATAGTAGCACTGCATTTAGATTGCCAGTCCACTTTAATACATCTATTCATGGCCAGAAACAAGTTGTACAGAAACATTTGCAGCCATGACTACAATGCAGTTAAACTCACATTAGCATTTCCAATCTAACACTCCAATTTCAGATACCTATCATTTCCAGAAACTTTCATTTTTTCCAGCTCAGATTTTCTAGATTCTATTTTATACTGGAACTGATTATTTCTAGTAAGAATTTTGCAAAAAGGTCCAGGCCATTTTTTAATATAAGTAAAGTGTGGGAAAATATACACTTTAAATATTATCATTACTACTCTTTTTCCCAGAGCAGAACCAAGCTGTGAAATGGCGAGGGTTGAAAGTTGAAATTTGGTAGGAAAACCTCCTTCATTGTCAAGAAGTGCCTTTGAGTGTTCCTGGGGAAATTGGTTGTGATTTGAATGAGCTATAAGCCTATGAATATGACACTCTACTACTGGCAGTATGATGGGTATAAACTTCCCATACCTTTCCTTAGAATGCAACTGTATCAGCTATTCTGCAACATAGCAGTTTTAAGAATTAGGTCACATGGAAAATAATGATTTCTTTCAAACATTCTAGCTGAAGTTTGGGGGATAACAAAGATATAAGTGAGGCGACTCAGGTACAGTAAAGATGTACAGTGGATTTATGCAATTCAACAAGCCCATTCTATTCCCTCACACTGTAAAGAATTTCACCATTGAGAATGGTGGTCAATGACCTCAAGTGCCTTTGGGCAGAGAAGCTAGCTATAAATAAACAAGACAGACAGACTTTCTTTTCATGGATGCAGAGGGATGCTAGCCCGTGACCTAAAGCTAGCTGTAGTGTTTTTAACAGTGCTTTGAGACAGGCTGTTCAACAGGTACTGCTTCTACTCAAACACTGCTGCAGGAGACCAGAACTTTGTTAGATTTTGACTCAGGGAAACTCCCAACCTTTGGCGGTGACTCACTTGGCAGTCTGAAAAGACATCAGCCTCCAATGCCTATATTAAAAACAAAACAATACTTGAGCCCATAGGTTTCTGGGGTGGCAGTGTGACATTTTAAAATCTTATTAGAAGTTGGTCAGATCAGGTCATAAATTCATGTCTTGTGTGCTAAACTACCTGTTATGACAATGCATTATGTTCTCTTTAAAGCTTTTGCATATAGCAGCCACATGGTCAGAGTGATCTGGTTTATGACTATGGCATTTTTAACTCTTTCAATTCATTTCATTTTCCTGATGACACCAATTCATTCCCACCCCCATTCCCTGATATTATTTGGCAATACACATTTACCAATGGGGCAAGAAGCAACTTTTTATTTTTTATTTAGAAAATTATTTTAGAAATTTTTTTTTATTTAGAAAATTAAGTGCAAGAAAAGGTTAAGCTCCCCCTTTTTCTTTTCTTCTCTTCTCAGTGCTTATATCAAACTGGCTTGAGTTCCATGTGTTTTAGAGTACAACTCTTATCTGCCCCAGTCAACCACAAATAGAAAGTATAACCCAGAACAGGAGATTACCTGTCCCAAGACTTATAGTATCCTGCAGGAAGACATGACTGGCATCCTCTTTCTTTTCTTTCTTATTGCTGTCAAATTTATCTTAATATTTGGTCAAGTCTTCTATACAGAATTCTCTCTTGAAAGTTTTGATTTTGCTTGGTGTTTTCCATCCCACTCTTGGACTTATTATTTATAGTTTCTTTCTCGGTTTTCCCAAATATCCTCAAAATTAAAAACATATACATCATTCTTCTGTTTTACTTTCCCCCTTCATTGTCTTGCCATTTTCCTTTTTTCTGCCTTCATCCTAATGCTCTCTTTTCTTTTTCAGACATTTCCTCCCCTTGGTTTGACTTCAAATTCAGTTTGGCTTCAAGTATTTCTTTTCCTTTTTCTCTTCTAAATTGGATTGCCTCCTCTCTACCAGTTTCTATGGACCATTTCCTCACATTTTCACTTTCTATTGCATCCCACTGACTTTTTCCCTCTTGACCTTGGTTATAATGTTTACATTAGTCACCTCTAGTTTTATCTTTCTGAGCTGTTACTCATGTTATGTGCTCTGTTTATTCGCAGATGTATATCACAGCATCTGAATTTCAAATGTCTGAATCAATTTTTTCCCTCCTACATCACCTCTGCTTTTTCTCAACTTTTCTTTCATCTTTGACTAACACTATTAATACCTTGACTTAGTGACTGGGGCCAGTAACCACTATGTAAGCTTCTTGTCTTATTTTTCTACCCAGTTCAGCCTGTCATTCAGATCTGCTGTTTTTACTTTGGATTATTAACAAAATTGACCCTTATGTTTACTGTGATGTCACTAAATTCTTGTTTCATTCTTTCACTATGTCTTGTTCTATTACTGTAATATTCATCCCTTTGGGTTTACTCTTTTGGTTCAGTCCTTAATCCAGCTGCTTGGCATATTCAAGTGCCTATCATTTCTACCATATGACTCCTCTCTCTCCCTCCCTCTCTCTCTCTTCCATTTTTTGTTCTCTATATTGCTCTCATTTCCCTTTCATCTTCACTGAGAACTTCTTTAGCTTACATTTACATCTCTGCATGCTCTTGCTCTTTACTATTTCCCCACTATTCTTTGTTCTCTGCTCCCGTCATCTTGTCACTTTTATTCCCATCCCTTTTTTCTTGATGCAACATTATCAGTAGACCTCCCCTGAATCTGTTGGTAACACTTTCTGCACAAAGGACAATTCCACAAAGTCTGCCCAAATACAGTCCTCTATGTTATTTTTACTGGAATCAAGGGAACTCGGAAACTGATTGATCAGGCTCAAGGATGGCAACCTTTTCCATATGGCCTCACTTCTTTAAATATCATCCAAACAGAGGCTACAAAATTAAATCTATTACAAGAATTCTGATATTCTTAAAATGTGAAATACAATCTTGGAGACAGGGCTAGAAGGATTTTGGGTCAATTGAATACTTACCAACTAGACTTGCCTTGCAGTAACATATTCAGAATTAAGCCCCACTGAGTTCAATGGGACTTACTCTCAGGTAAGCATATACAAGATTGCAGGCACTCATCTGAATCCTGCCGGTACTTTCTACTAACTAAACCAAGTGATTAATTGTTGAATGGCAAGTCAATACTTATAAAATCCTATTGATTCAGTGGGTATGCTCTGGTTGGGACTAACAATAGGATTCAACCTAACTCTATTATCATCCCACTGCAGTAATATGTAGCAGCCATCCATGCAATCAAAATCCCCCCTGCTATTTTTAGAGATTTGTGGTTTTTTTTAAAATCCTCCATTATCTAAAAATATTTGTTAATGGTTCTTTATAACTGTTTTTCCCTTACTAAAAAGGAGATAAGCAACATAAAATATTCTGAAGAGACACTGCAGAAGAGCAAGTGTTCCTGACATTATGCAGTGGTATGCATTACAAATGGTTCTGAAGCTCGTAATATGCTTATTTTGGGGGAAAGGCGAAGCAGACCAATAAAATTACTAGAGAAAGAGTGAACAGCCTTGTCCAATTTACATAAATGCACAGCTGAAAATTAGCAAGTGTGAACAAAGAAGATTTGCTTTGTGACTAAACAATAGATTCTCATGTTCCTTAGGATAAACATAGGCAAGATGGCATACTGAAATATACACTGCAAATGATACTAAATCCTGATTAAATATTATTAGGGCTATGTGTGCAGCTAGAAGCGCTTTACAAAGCTTCAGGTATTTGATCCATTGTACACAACCAGACATGAGATCTGAAACAAATTGGGTTTTTTTTAAATAAATAAATTGGTGTATGAAGCCAAGCTTCTACCTCCCATTTTTTCAGCTATAAAGAAATCAGCATTTCTTTTTTCTCATTACAGATAACAATCTTCCTCTACTTTTCTGGTCTTTCCACAATGTGTTTGTGAGGGGAAAAAAACCAAACGCTTTCCATGTACAATTGTATTAAAGCAATCATATGACTCATATCCAAGGCATACTTGTTTAGTTACCTTGATTTATTTTAAAACCTGAATTAAGAGTCCATTTCTGAGGGCAGGGCAGGGAGGAACAGTGTATGGATAGCTAAATTAAAAATGTAAAGGAGAGAAAGTATCCTTTAATAATTCAAGAGATGCAAAATCCAATTTAAGCCAAAACTGAAAACAAAATCCACTCAAAATAAATAAAAAAAAAAAAAAGACAAGAGCTGTCCATGCTCTTTACAGACCTCCATGTCACTGTTTACCTTTAAACTCTTCCCAGCTAGAAGCAGGACTTGACGGGCAAGCTGACAAGCCTGACGAAGCCCTTGAATCTGATCTTCGTTCTTAATTTCTATGTAGTCTCCCCAGTCTGGTACAATGCCTGTCGTCACATAGTCTGGCTTCTTTATATGCTTGGAGAAAAAGGAATGAAAGTGAAGATCAGAAAACGGAGCATGACAATGGGATCATTTTCTCAGATAGAGCCTCCTGCTTCATGGCAGCTTGCCCTTTCAGTCGTCTTAGCGACCTTCCTAAGCCATCAGGGCAAACCCTCAAGGCTGCCTCAGTATTTCTCCCACTGCCCTTTTGAACTTAACATTGCCTGTTACCAGCAAGTCTGATAGTCTGTTAACCTTACAGCACTGAAATTCAAGATACCACAGCAGTTTTTCTACTCTGAGGCTTAAAGCCTCTTCAAAATCAATGTTCATTTCTATTTTGCCTCCTCATTTTTATTTTATTTTTTTCAAAGCAAAAATTTTGAACAAAATCTAGTTAAGTTAGCTGGATTCTTGATGAATATACAGCTCAAGAGACATCTTTAACCCCATGGAAATGGATAGGAATTGGGCCTGAATGAGAAAGACCTGTAGTTCCAAATTTAAGTTTCTGTTGTTGTGTACCTTCAAGTTCTTTCAGACCTATGATGATGACCATAAGGCACACCTATCACAGGGTTTTCCCGGCACGATTTATTCAGAGGGGGTTGCCTTTGCCTTCCTCTGAGGCTGAAAGAGTGTAACTTACCCGAGGTCAACCAGTGGATTTCTATGGCTGAGCAGGGATTAGAGTCCTGATCTCCAGAGTAACAGTTACACATTCAAACCACTACACCATGCTGTTATTTTTATATCCCTCATTAATACATACTCCTTTCCCCCTCTCTCTGGTTATTCACATACAAATGGAAATTACAATCAAGCCCTGGAAGGCAAAAATGATAGGTGTGAACTAGTTAGGTTTCAACCTTGCCTGGATTACATCAAAGTGTTCCAGTTACACAAAGACCAGGCTTACCTTTTGGGAAGCTCCCACCCTATGTGACTGTTTTGACAGAGCTACAGAGGGAGTGTACCATTTGGCTTAATGTAAAGGGCTAAGGCTTGTGGATTTTATCCCCTTTCCCTCACAATGTGAATGCTGGTTACAACAACTGTTTCAGAAAGTGGTTACCCCCTGAATTTAGGCTGGTTATAGTTCCTCAGTAGTGAGAAAGGGCACTATCTAAGACACAAGGATCTAGGCATTTACTATCCCATCCACTGCCTGATGGATAGGGCATATATCTCTTTGTGGACACATGGCAACACAGAGACTTTGGATTTTTCCAATGGAGGTTGGGCTGCCCAATTTCAGGCCAGGAGCAGGTTTTATCCCAGCCATGTTTCCCATTCAGCATACTGGCACCTTTCTTTTCCCTTCCTTGTTTCCAAGACTCTCAGCCCATAGGACTAGTCTGGCAAATTGGCCCACTGGAAAAATGTGTCCCCCTCCACGATTGCTTTATAGCTGTGTGCCTTCAAGATACTGTATTTCTGACTTATGGTGAGCCTCTCACAGGGTTTTCTTGGCACGTTTCTTCAGAGGGGTTTGCCATTGACATCCATTGAGATTGAGTAAATGTGATTTGCCCAAGGTCACCCAGTGGGTTTCATGGCTCAGTGCAGGTACAAACCCTGCTCTCCAGAGTCATAGTCTAGTGCACAAACCACCACACCACATTTATTCTTTTCCTGAAGTGGCAATCTGGATGTGTGTGTTTACCAGCAAGAGGTTGATCTTTCCTATCAACTGAGAGTAAGGTCTGTATCTCACTTGTTACTGGATTGTACCTCTTTAAATTACAAGTGGAGACTCATGTAACTGGTTTCTCTTCTATAGCACCACCTATAAAAATTTAAAAATCTGTTTACATCAGAAGTGAGCAAAGTGTGGGCCATGGGCTGCATGCAGCACCCATGGCCCTTTTTATGGCATGCATAGGGCTTTGCTCTGCCCACAAAGCTTTGCTCTGCTCTCCTAAATGCCTCTAGGAGACATGAGGGGCATCTTTACCACATTTAGAACTCCCTCATGGCCATTAAAAAAACACAGAAGTGACTTATGGTTGAAAAAAAGGCCTTTCCTGGGCCTAAAATGGCCCATGGGGACCTAAAAATATGGCAAAATGTTCCATGCCTCTAGAGGATGTTGAGGGACATT
Organism: Urosaurus nigricauda; assembly: GCA_034509955.1. Classification (NCBI taxonomy): domain Eukaryota; kingdom Metazoa; phylum Chordata; class Lepidosauria; order Squamata; family Phrynosomatidae; genus Urosaurus; species Urosaurus nigricauda. The sequence continues at coordinate 168,586,101 of JAOEGL010000001.1, read as the reverse complement.
TGGAGGTATGTGTGGTGGGGCTACAGCTTCCCAAGATCTCCGGGGGGATGTATAACAGCCATGTAGCCTCCTATAATTACCCATTCTTGCTTTGCACTGAAAGCTAGCATGCCAAAGGAACTTTTAGCTTTAACCTCCTCTCTCTTACATGTTAGTTTTACTCATAAAAGGATTTGAGGACAGGATTGGAGTATGGAGGCTCTTCAGTCATATGATTCTCTCATTTGCAACCTCAAGTAGTGTAGCCCAATTGCAGGTTTATCACAGATATGAAACTGGAATACAGAAAGAAAATGTAGCAACCAAAATGCTGTTACTTAGTCAGAACTTAACAACAATAACTAAAATATGTATCGTACTTTCACAAGTCGGGGTCGACTCAAGGGTAGTTAACAACAACTAACTTTCATGGGGGTTGCTTTCACTTTGCCCTATCTGCCTTCTAACCTTTAAAACCCAAAGCCATAAAATGAATGAAGTCAGGCAGACATCTTAACATTGCCCTGCAGAAACATAGTGTTCTAGTTATCTGGCTGGCTACTGGTAGCTGGAAAGGAAAGAAGCAAATAAGGACATCTTCAATTTTTTATTTAAAGAGAAATGATTAGTCATTGAAAACAATTCAAAAACAGGTAATCAAAGAACATGGGCTCCATAATCTATATAGCCAGTTCCCAATTTAATATATTAGTTTAGGTTTAACTCTAGGGTCTAAAGGAAACACAGTGTAATGATATCACTGCCAGCTTTTACATTTTAAAATATTTAAAGACATGTAGGATGGGTTTCACCTTGGACCACTTGAATTTAGCTCCACCATGCCTAGGCCCAGGAGAAGATTAAAAGCCCTCCCTCCATCTTAACTGCTACTACTCAGGTCTTGGAGGGAGAGAAGAACTGGCAGTATCTGCTGGACCTGATCCCCTTTCCCACTGCCATTCCGTTTTTCTTTTTTTAGACTGTAAGCGTCAGGGCAGGGAATTGTGTAAGTAACAATTTGTAAGCTGTTCTGAGTGCCTCTGTAGCAGAAGAAAGAGTTATAGATATTCTAAATGAAAAAATGAAATGAAATGAAAGCATCCATAAAGAAAACTAGTAACATCCTAAGGACACTGTGTTAGATCTGGGGCATCAGGGTAAATGCATAGATTTAAAGCATAGGTAGTTCTCATGTGAAAGACAGGGATTAAAACCTAGATTCTAAAGTGTGAACTTTCCACCATCTTGAGGGAGAGAAAGGCAAGCCAGCTCCAACAGGCCTTACCTAAAAAGAAGAAGAGCCTTCCCACTATCCACCATCTTGACGGAGAGAAAGGAAAGCCAGCTCCGACCAACAGGCCTTGCCTAAAAAGAAGAAGAGCCGTCTCTCCAGTCCATCTGCCTTGGTCCAGGCCTCTGAGGGAGAGAAGATCTGCTGGACTTTCCCCCTTCCCCACCACCATTCCCTTTTTCCTTTTGTGTCTTGTCTTTTTTAGACTGTAAGTTTAAGGGTAGAGAACTGTCTAATTAACAAATTGTAAGCCACTCTGATAGCCTTGGCTGAAGAGTGGGGTATAAATAATAATAATAATAATTATTATTATTATTATTATTATTATTAATCACATCTGTATTTTTTACTCATAATGTCATGTTGGCATTCACCCAAACTCAGGAAAAATTCCAACAGCATCTGATTAACAGAAGTACAGTAACACCCCAGATCCTCAAAACAGTGACAACCTTTCTTGTGCCAACCAAAATTAATAGAAACTACTGATGTGAAACTACATTCAGCATTTCAGAATCCCTCCTAAAATGGGAAACAAAGTGCTCCTATAGAATCATCAGCCATGAGAATTATTAGAAGTCTTCAGTGAGTCACTCACTTAGCTTAGTACCTATATATAAGTGGGAATTAGAATCTCATACCTTACAGAATGGTTTGAAAAAAGGAACAAATACGTATTTGCAAACTAAAAAGTATTATAGAAATGATAAACACCATGCTTTAGGTTGCTGTCGTTGTGTGCCTTCAAGCCGTTTCGGACTTATGGCAAGCCTAAGGTGACACTATCACAAGATTTTTCTGGCAAGATTTATTCAGAGGGTGTTTGCCATTCCAAGAATACACTTGGAAGATGAAATTGCCATCATCATTGCTGGCTCCATGTAGCCTGTTTCTCCTGTGCCTGGCTTCTAGAAAGTCAAAGCCTGGTCCATTTGGATGGTTCAAGACAGGCAATTCTCTTCCCTGAGCCACCTTAGCCCCTGGGACTCTGCCAAAAGCCCCACATAGGAGTTTATCACATGGGAGGAATTTCTCTCAATTGCGAATGCAGCCAATTCGCAATTACGTGAATTCGCTAGTTTAGCGAATTTATGTGAAATCTGATTGCGTTCGGAATGTGTTTAGAATGACTTCCCATTTCCCGAAAATGACCCCTCATTGCCCGAAATTGCGAGAGATACTCTAATATGCAGTTATGTGAAACCCCATGATTGCGTTCAGAATGACTTCCCATTGCCCAAAATTGCGTGAGATACGCTCATTCGCAATAACGTTAAACCCCATGATTGCGTTCAGATTGCCATTGCATTATACCCCCAAATTCCATCATATGATAAACTCCATAGAATAAAACAGGCTCCTCACATTCACCAAATTTCCACTCTTGACACTTACTCTTGACAATCTTCCTTCCGTTCCTGCCACTGCACCCATGGCCTTCTCACCACCCCACGTCTTCATCACTGCTGCTTATGCCCCTATAATTATGCCCATGCAGTTTACCCAATATGATCTCAGCCTTTCTGTCACTCTTTTATGTATGCTCAGTTGTTGGAAAGTCTGGTAAATCAAAGCTACTAAATAACTGAATTTGTACTTTCCATAAATTCAGGAAAAAAAAGACAACATCAAAACAGATACTTTATAGGCCACTTTTTGAATTCAGAATTAAAAAGTGAGCTATGCTGTTTGTTATTTCATTTAGCTAGCATTATCCAGTTATAGTAAAGTTTATTTGTTAAAGTTTATAGTCACACAACCAGGTAACATTTTAAAAATAATTTCATTTCAGTTGGAAATAAATTAACAAAGTCAGAGGTAGGCAGAAACACATCATGTTCAAAATATGCAATAAAAGTACCATGGTTTTTCCTTAGGTCTGATCAACTGATTTGATTCATAACCAACTGTGCAATATAATTCTATATTTTTAAAAAAACAACAACAAGAAAATACTTTCCCATCACATTTTGTTCATGGTAGCTGAAGGAGCATCAGATTTAAACTGGGTGAAAAATTTATTTGGTGTTCTTTTTAGCAAAAGAGGTAGTAGAAAACTTTGTGCACTAGTGCTCCAGTATCAAATCCCAGTCCTGGTAACAAAACCATGATTCAAACTCTCAGCTTTCAGGGATGAATGCACTTGATCACTCATGCAGTCAACCTTTATATTGACTGGTGAAAAGATCAGATAATAGAAATTACAGTACCTTAGGAACTGGATGAGCTGGAGAAACTATAGCTGGCCAGACTATGCTATAAGCAGTATTTCTTTGTCTATAGAAAAAGAGATATCTTCTTTGATGAATGCTTGAGTGCTTTTGTAAGTAGATATGATCAACTGATGAAAAGAAGAGTCGCTGACGGCCAGTCACACAACCTGTGGATGAAGATATATAGATATGGGTGTGTTTATCTAAATATGATGTCTGCATTAAAGGGCTGGTTAAGTAACTGTTTATTACCACATTACTGAGTTATAACAATGTTTAAAATATGAGCAAAAGCTAAGCCCTTTAGAAAGTTCTACTTTGTTGCATCAGTACTACGTGAAGTTACACTGGGATTTTCTAGTAACCTCAACAGATGGCTATCCAAACAGTTTTAGCAAACCCACTCACAGAACAGCAGATCAGGAATTACAACCAGTAATGCCATACAATTATCTAATGCAAAATTAGAAGAAACAAAAGTACATAATTTGTCACTATTCAGTATGCCATATCTAACAGGCTCAAAGAATTCAGCTTTTTCATTATTTTACAAAGGGTGAACAAAAGTTCTCCAGTGCTGCCCACTCTTTCTGGAATTAAAATGTTTTCTTACCTAAAAGTGGAAACAAAATATCTCCTGACGAAGGAGGAAATGTGCAATTCCTTATCCCTTCCTTCACTTACCCAGATCAACCAAAGCAAATGCACGGAAGTACTATATGATTGTGCTAAACAAGGAGCCTTGTCTGGGAGTTTCTTTTCCTGGGAAGTATTGTACAATATTGCACAGAGGTGGGGAAGAACTAAGAAATTGGATAGAGTTTAGTAAAATGGTACTAAGAAAGGTAGGAACAAATAATACTTTTAACAAGGTAACAGACAATACTGAACAGAGCAGCCAAAATCTGAATATGCTGGAAGTAATAGAATGGATCAACTCTCCAAAATTCAGAAAGGAAAACAAGAATAAAGTCAGCATGCAGATATATTCTTTCATATCATTAAATAGGCTTTGCTTCCAATTAACCATTAGGCCAAGTAGCCCATATTGTCAATATTTAAGGCAGTGATGCTTAGTACATTTGCTAGGGAGTTTGGGCAAGTCACACTCTCTCAGCCTCAAAGGAAGGTGAAGGCAAGCTCCCTCTGAACCGATCTTGCCAAACCTTGTGGGAGGTTCACCTTAGGCTCACCATAAGTCAGAAATTATTTGAAGGCACAACCACCACCACCGGGCTCACTGAAGTCAATGAAATTTAATTCTCAGTAAACATACTTAAGCTCAAACTGCACATTTTTGGCTCAAGATACTTGGTTTGGAACTATTCCAATTAATTTTAACTGAACAATTTGTCTACTGAAGACCTCAAATACAAAAACAGCTGCATTTTCAACTTTATAAGAACAACTAGCTCTTGGACACAAATTTTGTGATACAAATAATATTGAAACCTTGTGTTATCTCCATACTCGTTCAGAAGTTTATCTTATTTACAGCTATCTGTCCAGTTCAGAGATTCACTTTGAACATTTTTAAACGTTTAGTTTTTGAAAATGCGGAGGAGGGGGACTTAGTTTTGTTTGTTTCCTTCATGGATACCAGGGGTTTTTTTTTTTTTTGGCTACATCTGTTTTCTTCCTACAAAATACACTTTATGTAACTATGGCAGAGACATTTTCCCCTCTACATTTATAAAATATTTGGCTTCTTTTATGCTCCCTCCATCCCTCCTGCAATGCCCAGTATTCCACAGGATGTATGAAATGTACAAGCCTGACTTCACCCATTTATTTTAATTAGAACAGTGGGACCACTCCTTTCAGGAACCCAAAAAGTACAGAACAAAAGGCCAGACTGAATAGGAACTGCCATTTTAAGAATTTCTGCAGAGCTCATAATGTCCTTCCCAGATTTTGACAAGTGGCAAGTAAGAGAAAATTGCTTAGATTTGTATAGCACCTCAAGGGAAAGCAGAGGCCCAACATATTACCAGCAACTTTCTTCTCTCCATTATCCCACAAGTATAGTATATGGACTAATGGGGCAGGAATGGAACACGAGAGCTTAAATCCAGCTTTCACAGGCAAGCCTGAAATATACAGAGGACACAGTCTAATAATGAAAGAAAAGAGGGCTGCTTTTTATGTTATTTTGATAGATTTTAGGATGACTTCATGTCTGTAAAAACATCTTATAGGGAAAGTATATGAGTAATAGATAGAGGTGTCAAGAGAGCCCCACAGCCTCATGATAAAGACGACAATAGTATATAGTAGGATATATAGGAAAAATATATCAGATATATGCAACCTAGCAACCATGGAAGAGACTTGTATCAGCCCATGCCTTAAAAAAACAACAACCATTCTAAAATGCAGCCCTGAAAGAAGCAAAGCTTACCACACTCAGTTATTTAGGCCCAGGGTGCTTTCATATATAGGGTTTCTAAGAGATGTCAATCAAAAGGCATGGGCATCCATACAAACTTTTCTCTTGTAATGGATTTCTCCTTCTGGTATGAAGTAAGGACATAACAATCATCAGGGAAATGTAGAAGGGTTACAAAGAAAAGAGACTGTTGTCTTAACTTCACCCCTATAGAACTCCAGGTCTAAGGTAGAAGGATAGCAGGACAAAAGGTTCTGATACAAATGTTCATGAGGACATCAAATCCAGAGAAACATGAGCATCACAGAAGGGCTACATTCCTCCTGTTGCTCTTGTCTGAATGTATTTATGATGATAATAATTTCTGATATCACTGTATTGCAGGGTACAGTATCCTTTATACTCTTACTTTATTGCACTCACAAAAACCTGAGATTGGCGAGGGATGGACTTCCCCCAATGCCTCCTAGTGAGCTTTGAAACCATTAGTGTAGACCACTGCACACTATGCTTCCCCAATACACACATACAGTACTGCTGGTATCTCAACATCTGTCAAATCCTTTAAAAAATTACTACCCCTATTATTATTAGTGCCTTGCCAAAACTTCAGTGTTCCAAGCATAACATGCAGATGTTCTTAACCTCTCTGTGTACTGTGTACCTTCAAGACATTTTCGACTTATGGCAACCCTAATGTGAATCTGTCATGAGTTTTTCTTGGCAAGGTTCGTTCAAAAGAAATTTATCACTGACTTCCCCTAAGGTTGAGAGCATGTGACTTGCCTAAAGTCACACAGTGAGTTTCATGGCCAAGGAGGAATTGAATCCTCGTTTCCCTAAACTTCTCTTTCATTGTCAAGAGATGCTAATATATCCCCTAACTCAGTCTTAGACAGTTAAGTCTTCAGTTCAGCCTTGCTTTGCTTTCAACATTCAAACCATTATTCAAGATTAGAGACTATTATCTGTCTCTAAGGAGACATAAGAAAGTGAGATGGGGGGGGGGTGGTGGCAGAGATCAGCATGATTGTTTGGTTGTACTGTTTGTTGTGTAGGTGTTTTTCTTTACTTTGGGCCATGTGCTGTCCTGAGCACATGGTCTAAGTGGGCTGGCCTTATGCTTGGTCTCTGACTTGGGCGCGGGGGGGGGGGGAGCAGTTAGCAGTCACTAGCTCTGAATAGCTGCTGCCTATGTCTCTGGAGCTCAACAAACAGGAAGAATAAAATAAGTATTTTTAATGGACATTTATGGGGAAATTTGAGAGGAAAGCCCTCACATGTACAGGATGATGAACGTGAATGGTGACAAAGTTACTGAAGTGACATGAAACATCTGTGTCATGTTTATTTTCCTGCCAGAGGACCTGCTAAGGCTATAGCTGCAGCAAACACATACAGGTTGCCCTGTTGTAAAAGAAGGTGCAGCTTGAAGTCTGTTTATCTACATTTTGATTTATCAGGGAGGGTAATAAATAAATTATTATTAATTTAATAATATTAAATAACATAAATAATAAATAATACAGGAGACCTAATACAGGAGGCTGATACTTGTAAGAATGCAACATCCAGAAGCAGAACAATCAAGGGCCATGTTGCAAGTTTGGAGCTATACAATCAATTCCAAACTGCCCCCTTAACCAGTGCAGCCTCACTCCTCAGAAGTCATGGAGGTGACTTTGAAGAGTTCTGTGGCTGGAAGGGCTTCTGCCTGTTACCAGAAGAAGAAAAGACATGTGGCTGTAGTAGGTGATTCTTTGTGGAGGAGAAGAGTGGTGTGCAGGCTTGACAAGATATCTTGAGAGGTGTGCTGTCTCCTGGGGGCAAAGATCCATGTTGCAATAGAAAGACTTATAAATACTCATCAAGTCCACCAACAACTACCCCTTCCTTCTAATCCAGACTGGAACAAACAGTATTGTACAGCCTTCAGTATATTGCAAGAGATTATGAGGCTTGGGGGGGGGGGGGAGCTAAAGTACTTTGGGGCACAGGTTGTTATTTAATTGCTCTTTCCCGTTGAAGGATGTTGACTGGAAAGAGGAAGAATACTAGAAGTGAACAATTGGCTTCTTGGACAATGGTCTGCACTTTCATGAAGAAGGACTTTTTGCAAGAGATGTGTTACACCTTAAAGCAGTTGGTAAGAATATATTGTACTATACTGCAAGCCTGATCAAGATATATTTACCGTAAAGTGAGTTACATGGGGGAGAGAGATTGTATTCCAGAGGGCAGAGAACAATCAGTTCTGGGGAGAATAGCATCAATGATATGGGGAAACTGGGTCAATAGTACAAGAACCCAAGATTAGGCAGGCCCACCCCCCTCAACAAGGAATAAGCAGATGCTGTGGCATCCTCCAGATATTGGTACCAGCCAGTATACCTAATGGTGAGGATGACATGATGAAAGTTGCAGTCTCATAAGTGCTGGAAGGCCACAACTTGCCCATCCTGTCTAAATAAAAGCACCCCTGAAAAAGAACTTGTGCAGGTCAATAGAATCCAAGACCACAGTTCTATGTATGCTGTACTGTTGAATATCATGGGGATGGTCTTTGTGTAAACACACATGGGACAGCACTGTTGTGAATTTCGCTGCACTGATTCATTCATCGTGGAAATATACTTCAGAGTGACCGAAGAAAGAATTTGCATTCAATGCACTGACTGTACTGTTTAAGGAGGGTCACAAAAGGAAAGAAGCATAATTATCAGTTATATCACAAGAGGCTAAATGGACCAGTACTATCAAAAATTAGAGAACTTCAGTAGAATCAAAAACCCTGCTCAGATGTACACGAACACTTGGAATAGTTACATTTACTTGTAGTAACTTCGAGAATTCATATGTGTTTGGCAGAGGATTCTGGGAGTTGCAGACAAAATGGTAAATTCCCTCCCCACAAGCTCTGATCTTTCTGCCACATGACTGGCTGAACTAATAGGAAATGTTGGCCAAGCAACCTACAAACAGTTTATGTTAGTCTAAGGAATAAAACCCATTGCAGAAATAATCCAGTTTGAGACCTCTTCAACTGCCCTGGCTCAGTCGGAATCCTGGGAATCCCACTACAGTCCTGGGAATTGTAGTTTATTGTGGCATCAGAGCTCTCTGATAGAGAAAGCTAAATGTTTCACAAAATTACAGTCCCCAGAGTACCCTAGCATTGAGCCAGAGCAGTTAAGCGGTCTCAAAGCTGTTTTGGGCCTAAGTACTGAGTACCCAAGCTGAAACAAAAGGGAATTAACCAAGACTTCTGTTATGTTTTTCACTGTTTTACCTGCCTTTAAAAGGATTTACTCTGAAAAGTGAGTAATAAAATAAGGGGATAACACAGATAACAATTATTCCATTAATGGCTCCTTCTATGCCAAAATTAAATAGAAATATATTCTATGAGAGCATGTCCCACACTGTCAAGTGGAGTGAAATGGCAGAGTGCTGGACTGTGCTGAGAACTTCAAGGACTGATGCAAAGTTGGGCAGGGAGGGGGAACGTAGACACAGGGTGGAAAAAGCTGGCAATATTCCCTGTCTCAAAGCAGCAAGATATCAACACTGCTGTTCTAAGCACAAGATAGGAGTGCTGCGTGAGGAGGGCTTGGGGGATTCTGGGAGCTGCAGTTCAAAAAAGTAACCATTCAAACGTCTGCTGATGCTCCATCCTATCAAGCCCTCAGCTCCCTCTTGTGACTGTTGTATGTTGTAGCAAGGGTTCACCCTCTTCCCCTTCTTTGAATGGAAAGTGGAGATGGCTGTAGCCTGAGCTCATTTGTCTTTTGTAGGATGCTGCGGCAGCTGTTATGTGGCACAAAACAGAAACTTGCACAATTGGATCTGGCAGCCCAGTCTTACAGCAAATGGGTAAAATAAATGTGTGTGAAATAACACCTTAATTAATTTCCTCTTCCCAGCAAACATAAAATATGGCCAAAGAAAACACAATTAAAAAGACGGTACAAGGGAAACCAAGTAGTAGTGAGTTTTCAGCACAACGGACCACCTAATCTAAAACATTAAGATGTTTTCTTAACATATACTCTTAATGTTCACGTTTTTAAAATCTTCAAACACTCTCTGTTTCCAACCTAACATTCACAGCCAATTTAATACACTAACATCATCAATCACCAAAGACAAGGAACCACTGGCTGTGTTCCTCAGATCAGTTCACACAAAACATACCCCCCCACACACATCTACACACATCTAAGACAGTGTCAAATTCTGTTTACTTCTGTTTATTCTACTGTTGACAGCTCCTCATGCAATAAACCATTTAGTGTTCTAAATGTACCTTTCAAGCAGGATGAAATACTGGTTTAGAAATTGAATGGTGTATGATATATACTTCTTTAACTCCACTAATTTCTTCACAAAACTGACTGCTACTGTGGGACAGTTTCAGTTTTAAAACATTGCCATACAGTAATGGCTGTAAGCTTAATGGGATTGAAGAAATCTAGCATTCTCTAAGATGGACACACACCTTAACATTGACCATAAATCCATGGTGGAAATTTTTATGACTAAATCACACCTTTACAATGCTACGTAACAAGAATTATCAACATTCAAAATATTTTTTTTTTTTAAAAAGAATCCCATCACCAGATGGTGGTTGCCATTTGAAGATAATGATTTACAACCAGAATGAATCAAAATGTAATGTGTGCATGGATTTTATAAGTGCTGGAGCCTATCAATATATCTTTCCATCTTATTGGCTAGCATTTAGTTAGGGGTTTCCCATCTTCATATTCTCACCCCCACCCAATTTTTGCTAAAAACAGCCGCTGATTTTCTTTCAACTGAGTCAGCTAAGGGGGCTGAATGATGATGGGGTGAGAAGACTATTTTAATTTTACAGCAGGCAGCATGCCCCCACATTTATTAGCCTCCTTATTGCAGGTCTATTTTAATTGTTATCTGTTCAAGCATGCTACACTATATAATGAAATACTCCCATTTCACTCACTGAATAGTAAGGATTTTTATGTGTACATCCATAATGACCCTTAATTAAGCTGATTTTAGTAATTCAAATATGACTTTTCTTCCGGTCAACAAGATCCATCCCCCTCCCCGCCCCAAGAGAAAGGTTGGCAATGATTCCTTTTAAAGTGTTTCTTATTTAATAGTAGCAAGAATAATTGTGCTACATTTTAGAGAGCTGTAACATAGTCCATCCATAACAGAATTAAAAGTCCACATTATTTTCAATACACATTAGTGCAAGTGCTCTCATGTTTCATCAAGCTATTAAATCATGTTTAGTTAACCTTTAAATCAAGCTGCTGAAAATTTGCCACAGCAGAATTCACAGTGTAAATAAAGGCAACAACTAATTAAATAATATGTATTTTATATACCTACAGAGAGAAAGAGAGAGCGGGTGAGTGAGCGAGGGAGAAGGATTTGAATATTGTGAAACACTAATTGCATTTGTAATACAAGTTAAAAATACCAATTATATACAAAATACCAAACTGTTTATAATAAAAGATTGAATTAATATCTGGTACAAAGGCCCATTAAGCTATCATATGTAAGCAACTGATTGCTGGGTGAACAGCGTTTTGGTTAATCAAGCATAAAATGATTAGCTATTTCCAAGATTATTGGGCTGACTTATAGCAAATATTGTCCAATTGTATTTGTTCTGATTTCAAAATTGTTTAGTAATTAAGAAAAATTGCTAGTATTTGAACTCCTATTTTAGTATTTTTGTTTGTTTAGCACATTTGAGACTGGACAAAAAGAAACAAATAACCATGTTCCTCTACCTCCTATTTTTAACTTTTAAAATTTTGTTCCTCCATTAATTGAGAGGAGACTTGAAAGTACATACATATATATTAATTAATTTGGGTTTGTATATGTTATATACATACATATAGACACATACAGAAATGTTATCTACTTGATTGTTTCTCTCTGTTTCGGAACAGGCTTGAAGTTTTGCATTTTTAACCAGCTGAGGGAGAAAAGATTATGAACTCAAATCAAACCAGAATGTGCTATTTTCTATTCTTAATTTCAGACTTTTCAAAATATTTCAGTGGTTCAGACTGTCCAAAATGAAACAGCAAATGCTGCAAACAGAAGATAAAACATAGCACAGATTTTTATGAAGGAAAACCCCAAAGCGTGTAGTGACACTGCCAAGCCTATATAGTATGGAGCAGAGCAAAAGAGAGGCAAGATGCACATGTGCTAGGAAACTTCACGATTATAAGATTAAAGGCTCTTTGCAAGTCTGTGTAACTAGTACAAGAGAAGAGGGGCTCACATTTCACATGCAATAACCTGTGCATTGGCAGAAGTAGTGCCTCAGGCAGAAGCTTAAACTGATTGGCCAAAAAAGGAAGACAAGAGCTCTTGAAATTAAACAAAAGCAAATTCACCCTGTTGACAGATGTTGGTTACATCAAAGCAACCACACAACATTTCCTTCTCCTTACCAGCTAGCTAATGCCACTTCATTATTTGTCACCCAGAGATTGTCATAACTTTAATCAATGTTTTTTTGCATATAATCTTTTTTTTTAATTCAGTATAAAAGTTGTAGAAGAAAGACCTTGAGTAAGGAGGCTTATTCAAACAACAAGGTAGCCACAAAATCATGTCTCCATACCTACACGCTGGTCACACCATCCTCAGTCTTTTTCTTCCAGGGGTTAACTGCTCTGGCAGCCAATAAACACTGTGAGAGCCATGCAATTACTGATATAGTCAAAGGCCAGGCTCTGTTTTGAAATCTATTTGCACAGACAAGGTCTTCCAATGTAACTTACTGGAAACAAGTTGGTTAAGTGTCTCCCTCTCTCCAGATGGTTTCCACACTTCTCTTCCATGGTGGGAATTAAGGCTATGGGACAGGACCTTCAGGAGAAAGGTTTAGCCTCAAGGAAAGTAATTGTCATGTGCTCCCAACACTTCACAAATACTACTCTCTAAAAGCCCTACCTAGACAGTCCCTGAGGCCTGAGTCAACAGGCAGGAAATGCCCCTTCATTCTGTTTGCTTCCTTTGTGTATCTATATTAAGCCACCAAAAGAAATAACCTCCTAGCAAATCTCTTAGCTTTTCACACCCTCACAGACTTCTGCCTTCTTTGGATTATGAACAAATTTGCATGTACTGTATACAAGAAGATTCCTTAAATTGAAGGCTTTTGAGATCTGCAGTGCCAACTCTAGGTTTGCAGCAGTGGTGGTGATGATGGGCAATATACACTCAGTGGACTCCCCCTCTCTCCCTTCCACCACATCATTACCATTCAGAGCTGCCTCTGTGACTGTGACTTGTCTTCTGACTCAGTGCCCAGTTCACACAACTGCCCAGAGGAAAAATGCAAGGCAAGTGACAGATGCTTCCTCATCTCCTCAGTGTTTTAACTTTTCACTAATTTGGAGAGCCAAAGGCACCACCAACAACAACAATAGCAGCTCTACGAGTTTCCTTTGGGAGTCAGGAACAGACCTCCTGAAAAGGTGTGGGCTTTGGCAGGTATGCAACCACAATGCCCATCCCTGGTTATCACATACACACAATAAAATAACAGACTAGAGCAAATGTTAATGTCACAGATTCTACGTGAGACTACATTTATGACATCCTCAACTGTAGAGGATGGGGTGGAAATGTTGAACAGCAGCTTGCACTTAGACCCGGAGTGAAGTATTATATTTGTTATCAGTCACTGTATAGAGAACTATGCCAGTCAAGATCTTTAGCAGCCTAATCCTGTATTGATTGGGGGAAAATGGGGGTTGTATTTCACCTCCAGAAATAAGAGCCTCTGACAAGTCCAGCATTCATCAGGACACTACGAACAACTATTACAAGTCTCTCATTTTATCAGTTATGTCTTCTACATTTGGTGCCTGCAGAAATGGGGAGATATTCTCTCTCATCAGGTTCCTTTGGCTGCTCTAGGTAAATTAATATCATGTTTCACTAGCTACTCTAGGTGAATTTTTGTTGTTTTACAAGCGTGAACTAAAATGTGCCCTTCCATATTAGAGGTACGATATAATGAGCAGTGTAACAATGCAGAATAAATTATCAAGACATGACTTCGGTGTATTTCATCTTTTTTAAAATGGCTATCAATTATCTTTCCTTCCACCTTTTACATCTCTGCTGCTCTTGCACTGTCCCCTGGATTGCAGGAATAGACACCAACCCAGTAACCGGTCCCTCAGCACCTCCTCTGAAACTGGCTATTTCTCCAAACTTTCTGTTTAAGTTAAATAGGCACTTCTAGAATTTTGGCCCGTCATGATTAATAATAATAATAATAATGGTTTATTTATATACCGCCTTTCCAAAAAGATCAAAGCGGTTTACAAAGTTATATAAGATCACATAAAATACATAAAAGATTTACAAAGCAAATATATTTAAACATATATTGAAAAATAAATCCCAGGAACACTGCTGCCAAACTGCTTCAGCTGATGGAATTGCTGGAAGGGGCAGGGCAGATGTTTTAAAGGCCCCAGAGTCCCAGGAAAGCTGCTGCCAGGCTGCCTCAGCTGACACCTTCCTCTGCTGCCGATGGTGTGGGCCTGCAAGGAATGCTGGGAGCCTCTGGAAGGCCTCAGGCTCCTCCCTTCCTCTGCTGCCGATGGTGTGGGCCTGCAAGGAATGCTGGGAGCCTCTGGAAGGCCTCAGGCTCCTCCCTTCCTCTGCTGCCGATGGTGTGGGCCTGCAAGGAATGCTGGGAGCCTCTGGAAGGCCTCAGGCTCCTCCCTTCCTCTGCTGCCGATGGCGTGGGCCTGCAGGGGATGCTGGGAGCCTCTGGAAGGCCTCAGGCTCCTCCCTTCCTCTGCTGCCGATGGTGTGGGCCTGCAAGGAATGCTGGAAGCCTCTGGAAGGCCTCAGGCTCCTCCCTTCCTCTGCTGCCGATGGTGTGGGCCTGCAAGGAATGCTGGGAGCCTCTGGAAGGCCTCAGGCTCCTCCCTTCCTCTGCTGCCGATGGCGTGGGCCTGCAAGGAATGCTGGGAGCCTCTGGAAGGCCTCAGGCTCCTCCCTTCCTCTGCTGCCGATGGTGTGGGCCTGCAGGGGATGCTGGGAGCCTCTGGAAGGCCTCAGGCTCCTCCCTTCCTCTGCTGCCGATGGCGTGGGCCTGCAGGGGATGCTGGGAGCCTCTGGAAGGCCTCAGGCTCCTCCCTTCCTCTGCTGCCGATGGCGTGGGCCTGCAGGGGATGCTGGGAGCCTCTGGAAGGCCTCAGGCTCCTCCCTTCCTCTGCTGCCGATGGCGTGGGCCTGCAGGGGATGCTGGGAGCCTCTGGAAGGCCTCAGGCTCCTCCCTTCCTCTGCTGCCGATGGCGTGGGCCTGCAGGGGATGCTGGGAGCCTCTGGAAGGCCTCAGGCTCCTCCCTTCCTCTGTTGCCGATGGCGTGGGCCTGCAGGGGATGCTGGGAGCCTCTGGAAGGCCTCAGGCTCCTCCCTTCCTCTGCTGCCGATGGTGTGGGCCTGCAGGGGATGCTGGGAGCCTCTGGAAGGCCTCAGGCTCCTCCCTTCCTCTGCTGCCGATGGTGTGGGCCTGCAGGGGATGCTGGGAGCCTCTGGAAGGCCTCAGGCTCCTCCCTTCCTCTGCTGCCGATGGCGTGGGCCTGCAGGGGATGCTGGGAGCCTCTGGAAGGCCTCAGGCTCCTCCCTTCCTCTGCTGCCGATGGCGTGGGCCTGCAGGGGATGCTGGGAGCCTCTGGAAGGCCTCAGGCTCCTCCCTTCCTCTGCTGCCGATGGTGTGGGCCTGCAAGGGATGCTGGGAGCCTCTGGAAGGCCTCAGGCTCCTCCCTTCCTCTGCTGCCGATGGTGTGGGCCTGCAAGGAATGCTGGGAGCCTCTGGAAGGCCTCAGGCTCCTCCCTTCCTCTGCTGCCGATGGTGTGGGCCTGCAGGGAATGCTGGGAGCCTCTGGAAGGCCTCAGGCTCCTCCCTTCCTCTGCTGCCGATGGCGTGGGCCTGCAGGGGATGCTGGGAGCCTCTGGAAGGCCTCAGGCTCCTCCCTTCCTCTGCTGCCGATGGCGTGGGCCTGCAGGGGATGCTGGGAGCCTCTGGAAGGCCTCAGGCTCCTCCCTTCCTCTGCTGCCGATGGCGTGGGCCTGCAGGGGATGCTGGGAGCCTCTGGAAGGCCTCAGGCTCCTCCCTTCCTCTGCTGCCGATGGCGTGGGCCTGCAGGGGATGCTGGGAGCCTCTGGAAGGCCTCAGGCTCCTCCCTTCCTCTGCTGCCGATGGCGTGGGCCTGCAGGGGATGCTGGGAGCCTCTGGAAGGCCTCAGGCTCCTCCCTTCCTCTGCTGCCGATGGCGTGGGCCTGCAGGGGATGCTGGGAGCCTCTGGAAGGCCTCAGGCTCCTCCCTTCCTCTGCTGCCGATGGCGTGGGCCTGCAGGGGATGCTGGGAGCCTCTGGAAGGCCTCAGGCTCCTCCCTTCCTCTGCTGCCGATGGCGTGGGCCTGCAGGGGATGCTGGGAGCCTCTGGAAGGCCTCAGGCTCCTCCCTTCCTCTGCTGCCGATGGCGTGGGCCTGCAGGGGATGCTGGGAGCCTCTGGAAGGCCTCAGGCTCCTCCCTTCCTCTGCTGCCGATGGTGTGGGCCTGCAAGGAATGCTGGGAGCCTCTGGAAGGCCTCAGGCTCCTCCCTTCCTCTGCTGCCGATGGCGTGGGCCTGCAGGGGATGCTGGGAGCCTCTGGAAGGCCTCAGGCTCCTCCCTTCCTCTGCTGCCGATGGCGTGGGCCTGCAGGGGATGCTGGGAGCCTCTGGAAGGCCTCAGGCTCCTCCCTTCCTCTGCTGCCGATGGTGTGGGCCTGCAAGGAATGCTGGGAGCCTCTGGAAGGCCTCAGGCTCCTCCCTTCCTCTGCTGCCGATGGTGTGGGCCTGCAGGGGATGCTGGGAGCCTCTGGAAGGCCTCAGGCTCCTCCCTTCCTCTGCTGCCGATGGTGTGGGCCTGCAGGGAATGCTGGGAGCCTCTGGAAGGCCTCAGGCTCCTCCCTTCCTCTGCTGCCGATGGTGTGGGCCTGCAGGGGATGCTGGGAGCCTCTGGAAGGCCTCAGGCTCCTCCCTTCCTCTGCTGCCGATGGCGTGGGCCTGCAGGGGATGCTGGGAGCCTCTGGAAGGCCTCAGGCTCCTCCCTTCCTCTGCTGCCGATGGCGTGGGCCTGCAGGGGATTGCCTTGTTTTCCTTCACAGTTGGTACCTGCCTTGAAAATGTATATTTATTGATATGTTTTTGTTCATCCTTTTGGAAGACAAGCTTAAAGGTACATCAATGGAAACTGGACTTTTTGGAAAGTGTGCCATAAGTTGAATCTGAAGTATGATAAAGTGTAGTGCTTCCTCCATACATGGACATGCTGTCTCTATTCCTCCACCCCTTTCTATGCCTTGGTACACTCTTGTTTTAGCTGACTGAGTGAAGAAATCTGAGTCAGAGCATGAGGAGGTAAGCAAGAGTCATTGCCTATATCAAAGCCAAGCTCACTGATTTCCTGGTGCTTGTCAATGGTGGAACAAGTCCCTACTACCATGCCACATGTGGTTGTCACACAGCAGGTTGGCCACCCATGGTGTTAAATGGACCAATGATCTCACCTAGTAGGCATGTCCTCATGACCACACACATCGATGGAAGTATCAGGAAGATAATTTAATGCGGACATTATTAGGGGTCTTGTAGAGTGTGAAATTAAACAGGACCTGTCTGGACATTTTTGTAAATGAACATCAAGTTTTGCTACTAAGTTGAGCTAAACATTGTTCATCAGTACCATGCAAATAAAAAATATATATATTTGTGACTCAGTCAATAATTCTATCACATTTCAGCTGTAATTTCCCAAAGTACTGACACAGATTATTTTAAATTTCTCAACCCCAATTCAGTTTGCATGTCAAGATCACAACATATCTGAGAACAATGCCATTTTATCTTTCATTGGCGAATGCAAATCAAACAGACATGGCGATGATGCTGATGATGTTGATAATGATGCTGCCCTAGAAGAAGGTAAACTGGAAAACTCTGGAGAATCAGAACGCTACTATGTATAGGAAGGATGGCAGCCTGAGGCTACTCCAGTCCAATAATAACAACATTCAAGTAATAGTGCCTGGGTCATGACAAAGCATGACCCCTTCCCTGGAACTCTTTCAGGAAGTTGGCTTGGAGCCACCTTTTATCAATAGCAATTGATACTGTGCAGCTTTAATAACTCTACTGAAAGAAGGAAGACAGCTCATTTTACAGCCTTAAAAATGAATCCCAAAATCTCCCACTGATTATTGCCATAGCCATTGTACATCGAAATAAAATAAAACGAAATAAAGAGACAATAGGATCGATTAATCTAGTGCTTCACTGGGGAAAATGCTGAAGTAACTCGGAAGTAGATATGAAACACAAACAAAGTGAAGCATTATGAACCTATTCTATTCATTCATCCTCCAAAGGGCTTTCATTGTCTATTAATAAAAGTGTGACTAGATGTAATGTACTATTTTTAAAAACCAGGATTCCTAACATTTTAAAAACACCACAGGCATTTCTTGGATGAAAGATATCTTTACAGTGACCATGGCAAAAATTATTATAAAGAAAGCAACAATGCAGTATTTACATCTCAGTCCTCTTTTTGGTAAATTTCCTCTGGCCAACACAACCAAAAGGAAAAGCAGAAGCCAAGCAGAGAGTAGGAACGCATCTAAATGAAACATCAAATTAAAAAGCTGGACAGAGTAATGTTTTTAAAGCAAGTTTCACACATGGTTAATGCCAAGGGAATACAGGCCTCAAACTAGTCTATGACATCTGGTAAATTTCAGCTTTTAAAGAAACATTCCTATTAACTTGCCTTCACTCTGGTTAGGAAGAGGAAAACATATTGTTTAAATGTTTACAGAATGTACAGATTTTCTCAAATTTGAACGTATATTAAACATTTCTACCTATTTGAAGTGAGAACAAAGGAACAGCCTCTTGATTTTGACAGGAAGCTAATTATTCAATAGATTTAGTATTTAGATTTTTAAACACATACACAAGGCTACTAACAAACTGGCATTAAGGTAAATAATAGTTAAAAAGTACAAATCCTAGCTATGATCCCTTTGGAACAGATTTCTGATGCTTAAACAATTATTTAAATAGAGTTTGTCTAGGAAATATTATTGTTGGTCTTTCAGTTAAAATAAGAAAAGAATCATAGCCCCTTTACAGACAGTGTTTTGCACATAATGTAGTAGTAGTCTCACACACCAAGTGTACATGGTACTTCCTGCACAACATGTATATTGGAAAATAACCTGTCCATAAATATTTGCTACCCCAAAATTGCAAAACTTCACCAACTTGGAGCCTTACAAATGTTTAGCTTATAACTCCCATTACCCTTGGCCATTGCTCATGTTGGTTAGAGCTGATGGAAGCTGTAGTATAAAATATCTGGAGGGCACCAACAAACTAGGGAGGGCTGCTTGAAACAAACAAATTATTATTATTATTATTTCTTTATTTGCATCCCGCCTCTCCCTGTGTTTATAATTTATTTGATAGGAAACCATGAAAAAGGCAAATGTGTAATGTAGCTGCTATGGAATTTGTGTGAATATTTTTCTCCATTACAATATACAAAATACTCCTAGCATCCTTGAGCACACACTGTGGAAATAATAGAGTTTGAGACCCCTTTAACTGCCCTGGCTCAGTGCTAGGGAATTCTGGGAACTGTTCGAGATTTGGCACCACAATAAACTACAGTTCCCAGGATTCCCTAGCACTGAGCCAGGGCAGTTAAAGGGGTCTCAAACTGTATTATTTCCACAGTGTGTTTTGGACCCTTGACTCCAAACAAAATAGATACTACACCCTCAATTTCAGTTTTATATGTGTACCGCCTTACCTCTGAGAAATGATGGTAATAGCTGCTCCAGTCATAGGCCAGCCTTCCTTCAACAAGGAGGAAATCTAAGCATTGTTTATTCTGAGAGAAACCTTTTAATAAAATTCTGCTCATTTGGAAATGACATGTAGCAGGAAGTTATTTCCTCCACTATGTCAGGTTTGGCTAATTACCTTTATTATCTTGTTTTATAAGAAGCAGTTGCAGGAATCTGAAAACACAGTTTTATACATTATGGGGGTTAGTCTCCCATTGAGACAAAATTTACAAATGCAAGTTACTGACACAGATGCCTCAGCATGCTTATGGAGGGGAGGGGATATTTTAGGTATTTTTTTTTTTTTATTTCACTAGGAAATTATATATTAATTTCTCTAAAGCTTAAGTAATGACATTGACTCCCTCTCCAACCCACTTAGTAAATGCAGGTAAACTAGAAGGGTTGAGCAAGGGATGTCTTTTAAAGGTACATGGAGCCTGAAAATGTTTTCTTTGTGTTATAAACCACACTCTGTGTAATGAAGACGTACCAAACAAAAACCCAATTGCATGTAACATTTGGTAGCTTTATCGTCATTACTTGTTTTCATGCTAGACAGCCACTAAAGTGTAGCATTCTTACATATCTAGCATATGTCTCCACAAATGTGAAACATTTTATTTGATGAATACATTTAACAGGCAGAATTACAGAATCTGTTTGAAGCAGTCCAACATAAAAGAAAGGGCTTTCTTGTTCAGAAAATACATTCCCTCCCCATCTTTTTAGCATAAGAGAGTCCCTGTTTATCAAAATAGTGGTGCAAATAAAATTGTTTATGTTTGCAAGGCTTATCACCATGCATCATTTATGGCACACATACAAAACCCCCTAAGCACTCCCTAAGAAATGCTCAATCACTGTCAATCATATGCACTAAAATATACATAACTGAAAGCATGCAGAGTGAACTGTATTAGATGCAAACTGAACACAAGCTTCCCAACATAACAAACAAAAAAACAAATAATTATAAATCACTCTTAGACCTATTTACACATCTTGCAAAACTGCTGGAAGGTGAGTCACCATAGAAACCCCGCAGACTAAACTCAGCATTTTAAAGTTTGCATTTATTTTAAAATGCTTGAAATTATGTCCCTATTTGATAACATTCTTAGGAAGCCATAGATTGCTTCCTTTGTTTCTTTCCTAACCCTTGCTCACAATGATTTTTTTCCATCTCAATTACTGATTATTTGGTTTTTAAAATTTTTATTCACGCAAGAAGATAACTATGTCCTGTTTAAAAAATAAAATAAAATGTTTTAGTCTTGCAAATTAATATTGCTGATTTAAAAAGGAACACAAAATTATGCATAAACCAACACACTGATTTTAGCATTCTATGGCAAAACTGTTCTCAACAGATATTTTTTCTAACATTCAGTAGGGATAGGCAGATGGATTAATAGCTAGAAGGAAGGTAGAAGAAAGATGGAATCCTGTATGCCTACTCAAGAGTAAGGCCCAGTGACAACTATCGGAGTTGCATCTGATTGTGTCTTTATGTGTGGTGTATACTTGCACATTAAATTATGTTATACGTAGATAATATTTTTAATATATCACTGCCTATGTTGTTGTTGTGTGCCTTCAAGTCATTTCCAATTTATGGTGAAACTAAGGCGAACCTATCGTGGTGTTTTCTTGGCAAGATGTGTTCAAAGGAAATTTGCCATTGCCTTCCTCCAAGGCTGAGAGAGTGTGACTTGCCCAAGCTCACCCAGTGGATTTCATGGCCAAGCAGGGAATCAAACCCTGGTCTCCAGAGTCCTAAGTCCAAAACACACTGTAGAAATTATCCAGTTTGAGACCGCTTTAACTGCCCTGACTCAATGCTAGGGAATTCTGGGAACTGTAGTTTTGGGAGACATTGAGCCTTCTCTGTCAGAGAGCTCTGGAGCTGCAATAAACTACAATTCCCAGGATTCCCTAGCACTGAACCAGGCCAGTTAAAGAAGTCTCAAACTGGGTTATTTCTGCAGTGTGTTTTGGACCACAGTTCAATACTCAAACCACTGCTCCATACTGGCTCTCATGACTGTCCATACATGGTAGCTTAATATTAATAATATCATTAATAAATGTCCTATTATTTATTTCGTAATTTCAATTAGAAAATGTTTGTAGTTCACTAGCTGTTTCACTTATGGCAGCTGTTCTTTGTGTATTTCATTATGCAGATGAACAGCAGATGTTCTCCAACGTGGTTTCAGTGGGTCAACAGAATCTTCTTATTCACATTAATCCTTCAAACAGTTAAAAGAAAGAGAATGTCTCAAAAACTGACTGGAAGATGTTTCTAAAATCACTGATACACAGCACTCAGTAATTTTTATCCTCTGCTCTTAAAGGCATGATAACTGGAGAACAAGCAAAAAAGATTAGAAAAGAGGCATTTGTGAGACCATTATTTCCACTTCGATCAGAAGGACAAATTGACTGCTGGCATATACACATGGAAGCGTACTGAATTTTCAAAGGATCCTTGTATCAGTAGCAAACGTAAAGGAGGAGAAAAATGGGTGGTAAGGTTTAAGTAGTAAGAAGTGAGTTGGTAATCAGGATTACCACTGAAGCAAATGGGACAAGTTCAGAGTTATTTATTGCTGATTATCCACCGAACGAGATTGCAAAAGGCTCCATTCACAAACTAAATGCCCCCCTCCACACTAAGAACAATTGGTATACACCAAAAATTGTCAGGAAAATGGTAATGAAGAAGTATTGCTGTGCAAAAGCAAAACTCTTCTGTGTGGGTACACAAGCAAACACAGAACTGGCCAGAAAACAAGGAAGGATTGAATAAGAAACTATCAGTGTTGGTGCATACACTCCATTTCTGACTTTCGGTGCTCTTGCCTTTATCTTACTGAATGTGAGACTCCTCTAAATCACACACAGGGAAAATATATTGGGCTCCAGGGATGCTATCTGTTTTAATTTGGCACATGTGACCCCTCCTGCCCACAGCCACACACTGACACATACTCTTTTCCTATGCCACATTACTATTTTTATACTGTATTGCATTTTTTATTATTATATATACGCTTCGGAAATATTAGGATTCTCAGAATACCCCCAACTGTTCTTACAAGCTTTGACACCCCCTCTGAAGAACTCGGAGACTCTTGAGGCACAATGCTGCACATGCTGCACAAACTTTCAGTGCTGCACAAAGACTGCTTGTCAAACTAACCTGGTGTCATGGTTAGCAGCAACTCTTTGGGGACTAAGGGAAAGATCTGACCCATCATCTGATACTTTATTCTTCTGCGTAAGATGGCAAACTTTTTGCAAACAAAGAATGTTCTCCCTCACAAAGCAACAATCCCTTTTCCAATTAAATGTGGTGGAAAATGCTCTCATGCCTTCTTCACACAAATATGCATTCCTTTCCCTATACAGTAGGCCCTCTGTATCTGCGGATTTGTCATCCGCGGATTCCAGCATCTGCAAATAGCAAGTCGGGGGGGGGGGTGGAAGAGGAAGAGGAGGAAGAAAAGGCAGAGCTGGAGGTGGCTGTGGAGAAGAGGAAGACAGAAGAAGGAGGGGAAGCTACGGAAGAGGTGCCATCAGGCCTCCCTGAAGAAGCTCAGCCCTCCCTCCATGGTATCTGTCTTGTTTCAGGCCTCAGAGGGAGAAAGAACTGCTGGACCTGATCCCCTTCCCCTTTCCCATTCCCTTCTCCTTTTGCATCCTGTCTTTTTTAGATTGTGAGCCTGAGGGCAGGGAACCGTCTAATTAAAAAGATTGTACAGTGCTGTGTAAATTTACACCGCTAAATAAATAAATAAATAAATAAAAATAATAGTTGAAGGAGGAGGAGGAAAAAAAGGTATAGGTGGCCGGAAGAGGGGTCACTCTGCCAAAGCAAAGGGTAGGAAGGTGTGCCCCTTCCTTGCCATTCCCCCTGGGCCCTGCCTGGCTGAGAAGGCGGCCGTTCCCACACCTCCGCCACCTGCCCAACTCCCACCTGGCTCCTTTGCTCCCTCTTTCTATTCCTCCCTGTGAGAGCTCCTGGGCTGCATGTTCTGCAGAGTTCAGGCATGCCAGGAAGTGTAATTCCCCATCTTCCCTGGCTTTTTCCTGGGCAGAGGGAAGTAAGAGACCCCGAGGACAAAGGAAGGAGGCACCCTTCTCTCACTTGGTCACTTCTTTGTTCCTCCTCCTCCTCCTCATCCCCTTCCCTTCCCTTCACCTCCTTGGGCACCAGTCTGTTTGGAGTCTTCCTCTGCAAGAACATTCCAGGAGGCTGAGAGAGTATCCCTGGAGCTGGTGTGTTTCCAGAAGGAAGAAAGGAAGGGACTGGTGAGGCAGGCTTCAGGTGGCTGGGGTGACAAAATGCCATTGCCCCCAATGGTGGCATGGCCACCTGGCTGTGCCACCATTGAGGTCAATGGGACTTGAGCATCTGTGGATTTTGGCATCTGTGTGTGTGGGGGGGGGGGGGGAGATCTGGAATGGATTCCCCATAGATAGCGATGGCCCACTGTAATGGGGTAGTAAGGTAGTGAAATATACACACTTTGCCTCATGATTCATAGCACTTTTTTTTTTTTTTTGCTACAACTATGTGGGTCAGGAAAATTAGTTCATCCACAATGTTACCCCTATGCAGAAGCAATCCAGAAACTCCACACACAGTCATAAAAAGTAAATTATATCAAATCATTGGGTGCAATGGTATGGAATGATCACATTTGATCGCAAACTCTGCTAGGTTAATGGATGATGATGGAGATTTTGAAGGAGGTTCAACAAGATATAAATGAGACAGAAATACCTATAAAGAGACACCAATGGATTCAAATAGGAGATT
The DNA here is from genome assembly GCA_034509955.1 of Urosaurus nigricauda. NCBI lineage: Eukaryota > Metazoa > Chordata > Lepidosauria > Squamata > Phrynosomatidae > Urosaurus > Urosaurus nigricauda. Next base: position 168,561,447 of record JAOEGL010000001.1, on the reverse strand, counting down.
TTACTGGAGAGCTGGAACTAAAAAGCCACACTGGTAGAATGTGCTTTGAGAGTTGTGACTGGAGAGATTAAATCCAATAATGTCTAGAACATTACCCAATGGAAGTATGCTTGGCACAATTATTACAGTGGGACACCTCCCACTTTTACCAATCTGAACCAACAAGACTAAAGTGACCCATCCTTGAGAAGTCCTTTGTAGCAGGTATGCAAAGAAGGTTATGTTGTTTAACTGGATTTATTTTTAATGTGAATTTGCTGGGAAAGAATGAAAAGCCAAAGCCCAACATTTACCTCATCCTTTGCCTGGAGTGCACTGTGACAAATTGGAAATGGCCACATAATTAGAGGTGTGAGGCACTTTAAAAAAATCCTAAATTAAAAATAAGAACTTTGCAAAAAGTTATGGTTGGACTTATGCCCCTTACAGCAAATAAATTCAGATCACAGAGCAACCATAAGCTAACTCAATGAATCGCTTACAAATAAGCTCCTAGAGAGGGTTGGTGTGCTGCTCAAAGTCTTCTGTGAGAATCACAACCCGAGACTAGAAATGTTCTCCATAAGCTAGCCCTACCCAAAAAGGGGGTTAGAAAACTCAAATGTACACCTGATAATTGCTACTCTATATTGTTTAAAAGGCAAGAATAGAAATTCAGAAGGTGGCAGGACTGTAAAGAACTGAAGCATCTATAAATAAAAGCTGTAATTAAAAGTTTAGTCAAAAGGGGGGCAGCACAGCACTCACCATTTTTTTCTGTGAGGGACACAGCATGGGGAACGGACACCAACCCTAAGTACACAATGGCTAGGTCTATCATAAAAAAAAGAAGCAATGCAATGTAGCACGTGACTCATCTCTTGTAGAAAAAATATGCAGGTGACCACATGCAGCCTTGCCACTTAGACTAAAGGCCACTCTCCTCTGAAACACAGAGAGGGCACAAAATGAGGGCAGTCACAGCACAACTTTACTTCTACACAGCTTAGTAGCCATGTTGACTGGGTGGGGGGTTGTTTCGGGGAACAATCCTTAAACAAACACACACACTTTTCTCAGGTATGCACCAGGACTGAGATTGCTCCCTATTCCTACATTCACACAGAGAGAATACATTCCAAACAGTTGTCTTTCTCTAGTTTAAGAGCAGAAACTGAAGCTGGGAGATGCAAGAGCACCGAGTTATAAACCTGAGTTACGCGTGAATGGTGGCAACACAGCACTGAGGCAATTTGGTTGCTGATTTCCTCGTAGGATGAAGAATGTACTGTACAGAGAAAGGGGAGCAGGGGGAAGGTGGAGAGCTCAGGCAACCCGAGCGAGGGATAGGTAAACAACCCCAAAATTAATTTCCTAGTCCTCTACATACATAAAGGTGGCCATCACTATTTGAACAACAAATGCTGTTTGCTTTCTCAATCAAGGTAGTAGGTTTTCTTGACATATGCAACTGCCAGGGCACAAGTAGTACCTGAAGAACTCTGAAAACTGAGCAATGAGATGCTTAGAAAGGATAGGTGTCCATAGCTGATGAAGCCATTAAGAGTTTTAGCTACAATGTCTTAATAATAATAATAACAATAATAATATTTATTTATAGCCCGCTCCTCTGTCAACCAATCATCTTGAGACAAGTACGGAAAATTGTTTTTCTAAATCCAACAACTTTGGTCTTTGTAACCAATAGGTAAGTAATTAATCATCTCTTTCTCACGCTTCTCATAGTACCCTATTCTGTGACCCTTTTCTATTCAAACAGGTGGAAGAAAAATGGAGGGAAAATACATGAGTCATACAGCAGCATCACCATGTATTTGTTTGTTATGGGTACTACATTCCCCCTTTTCGCCCCCTTCCCCTTGCCTTCACAGAAGAAGTCTCTCACTTCTTTGTTGGAATGAGGCTGGGGCTTGCATGAGGGTGAATCCATTACCACTCAGTTCAAACAATGTGAAACTAATTTTGGCACACAGGAAGTAACAAATGGGAAACAGTCACAGGGGTAGCCTGTGAAAGTGCTTTGTCGATGAAGCTGGCAATTAGGGCATGTTTGTAGAGTTCTGTTCTGTTGCTGCTCATGAAGCCTCTCAATAAGTCAATAGGTCTACAGCTGTGGTTATGCACATGATTTGCAGCAGACTGGAGCACACAGAGTTTGTGCCATTGCTCATTGGCCTAGCTCTTCTCCCACTAGGACCTTGCCTTCTGGCTAGAGCTTGGGAAAATTATTTTTGTGAACTCTGGCTGGGGCATTTGGGGAGATGTAATCCAAGCAAGTAACTTTTCTAAGCCCTGCTCTTGAATGCTGTTGTCGTCATTTGCCTTCAAGTCATTTCCAGTTTATGGCGACCCTAAGTCATGGGGTTTTCTTGCCAAGATGTGTTCAGAAGAGGTTTGCCATTGCCTTCCCCTAAGGCTGAGAGTGAGTGCTGCTTTTGAATACTGATACAGAATTATCAAGCTACATGAAGAAGAGCTAGCTATTACCAGCTGTGGCAGATAAAAAGAACCTCTGCGTATAGAGAATACCCTATGACGGAAACAACATGTAAAAACCACACACTCAGTGAGCTGCTTTTCAATGATTCATCATTAGAACCAGAAAGCTGGACTGAGAGGACCTTCTATTTTAAAAAGCCATTTCTGATATATGTATATTTCAACCTATAGTATGTATCTATTTCTATCAATTCGTAATAAATTTCTCTCACTCTTGTGTGTATGTTCTTTTAATAATGACCATCACAAGCTAAGCCGGAAACCCACAACAACAGAAGTTCTTTCTTTGTTCCTTTCCCACTTTCATTCAGAATTACTGCTGCATGCATGACTAAACTATTGATGGTACATACATTTTCCAAGATTTCTTACAAATCAAAAAACAAATAACCATCCTTGCAAAACAAAAACAAAAACCCACAACAACCCAGCAACACCCTGCCCCAAATAACACCTCACCATCCTGAAAGAAAGGAGTATGTACTGTACAGAAAATACATAAAACTTCAGTGGACAGTAAACCAAACCAGATAAAAAGTTCATTTGACTGATTGCATGATAGTGTTGGTGAGGATAGATGTGTTGTTTGCATTTTTTTGCAACCATACATTTTATTATATAAAAAGGAATGAGAATGTTATTCATGCTGCATCAAGTGAAATTCCATAAGACTTGTTAGTGGGAATCATTAAAACACCACAAGAAGTCCAGCTCTTCTGGATTTTGTCACACACAGGACATTGTTTCTAGCTAATATTAAAAAAGAAGCAGTGGTCATTTCAAATGGTAGAGGGCTTTTTATGGTTTCATGGTCATATTCTGAAAGTTTTCCAGCCAACATTTATAATTATTTCATGTTTGGTCGTTCCATCAATAAGAGCGACCTGCTAAGGAAAAAGAGTTTGGGTGTCATGAACAGGTAGCAACTTATTTGTTATTAGTGAATTTCACTAGCAGGGATGGGGAGGGTATTTGTGGGATTTTCTACCTCACATGTCACAACAACATGACTGACTTTGGGTATATGCTGGGCCATGACCTTGGTGAGGGGAAGCACTGCCATTTCCTGTTCTCCCTCAGGCAGCAAAATGTCTTGGGCTGGCCCTGAACAGTTTAATCAGTAAGAGGGGTCAGACCGCACAGTACCACCCCTCCCCCTTCAGATGTGCTCCTTCCACATAAACAAAACACATTTGACTGAACAGATCCTGCTCACATTTTTTTTGCATGCCTTCAAACCAATCCCTTCCCAATCTGTATTTTATATTTTAGTTTAAGCACATCTGGACCTTACAGGCAAGGTCAGAAACTTCTCCAAAGTTCAGAAGAACCATAGTGGTAAAGGCAGTATTGATTAACTTAGTAAAGCAACATTTCAATCCATAGATCAGAGGGGAAAACACTACTAAACTGCCATGGTATGGATTCACAATATTCCCATATACACACAAAGAGCTGTGGCCTGAGAAACAGAGATGAGCCATTCCAGTGCAAGCCCTGGCAAAGGCAGAGAAAGAGACAGACTAAGAGAGGAAATTTCTTATGCCAGTCCTTTCCCTTCCCCAGAGAGCTAGAGCTAAGAAACAAAGAAAGTGTCTGCTGGTACAGACCCACATTCCCTAGAATGGAGCACCCTCTTTCTTAAAACTGGCCTGTCAGATGCCTCTGAGAAGATTAAAAGGCATGATACACTGCTGATATCCAAAGGTAGACTGCCTCTAGATTTGGAGGTATCTTTTAGCTATCACTGACACATCCATCTTCAATGAATTTCCTAATTCCTTTTTTAAAAATGCCTGTGCACATGTATCCATGCACATGACCCTTTCCAGGTCCATTTTCAGTGCTCATAGCCAGGAAAGGCCCCTGGTGTTTCTTGTATAATATGCATCTGATTTCCACAGAGCTGCTGCTTCTTGTAGGTCAGTGGTACTCAAACTTTTTTCCCCATTTGCAACTCCCCATTACATCTACGTGTGGACATTATGCCCTCACTACTCGATGTAATATATGAATAAAAATAATTTGTTTATTTACTGTGTGTTTTTTCATTTGCACATTCATGTATATTTATATTTTAACAAGGAAATTACAGTACACTGGTCAAATGCGGACAGTTTTATTTAAGTAAATTCAATATTTAACTCAACGCATGTGTAAATTTCATACAAAAAAACATTTGGGAAGAGGAGGAGCAAAAACGTTTGGGAAGAGTTGCACCTCCCTTCAGCAACTGTCGCCCCCTCCCCAAGGGTCCCGTCCCACAGTTTGAGAACCACTGTTATAGGTACATTATTATATTGATCAGGAATCATCTTATACATGGTAGACACGGACACATTTCAGTGGTGGATCTGAACAAGACGTGTCCCCAGCCTCCTAACATTCTTCTCCATCTTAGTTATGAGGACAATGGAGTTAGCAGCCCTGGCAAACATCAGCAACACTGCAGCAATCCGTGCAACATTGAACAGAGAAGTCACCTAAGTCATTACCACCACCTTAATTTTCCCCAGAAATTTAAAAGTAAAATGAAATAAATTTAAATTAATATATAAAAATCAAGATGATAGTGGATGCTCCTGACTGGCTTGATTTAATATTACAAAACCATTAAAAAACTGAAGTCTTATGAAAGTATTGTACAAATAATTGCAGATGTTCGTGCAGGTGTAATGATATTTGGGGTCCAATTTGGTTTTTTATGATATGAGATATACCACTGCTTCCTGAAAAGCAGCTACAACACATATTACCCACTCAAAAATAAATAAATAAATAAATAAACAACAAAAACTTTAAAAATTAAGTTAATAGAGCAGTATCCATGCCCTCCAACTGTCCCAATTTGTCAGAGACAGTACCAGTTCATCCTCTGTCATCCCACTTTTTTCAGCTGCTATTAAAATGTTTGTTTCTCTCCTCTCCTACAACATTTCCCCTTTGTCCTCAGCTTACTTCAGTTGATGCAAACTGAGTTCAAATGCACAAATAGTTTGCACGGAATTAGCTCAGGAGGGAGAGAGGAGAAAGGGCTATAATCTTGTCTTTCCCTGCAGTCTCAGGCAAAAGAAAATGTCTGCAGTGTCTCCTAGCTTGTGTGTTCTTCCTCATGAATAATTTTTTGCCATTGTAACTCCACTCTAGCATATGATGGGGTCCCATTCATTTGAATGGCGGCGCGCTCCTGTGTGCCTGTGCCATTATGTCCCTCGCTGTCTGCCTAAGCTTGAAGCCGCATACGGCAAGGGTGCTTATGGTGAGGGGGGACTGTATTTATTTTTCCACCTTCCCTTGTTGCATCTTCCACTTTGCTTTTTAAAATTTGGGGTTCATCTTCACATGGTTCTTCATTCCATGTATCATTCATTTTTTAACCTTTTATATAACTCTTGCATCCAACATCTTTTTATTTCTTTTGAACTTGCAATATTTTTTTCTTGTTATAGAGTATTCTGGTCCTTGGCCTGAACTTCCCTTTGAGTTTCCAGAACTTATGGAAGAGGTGTCTTCTTCCTTTTTTATTGTTTTCTTCAATTTTTTTGCATTGCTTGTTATAGTAGTTCTCTTTGTCCTCGCACACTAGTTGTTGCACAGTTGCATTCCCTTTTTTGGGGGGCAACTTTGTCTTCTTGTATTTTTCTTTAATTATATCCTTAGCTTCTCCACACAGTTCTGTTTCCTGATCAGTTATGCTTAGTAGCATCAATCTACCTCTTCCATGGTCAAAAAATTCTGTTGAGATATTGCTCAGAACATATTTTGGTATAATGACTCATTTTGTTTTCTTCTTCAGCTTTATTCTAATTTTTGATATAAGTAGTTCATGATCAGCACCTGCCTAGTTTTGGCCATCTAAATAGAGGTTCTTCATCTTCATCTTCTGATTTTTGTATCGGCCAACTTTATCCAAGGGTGTTATCTAGAATGTGAGTAGCTATTAGGGAATTCAACTGCAATTTAAGTATCTTCCTTTATTTCAGCTTGTGTCAAGATATAATGCAACACACACTCTGGGATATAGACAATGTGCTATATCTGGAAACGGGAAGCAAATTTTTAGCAGGTTTCAAAGTACAGTACAGAGCTTGAGGGAACTTTCTTATTTTTCCAGTTTGATAACCCATTGAACATATTTCAAATTTTGATTTGTTTATATATTTTAATTAAAAGATTAATGTTAACTGAAAAGGTGTCAGAAAGCCCTGACAATATTAGCTGATCTTATCTACCTCTATGATCTCAATAAGAAGGCTTGGCAAACAGTCTGCACTTCTCTCATGATAACTACTTCTGGATAACCTTCTGGATCTGAGATATCTCCCAATCTTAACTACATAAATAACCCCCCCCCCCCCAAAAAAAACCCCATGGCATTAAAATTGAGTCAAACAACATTATTTATACAGTGTAGATGCACCCTAAATTTTCCTTTTACTGGTAGATATATATATATATATATATATTCCCTGGATTAATTCTCAATAGCTGATTCCAATCTTGATTCATGACTGTGTGCCCTAAGCTGTTTCTATGCACCCTTCAGTCTTGAATAGTATAGTTAGCTATTGTAAGAAATCATTTACAAAGTGCCCAAACTATATCTTTTGCCTGCTTTCTCTATTGCAACACTAAAAGTTCAAAGTTTTTTGGCCCCCTGCTGAATCACCTCTTTTATAGTCTAGAAAATGTAGTACTGAATTTTTTGTAACGGATGGTCCTCAGCTTCTGGTACTCTTCCTTCAATTGCTGCCCTTTAAGATGTTTTCCTCACAGATAAAAATCAATCAGTCAGTGATCTCCCAAGCAGCAAATTTTAACTCCTTACTTGGATGATATAATACATGGTGTGGAATGACATGAATCAAGGGAGAAATGTGGGGTGCCCACCATCTGCTCTAAATAACAAGGGTCAAATCGGGGAAATAATTTTCTGTTTATTTATTCTGTGCTTGGCTTTTGGTAAAAAGGCCAACTTAAAACAGAGTGTCCTAGCAATTACCTCTCAGTGTAAGGCTTTTCCTTTCAAAAGTGAAAGGAGCTCTTATCTGAAAGGAAGCATGCTATCGGTTACTATCTGGCACATACCACCTTCCCTCCATCATTCTCCAGTACATTAAGCTCACTGATACTATATGTTCACCATTACTTTTAAAGATGTGAGCTATCAGAACATTCTTTGTCAGACACATTGGGGCGAAACAGATGAGCAGGAAAAAGTGGCTTGAAGCTGCCTTTTCTGAAGCCACATTGAAACCTCACCAACCGCACCACCAGTTCCCAAGGCAGCTGGAGTGCTCATGTCATGACCACATGACATGGCTTCAAGCCAGAAAGAATCAGAAAAAAAGCGGCTTCTTTTTGAAACCGCTTTTCTCTGCATAAGGACACTTTTTTGCTGGCTTCAAGGCATGTGTCATCTAAACACCACACCTTCAAGCCAGCCTGAAAGCACCTCTTTTTGCCTGTCTGTTTAGCCCCAGTAATAAGTTTCTGATAAGATCATAGGGGCCCTAAACAGAGGGGCCCAAAGAAGAGGCATGAGACCGTGCTGACACCATTCACATCAGGATCACAGCAACTACAGTGGTCCCCCGGTTTACGAATACTCCGGCCTACGAAAACCCCAGTTTAAGAAAGAGCCGGGGCCGGAAAAACGGCCCCGGTTTATGGGAAAAAACCCAGTTTAAGAAAAGAAAGTGACGGGAAATTCAAATGGTGCGGGGGCTGGTTTAAAGGGCCCCGGTTTACGAACTTTTTGGTTTAAGAAAGGGGTGCTGGAACGAATTAATTTCGTAAACCGGGGGACCACTGTACATGTGCCTGGTCTCAATCTAGGCTGGTGCTGGAAGGAGCAGGTTCTTTTTCATTGGCGTGGCCTTGACGCAGCTTCAGGCTGCATTCAGGGCATGTGCTGTCTAAACACCATGTCCCCAATGCGGCCTGAAGCCATGTCATTTTGCCCTTATGTTTTGGGCCAGGGAGGACTTATCTAAGGATAAGTTCAAATTTGGCATAGTTGCCATTTAAACTGTAGCAATGTACTCCTGACATAAGTTTAGTTTTCTCCAGCTATGAAGATCTTACATAAAGTGGGGCATAAAGTGAGACATGAACCTACATTATATAGATATAGATATATAAAATATCCTGGCTTCTTCCTAGTACAGGGACTCAAGGCAGCTACGTTGAGAGCAGCAGTGCTGCTGGCAGGGTCTCTCATGTCAAACAGACATTTGCTGAGGTGCCAGACTCAATGTGCTGAACAGCTACTGGGCAGCAGCAATAGTGAGGGGTGACACTGGTGGAGGATCTCTCAGAGACAATGACAGTGGCACCACAGTTAACACTTTTTAGTAACTGCACAGAAGAAACAAGAGATAGTGCCAGAAGATGAAAATCCCAGGTCGGATTGCACTCAGTGCAGTATTGAGATATAGCAAAGGGCAATTATGAGTATCACTATGGCTAATGATGCATTGGATTCTAGCTGAAAGGACGTCCAGCTGTTGCCATACTCAAAGGTGAAATGAAAATCTGAAGCTGCACAACACATATTACAAGAAGATGGAATCTGAGAAGGATGAATCGAGGAAGCTAGACATAGTAAACATGAAACAGAATGTATAAACATTGCAGTACAGTGGTCCCCCGGGATACGAATCCCCTGGGTTAAGAAAACCCCGGGATCCGAAACCGGCGGGATCAAAAATTATCCCCCGGGATCCGAAGAAAAGGGACGTCCCTTTTCTTCCGAGGCCAGGCTTCGGAGGAAAAGGGACAGACTCCCATCCCTTTTCCTCCGAGGCCAGGCTTCGGGGGACAAGGGACGGACTACCGAAAGGAAGGCCCGATCCGCGGGATCGGGCCTTCCTTTCGTTAGGCGCGGAGGCCCAGCCTGGCTTCCCCAGCCAGGCTGGGCCTCCGCGCCTGACGTGGAAGGGAGGCCCGATCCGCGGGATCGGGCCTTCCTTTCGTTAGGCGCGGAGGCCCAGCCTGGCTTCCCCAGCCAGGCTGGGCCTCCGCGCCTGACGCGGCCGCATCAGGTGAGGAGGCCCAGCCTGGCTGGGGAAGCCAGGCTGGGCCTCCGCGCCTAACGAAAGGAAGGCCCGATCCCGCGGATCGGGCCTCCCTTCCGCGTCAGGCGCGGAGGCCCAGCCTGGCTGGGGAAGCCAGGCTGGGCCTCCGCGCCTAACGAAAGGAAGGCCTGATCTGGCGGATCGGGCCTTCCTTTCGGTAGTCCGTCCCTTGTCCCCCGAAGCCTGGCCTCGGAGGAAAAGGGATGGGAGTCTGTCCCTTTTCCTCCGAAGCCTGGCCTCGGAGGAAAAGAGACGTCCCTTTTCTTCGGATCCCGGGGGATCCTTCGGATCCCGGGGGATAATTTTTGGTCCCACCAGTTTCGGATCCCGGGGTTTTCTTAACCCGGGGGATTCGTATCCCGGGGGACCACTGTACTCATAAATATATAGTGCCTAGGGGTAATAATAAGTGATGTTTTGAATCCTTGGGTTGAAAAACCTGAAGATGTCTAGTAAATCATACTGTAGCAGAAAATCTTAGAAGGTAGGAATGGAGGTGACGCTTCAATAATCTATGACTTTACTTAGAAAACAGAGTCCATGGTCCTTGAAGGACCCAGAGTCTATACTTTAAAATAGCAATTCCCCTCTTTCTGTGATGTGTCTTCTGAAAAAAAACACAACATCTGGCTTCACTTACTTTAAGATGAGCAGTCCACAGACCACATATACCGTAACTCTGGACCCCTCTAGCCTGCCTCAATCCTTTTTAAAAAATACTGCAATTTTCAGGCATTTTTTTCACCTGAAAAGCACAGGGATGGCCCCTAAAACATGAAAAAACACCCCAGCACCACATAGAAAGCCCTGTTACCTCCATTTCTATCAGAGTCCTACTCAAACTGATGATAGGATGTGATGTGACATTACTTCTACTCATCATTTTGGGAATATCTCTGTTGAAAATATAGGTATTTAGAAGCACTTCTGGTGGAATGCAGCCCACTGTGAGGTTGGAGGGAGGAAACTGGTCTCTAGACACTATGCTGTTGTCCACCCTGCTTTAAGAAATATATCATCCAATGTACTTTCTCCAGAAAACAAACATTTATCGTGGGGGTGGTGGTGGTGGTGGTGGTGGTGGTGTTACAACCCTCATGGAAAGGAGATACTGTATTAATATTTTAAAAAAAAACAGGTCTAAATACCATTTACTACAATAAATTTAAGAAAATAGGTGCAATGATATATCATATAAACAAACAGAAAACTATAAATAATCTGCCATCAGGAACACTCCCCTAGAAGTATTTAGTTACCATGGCAATATAGGCCTATTACATGGATAGAAGATGGCAGAAAATCCATCTCAAACTATGGTAGGCTCACACTTAAACCCATTATCTGAGGAGAAATACACACTTCAGTGTCATGTACATCCAATCCAACGTACTTATCATTTTGGCAGTGTTTCTCAAACAGGCAACAAGGTGAACACATCAGGGAAGATAGTATTTTTTAATTGTATAGTCTCAAATGAATGGGTTAAGAGCAGTGTAATCTTCTAAGTAAAAATCCTGACTAATGCCCAGGATTTGGTTTATTACTGTGGTAAGCTTCACTTTTCCTCCTTGGATCTGGGTATAGTCTTTATCTTCTCCCTTTGACCTGGTCCACAGATCTGTGTCTGGCTCAGCTTGAGGAAGAGAAAATATCACCAAGGTCTTTTAGCAGTAAGCTTGAGAGCAGGAAAATGTTAAATGCATTTTGCTACTGTGATTAACTGCTGTTTGCCTTCAGGTTGTTTCCAATGGAAACAACCAATGGATAATTGCTAGAGGAGATCAGGCTCAAACTTCCCCTGGAAGCAGAGATGACTAAACTAAGGTTGTTGTATTTTGGCCATATAATGAGAAAACAGTACTCAATAGAAAATACTACAGTCGCCCCTCCTTTTTCACAGGTGATCCATTCTAGACCCTCTTGCGAAAATAGAGCTTTGCTTATATTCAAACCAATGCATACAGTTGTGGGAACATGCGGCACACTCTTCAGGCACACGCCCCATTGTTTCCCATTCCATTCGTCCCTCGTGCATAAGTGAGGAGCGCGAGTTTCAAAACCGCGAGAACAGAGGGAGGACTGTATAATGCTTGATAAAGTGGAGGGCAATACGAAAAGGAGAAGTTCACATATCAGGCGGATAGACCTAATGGATAGGAATAGTGGATAGACTCTGCAGGAACTGAGCAGGGCAGTTGAGGATAGGGGGACTTAGGGGTCTCTTATTCACAGGGTCTCCATGGGTAAAAGTCAACTCGAAAGCAGTTTATAATAAAATTCTCAATATGATGTTCTGAGAAATTTATGTAAGATCGTTGAGTAATATAGTCAGAAGAACTACAGGATTTTCTTTGTCTACAGACTCTGGAATTCCATGGACTGTTAAACCCTAACACTGCTTGTCATTTTCCAAGTCTTCCAATTTAAGTTGCAGGTTGTTACTGGCTTTTGGGAGGGTAGTTATTTTAGCCTGATGTTTTATATCCCATGAAGTACTTCACTAGTAGTTTTTGCTATTTTTGCCAGGTTCCAAGATAGTGCTAACATGGAGGACTTAAATGCTGTTGATCATTTATTTGCTTGCTTTTGATGAATCACCCCAATATGTACTGCAATTTCCCCCGCTTCTTAATCCTTCTGTTGCCATCTCCACAGAATTCTTAAGATGCAAACAGTGATGTTTCTAAGAAAAAGTCATTTTTAATACCAATTTGAATTGATTGAGGTAGGGACCTCAGGACCTAGGCAGCCATTATCATTGGAGGCATAACCTCCACAGCTTCAAATTATTATTTGTATATTTAGATGGCCACATCAACAGATATCCTTGGAGGGGTGGCAAATATTGTCCTCTAGATGTTTCTGGATAGCATATTTCATAAGCCCTTACTCTTCACTGTGCTGGCTTGGGCTGATGGGAATTGTCCGCCAGCTGTCCGCCAGCTGTCTGCCTGTCACCCTTGCCCACCCCTATCCTAGCTCCACGAGACAAGATGTCAAAGTGTACTGTAGTTTCCAAACAAGAGAGCTTCATTTAGTAAGAGCTCAGACTGGAACATTTTACTTCCAAACTCCTACAATACATCCCTCATTTAGTTTGCTCTTTCATCCCCATAGATAACAGAAACTGGTTTCTAAATTAAAGTACAGCTACATGTTGTAAACATGGGATGTGGTGGCTAAGTGGTTAAGATGCTAACTCTGACAATTGCAAAGTCAGCAGTTTGAGGCTCAAGTACTATGTGATGGAGTGAGTCCCAGCTTCTGCCAACCTAGTAGTTGGAAAGTATGTAAAAGTGCAAGTAGATAAATAGGTAGCACTCTGGTGGGAAGGTAACAGCATTCCATGCAGCCACATGGCCATAGGATTGTCTTTGACAGTGCTGGCTCCCTTGGCTTAGGTTAGGGATGAGCACTGCCCCTTACAAACTTGTCAAAAGGAAAACCTTTACCTATTGTGAAATGCCCAAATCATCTGCAGTTAAATTTTGCCTTCTTGATTTCCTTCTTGAATTCCAGTTCTAAAATATTGTTTTCTAACATATGTGTACTTTACTCCAATTAAATCTGGCATGACATGCAAAACTGGCTGTCAGATGGAGAAATTGACTTATGTGAGATTTATTCACATTTGGAATAGTGGCAGTACTGTACTTTATAAAGTTAGATTATATAAACAAACCATTCTGTAGAAATAAATAATGAATGAATAATGAGTATTTAAAAAGTTTACAGTGGACAGTCTGCACGAGATGCCTAGTGAAATCTCTCACTCCAGAACTAACCATAAGCCTGGATTCATAGTCTGATGCTCCCACATTTTGTGACCTGCTGACATGCTGCTTTATAAAAATTTAGTCAGTAATAAAATTCTCTTAAAAAGAAATGAAATGATTTAATTTAAAGCAAAGGAAAGGTTGATTTCATTTAGTCTCTTTAATTGTTAAGGAATTCTAAATGACTGATTTTTTTCTCCTGGAAGGAAAAGGTACACCCGTTAATGTGGGGCGTTTTTGAAACGCGGCGGGAAGAAGCCTGCCTGCAACCTCCAGCTCTGCCTGCGACTGAGTGATTTCCCAACATCTGGTGACCCCGACGTGATAGATAAGGCCTTGCTTACTCGACTGGAAAAGTCTGCTAGCTCATCCTAATCTCAGGATCCCGTAAGTATGGGTGGATCGTTATCTTCTGAGCAGAAAGCTCACGCGAAAGAATTACATCAGCTGGTTAAACGGCTGATAACGGACAGGCAATTGTCTCTGGCGGAAATCGAGGCACTCCTATTGGAAATTGCATGCCAATGTCCCTGGTATCCCGAGAAGGGAAGACTCTCCACAGATCAGTGGGAGAAGATAGGGAGTCATTTGAAAGCAGAGCCTCGCGCCTCGCTGCCACATTTGGTAGCATGGCAAACAGTGAACACCGCAGTCGTTAGGCTTAATGAGTCAAGACCCAATGCCTCTCCCATGTCTTTGCTGACACCACCACAAGCCATAAGTAATTTTCCTGTGGTGGCCCTCCCATTGCCCCAGCTGCAAAAACCTGCCACCGTCACCTCTGGAGGCACGGACCCCACCCGAGCATGGCCAGCTCAGATGGGAGCCGTTGCTGCCGGAATTGCGGAGGCTAGGCGGCAAGGGGTCAACATGTGGGAGGGAGACATACAATGGGACCCAGAAAATCACCCAGCCCTCTTCCCTGCAACCATCACTCCCCAAGGCGATGGCACCACCAATTATGCATGGGACCCACTCCCGTTTTCAGTAATTAGGGAACTCCGAAAAGCCATCACGGAGACGGGCATCAAATCCACGTACGTGCAGGGAATGATAGAAGGTATTTCCACGGGCTACCGTATGATTCCTAGGGATTGGAAAGATTTGTTTCGGATGATCCTGTCCCCTTCCCAGTACTTGGTGTGGGATAGTGAGTACAAGCAGTCCGCAGCTACTATACGGATTGAAGGAGTCATTCCTGACCAAATTTATGGGTCCGGACAGTTTGCAACAATGGAAATGCAGATGCAACAGGCAGATGCCGTTATCACGGCTATCAGCACATGCATTCAAAGGGCATTCCGTAGGGTGCCTGAGGCTGGGAAGCCATTGAAATCATTTGTCAGCATTAAACAGAGCCCAACAGAGCCCTACCCTCAGTTTATAGATAGGCTTAAGGAGGCCATTGGGAGGCAATTGGACAATGAGGTTGCTCAGAGTGAGCTATTGGTGAAGCTAGCTTATGAGAATGCAAATGCAGATTGCAAAAAAGTGTTGCAAGGGATAATTCATAAGTCTGATGTCACCCTTGCTGACTACATCCAGGCTTGTGCTGAGATAGGGAGCCAAACGTACGCTATGCAGTTGCTGGCAGGGGCATTAAGGAAGGGAAACAGGCCCACCGGAAATTGCTTTAACTGCAAGAAGCCAGGACATTTCCGGTCCGAATGCAGGGCCCCCGGGGGAGGGGCCTCAAAGGATGGGGGAAGGAAAAAGCCATCTAAGAAATGCCCGAGGTGTAATAAGGGTTACCATTGGGCCAACCAGTGCCGCCTGCCCCCCCCGGCAGCAGGAAACTAATTCGCGGGCAGGCCCCCAGCCTTGGACACAAGGGGGCGCCTTCTGCGACTGCCGCTCCGGCCACCTCCGGCAGTGCAGGCATAAACCTGGAGCTAGTAGAGGACCATGAGTCAGTTCTCCCTGGGGAGGTGGTAATTGCTCCAACACAGTTTAGAGGGCCCCTGCCCCCAGGCACAGTAGGCCTGGTTCTTCCTCGGTCCTCTTCTTCCGAGCATGGCCTTCACATCATCCCTAGTGTTATCAATTCTGACCACAAGGGTGTGGTCAAGGTCCAGATCTGGTCACATATGCCCTTTAAGGCTCACAAGGGAGAATCATGGGCACAGCTTATCATCTTGCCCTGTGTCTCTCCCCCGACCCGCTCTTCTGTTGACAGAACCTGCGGTTTCGGGTCTGCTAGACAGGTCCAGTTAAATGCCATCATTCACCCGACTCCTGAGACCCGCCTGACACAGAAAGTACTTTTGAGAGGCGTAAGTTTTGCTGGGCTGCTGGACACGGGAGCAGATGTCTCAGTAATTAGTCAAGCCCTGTGGCCAGCCTCGTGGCCTTTGGAATCTGCCCCCACCGTATCCGGAGTTGGGGGGCAACAAACAGCCTGCCAAAGCGCTGAATGGCTATCCATTGCCCTTGAGGCTAAACCACATGACGTGAAGGGTTATATCAAACCTTATGTCCTGCCACTACAGCTCAATTTGTGGGGTCGGGACCTGCTGGAACAGGTACATGCTGTTCTAACAATCCCTGACTAAAAATGCCCGCCACCCCAATTCCGCTGCGCTGGAAAACGGATAAACCCGTCTGGGTTGACCAGTGGCCATTGACAAGCGAAAAGCTCAGAGCCCTCCACGAGTTAGTGCAGGCACAATTGCAGGCAGGCCACATTATCCCAACTACCAGCCCATATAATACACCAGTTTTCGTTATCAAGAAAAAATCAGGAAAGTGGCGATTTTTGCATGATCTCAGAGCCATTAACACTATCATTGAGCCAATGGGTCCTCTCCAGTGCGGACTCCCGAACCCGAACATGATCCCGCAAGATAATGAGTTAGCCATCATTGATCTCAAGGATTGCTTTTTTTCCATACCATTGATGGAAAAGGACTATAAATACTTTGCCTTCACGGTGCCTGTCCTAAACAACAGTCTCCCTACAAAGCGTTACTGTTGGAAAGTTTTGCCACAAGGCATGTTGAACTCTCCAACTATATGTCAAACATTTGTGGATAGTGCCCTGGAACCATATAGGAGACGGTTTCCTCGGCTAACCCTTTACCATTATATGGATGATATCCTAATCTATGGGAAGGTTCTCCCCCAGGGCTGGCTGTCTGAGCTCCAGGAGGTATTGGCAGGAAGTGGCCTCACAATAGCACTGGAAAAGGTTCAAAGAACCCCCCCCCCCTTTCAGTATTTAGGACACAGGATGACAGATGCCATGGCTAGCCCAGTGATTCCTCAACTACAAATCCCAGAGAGGATTTCCTATGTAAAATTGCAGGAGTTACTGGGACACCTCAATTGGCTCCGGCCATATGTTAAACTCCCAACAGAGTTCTTGCAACCCCTCTTTCAGTCCCTAAGAGGACATAAAGGCCCAGATGACATGGTTTCGCTGTCACCGCAGCAACAGGCAGTTGTCGAACAACTAGGGGCAATTCTCGCCCAGTCCTGGACAGACAGGGCAAAGGAAGGCCTAGATGTTAACTTGGCCATATTAAAGACCCAAGCCCATAGGCAACCGCTCGCTGCCCTGTTCCAACAGGACGAAAGGAGAGTGTACATCCTTGAATGGATGTATCTGGGAAGCAATTTACCAAACACTGTCACTACCTTCCCAGAACAAATTGCCCTCTTGCTCCACAAGGGGCGACTGCGGGCCCGCCAGTTGGCTGGTTTCGACCCGGCCCTAATTCTTGTCCCAATTCCCTTGCATCAATGGGAAAGCCTTTTGCAAACCTCTGAATCTCTCCAGATAGCCATGGCCGACTTTGTCGGTAAGATCGATTGCCACTATCCAAAAGATCATCGCCTCCAATTCTCCTCCATATTCCCACATGTTCTTACCACCCCACTGAAGCAGACACCAATCTCCTCTGCTCAGACTGTCTTCTCCGACGGCAGTCCCACCAGGGGTGTAATAACGTGGTTCGCCAGCAGGTGGCAAATTCTTTTTACTCCCCCTCAGATCTCTGCCCAAAGAGCGGAGCTTGCTGCAGTCATACTAGCTCTAAAGACCTTTCCTGAGGTTCCCATAAACCTTATCGTAGATAGCCAGTATTGTGCGGGTTTAATTCAGCGTCTCCCGCAGAGCTATCTGTCCTGGAAAATGGATAACAATCTTTTTGCCCTATTGCTGACCCTACAAAAACAATTGGAACAAAGGACAGCCCTAATATTCGTAGCTCATATTCGTAGCCATCAACCCTTCCCAGGGTTCCTCTCAGAGGGAAATGAGACTGCGGATCTTGCCCTCCGAGGTCTAAAGACTCCTTCATTGCACCCACTCTTAGACCCCATTCAGAGCCATGACACGCATCATCAGAATGCTCGAGCCTTGGCACGACAGTTTTCCATTCCCCTTTCAGAGGCGCAGGCCATTGTTCAACAATGCCCTCAGTGTGCCCAGAGCCTCTACCACCCATCCATAGGGGTTAATCCCCGAGGCATGGCATCAAATGACCTGTGGCAGTTAGATGTCACTCACTACCCCCCTTTTGGTCGCTGGTCAAAGATCCATGTCACTGTCGACACCTTTTCAGGATTTGTCTGGGCAACACCACAAACCTCAGAGTCAGCTACCAAAGCCATAAATCATATGGTGCGTGCAATAGCAGTCATGGGACTTCCCAAGAGTCTCAAAACTGACAATGCCCCTGCCTTCTGCTCTACGCAGTTTGCTGAATTCTTGCAAAAATATGCCATTAAGCACACCTTTGGGATCCCTTACAACTCCACAGGTCAAGCCGTCGTTGAAAGAGCAAACCGCACATTAAAGGAAAATTTGGCCAAACAAAACAAAAAAGAGGGACTCAGCCCCATCCCAACAGTAGCCATGGCAGAGGAACGTCTGGGAGCTGTTCTGTATACGATTAATCACCTCAATTTGTCATTAAATGTTTCTACTAATCAATTTTTCTCTCGAGTGGAAAAACATTTTCGTTCTGCAGGTCCACTTCCCAGGCCGCTGGTGACTTATCGAATACTACCTGGACGGGATTGGAGCCAACCCGTGCCGCTAATAACGTGGGGACGAGGCTACGGTGCAGTCGAAACACCTTCAGGCCCAGTGTGGGTTCCCGCAAAATACATCCGACCCCATGTCGTGGCACGACGGGCTGAAGAACCCAATTCCAGACTTCAACATACAGATAAAGGACACCGAGTGCCAGGCCATCGAGTGCCCGACCAGGAAGAGGGGACCAGGGAGACGGAACGACCCGGTGACCTGGGGACAGATCAAGGCCTTGAGCAACCAGGCCAAAAAACTCCTAGAACAACAGGGCCTGCAAAAGACTGACGAGAACTTTACTGTTGCGCTAATTGCGGCGCTAAATGCTAATTCTGTAGTCATGATATGTATTTTTCTGTTTCTCTTTGTGCCAGGAACTGTGAGCAGGAGCACTACCCAGTCACCCACCCAGCCTGTTAATGTTTGGGAAGCCTTCGCCCTCTCGCTTAATCAGTCCTCCTTCTGCCTGTCTAACCAACATGCAGTAGGGGAGATATTAAGTACATGCCTCATACCTGTTTGCCATGATCCTCGCGATATGCAAAATGAGACCTGGTTTTACAATGGTCTAAGTAAGGGCAACCGCTTGCGCAATGAGGGGTACCGAGGATACCACAATTGGGGAGCTCAGACGAAAAAGGTGCCATCCTCAGCCACACACTTGTTAACCCCTCGGGTGGCTGGCAGTAACATGACGTGCGCTCGCATGGTCAACTGCACTGCTGCAAATTGCGTCCGTCTTGGCCACAGGTATGAACTCAATTGCTCCAGCTATGTAAACATATCATGTGTGTATAAATTCGCTCAGCTACCTCTTGGGTGGTTTTGGACATGTGCAGGGTACACCTTCAACTACATCCCCGCTAACCTCACACACGGGACAAGGTGCTGTTTGAGTCGATTGTCCCTCATCCTACCCCCCAAACACAAGATCCGAACCAGGAGATCGGTTCAGCTTAGCTCAGACTGCGACTCCGAAGTGAAGCTGCTAAGCAAAGCCGAGTACCTGTCACTGGCCTTCTCCTTGGTGGGGGTTCCTGGGCTAGCAGTGGGGAATGCGAAGAACATACATGAGCTTGCATGTTGGGCAACAAAAAATTTGAACGCCACATCCAAGGCTTTAGGGCTGCTCAACCAGGAGCAGACCGAGCTGAGGCACGGACTCTTGCAAAACCGAGCAGCCATTGACTATTTGCTACTCTTACACCACAAAGGGTGCGAGACAGTGGAAGGCATGTGTTGCTTCAACATGACTGATAACAGCCAGAAGGTAGAGGATCAAATAGGACAACTGAGGAAGCTTGCCCAAGAGATTAGAGAGTCATCTCTGGGAGATTGGTGGGAAGGCCTCTGGAGTTGGCTCCCCCTGGGGTGGGCTCGATCCTTGGTGCAGTATCTCATGATCGCGGTGGTGTGTTTGATTGGGCTTTGCTGCTTCATCCAGTGCCTCCCCGGATTGGTCCGGATGGTCACCTCTTCTGCCTCGGCGGGTGCGCAGAGGAGGGAGTTTGCGGGCTATGTATACCAGCTCATAAAAAACAAAAAAGAGGGAGGTGTGGGGCTCTCGCTGGCAGACCGCGAGGCGGCTACCACCCCGCCCTGATAGTGGGCCGGATACATGGTTTGCTAACTCACATTTGAAACACCCGCTCACTGAGGTGATGCTGCCTGGCCCAATCAGCACCCGCCAAGTGTACTTTTGTATCCAATCATGTAACCTCATACCTTGTAGCCAATAATGTAGCATGTAACTCATGATGTAACCAAAGACAATAAAAGGAGCGTTTTTGAAACGCGGCGGGAAGAAGCCTGCCTGCAACCTCCAGCTCTGCCTGCGACTGAGTGATTTCCCAACACGTTAAACTAGAAATACAACAGAAAATGAAATGCTATTTAAATTTTTTATACAGCACTTTCATCTTCAAAGAGCTTTACAAATGCAAAATAATTAACCAGCCAAATAAGTGGGTAATATCTTCCTGACTGCAGACTAAGCATCCTCACCTGCTGCATACCTTTCAGAGAAGCACCTCCAGATCTTGCACTCTTGAATTTAATAAAGACATGTAAAAAATGTCTGTTGGAAGATATTTTTATTCCAAGAATTAGAAATTCACAGCCCAGTCTTTAAAACAAAACAAAACAAAAAACTTTGAATCTTAAGCAATCATTAATGAAAGTTAATTAACAAAAGATTGCCCACTCTTATGGCTTTGGTCCAAAACACACTGCAGAAATAATCTGGTTTGAGATTGCTTTAACTGCCCTGGCCCAATGCTATGGAATTCTGGGAACTGTAGTTTTGTTAAACATTTACCCTTCTCTGTTACTGAGTTCTGGTGCCACAATAAATTACTTCCTCCAGGATTCCCTAGCACTGAGCCAGGGCAGTTAAAGCAGACTCAAACTGGATTATTTCTGCAGTGTGTTTTGGAACTGAGTTAGATGTGTTTAAGACCACCAATTTATGTCAAACTAAGTCTGAGTTAATCTACGATCAAGAGACCCCTGTTATTAACATCTAATTTATTTAAAGTTAGGTCCATATTTTCTAACAGAAAGGTCTTTTGAAAAGCACAGGTTTCTTTTTTAAAAAAACCCACAGAGCTTGCTGACCAGCAAACAGTGTTCCTATTCCAGAATAAGAAAGGAAGATCAAAAAGTAGATTTCCAATGGCTAGCCAGCTAACCGCAGATGTCTGAAAGGTTAATTTCGGCATAACCTCAAGATTTTTTATATATAGGAGGATTATTTCAACAATAAACATACTAAGATTGGAGATTTAAATTATCAGAATGGACAGCAGATCATACATAACAGACTTTTATGCAACTGCAAAAGAGTCTAAAATGGGTGAAAGAGAAAGAAATGAACTATCTGGCTATGGCGAGTGGTGGGCACAAAGCAAACAGGAGAGGAAAGAATGGACCAGAATTATCAACTGACTTTTCATACTCAGAACTCCTGGAAAACCTGAAAGAAAATCAAGTCAAAGATTTACAAAAAGATTCATAAACTCCAAGCTTTCAGCCCTTATGGGCTGAATTCTACACACTGAAGACACAGCAAATGCTGCCTTACAGCAAGGTATCACTCATGAACTCATGAACTTCAACAACTTGAAGAAATAAATTTACACCTTCAAGATAAAATCACAGACAAAGAGAATAAGGGAAGGAATATTAATATAAGACTGATCAGATGCTTGCATTTTCCTTTGAAGACACCTTGTCCTTAAACTTTTTGCAATCCAAGATCTGAAATTTAATGGACTGTCATTCCAAGATCTTGTTCCTGACATATTTAAAAAGAGTCAGGAATTCAAACCATTCACATCCCTATCCCAATCAGTAAGAATTAAGAGATAGAAAGGGTTTTCCCTTTAAAGATATTATCATGCATAACAATAATATGATGTCTATAACAAACATCAGATGTTAGATATTTTTAGGAGTTAGATATCATGATTCCTAGAGAAGTGAGATCACATTCACAAGAAAGAAAACCCAGCATCATAACTGGACACAGCTGATAAAGGCTGTGAATGAAAAATAGTTCTGAAGAAGAAAGATATGAGGAAACCACGGATCACCTAAGATGCCCTGAATGTCTTTCAGGATTTTCAGATCATCGTTTGTCAATCTCAATCCTATTGTCACTTGACTAGATCTACAACATAATTCTTCAATTTGAACCGCCATCTTCAGTCTTTTGTTTCCTGTCTGTACAATATATCATTTGATCGCCATGTTGACTGCAGGCATTTTATCAACTGTCACTTTTTAAAACAACTCCAGTACAACTCTGTGTACCCTGTCTTTTCCTCCCTTTTTTTTTTTTACCATAAATGTGGAAATGATAAGCCAGAAATTAGTCCACCTACCTACTTACAAACTGCTTCATTTTAATGTTGCATTCTTACATACATACATACATATATGTATATATATATGGATGTTTCCATATCCAGACTAATAGACTTAATCAATCAAGACACCAAGATTTTAATATCTTATAAATTAGTCCACTTTACCTTTAAATGCATGATGTTTTGTAATTGTCAAATCATATTAAATCTTTAACACTTTGATATCTTGAACATCAGCAAAATATAAATATGTATCATATGCTCTAAAGTCTAAATTTAATTGAAGAATGCCTAAACGATGAACTTAAATGTGAATGTTTCCCTGTGTTACTCCAAAGAAGATCAGCATGTTTTATTCTGACAGCAAACTTACTTTTGTGGACAAGCTCTTTTCCTCTTGGTTGTGTTCCAGGTATTCTGTATTTTGTTGTTGTTGTTATTGTTAAATTGGTTGTTATTTTCTTCTAGGTTAACTAAGATTTCAAGTTATACTGTGACTCTCAATAAGTAAAAGGGAGCCAGAACTCTGTAATGTGGAGGGAAATGATCATGAGGTCCGTGCTCATAACAAGTCTTTATGAAGTAAGACAGTGGGTGATTCACTATATACCAAAGAATCAGAGGTTATTAATAAAATTAGGTTCCTTTCATATCAGGGCATAGGCTCTCCATCAAACAATTGTGACTAAACATTCTGTTTTTGCAGGAGACCCATAGGAAAAGGCTCATTTCCATTTTATTTTATTTTATTTTATTTTGGTCAAAAACTGTTTGACACCCACTATGTTGCTGTGGAAATGGCAAAGCTAGGGGAGTTGCAATGCTGATTGACAAAAATTGTCTCTTTAAAGAAATAAAAGTTGAATATAATTCCACTGGTAGACTTATTATAATTAACAGCAAAACAGAGAATTATCCAATCATGGTAGGCACTTTTTATGCCTTATTGCCCAGGACTTATCTACCAAATCAGTAAATCCAGAATTGTGAGACCACTTTTCAAAAGACTTCACTCTCTTTTTTTTACTAAAACTACCAGACCGAAATACTCAAATTCAAAAATATTCAAAGTTCCTGGATGAAGGTATAACTAAAAGCTGGAATAAATTAATAACTGAGGACGCTTTTGACACAAGATGTCAATAATTTGTTGGTATATAAGGCAATATGTTATATTAATAAACCCATATAATTTTTAAAAAAGAACAATGTGTGGCACGGCGGTCCACTGATGTTTCAATCCACAGATCACTAGCCTACTGATGTGGCAGGCACTGTACATGAAATAGCCAAGCTATGCAGCCTCCTAAAACAGAAAATTCCACATGTGTCTCCCCATTCCTTACTGTAATTATAACACAGAAGAGTAAGTAACTAATAATCTGCCAGAGACAGCTATGTCTCTTCAAAGAGTTACAATGTAACTGATTTCCCACCCGTGTTAATAAAAAACAAAACAAAAAACCAGTCCAATTATGGTTCACAACAAGCATGCAACAGGTTCACACTCACATCAAAACAGACCTAGCCATGAGAATAGTGCATATCCCCTGTTTACACTATAAAGTATGTGGTTTTCGACTCTACATATGTGGTTTTATTTGCTGTTGTTTTGTTACTGATTTTTTTAAATGTAACATTAAAAAACAAGTAACATTATAATTGCCTTTTACTTTAAGTTACTTAAGCTGCAAAAGCTTTTTTTCCTCATCAGGAAGAAGTAAATATGGCAGTAAATGTGTAATTAATAGCAAGGCAGCATGTTTATATGGAAATATGTGAAAAACTGTGAGTCCTCTTTCATTTGGGATGAATTTTACCTGCCACCATGCTATGAACTCAGTGCACTCAAACTTTCAAGAACCTCATACAATATGCACTGAAGTGACTCAAAGATGTACAGCAACATCTTTGCTAAATTTTGCCATTGCTTAATCAACCAGTTTTAAAAAAAAGATTTTAAAGGGAATAAGAGTCTCTCAAAACTGCTAGAACGAGACAAACACTGTTAACTTATGTATTAGTGTTAATTCTTCCTGGAATGTTGAAAAAAAGAAATAAGAAGTAGTGCTAGAAATAAGCTCAATTTTCTTTTGTCACTGTTGGCAGATCCCTTGTAAACAGCAATCAAGGCAATACACCCTGAATGGTTTGTATTTGTGTTACTTAAAGAAAGCCAGTCTACTGAAGTTACTGACAACTGAAAAGGGACTTCATTGGGGTGACGTCCAATAGCTCAGACTCATAAGGCTATATGTATGAGGCACAAAGAGAGAGGTGAAAACAAGAACTGAGCCTTGAACACAATATTCTTTTGACTCCCTTGGGAATCCCAGTACTATAAAGCCCTAAATTCCTTAACACAAGGGTTCATGTTCATCATTTACAACAATGCAGCTGGGCCTACGTCCAGGTAGTCTGCTTGTCTAACCTTGATGAAATACCGGCGCCATCAGGTAACAGTAGTGGTCAGAGAGCCTGCCAGGGGCTTGTAACTGAAGACCAAAAAAATGAAATTAGCATACCACTTTAGGGCTTCTTTCTGCAACAGGCAATAACTCCAACCTACAGACCAGAAAGACCAAAGCCAAATCATTCTACTCAACCGCATATAGTAATTGCTGAATTATTTCTTTTTAAAAACACAGTGATATGGCTTTTTAAAACAACAACAAAAAACTGTGAACTTCCTACCATGCCCTGAACAAAAATAGGTAGTGAAGTGTTTTGAGAAAATTTCTTCTCGGTTTTATGAAGCAACTCATCATCATCATCACCATTTATTTTTAAAACCTACAATTAAAATAATTTAAAAAACAGCTTTAAAACAGTACAGTTAAAAGCAGTACAGCACCCTGGTAAAAGCACTGTAGGGGGAATTTCAGAGTCTAAGAATCTGAGAAAATAGACCAAGGTCTTAAACAGATGGCTCTGAACGAGTAGCTTGACACTGCCCCTTTGATCGCTGGATCAGGGTTGTGGCAATCACACACCACGGCCCTGATCCAGCTTTTTCTAGGCCCTAAAAAAAAAGTGGCAGAAAGCTGCTCTTTTTTGAGCCAGCAAAAAGCTGGCTTTTCCACCACCACGGCTGTGGCTTTGTGGCGCTCCCACGGCGTGCAGTGTAACAACACCATGTTGCTGGAGCACTGCAAAGCTGCCCACCACATGGGCAGGTGGGCGGCTTCATAGCAGCTTTCTCCCGGCTTGAGGCCATGTGTCGTCTAAATGACACCTCCCAGGCACTGGGAAGCCGCTACAAAGGAGCAGTCTGTTTCGGCTCCACGTCTACAAAAGCTTATGCTACTCATTCTTTCACTCAGTCTCATAAGTGCTACAAAGATCTCTCTGCACATTCTTAAACATGTTTACTTAAGCAAACGTGTTAAAGATTATGGCCTTAATACTGATTGCAATCAGCACAAGATCATGCAGTGTATCTGTTTTCTCACTTGTTCTTCAAAGTGTTTGCTCCATTTCTATACTGCAGCATAGACAATTATGCCACTTTAAGATTCATCCTGTTGCATTAAAAAGTGTGAAATGAAATCCTGAAAACCAGACACTACTGTTTTATTCATATGCAACTGTACACACAGGGTGCAACCATGTACACACTTACCTTGAAGTCCCATTTAATTTAACAGATCTTACAGAGGTACACAGGACTGTACTATCAGGGGTTGAGGGGAGAAAACTGTGGCCTGTGGGGCACATGCAGCCCTTAAGCTCAACAACCCCATTATTTTAAATCTTTATGATTTTGGGACAGCACAAAGCTTCACCCCAAACCTGTGAAAACACATGGAAATACCACCACCACAACCATCCCAGAACCTTGTACAGTATTACGCACAGATACCTGTTTTCTTCTGCGTGACCCCTTTCACTATGGCAACAGACAGAAAGTGATGTGACATTACTTCCTGTTGCCATTTTGGAAGGGAATTTATTTGGGCTGTTTGAAGGGGGACAACTGGTCAATGGCTTCCCTACAGTTGCCCACCCAAGAAGTATTATTATTGGGGCTATATCAATCTGTATGCATATCTCTAGAACAGGGCTCTACATGCACTTCCCAAGTGCTCCACAGCTGCTCCAGGAAAATGAAAGAAATAAAAATTGAATGAAATTAAAGAATAAGAATATATTCTTATATATATACTCCTGAACACCATTAACTTGTAAGACATAAGGTAGGCCTCTTAGGAGCTCTGCCATAGAAATAAGGGCTCTGCGAGTTAAAAAGGTTGGGAACCTCTGCTCTAGAACTGTGCAAAAGCAAACAGAGATTTTCCTGAACCTTTGCACAAGGGAGGACTGGAAAAAAACCAAAAGACTTTTCGGACACTTACAGACGTGCAGTACTCTGAATGCCACCTTCATGTAACCATTTGGCTAGGCCTGCAACAGGGCACAAACTCTGTTTTTCTGAGGGGGGCTATGGTTTTTATATGCAGCCAGCTCTGTTCTGTGCTGTGGCAGAGGTGGCTCTGCTGGGCCCATGAGCGCCCTTCTCGGGGTCAAAGCCAGTCTTTTTCAATACTGGCCTCAGCCACTTTGACTCTCAGTGGAAGCTACGGTAATCAGAATGTACAAACATGCTCACTCAGTATTCTGGTGGAGGAGGAGACCAGGGTAGGTAGGAACAGTTACCGTATAAACTCTTGGAGAGGGCAATGGGCAAGAAATCCACAATCCCCCTTTTCAGAAGCATCTTGTAGTTTCCAAGAAAAGTAATAATCCCACTACCTGGGTGACCTTGGGCAAGTCACATGCTCTCAACCTCAAGGAAGGCAATGGCAAACCTCCTTTGAAGCAATCCTGCTAAGAAAACCCCACAATAGTGTTACCTTAGGATTGCAGCAAGTTGTAAATGACTTGAAGGTCCACAACAAAAACAAATTCTCACTAGTGGAGTAGTGCCTTCACTTCTGGGCACCTTATTTTAGGAAGAATATAGACAAGCTGGAGTGGATTCAGAGAGAAGGGCAACTAGGATGCTAAGTTTTATGGAGAATAAAACATGAGGAAAGGTTGCAGGACCTGCACATGTTCAGCCTGGTGAAAAGAAGACTGTGGGGTGACATGACTGTACTCTTTAAACACCTCAAGGGGTATCACAGAGAGGAAAAGGCAAAGCTGTTTTCTGCTGCTCCAGAAGGTAGGATCAGGTACAGTAGTTTGAAGTTTCAAGATAATAATTTTGATTGAAGGAACTTCTTGACACTAAGAGCAGTTTGGCAATGGAACCAATTACCTAGAGAGGGAGTAGGGCATGTGTGCGTGCTAATGTTGCTGGGTTTTCAAAAGAGCAATAAGGGACAGTTGAAATTCATGACATGCAGGGTTGACAATCAAAAAAGTAGCTATCAACAACTTCATGTTCTATGTAAATACCAAATGAAAGTACTGTCCGCCTTGCGTATACATCGATTTTTTATCCACAGATTCAAGTATCCGTGGGTTGAAAATACATAAATTCCAAATAGCAAACCTTGATTTTGCTATTTTATGTAAGAGATACTATTTTACTATGCCATTTCATTTAATGGGACTTCAGCATCCACGGATTTTGGTACCCTTTGAGGACCCTGGCCCAAACCCCGGGAGATATTAATGGCCCCTGTGTTGATTTCAGTTAACTTAGTCATGTGCTTCACTATAAAATTAACATATTATCTATAAATTACATGATGCACACATACTCAGGGGTAGCTGTTCTACTTCTGGTCATACAGCAAAATAATAATTTTTTGTGGAGCTTTCGGGCTAAGTGGCCGAAAGCTCCACAAAAAACTATGGATGCCAGCCATGAATGCCTTCGACTTCACAATAATAATAATAATAATAATAATAATATTTATATCCTGCCCCATCTGCACTCAGGCAATCAGAGTGGCTTACAGCATTAAAAATTATACAAATCATATGCCCTAACCCTCCCTCCCTTAAAATATAATTCAACATTTTACACTTTAAAACATGTTAAAAATAAATAGAAAATTAAACAATAGGTAAAAACAAACAAACAAACAACAATAGACAAGCAAACAGCAAATGGGATTGATCCATTACGTCCTCTCTTTGGTGGCTGGGCATTTATTCAGGAAAGGCCTGCCGGGAGAGCTCCGTCTTAACAGCTTTTAAATGGTCTCTAAGGTAGTTATATGACAGAAATAAATGGAAGGCCATTCCATAGCCTGGGAGCGATAGCTGAGAAGGTCCTCTGGGCAATTGTAGATAACTTGGTTTTTATTGGTTGTAGAAGATTTCTCCCAGAGGACCTAAGCATGTGGGGTGGATTATACGGAAAGAGATGATCCCGGAGATATTTTGGACCAACACCTTGTACTGGGACCAGAAACTGATGGGCAGCCAGTGAAGAGCTCTTAAAACTGGTGTGATAAATTGGTGTGATAAGGGTATATGGTGACATACTCTTATTGACCATCCAAAATAAACAAAACACAGAATGCAAGCTTTTGAAGCTTTCCTGGTTGCCTCATCACACAAAAGATGTTTTAAAAAAATCATACAGGAGGAAGAAAGAGTGATGGTGCTGGAGTCACAGGCCTCTATTTTGTATAGATGTTGTCTATTGTAGTTCAGTTGGTTTGCAGAGATCTCAGTGCAGGCCAAGGGGAATCCTTAATAAGAGGGAAGTAAGGACTGGGACTTAACTTTGGGGTTTTACTTTCAACAAAGGTAAAACTTTTGGCATGAGCTTTGGCTGAGTTTTACCTAAACAGCATTTAAAGGTTTTCCCAGATAATAGCGGTACAGAGACTTGAGAAATTCAACTTTCTCTGCCTAAGAAAGGGGCCTGCGGCTTCACAAAGCATGGAGACACCCTGGATACCAAGAGGAATTACTTTTCCACTGCTAATGGAGTTTAAATGTCATTTCCCTTTGCTGATCACCTGTTAACTCCAAATCATTTATGAACATGTTTAAAAGCCTCAGTGCAAACATCTGTACTTGGGGACATCACTGTTTACATATCTACATTTCAAGAACTGACCATTTATTTCTGTTCCCTGATTCCTGCTCTTTCATCAGATACTGATACATAAAAA
The DNA here is from genome assembly GCA_034509955.1 of Urosaurus nigricauda. NCBI lineage: Eukaryota > Metazoa > Chordata > Lepidosauria > Squamata > Phrynosomatidae > Urosaurus > Urosaurus nigricauda. Next base: position 168,532,107 of record JAOEGL010000001.1, on the reverse strand, counting down.
TAATCAATTCTATACATTTTTTGTAGAAAACTATAGAAAGAGTTGTAACATATGCTTATATCAAAAAGAATACATGAAGCAGCATTCAAATTAAGGCTCTGACCTATTTTCTAATATTGTGACATAAACCGTATGAATTAACAGTTTAATTAATGCAGGTATTAAACCTGAAAATGCATACAGAGTGATACCACATAAATTTTAACTTTATTATCAGCACTAAATTTAATGATAAGCCACCTTTTCTTTTTTGCTTATTGGATCATGGAAGGAAACATGTTTTCCTGAGCACCAGCCAAGAGCCAAAGGATGATCTATTAAATAAGTGGCTTCTTGTAAACATCATTATTTTCTTATAGGTCAACATCTTAATCCTTCGTGTTTGAAAAGTCACAAATAAGGGAGAAAATTATAGCCTTTCTATTTGTTTTTGGATTTCAGATATAAAATCAAGCATTTATCCAGGAACTGAATATTTCTGAAGATTGAGAGCCACTTAAAAGAAGATGCGAAGAGTGCTGGTTCCATAATGATTCGGCTTTTCAAAATCAGTAAATCAGTAAATCAGCGTGCATAAGGATAATGCTGTCTCTCATGCCCCTTTAAGATGGTTTTCAAAATCATTACTCTGATTTTTGTTATTAGCAATGGGAGTATCACTCTTATGCAATTATTTTTAATACTTGAAAACTGTTTCAATGAATAATTAGAACATTTACAATCTACTACAATAGTGTAATCAATCATATCTACATAGGACTATATCGGAGCTCAGACAACAAATGTATTGCTTTAAAATTATGCTTAAATCTTTCTTTTTTAATGAAAAAATGCCAGTACAGCAGACCTTTTCTTCATTTCCAAATCACCTCTGAAACATGGGCCCCAATCCAGACGAAGTTATTGAAGCAAAAATCAATGGGCCAAGTCAGTTGCAATGAAAGTTGAAGTCCTACTCCTTTGCACACTTTACTGGGAATAAACTCCCTTGAAGCAACCAGGCATATTTCTGTGTAAACATGTATGAGATTGTGCACTAACTTGAGACATGTCTCCTGTTTCTTCAACAGAACTGGGTGCTCCACAATTTTTGCTCCACTTACACAAACATAGGGCCTAATGATTTCAATATGGTGAAATCCTGTTGAAGGACTACTTTATTTTGAACTTTTAAGTACTTTTATCTATTTTCATTTTCACAGAGTGTCGCTTGAATACTTTTATTGTCATCCTTTGTTTTTCTTATTTGCTATGCTACCAGTACAATATTCAGAATGGCAGAAGTTCCTTCCCCACATCATGAAAAATTCTCTTATATTTTGCCAGAGAAACAAAATATCACCCTTAGCTTATAGGAAAAACACCTGAAACAGGCCTAGGACTGTTTGAATTGGTGTGAATGAAGAGCCAGTGCGGTGTAGTGGCTTGAGCATTGGACCACAACTTTGGGAGACCAGGCTCTGTATCTCTGGACAGCCACAAAAACCCAAGTGGGTGACCTTGGGCAACTCACACTCTCTCAGCCTAATAATATATCTTGCCAATAAAACCCTGAGGAAGCAGACCAAATCTACAAAAGTTTGTGCTACAACTTCTTCTGCTCAGTTAGTCTCAAAGGTGCTCCAAGTTCATCCCTTTGCATACTAATTATTACTGCTAAATTTTATTGTTGTGATCTATGTATCCACTATGTTGTAATCCTGCCTTGATCCACCTGGGAGAGGCAGGAAAATATAAATAAAAAATATTAATAATATTAATAATAATAATAATACCCTGTGATAGCTCTGACTTAGCACTTGAAAGCACTTGAAGATGCATTCCCAACAACAAAGCATGGCTGCAAATAAATGAAATCGATACTGTATATTTGAAGCAGTCAATTTATATGTCAAAATGCACCTTTCCTAAATGACAAGGGAAACAATCCATGTTTCTTTCACTAGGATCCAAAACACACTGCAGAAATAATCCAGTTTGAGACCGCCTTAACTGCCCTGGCTCAATGTTAGGGGATTCTGGGAACTGTCGCGTATGTTTGTGAGACATTTTAGCCTTCTCTGTCAGAGAGCTCTGGTGCCACAATAAACTACAATTCCCAGGATTCCCTAGCACTGAGCCAGGGCTGTTAAAGTGGTCTCAAAGGGGATTGTTTCTGCAGGGTGTGTTTTGGGGCAAAGGGATCTTCTAGCACCTTTGGGACTAACTGATATTTTATATATATATATATATATATATATACACAGTATTATATATGTATATTATATATATATATGTATATAATATATATATAATATATATATTATACAGTATATTATAGAATATATTATAATATATATTATATATATATTATATACATATATATATATATATTATAATATATGTATATAATATATAAATATAAATTATATATATATATATATATATATATATATAATACAATATTCAGAACAGAAGCAGGGACTGATTTTGCCCCTGTAAATGCCCTGGGAAAGGGAAGGGTAACGCGCATGCGCAGTCTGCCTTCCTCTGTGAACTCTTCCCCCCCCCTCCTTCCACTTTCCTCGCTCTGGCGGAAAGTCTTCACCCTCTTCCCATATAAATTGCTTACCCTTCCACAGCCTCGGAAGCATGTCAAAAGCAGCCCTGGGAGCCGCCATCTTGGACAGGCGGCTTCAGTCACGTGATTGGGGGCAGCAGCCAATCGGGTTGAGGTTGGTGGCTCCTGGGGCCAAAAGGTGAGCGCGACAGAAGACGAGGAGGAGGAGGAGGGGGAGAATTTGACTCCGATGATGATCGGAAAGGCTTTTCTTCCTCCAGAGCGCATGCGCTCCACAATTTCGCACGGGCGGGCGCAGGGTGGTTGGAAGGAACTTGGAATGGATTTGTTGTTGGCGCCTTTTGCAAAAGAATGAGGGCGTTTCAAGGGGCGAGGGGATAATAATAATAATAATAATATTAATTCAGTGCTCTCCTTATTATTATTAAATTATAATTTAATAAATTAAATTATAATATTAAAAATATAAAATTATAAAAAATATGTTAACTATAACATAATTATAATATAATTGTAAATAATATAATATAAATATTAATAAACATTAATATAATATAAATAATATAATAATATTATTAAATTATAATTAATAAAATATTATTAAATTTATTCGAGTTATTATTAACGATAACTTATCAAAAATAATAAATAATTTTAATATTAATATTAATTATTGATAAACTTTTCAATATTAAAAATATTAATATTAATGATAAACTTGTCAATAATAAAAATAATTTTGATATTAATATTATTGATAAACTTAATAATAAAAATAATCTTGATATTAATATTAATTATTGATATTAATAATTAATAGCTATAATTATTAACCATAATTATATTTACTGCTTATTTGTAATAGTATTAATTACACTTGTTAATTATAAAAAATTATAACCCCAAATTATTATTATTATTAAACAAATTATCATTTAATAATAATAACAACAATAATAATTCAGCCCTCCCATTTTTATTGCTATTAAGTTATAATTTGAGTGCATTATTAATTTGGAGTTATAATTATTATTAAGATTAATTAATTGAGGATGAATAATTTGGATTTGATATTATTGATATTAATTATTAATAATTATAATTATTAATAATTATATTTATTGCTTATTTTTAATAGTATTAAGTATGCTTATTAATTATAATTAGTAATTGTAACCCCAAATTAATAATAATAAACCACAAATTATTATTATTATTAAATAATAATAATGACAATAATTACAATGAACTTCAACTCTGCTGATTTTGGTATCCATGGGATACCTGGAACTAACCCCTATAATGACTCCAAATTAATAATAATTATAATTATTAGTTATAATTACAATTATTACTAATTTGGATTTGAAATTATTATTAATTTGGAATTTTGTTCTATGAACCCCGTGAATACCAAAATCCATCAATGCTCTAGTAGTCCCATTAAATACAGTGGCATAATGAAACAATATAAAATGGCAAGATCAAGGATTACTTATGGAAATATATATATATGCGTGTGTGTGAATATTTTAAACCCGTGGAAGGCTGAATCCATGGATAAAGAATCTGTGGATATGGAGTGCAAGACTGTATTACTAATAGAAAATAAAATGGTGGTAATATTAATAATTATTATGATAATAAAAAGCAACTCCACTTAAATGAGGAACTTTCATAGCAAATGTAGGAGGGGACACATGCACAAATCTTGCCAAGAAAAAAACTTGTGATTGATTCTTCTTAGGGTCGCCATAAGACACAAGAACAATTATTATTATTATTATTATTATTATTATTAACCCTTATTTATACAGTATAGGGCTGTAAATTTACTTAGTGCTGTACATACAATCTTATATTTAGACAGTTCCCTGCCCTCAGGCTCACAGTCTAAAAGAGACAACACAAAAGGAGAAGAGAAGGTGGTGGGAAGGGGGATGAGGTCTGGTGGTTTTTCTCTCCTTTTGGGGCCTGGACCAAGGCAGATGGACTGGAGGGAGGGCTTGACTTCTTAATACATAGTTATTGAGATATATACACATACCCTCTGGTAACCTTGGGCAAGTCACACTCTCTCAGCCTCAGTGGAGGGAAGTCATAAACCTCCTCTGAAGAAATTTGCCTAGAAAGATAGGTTCACCTTCGGGGTGCCATAAATTGGAAAGGACTTCAAGGTACACCATGATAACAATACATGTATTTAACCATAGCTTAAACTGGACTTGCCACTTCATTTCCATACACAACAGATTTTGATTTTGAATTGACATTCTCCCATACCAATGGCATATACAGTAAATGTTTGAGCCAGGCTTTCCACTCCACCAAATGCATCTGAGGACATACAGTAGGAAAGTAGTCTTGCGTTGCATGTCCTTGGCTTTGCTGAAGAAGAAACACGAGTTGTGTGTTTTGTCTCAGGGTTGTGTGTTTTGTGCTTTTAAAACACTGTACAAATAAAATTTTGTCCTCTTGTTTTGCTCCTTAATGGTCCCATTGTGGCTGCTTGTTGGGAATAATCAGTTTTTGACAATTATGATGCCGTCCTCTTCTTCGCACCCAAATCAGAGGCAGCTGGCGCTCAAGAGGGGCTCTTCTCTGACCTGCTGTCCCTCCCATGCCCCAAATCAGGTACATTGTCTCATTAAAGGCTGCACATCTCCCCATTTCTAACTACAGTACATGTTAAAAAAACTTTGGGATGGTGAGGCGGGAAAAGAGCCTCACTGAAGAAAGTGCACCTTATTACTAAGTTCTGTTCAATGCTTTACCGCCACCTCAATCTGCATGCACACTGAGGAATTAATGCAGTTTGATACAGGGTGACCAGGTGTCTTCCTTTTTTATGACTGGAGCTGACAAATGAAGCTTTGCCCACAACAGAGGAATGTGTTGTTGTTGTTATTCATTTGTTATTTTTATATCCCACCTCTAATGCATAGAGATGAAGACAGTATGCAAGATAGGCTTTCTTCTTCCTCTCCATTTTGCCTTCTCAACAAACCTGGGAGACAAGTCAGGCTGAGAGAGATAATGCCTGGCTCAGTGTCATCCAGTGAGTTTCATGAATCAGTCAGGACTTGAATCCAAATTTTCCAAGACCCAATCCAAGACTTTAAACCCTACACTACTTACTCTCTGATCTCGTTTTGTTAGTCTCCTCTCACATAGGAGCAGGAATGTAATAAGTAGCTGTTGAACTATCTGATGTATGGAAAGTATTAAAAAGGGAAGAGAGTGGGTTGTGATACAGATCCCGTGTGCTACCAGACATGGATTGGTGGCACAGAATTCCCCCCTAAAGGGCCACCCAGACAGACATTCAAACAGAAAACCTGAGGGTTTTGGAAAATAATAAACAAGCAGAAGCTTGCCTTGTTTTCAGAAGCCTTGATCTCTTTGTGATGTACACTGTATGGATGGCCCTCAGCCAAAAATTAATATATACACATTAATACTAAATCTACATGTTTACTTATATTATAAACATTTCACGCAGAACATTTCTGTGGAGAGTGAGGAGAAAAAAAAACTGCCATGCTGTCATCTTGGCAGCATGGGCAAGGAGTCCACCAATGCTCCCATATGGTTAGTCGGTAGTTTATATATGCAATAAATATAGTGGTTTCTTGGTATTCGCTGGGGTTTAGTTCTAGGACCTCGCATGGATACCAAAAGCCATGGATACTAAAGTCCCATGAAATACAATGCCATAATAAAATGGTGTTCTTTCTATAAAATACCAAAGTCAGGACATGCTTTTTGCACTTTATATATGTATTTTTCAATATTTTCAAGCTGTGGATGCTTAAATCCATGGATAAAAAAATCTGTGGATACAGAGCGCCAACTGTACATACAGTATATACATGCTTGGAAAACTAAATAAAATGTAGGAAATGAACTGAAAAATCTTTCTGTATAAAATGGACACTTAGAGCCTCAACAAGCCAGTACTAAACACTGACCTCAAGACAGAGTGGGGGGGCATGGCATCTGCACAACGCACGTCCCAATACTGCTCTGATGCTGGCATCATGCTGTGCACATGACCACACAGCAGGCAGCATCACGGCGCTCCTTTGGTGCTGTGTTCAGATGACACACGCCAAAAGGAGCACCAAAAAGTACCATGGCGGCAGCCGTTATTTTTAGGGCTGGAAAACACCAGATCGGGGCCACAGCATGTAGTTGCTACAGCCCCAATTCAGAAAGGCAAAGAGCTGCGGCAGGCTGCTCCAAAGGGGTGGTCTGTGCTGAACCCCTTACTGACTTATTTTTTTGCTTACACATTTGCGATGGCATGTTTCTTGTGGAAAAGTGTTTAGTGATCTCCCTCCCCTCTTTGTTTTGAAGCTAACTTGTTTTAGGAAAGTTAAAGACTGACTAAAGATAAATCAGGCCCAACAATAAGGGATAGAAATAATAATAATTATAATTATTATTATTTGTATCCCGCCTCTCCCTATATTGGATCGAGGTGGGTAATAACAGTTAAAGGCAATAAAAATTAGACATATTTTTACATTAAAACAGAGCAAAATATAAAAATTCTGATTCCCCATCTCTCACCCACCCTACAACAGCACTAAAACAACAATTCCCAGTAAAAATTCCCACTACAATCCATCATTATTAGCAGGTGGGAACAACTAGACAACAGCAGCTAGGCAATAGGAGAGCTCAATTTGAAGGAGGTCAGCCTGCGAAGGCCTGCCAGAAGAGATCCATCTTTATCACCTTTTTAAAGGCCTCCAAAGATGTAATATGATGGATCTCCTCTGGCAGGTTATTCCATATTTTTAGAGCGGCAGCTGAAAAGGTCCTCTGGGAGGTCGCCACCAGCCTGGTTTTCTTTGGCTGCAGTATTACACCCCTGAATAAGATAATGAATAGAAAAGAATTAAAAGATGTATGGAGACTGATTAAAGGGGATGAAAAGAATTATACTTATTATTCAGCAGTCCACAAAAATGATTCTAGAATAGATTTTATGTTTGTATCCAAAAATACAGTTTCAAAGGTATTAAATACTGAAATAGAAGGAATAAAAATTACAGACCATTCTATTGTAAATAAGGATTTTATAATTAAAAAGGATTATAAAGAAGCAAAATGATGGAGGTTAGAAACCAGAATAGTTAACAATAAAGATATAGTGAGTAAAATAGAGGAAGAATGGCAAAATATATGGGATATTAATAATAGAGAGGATTTTCAAGCTCTGTTATGGGATACTATGAAAGCAGTTACAAGAGAGGTTTGTATTAGGGAAACATGTAAGGCAAAGAGACAACAGGAAGAGAGGAAAATAAAACTGGAATCGGAAATTAAAAAATTAGAAAATAGGACTGCAAGCGAAGATAAAGGAACTACAGAAGATAGTTTAGAGGCAAATGGAACTTTGAAAGGTGTTACGAGTGAAATATATAAATTATTATTAAAATATAATGAGAAAGAGGAATATTTTAGGATAATATTGGAAGGAAGATTTAGCACAAACAATAAATGTTCATGAATGGGGGAAAATCTGGAATCAACATCATTTAAAAATTTTATCCATAAGGGTAAAGGAGAATTATTATAAAATAATTTGGAGATGGTATTTAACGCTAGTAAGGTTAAGTCATATAAATAAGAATTATTCAAGGCTATGTTGGAGGGGGTACCAAGAAATTGGTACTTATATACATATGTGGTGGAGCTGTAGATTTGTAAAGAAATTTTGGCAAATAGTATTTAAAGAGATAAAAGAAATAATAGAAATTGAATTAGAATTTTGTCCAAAGATAGCATTATTATCTATATATGATAAGATTAATTGCACCCGGGCTATAAAAGATCTAACTACAAATTTATTAACAGTAGCAAGATTAATTATAGCAAAAAAGTGGAAAGATCAGGGAGATCTACAAATACAAGATTGGTATAAAGAGATATGGCAAATAGCAATTAACTAACTTGTGGAATTAAGGTAAAAAAGGAATAATGAAGAGAAATGATTTTGAAGCAATATGGAAAATATTTGTACAAAAGGCTTTAGCAAAACAAGGTGTTTTACCACCACAGGAAGAGTTACAATTTTGGAGGGTAGAGTAATAAGAAGATACTAGGCTCTGGTGATGGGGAACACTTGGGGGAAGGGGAAAAAAGAGAAAAGAGGTGCAAAATGAATTAGTGATATAAATAACAGTATAAAACCTTTGTGTAAATATAAAAAAGTATATGGGAAAAAGAAGACAGTAAAAAGAATGAAGATTGTGTTTTGTTTTGTTTTTAAATTACTGGTCTAATTAAAAATAAATAGTTAAATATGAATTATATATATGTGAAATATTATGTAAAAGTATATATATATATAATGGTATGTAGTTATAATACTAATAAGGGGTGGGGAAGGAAAGTTGAAGACTAGATATTTTATTTATTGAACTGTGTAATAACAAAGGTGACAGGTGCTGGATCTTCTCCCTATTCCCACTGAATCAGATTTCATTTATATTTTTGCTCTAATCAACTCTGACTGCAGAGCAACCTTAACTGGAGTGCATTCCTATTTCAGGCATCTTAACTGCATTACATTTTCTCTGATCAGTACAGGTCACAGGAAGAAAAAATACAGCTGCTGCAGGAAGAGACAGCCCACCACCCTGCTTGCACTGCTGTCATAGAGGCGCTCATACACACACAGACCCCTTATTAAAAAGAATGAATGATAAAGGGATGGAAGCAAATACAATGTCAAGGCCCTGTGCTTCTGTGTTCAGTCACGTGATTATTAACTTAGAATCATAGAATCCCCCCAGAGGACAGGATCAAAATTCAAAATGACCTGAATAAACTGGAAAGCTGGGCTAAAGCTAACAAAATGATATTCAACACAGAAAAAGTAAGGTACTGCACTTAGGGCAGAAAAACGAAATGCATAGATACAGGATGGGGGACACCTGGCTGAAGGAGACTACATGTGAAAGGGATCTAAGAGTCCAAGTAGACTACAAGTTGAACATGATTCAACAGTGTGATGAGGCAGCTAAAAAGGCCAATGCAATTTTAGGCTGCATCAATAGAAGTATAGTGTCTAGATCAAGAGGAGTAATGGTGCCATTCTATTCTGCTTTGGTCAGGCCCCACCTGGAACACTGTGTCCAGTTCTGGGCACCACAATTCAAAAAAGATGTTGAGAAACTGGAGTGTGTCCAAAGGAGGGCAACTAAGATGGCGAAGGGTCTGGAAACCATGCCCTATGAGGAACGCCTTAGGGAACTGGGGATGTTTAGCCTGGAGAAGAGAAGATTAAGAGGTGATATGATAGCCCTGTTTAAATATTTGAAGGGATGTCATATTGAGGAAGGAACATGCTTGTTTCCTGCTGCTCCAGAGAACAGGACCCAGAACAATGGATGCAAGCTCCAGGAAAAAAGATTCCACCTCAACATTAGGAGGAACTTCCTGACAGTAAGGGCTGTTCAACAGTGGAACACACTTCCTCGGAGGGTGGTGGAGTCTCCTTTCTTGGAGATCTTTAAGCAGAGGCTAGATGGCTATTTGTCAGGGATGCTTTGATTGAAAGTCCCTGCATGGCAGGGGTTTGGACTGGATGGCCTTTGTGGTCTATTCCAACTCTACGATTCTATGATTCTATGATTCATACCTAGTGTCCGGGAAAGCTGCCAACACGTGGCTGATAAAGGAGTCTTTAATAAACACAATAAAATGGAAACAAAATACCAGTAATTGCTGGCCGTCGTCAAATACAAAGTCCGCAAGGCAAAAGGCAAATTCAATGAGTGTTCCAAGGTCGAGGGTTATCACAGACAGAGATTCCAAAGCCGTTCCAAAGGTCGCAGGTAATGAATAGTCTGAAGTCAAGCCGAGAGTCAAGAGCTTTCGCCGGGAAACCAAGATAAGCTTTGACAAAAGTTTGTCTTCCCTGATCTCTTATATAGGCCCCAGCTCCTCCCCTCACAGCTGTTTTAACTTGGCTTTCTCTAACAATCTCCGAGAGCGTCTCAGCCCCTCCCGATCTGCTCTCCTTTGAGTAAAGGAAGGGATTTCTGTCTCTTGCTCCTGTGTCTCTTCCAGGCCTGCAACCTCTGCTGTGGAAAGGCTTTCCTCTGAGGAGACCCCAGGCTGCTGAGGTAGGGGCTGTGCCTCCCTGTGTCCCATAGAACTAGGTCCAGGTTCACCCAAGTCTCCAGGATCTAGCAGCACCATGCTAGGACCTGACCCAGCATACTCTTCCTCAGAATCCTCCATGTCCTCCACCTGGCTGTCCCTGACATCACTCCCCCTCCCATTATCCTCCCCCAACCCCTGAGGAGGACGGGGCCGGTCAGGGAAGCGACAATGGAACTCCCGGACCAGGCGAGGAGCATGAACATCCGAGGCGTTCTCCCAGGATCGTTCCTCCGGCCCGTAACCGACCCAGTCAATCAGATACTGTAGCCTGCCTCGGTAATGACGGGAGTCCAGGATCTGGGCCACCTCGAACTCCTGTTCCCCATCGACCAAGACCGGAGCAGGCGGAGGTGCGGCACCGGTGTCAGGCCGAACCCCCGAGGCCGGAAGCAGCAAAGACCGATGGAAGACAGGATGAACCCGCCAGGTCCGTGGCAGTTGCAGCCGGAACACCACAGGATTCACCTGAGCCACGATCTTATATGGCCCAACAAACCGTGCATCCAACTTGCGACAAGGCCGATGAAGAGGAAGATGGCGTGTGGACAACCAAACCAAGTCCCCCACCTGCAAAGGAGGACCTGGTTGCCGCCGCTGGTCTGCGCCCCGCTTGTAAGCCTCCTTCGCCACTTCAAGCTGCTCCTGCAGCAAGGACTGAGCAGCCCGAAGCTCTTGGAACCACTGATCCGCTGCAGGAACCGCCGAAACCGGAGCCACAGCTGGGAACCCCCGCGGATGGAAACCTCCAGTGGCGAAGAAAGGCGTTTGCTGTGTCGAGGCATGCACCGAGTTGTTATAAGCAAACTCGGCCAACGGCAGCAAGTCAACCCAGTTCTCTTGCCGGTAACTAGAGTAACAGCGGAGGTACTGTTCCAGTGTCCCATTGGTGCGCTCTGTCTGTCCATCGGATTCTGGGTGATGCGATGAGGACAGGTGTGGAGCCACGTCCAGGAGCCGCAACAAGCTGGTCCAAAACCTGGACGTGAACTGGGCCCCTCGATCAGAAATCACACCCTCGGGAAGGCCATGGAGCCGGAAGATGTGTTGCAGAAACATCCGGGCCGTCTCCTTCGCCGTGGGAAGGCCAACACAAGGCACAAAGTGAGCCATTTTAGAAAAAAGGTCCACCACTACCCAGATAGAAGTACAACCGGCAGAGGGGGGCAAGTCGGTGATGAAGTCCATCGAGATGAGCCGCCAGGGCCCTGACGGCGTCGGCAGAGGCAGCAACAAACCTGCGGGCCGTCCCGGGTGATCCTTGGCCCGGCGACACACCGGGCAAGTGTCCACGTATCGGGCCACCGCTGCCCGGACTCGAGGCCACCAAAACTCCCGGGTGAGGAGGTGCAAGGTCTTGCAAAACCCAAAGTGCCCCGCCGGTTTGGCATCGTGGCACAATCGCAAGACCTCCTCCCGACAAGGACCTGTTGGCACATAAAGGCGGCCCCGATGGTACAGGAGGCCATCCCTCAAAGCAAAAGGAGAGGCATCCCCATCCGCCAAATGCTGTGCCACAAACGGGTCCTGGGACTGAAGTTCCCGAACCTGGTCCAACAGCGTGGCGGCCGGTGCGGTGGCAGCGAAATTCTCAGGGCGCAGCAAGGCTGAGTGACACTCCCTGTCTGGATCTATAGCATATTCCGGTTTGCGGGAAAGAGCATCAGCCTGCCGATTCCGGGCCCTAGGAACATACTGGAGTCGGAAGTTGAAGCGGCCAAAAAACAGAGACCACCGCTTCTGCCTCTGAGACAACTTCCGGGCCGTCTGAAGATGTTCAAGGTTCCTATGGTCGGTGTGGACCAGGACCGGATGTGCCGCCCCCTCTAGAAGATGCCGCCATGTATCAAAGGCAGCCTTAATTGCCAGCAGCTCCTTCTCCCAGATCGTGTAGTTGCGTTCGGGAGGAGAAAGCTGCCGAGAATAAAAGGCACAAGGTAGCAGGTGTCCGTCAGCTCCCGCGGGCTGAAGCAGCACAGCCCCAATCGCCACATCTGAGGCGTCCGCCTCTACCACAAATGGAGTCCGTGGGTCAGGGTGCTGCAAGATTGGGGCCGAAGTAAACCTTTGCTTGAGGGTGTCAAAAGCCTTCTGAGCCTCCTCCGTCCACAGGAAGCGGGCTGTACCACGCAGCAGCTGAGACAGAGGGTTTGCCAGGGCTGCATAGTCTGCTATAAACTTCCTGTAAAAGTTAGCAAAACCCAGAAACCGCTGGACATCCTTCCGACATCGAGGAGGCTGCCAAGACAACACCGCCTCCACCTTGGAGTTGTCCATGGCCACACCCTGGGCAGAAATGTGGTATCCCAAAAAATCCACCTCCCGAAGGTCAAATGCACATTTCTCCAACTTTGCGTAGAGGTGGTGCTCCCGAAGTCGTTGCAGAACGGCGCGGACGTGAGTATCATGGGCCTCTTGCTAGGGGAATAAATCAAAAAATCGTCCAGGTAAATCACCACGAACCTGTCCAAATAGTCCCGGAAGACGTCATTCACGAAATGTTGAAAGACAGCCGGGGCATTACATAGGCCAAAGGGCATGACCAAGTACTCGTAATGCCCATACCTCGTCTGGAAGGCCGTCTTCCATTCATCCCCTGCCCGGATTCTCACTAAATTATAGGCCCCCCGGAGGTCCAGCTTAGTGAAAATCCTTGCATGCCGGAGCCTCTCCAGCAACTCCGGAATCAGGGGCAAGGGGTACCGGTTCCGAACAGTGATTCGGTTAAGGGCCCGGTAATCATTACACAACCGTAACTCCCCACATTTCTTCTTGACAAACAACACCGGGGCACCAGCAGGGGATCTGGAGGGCCTGATAAACCCCCTCCGAAGATTTTTTTCCAGAAAATCCCTCAGAGCCGCCAGCTCAGGCTCTGAGAGGGAATACAGGCGCCCCGCCGGAATAGGGGCCCCAGGTACCAAATCAATTGCACAATCATAAGGTCTGTGTGGGGGAAGCCGATCCGCCTCCTTTTCATCGAAAACATCGGCATAGTCCCGATATTTGTCAGGCAGCGTCACAGAGGACTCCTTGGCCTCCGTTGCTACTGCAGCCAGGACTGTCTCTGGCCAGCAATGCTCCTGACAAAATTCGGAGGCAAACAGAACCTCCCGACGTGCCCATGAGATGTGAGGATCGTGCTTGGAGAGCCAGGGCATCCCCAAGACCAAAGGGAAATGCGGTACATCAGCCAGCAGGAACCGGATCTCCTCGACATGGCCCTGGATCTCCAAGTGCAACCCCAAAGTCTGGTGCGTCACTGGACCCGATCGTAGGAGCCGCCCGTCGATGGTCTCCACTGGCCTCGGCTCGGCTAGGGCCTCCATAGGTATCTGGTGGCAAGTAGCAAACCCCAAGTCCATGAAATTACTAGAGGCACCGGAATCTCTCATGGCTCCCAGGGGAATGAGCTCCTGGGTAGGGAGCCTAAGGTTGGCGGCCACCAACAAAGGGTCTTTGCAGCAGGGCGGCCGGAGTGGAGCAGGGTCCAGAGATGCACCCAGGTGAGAGACCCGCTTTACACCTGGGACCTTCCGTTTCCCTGCGCCGATGTCCGGCGCCCCTTGGCAGGGCACTCCCTGGCAAAATGTCCAGAAAGCCCGCAATATAAGCAGAGGCCCTCTCTCCTCCTCCTCTCCTTCTCGGCCCCAGTGAGTCGTGGCCGGGCTCCTCCTAGCTGCATTGGTTCCTCTGCTTGTCCGAAGGAAGCAGCCTCAACGGAAACTGTAGGCGTCGCTGATATAGGCAGTGGAGGGAGAGGCAAGTCTGATCGACGAGCCTGTCTGCGGGCTGCAAGGCGGCAGTCCAGGCGGATCGCTTGGGCAATCAAGGCAGCCAATGTAGCAGGGGGCTCTGAGCGAGCCAGTTCATCCAGGATGGGGTCCGACAACCCCCAACGAAACTGGGCCTGCAGAGCACTGTCGTTCCAAGTCAAGTCCTGAGCGATGAGGCGGAAGGCTGTAGCATATTCTGCCACAGAGCCCTTGCCTTGCTGAAGCGTCTTAACCTGATGCTCTGCAGTCTCCATCTTAACAGGATCTCCCCAGGTAGCCCTCATCTCCTTCAAGAAGTCCTGCAAGCTGTTGAGGACAGGGCTATCCTCATTGAGATAAGGAGTGGCCCATTTGCTTGCAGGCCCAGAAAGCAAACTGATAATGAAGGCCACCTTCCTTGCATCAGTAGTGAATTCTGTGTCTCTGATTTTAAAGTGCAACTTGCACTGAGCTAGGAAACCTTCAAGTTCCTTTCTATCACCAGAATATTTCTCCGGCATTGCAATGAGAGATTTCCCTGGTGGGTGGGAATGTACTTGTTGATGAAGCAAAGCCAGACTCTGCCGCATTTGACCCATTCCCTCGGCGAGCTGTCTGTTTTGTTCTAACAGTTCCTTTACTAACGAGCTCTCCGCCATCTTATCAGCCTGATTATGGTCAAAGCTTATTCTGTCCGGGAAAGCTGCCAACACGTGGCTGATAAAGGAGTCTTTAATAAACACAATAAAATGGAAACAAAATACCAGTAATTGCTGGCCGTCGTCAAATACAAAGTCCGCAAGGCAAAAGGCAAATTCAATGAGTGTTCCAAGGTCGAGGGTTATCACAGACAGAGATTCCAAAGCCGTTCCAAAGGTCGCAGGTAATGAATAGTCTGAAGTCAAGCCGAGAGTCAAGAGCTTTCGCCGGGAAACCAAGATAAGCTTTGACAAAAGTTTGTCTTCCCTGATCTCTTATATAGGCCCCAGCTCCTCCCCTCACAGCTGTTTTAACTTGGCTTTCTCTAACAATCTCCGAGAGCGTCTCAGCCCCTCCCGATCTGCTCTCCTTTGAGTAAAGGAAGGGATTTCTGTCTCTTGCTCCTGTGTCTCTTCCAGGCCTGCAACCTCTGCTGTGGAAAGGCTTTCCTCTGAGGAGACCCCAGGCTGCTGAGGTAGGGGCTGTGCCTCCCTGTGTCCCATAGAACTAGGTCCAGGTTCACCCAAGTCTCCAGGATCTAGCAGCACCATGCTAGGACCTGACCCAGCATACTCTTCCTCAGAATCCTCCATGTCCTCCACCTGGCTGTCCCTGACACCTAGAGACACAAAAATAATGCACAAAAACAACACTTCTGTGAGTTACATATGACTTTTGCCCCACATTAATTGCTAGTGTAATGATTACAGTAATGTCTATGGGCTGCACAGATAAAGAAGATAAAACAAACAAATACAGATCCAGCATGACCATAACACATAATGATCCCAAAGCACATAACTTCATGAATGTTAATTATTTTTACATGGGATGCTAACAAAATCAATATGAATCAAATTTGGAATAGAATATAAGGGATGTACATGTGATTCTGTGGATGATGTATTGTTTTTCTTTTTTTAATTAAAAAAAACCTAGCTGTGGCTACAGCAATGGGCCATGATTTGGGGCAACAACTATAAATCAAGAAATTTTAGTCTAAAAATTTACCCTGAAAACCTGGGTCAACTTATTCACAGTTCATTGCTGGTTTCCTTGGGGGTTGAGTTAACGGCAGTCTATAAGCCTTTGTTTGCATATGTTTTTTCTTCTTCTTTTACCACCTGAAGAACCCATATCCAAATTCCTGAGCGAGTCATAATGTACTGGTAGCTATTTTGCATACATGTATTACTTCCATTACTCGCAATAGGGTGTTAATCATCATCAGGCCTTACATATGGTGCTAAAGCTTTCACCTATATGTGTTTAATATATCAATAAATCCTACAATAACCCTAAAATCAATCCCGTGGTTATTCTAACAATATAAAATAGAATGGTAATGTCTTACTCTCTGCAAAATGAAAGCTTCTTATACAGCATCATTCAAACGGAAAGTTATTGAACATGCAAAGAAATCCAATAATTGTGTCGCTGCAAGATAATTTGGCATCAATGAAAAACTTGTTAGAGACTAGAGAGAAAAAGAGAGGCTGAACTACAAGAAATGCTGAATTCAAAGAAAGTGCTGCATCACAAACCTGCACCTTTTGACACATTGGAAAAGAATCTGGATGACTGGGAAAGAATTTGGATGACTGGGTAAAATGACTACATTGTGACTTGCTGGAGCATCGAAGGGCACTTCAGATGCAAAAGAAAAACATTAAGTGACTGAAAGTATTGCAAAGTTTAAAGCATTGAATGCTGGTTGATGTATGTGGTTCATGAACAGATATGGATTGTGCCTTTGTCAGCAAAGATCTCATAGAATCTGCCTAAAGAGTTGGATGAAAAGATCATTTTATTCCACAAATTTATTATAAAGCAGAGACAAAAGAGTGACTTTTGATATGCCTAGTTAAATGAACTGTAGCAAGTGTTGGTGAGAATATTTGTGAAAACAAGTCATGAAAAGACCCATTTCAGCCATTCTATGTTGTCTGGCAGATAGCACAAAGCTCTGCCCAGTGATAATATTCAAAAGGAAAACGATGCCAAAGAGCTTTAAAATTCCAGCAGATGAACTGTTAATGTCCATCCTAAAGACTAGAAGGATGAGCAGGGAACTAAATTGTGGCTGTGCAATGTGTGGGGCAGGTGACCAGGTGCGAGGCTAAGACCACACCCATCACTATTGGTGTGGGATATGTTCCGTACACATGTAACAAATGACATAAAGGACAAAGCAAACAGCAACTACATTAGCAAAGATTCGAGGTGGCCTGCCATCAGTACTCCTGTCATTGGATGTTTGTCTCAATAAGCCTTTCAAGGGGCAACATGTGGCAACAATTAACATGTTTTGGTCAAGAAAAGTTAACAAAAGGAAGGATCTTGATGAAAATCGACATTGATTTGGTAGCAAAATGATAAAGGATGCTTGGGATTCAATTTCACCTTAAATAGTGAAGTCATTCCTGAAATGCTGCATTATCAATGTATGGATGGTAGAGAAGATAACAATCTATGAAGATCAAGATGAATCAACATAGGATAATATTTGAGCTTGCTATAGTGCAGTGTTTATGCCGATGACATCATCAAAAAACAGTTCCACCATTTTCATCCATATTCCAATGAGAAATTCAATTTCGAAAGTTTTGAAAAAGACATTTGTGTATGTTTGTCAGGATCAGGGCAAAATTACCAAAATAAAATGAAAGGCTGGAATAATTATTAATGTAGTTGCCAATTTTTTTTGGCTTTATCCTTTATATCATGTGTTAAATGCATGCAGAACAGATCCCACACCCACATGTGGAGCCTGGTCTCCTATTCCACACATTGCACAGCCACCTTAAGTTGTTTAGAATTTTTCCTATGCTTAGTCCTTTACATCCTTTGTTAACATGTCCCCAAATTTGACTACTTATCCATGGGTCATAGGAAATTCTGTAATTTTGGGCCTAAAACCTCCCCTAAACTTATTGAGATCAACTAATAGTGGTAATAGAAACTGGTGATTGGAAATAGTAAGTAACAGTGAAGAGTAAATTAGCTATTGTCTGTAACAAGGTATGTTTAAAAATAATTTAGGAAATGGGAGTGGTGTGTGTAATGAGCAACATTTTCTACTGACATTTCCCAGATACATTTAAAGATCATTTTAAGGCATATTTAGAAGAATCATCAGAAGGGTTATTCAAGTGATATGCCATTCTCTTATCAATCAAAAGATTTTCTTTCCAAAATATTAAGTAGAAACCTGCACAATTTGTAATATTTTGAAGCAATATTACCTTTTGGGGGAGTAATACATCACACATCCTTGAACCCATCCAGCATTGACTAGATGGAGCGGGGTGTTATCAGTACGCTGATGACACCCAGATATATTTCTCCATGTCTCGGTCTTCAGCTCTGACTTCAGATGGCATCTCCTCTCTCAATGACTGTCTTAAAACAGCAATAGAAAGGATAAGGGAAAACAGATCAACCTTCAGTCCTGGATGGAGTCACTCTCTCTTCTAAGGACTGTGTTCGCAGTCTGGGGGTGCTCCTAGATCTGTCGATTCATATGACAAATCAGGTGAATGTGACGGTCAGGAATGCCTGTTATCAGCTTCGGCTCATACGCCAGCTGTGCCCTTTTCTAGAGACGAGGGACCTGGAAACTGTGGTGCACGCACTGCTAACCTCACGTATGGATTCATGTAATGCACTCTATATGGGGCTACCCTTATGCTTGGTCTGGAAACTTCAACTGGTACAGAATATGGCAGCCAGACTGGTCTCGGGGACACATAGGAGACAATGGGACTTTCTAGATTGGCAAAAAGAAGTGTGTTCATGGCTGCATGAAACTCTAGCCTTTAGATGAGAAAAAGGGAAAGTGCCATGAAAATGCTTTTTTTGCGTTTTAGGGGAGAAGAAGCGCCTTTAAAAAGGTGCTCGTTTTCCCACCTTCTTTTTTAAAAACTGCAGAACAGCGCAGCTCCATCTAAAGGCTGCGGTGCAGCTGCTAAGCATTAAGGAAAAGGCAACTTCATGTCACACTTTCCTGCCAATCTAGAAAGCCCCAATATCACACCAATTTTAAGATCTCTTCACTGGCTGCCCATCAGTTTCTGGTCCCAGTACAAGGTGTTGGTTATTACCTTTAAAGCCCTAAATGGCTTGGGTCCAAAATATCTCTGGGACTGCCTCATTCGATATAATCCACCCCGCACACTTAGGTCCTCTGGAAGAAATCTGCTACAACCAATAAAAACCAGGTTATTTACAACTGCCCGGAGGACCTTCTCAGCTATCGCTCCCAGACTATGGAATGGCCTTCTGGATGAGATCTGTCATATAACCATCTTAGAGAGCTTTTTAAAAGCTTTTAAGACAGATTTCTTCCAGCAGGCCTTTCCTGAATAGATGCCCAGCCACCAAAAAGAGGAAGTAATGGATCAATCCCACTTGCTGTTTGCTTGTCTATTGTTGGTTTGTTTTATCTATTGTTTAATTTGCTATTTATTTTTTAACATGTTTTAAAGTGTAAAATGATAAATTCTATTTTAAGGGAGGGAGGGTTGGGAGATATGATTTGTATAATTTTTTAATGCTGTAAGCTGCTCCGATTGCCTGAGTGCAGATGTGGTGGAATATAAATAAAATTTATTATTATTATTATCATCACTGGATCTAAAACTAAGTATGAGTTTTCAGGCAGAGAACTGCTATGATATGGTTGCATTCAGAGGTCATTACCAGACTCTGGCAATATTCTAACCTTCTCTGGACTGCCAGAATCGAGTCCTTGATGCTTTGCTGCAAGAACAACCACTCCAGACTATCAACAGGCCATATCAATCAATGACCCATGCCTTTGGTAAAATGAACAATTCTGAATTATCTCCTATTTTACATAGTTTCAGTATTGTTCCATAGCCAAGGAATGAGACCAAAGAATACCAGAATCTCTTCTTTTGCATATACGAATTGGAGGCCTTTGTATCATTAACATCAGCACCTGCCCACACCCTCAAAAGCTGGAGTCTCTTTCCTCAGATATCTCCCTGCTGTTTTGGGCATACAGCCTGAGACCGCTCCCTTTGTTCTCTCCTCTGCTTCTTCCCCACTTACTTCCTTGCCTACAAATTGTCTCTTAGCTGTCTTTGTAGCTCTTTAGCCTCTACTGGTCTCTATTGCTCTTCTGTCCCATCTGTCTTCTTTCCTCTTCCCTTCATCCCATCAGATAGCCTGTACTTTTTCCTAGAAACCCTTCCAAGGAGCTTCATCATCCTCTCCTTCTGCCTTCCCTAGTTACCTCCTCCTCCTCCTCTCTACCTAAATGCCCTCCAAGATGCTGCCTCTTTCATTATTTTCAGGCTTCCCTTTGTTTAGCTCTTCCTCCTTTCAACCTCTGCTTGTTCTGTTTCCCATTCTCCTTTTTTTCAAATTAAATCAGCTATTACTTACATTCTCTCTATTTAAATTGGCTACTTTTGTTTCTCAATTCCTCGATCAGCTATAGCTCCAAACCCCCAAGCTGCTGGACAACTGGGGAAACATGCAGCACCTGTTGGTGACATCAGTTGCAGACACTACAACCCTGATTAACCCTGCTGGGTCTTGTTGGCAATTAGGGAAATGAGGGATAGAGCTCTGTTCCTGTACAGTTGTCCACAATTATACAAAAACTCAGACTGTACTACTATTCGTGCATCTCAATCTACTTTCTTTATTTCAGCATGGTGCCCCCAAAATCTAAGCACAGATTTTAAAAATCTACAACACAAAAATAGAAAATATCCAAAATGCACAGGAAACCACAGTCATATTGAAAGTGATTAAAGAATCACATGAATTTTTTCAGTGAAGCAGTGATCAAGGATATATCTGATAACACAATGTACAAAAATCTGCACGGTTCTGGTAGCATCCTCAGACTTGAGCAAGCCGTTCTAGGACTCTTCGGTAATCTGAAACAAGCTGTTGGAAGGTCTCTTCTAATTGCTTGTGCTGCAAATTTAGATCTATTTGGTTCAACTGGTTGGTCAGCTCTTCTGGTCTCAAACATCTTCTCATCTTAGCAATCTCTCTCTGCTTTTTCTGGAAAAGAAACAAAACAAACATGAAAATATTGCCACAGAGCACTATTAAACCTTTAAAAATATCAGAAATATTTCAGAAAATTCCATTGCTTTTTCCTATTCAATGAGATTTCAGAATCTCAAAGCAAATGGCTGCCAAGTTTAGTTAATGCATATTTAACCGAGAATATAACAAACCTTGATTGCATCTCACGAACAATAGGCACAACTCAACAAAGACAAACTGAATCTCATTCAATTGTTTTAATGAGCCTTGGTCATGGTTAATTGTACAGTATTGTCGACTGTGGACTTCTAGCATACTCTAACACTTTTCTCCTAAAGGAGGACACAATCATTTGGTGTTGAAACAATGACATGTGAAATCTAGGAACTGCAGGAACCAGATCAAACTTAAGTAAGTGGATAATGTGAGAAGAGATAGAATGTCCTATATAGTCTTCCCTTAGGAAGAAAAGGAGCTTGGGGATGGTGAATGTGAGCAAACAGGAGAGGCTGAGTTCCTTGCACTATCATTGCACTAGGATGTACAGCTGGCTTTTATTTTATTAAAAAACAACCCAGACTGTTCACACATCTCCTTCATGATTCATAG
This sequence comes from Urosaurus nigricauda, assembly GCA_034509955.1. NCBI lineage: Eukaryota > Metazoa > Chordata > Lepidosauria > Squamata > Phrynosomatidae > Urosaurus > Urosaurus nigricauda. Next base: position 168,510,270 of record JAOEGL010000001.1, on the reverse strand, counting down.
TTTGGCTTTTAGTTACAAATGAATTTTGGCAAACTGTAAGACTGGAACAGATTTCTACCTAGGATCTACCTAGAAATTGAGACCAGTCCTGGGAATTGTAGTTTATTGTGGCACTCTGAGCTCTCTGAAAAAGAATTTTTTTAAAAATTTTTATCTTTCTCTTTGTATTTTGTACTCTACTGTACCTCACTGAGAAGATACGTATCAATCCTTTCTCGTTTGTTGAAATTTGTAATAAAGATTAATTAAAAAAGAAAAAGAAGGCTAAATGTCTCACAAAACTACAGTTCCCAGAATTCCCTAGCATTGAGCCAGAGCAGTTAAAGTGGTCTCAAACTGGATTATTTCTGCAGTGTGTTTTGGACCTATGATAAATCATTTACAAGAATATAACACGCTTCAGCCTCCAGCAGGGAGTCAGTTCCAGCAGTTTATAAAATCCAAAAACAGACTATCCTTTACCTCTTATGCTAAAATACACTAGTGTTGTTTTTCACAAACAAGTAACTATGAATTAGTATGTAGAGATCTTGTAACACCTTTCAGACTAACTGAAAGAAAGAAGATGACAGCATGAGCTTTCATAGACTTCAGTCTACTTTCTCAGATGCATTTGGTGGAGTGGAAACCAGGGACAGACGGAGGGTCCTTAGGCGAAGGATGGAGCCACCCACTGTCCTTGGCTCAATGAAGGAGCTGGTGAGAGTGGCGAGGCATGCCACTGGCACCTCTGGAGAGCGACTCGGCTATATCTTTGAATTCTACAAGTAACTATGAAGATTGGGTATATGGTTCATTATCTTTCATTCAGAGAATGAAAGGCTTTCAATGTCTTCTTCTTCTGGAGTACATATTCATATACACACTTATGAACCCAAATCCAAAAGCACTGCAGTTTTCACCATATGCATGAGAGCTTTTTCTTTCTGCAATAACTCTCTGCTCCTTGAATATTCCTAGAGACTGGAAATGCCCACCAGAGACATCCCATGAGGCATGTAAGGGACTGCTGCCAGGAAGCAAATGTAGGCAGCCATCCATCCATAGTGTGCAACAACATACCAGTAAGTGATTTGCATATGCAACGAGGCCTCTCTAAATAGTGACCACTGGCTGTACCTCTTCTGAAGCACAACATACATAGAATGTCCTTTTTTAATCAAGAAAATTGTTTACAATCTCACTGTTCTGTACAGAATTTCTGTCCACAAAAATTATGCAAGAAAGGGACTGCATGTTTACATAAGTGCACTCAGTACACTGTTCAACTGACTATTAGTATTTATCACATTCTAAGAACAAAATGTCAGATTCTAATTCTGAGCATAACGAGGCTATGTATCACAACTGCGCAGTCGCAAAGTACTGTGCACGCTTTTATTTCTTCTGCATCAGATACTAATATTAGCTGGCTATAAATTTAACAGAAATATAGAAGCACACCCATTAATGGAAAAATAGGAGCAAACTATATCCTGCTAAATTAGGACACGATCAATTTTTAAAAATTAAAATAGCCTTAATATGTACATGTAAGTTTTTTTTTAAGATACCTTATAAGGACCCATCAGTCTTCTTTTTACATCCAGTCTGTAATTTCTAGATTGTTCAGGATTACTCATGTCTGTTGCACGCAACCGGAGAATTTCATAAACCCGTCTTGTATGTTGCTGACAAATAAGAGAAGCATATGAATCAAAAGTCCCAATATATGCAAGATTGCAGAATCTTTCAAGGTTCTTTAACCCCTTACCCTGTCTGTAAGCCCCAACATGTCTAAGTTCCAATCATTCTTGGAGCAATGTACTTTACAACAGTCCTGCTAAAAATATTTCAAGTCAAAAGTCTTGAAAATGGTATCATTTTGAAAGCTGTACATGCATTTTTGTCTGGACTGGGGAGGGGGGGGGGCAGAAATGATACCCTATACAACGTTGAGTTTGTTGGAATTTAAGGCAAACAGGTCTTTGCATTCATTCCCTCCCTCCTGCCCCAATGAAATGGTTTTAGAGAGACCAGGTAAAGAGGATATCCCCCTCTTCCCTCCCTCTTAACCCAATGTTACTTTAGTTGGAAGTTCCTCCTACCATCAATACTGAGATCCACGTGAGACCAACTTTGTGACAGAATCTGCCTCACAGATTCAGGCGCTTAAACCAATTGCCAGATGTAATGTGTTTTCTTCCCTGTGCAGCAACTTATTGCACCCCATAGGAGTTCAGGATGTGGAAAGAGGATTCCTCACAAAACTGGCTGCTATTACATCGATGTAACTACCTTCCCCCCTTCCTTCACTGTAAACCTTTTAATACTAAAAGCATCCACTGAGGGCAAAGGACAATTCATATAAACTTTACCCATTCAGTGGGGAAATATTTCTATTCCAGTGGGAACAGAGTGATATTTAAGATACTTTACAAAATGAGCAGATTAACCATACCAGAATTTAATACTGAATAATAATTAAATCAATTATTTTCAAACACATTTGCAGATCCATTCTCTTCTCTTTAGGGAACTAATTCTTTAAAATGTTTCTTGCTTTTCTTCAGTGTCTGAAGTAGTAATCCTCAGATGGCTGCAGCTGTGACACTCCAAATTTTGTCAAGAGGGCAACTCCATCAGACCTAGCCAGCACAGACAATGGTGAAGGATTAAGTGCACTCCAACATCATCCAGAGGACCACAGCTGACCACCCCTTACTAACTGGCATCAGGCACAATGGCCAAATTCAACTCTGAGGCAAAGGAATTCTTTTCAGGCAATATTAACCAAGTCATCTAGCATGTGCCTCCTAGCAGCTTGATGAAGACCTTTCTGAAGCTTCAATGTCTGGTTCTAATCGGTGCTAAGAACCAAGACCCAATGATGGCTGGTTTGGCTAACTCCCTGCAACAGGCAATTTCCAAAGCTGTCATTCACACAGTGCCTTGACTATTAGGCCTGATTAAAACCATGCATTAAAGAACTAGGAGGCTCTCAACTGAGACTCTACTGGGCACATAGTTGGCCTCTTCTCACTGTAGCAGAATGCACATAGCATAAGTGGTTGGAGCCCTGGCAGGCCACATTTGCTGACCACTGCTATCACAGGAATGCCTTGGATATTTTGTTGCACGAGAGGTGAGAATGTCAAATTGTTCATGCAGAAGCTTGAGCCTAAAGAATCCTGGTCATGGAATAGTCTTATTACATAAGGAGACTGATCCAATAAGAACCAGATCAATGAAAAACATGCTTTATTCTTGACATCTACTGCTAATTTATCTGGTATAATTCATTGTAACACCCTGATCCTGTGTTAAGAGCCCATTTGCTTTCACCAGATAATCTGACATTTTCAAACTTAATATCATATTTTTATTTCTAGGCAAGTAATGAGAAGTACAAAAGGCAATCATGCTTTGATGGAGAGTTCCTGCATGGCAGGGGGTTGGACTGGATGGCCCTTGTGGTGTCTTCCAACTCTATGATTCTATGATTCTATGATGTAACAGCTGTTCTGTTTTACTGCCACTTTTTCCTATCTATAGCACTTTGCAACCTATATATGGTGTACACTCTTCAAATCGTTCACTCTTCTGGAATTTTGCCCTTAAAAAACAGATGTCCTAAATTCCTCAAAGGCATTACTGAATCCTTTATGCTAGTGAAATTTTGGATTAAAAAAAAATGCTTCCTTCAGACCATGAGAAACCAGCTACTAAAAAAGACAATTTTTATTTGACAACAGCTTTGACCATTGCAGAAAGGTTTGTAAACAGGACTTCTGATCTAACAGTGGATTATGCTAAGTGTGTGTGCATGCACACACAAGGGAAAAGCTAAATCGACCAATTCCCCCTACCTCTGCAGCCTATAACTGCCACCCATTCTTGTGCAGATTTTCAGTATACTGCACAGTGAAGAGGGAATAGGTGAAAATGATCTTCTTCCATTAACAAATCTTCCATGAGATCAAAAGCCCTTCAGTGAACAGAGTGACTTCTCTTGTTTGCAGAAAGGCAACATAAGATGTAATTCATAAGGTGCTTTCTTCAACATATTTTAAGATCATATACCTTATTTACTTTCAACTTTTGTTGAGCTTCTGTTACCATATCTTGACTGAAACCTTCCTTGAGTTTTTCTGGAGAAAAGCAAGGTAAATCTTGACACAGTTTCACTAATACAAAATCTCGTAGTTTCACATAGTTTTCAGATGGATCTTCAGCTAAAGGAACAAAGCACAGCAGTTTTGATTTTTTTTTCCTTTACAGGTAAACCAGATCTAATACTCTTAAAAGTTCTCTTTCACTAATTGTTGTATTTGACTGCACATAATATATTTTTACAAGTTTAAAATGTAAGTTTAGATAAGAGCAGAACTGAATACACTTGGACCGCTAGGTACAATAAAAACTAATTTACACTTGGTGCTATTTGAAGCAGTCACATAATCACTCATAGTTGAGTCTAATGTTCTAAATATGACACATTTATATCTATACTATCTCTGCTTTCTGAAGTTTTGCTAACTGGACCAAACATACCACAAACCTGACATGATTTCAGCTCTAGACTTTTCTTTTTCTCTGAATTGTTTCTGTTTGAGAATCCTGTCTTGAACCTCCAATTTAAATACTTCAATTAATTTTTGTAGGTTGGATTTTAGCATGTTTTAATGGTATTTATATACTTTGTTGTACATCAATTTAAGACATCATTGTGTACAGAACTGTATACAAATTGTTTTACACAACAACAATCCAACAAAGTTGGGTTTATTTTAACAATTTTAAAAAATGCTATGATAAAAGAGAGATTCAATGCAGATTCGATGGCCTTTGAGTACTGCAGCTTAAAAGCTGCACTCCTGTTTGGAAATGAATTTCCAAGATACTTTCAGAAATGTCCTTTAATAAATACTAAATGCTCATTTTAGAAATGCATGGACTAACCTAAATGTTCAACTACTAGTTATAATAGAAATTTCAGTTTTGCTGCAAGTGCCTTCTATTGCTTATGAACAAATCAAGAAAGGCAATAGTCATAAGAAGAAGAAAACAAAACAAAACAAATTCAGATACTGCAGTTCTACTTGGTAAATGGAATCACTTTCATTAGTGTATTGGCACAAAAATCTAGTCTGAAGAAAACTGGATGCCTGAACGCTGAATTTAAATTTAAACGTTATCAAGTTTAAATAGCTAGATTTAAGTACATCTGGATATGTTCCCTACATTAAGAGAAAGGGATGCTCTCTATCATATAGAAATTATGGGGCTTTCTAGATTGGCAGGAAAGTGTGACATGAAATTGCCTTTTCCTTAATGCTTAGCAGCTGCACTGCAGCCTTTAGATGGAGCTGCGCTGTTCCGCAGTTTTTAAAAAAGAAGCTGGGAAAACCAGCACCTTTTTAAAGGCACTTCTTCTCCCTTAAAAAGCAAAAAAAGCGTTTTCATGGCACACTTTCCCTTTTTCTCATCTAAAGGCTAGAGTTTCATGCAGCCATGAACACACTTCTTTTTGCCAATCTAGAAAGCCCCTATGTTTTCTCAACACAGTCTCTTCTTTCAACTTCTTTCATTAAAAATATGTTGATTTATAATATTCAGATTTTTATACGTAACTCCTGCTAGCATTAACTTGTCACTACGATCTTATCTGAATGGCAGTTGTTTGTTGTTAACTGCCTATCAAGTCAACTTCGACTTATGGCAACCCCATGAATGAGAACCTCCAAACCCTATTACCAACATGCCTGGCATAGTGCAGACACAGGGCCACAGCTTCCTTGATTGAGTCTATCCATCTGGAATGCTGTCCCTTTTCCTATTGTCTTCTACTTTACTAAACATTATTGCCTTTTCAAGTGAGTTAGGACTTCTCATGATATAGCCAGGGCCAAAGTATGATAGTCTGTTTAGTCATCTTGGCTTCTAGGGAGAGTTCAGGCTTGATTTGCTCTAGGACCCATTTATTGCTGTGTGGTTGGTTTGTTTTTTGTATTAGTAGAAATCTTCTCCAGCTCCACATTTCAAATGAGTTGATTTTCTTCCTGTAAGCTTTCTTCACTGTCCAACTATCACAACCATACACATAAATTGGAAATATGGCAGCAATGACAGTCCTAACTTTAGTAACCAGTGGTATATAATTACATCTAGTTCCTTCATAGCTGCCCTTTTAGGTTCTAGTTGTGTTCTAATTTCTTCACTGCAGTCTTGTGATTCATTACTGAACCAAGGTCTCTCTCCCTCTCTGGCTTTTCTTTGTTAACGAAGATTCAGGAAGGACTTATCCTACGCTTTCTACAAGCACGTTGATGACTAAAAAGGCCAATCCAAAATAAACAAGTCCAGTTGCAGAGAGCACAGCAGAAAGTTTCCTTGGGTGATGGTTCCAATTTGGGGTTCTTTCTGCGTTGTTGTTTCTCTTCGAGACTCGTTCGGCGTGAGTTCTTGAAAGAGGCCGCAGCATTGTAGATAGTGCGTGCCCATGCCTCCTGATGTGAGGGCAAGGCAGACCACTGTTGGTAATCAATTTGGCTGAGCTTGAGATGGTGTTTCATTAAGTCCTTGTATCTCTTCTTTGGGGCGCCCCTCTTACACTGAGCCATGGCGAGTTCACTGTAGAATACTATTTTTGGCAGGTGGTGGTCCTCCGGAAAATCTTTAACTATTTCTATGTCTTCATTGTCTTCTTTAAAGTTATATAAATCATCTGTGGTCATTATTGTTTTCTTAATGTTCAGTTGTAAACCTGCCTTTGCACTTTCATCCTTAACTTTATTCAGCATTTGTTCCAAATTTTTGCTATTTTCTGCTACTAGTATGGTATCTTCTGCATGTCTGATATTGTTGATTTTCCTTCCTCCAATATTCACGCCTCCTTCCTCTAAGTCTAATCCTTGTTTCATGTATTATAATACAATATTATCATACTACTATCATGCATAATATTACTAAATACATAAGATCTCTCTTAAGTTTGCTGCCTTGGGCAATTCAGTTACCACCACAGGTTATTCTGAATATGGGTTTTTCATTTGTGAAGCTGACTTATGAATTTACTGAACTCCAACTAACTGCTTACGGTAGTACTGCAATGAATGAAATGGAGCAGCAGGATGAGTGACATCTCCCTCTCAGTGCAAAGTGCACAGTGTAGGTAAGCCACCTTAGCCAAGATGGAATAAATATCATCTTTAGAATCTCTTCAATACATTTTGCATATTCACTTTCTGTGTCTTCCCAGCAGAGACAATCAGAGCTCATTACAGCTTGAGTAAAAGCAAGTGCAAACGAATTACCATTTCCTTTTCCCAAAGGAACTATAATTTGGTACAACTTTTCTTGCAATCGTGTCTTGTCATTACACTGGATACAGAACTGTCTGCTAACTACAGTCACTTGGAAGTAAGATTCACTGAAAATAACTGGAATGGCTTATAAATAATAGGAAGTATGGCTCACTGGTGTCCAAATTATGCACTGGATGCTGGATGCAATGTGCTCATTCTGAATGTAATCTGACTGCTGCATCCAGTAATTAACATAACTAAAGAGTCTTAGCAGCTGATGCTTTATTCTTAAAGCAGGAGTCATTACTGGTCAAACATAGAGCAATGCCTATCACTTGAGAAAGTCCATCTTAACAGTTTCCAACCTAAAAAAAACTATTGGTTCTTTTGAGACAAAGAAGTCCAAGTAAAGACATAATTTTCTTATCAAGAGCTGTGAGTACAATTTTGTTTACTGGGCACCATGGCCTTCTATATCATGTTATAATTTTATAACACACTGAGGGCAATCCTGGGAATGATATAAACATATCCAAGAAAACATGAAGTTGGCCAGAGCAGGGAATTAAAAGTTTAGAACAGGAACAGTAAGTACTAGTTATAAAAAAAACGTTCACAGTTCATTCAAATTTATGTGAACAAGGTCCACAAATTAGCAGACATTTTTCATTTCTCTAATTTAATTAGTTTATATCTTGTTTCCTCTAAAAATAATGCTCAAGATGACTAATATCAAAATACATAAAACAGCAATACTATAATTAAAATACAGAAAAAATCAAATTTGAAAATAGATACAGGAAATAGGGAGGATCAAATTCACAAAAGTAAGAAATTCATGAAAAACACATCAGTAGGTTAACCAGTTCAATCTCCTGTTAAACCAACAACTACTTTATAAATCTGATTACCTTTTACATCTCCCTCAGTTTGAGGCACCCTTTATATATTGCCACCTTATAACTTTCAATGCCATCTCACTTTCATAATTTCCTATCCTCCCCCCATCTCTCCAACCCAATTTTCCCTTAACAGCAGCAATGAGAAATGGATGAAAAAAAGAAATTCATCTCTCTATACCTTTCAAACTCCCAGTCAAAAACAGCATGCTCCCTAGCAGATTATTCTACAGGGCAATTTAAAATCTGTTTTAGAGCAGTTTTACTGAAAAAATACACACCATGTTCCATGTATTGATGCAGTGGTCTGTTGTTGTTTTTTAGCCACTGTATGGCCTAGCTTTTTATCTTTGTATTGTTATAAATGCATTACTGATAATGCTATTTATAATCAGATACATTTAATTAGAATGTTGTCCATAGACATTACTATTTTATAATTTATTTTATAGAAGAAGATAGAAAGTGATATGGTGGTTACATGGGACTGACATAAACAGAACTGCCATTTATATAACAGAAATAGGTCTAAGCAAACTTTATGATTTAATTATAGATTGTAAATCCACAACCTAGCACCACCAGATGTGTTAGCACATTTGCTGGGGATGATGAGAGTTGCAGTTCAACACATCTGGAAATTACCAGATTCAAAAAGGTTATTTTATGGGTGTTGCATTGGTAGTCAACTTCACGCCACAATCAGTTTTTGAAATTCAAAGGAAATTGAACATAATAATTCTATGGTCGGGGAAACAGCTCTAGTCTTACTAGGCATATGCAGACCTAGAAGAATCCAAGATTTAGACTGATCAAAGATTTAAATACAGTTGGCCTTCCATATTCATGGATTTAAACATCCACAGATTGAAAATATTCCAATAAATAAAAAAATATCCCAAAACAAGCTTGATTTTGCCATTTCATGTAAGAGACACCATTTTACTATGCCACTATATTTAATGGAACTTCAAACTCCATGGATTTTGGCATCCATGGGGGCTCCTTGAACCAAATAACATCATATAGAAAGGGCCCACTATAATAACCTGGCAGTGACATTTTACAAATGTATATGTGTTTGAAATTTTGTTTTTCCAATTAGTTCAGATTGCCCTTCAAATGTAATCTTTTTCTAAGGTTTATAAGAAAATTAATCGAGGGATATGCCCACTAGGATATTTAAATGTGGCTGAACAGAGGTATGACCATGGCCCACATAACTATACAATTCATTCTAAACATCCTAGGGGCCTTTAAAGTACAGCTACTTTCAAAAGCAATTTGTTCCAGGACATATGTAGACAGTGTGGCTCTCAGTCCTGCATCATGTTTTAAATACTGATAAATCAGAAACAATGCCTTTCTCTTACTTCCTCCAGCAGAAATTTTTGATGAGATTTCCCTACTTTCTTTCAGCAAATACAATGAGCTCTAATTTGTAAGATATCATAGACTATTGGATTTATTGTGGCATCTTTTGAAGTGAGCTCTAGTCCTCAAAAGCATACACTAAAATATGTCTGTTAAGAGTCAGTAAATCTGAACCACCACCAAAGTTCACTCCAGTATTGTTTTAAAATTTCTACACATTCCAAGTTCATGCTCATCAAGCATTCATACTTTTCATCTCCAAGGTCATAAAAATGGTGCAGACAGTTTTAGTGTTCAGAAAGATAATGTTTCACACAGTGTTTTTCTGATTTAGTGCTTTGCCTTAAGGAAGCAAGCGCTGCAAGGAGTTTCAAAAACCTAAATCTCTTGTCAAGTCAGCTGCGCAGTCTGCAATAAAAATGGCTAATTAACTGGTAATCCTTTCATGCCAGGGATTGGATTTCCATGGTGCACTGTTCTCTGTATGGAAAGGATTTGAAGAATTACATTATGCACAGTTCTTATGTAAGGAAGGGTAGCATTAACCTTGACCTCTGCATAAGTTAATCTTTGAAAGATAATTTAATTTTGACAGATGAATTTGGAAAGTTATGGTATTGACTGTCAGGAAAGTAATATTCAAAGCTTCATATAAATGAATTCCCATTTCCAAAGGAAGGCTCATTTTACATACCTGTTATATCAAGTACTGTAGGGGATGACATATAGTATCTGTGAACTGTTTCTAAAAGCTGAGCCCCATGGCCTTCGCCTTGGAATGGAGGCAATATCAGCATTTGGCTAGAGGTATGAACAAGAAAAAAGTTTTGCAGAAAATAAGAAATGTACCCCCACCCTGGAAACAAACCTGTTTTACCTTGGGTGAGACTTTCAAATTCACTAAACAAAAGATTTTATATACAAAACACTTTTTAAAAGTGCCAGTCTATCACACTATAGATTTGAGATTCCACCCCATTTCAAGTACAAACAATGAGATAACTAAGTGCAAAGCAAAATAAGTTTAAATTCAAAACCTCTCCAAAACCAACACCCTTACAAACAAGTATAGTATTGGGAACTTCAACAGTACTCTCTTCTGAAATAAAAGGCAAGGCACGTGTTATGCTGCCAATTACCTTACACGTGGCCGGGTTTTGTCTGGGTACACATAGTAATTATAGACTGTCATATAGCCTACGGTCGCAAAGAGCGTAGCTCCGTCCTTATTATACTTCTCAAATCTGCAGATAAAACAGAAAGCCAAGCAGGTCAATTACAGTCGCGCTCCCATGCAGTGTCCATTTTCTTTTCCATTCTCTGACTGAATTTTCAGTGTCAGCAAGCTACTCTGTGAGGGCCCAATGGGTACACCTGCTATGTTCTGAATGTACAATTCACTTAATTGGTGTGCAGCAACTTGGATAAATCAGACCTCTTTACAGCACTTCAGCGCACTTGCCTATTATAAAGATGAATAGGTGGCAAGTAAAAGAAAACACAGGCAAAGCTCATTTTACTGTTTAAGCCCTACATTCAGGGCTCCAACAGACAACAGTATTTAATTTGGCTCTATTCTCAAGGTCTCGCAAAGCATAATGGATGCAAACTCCAATCGGATAAACAATAGTTTTTCCTTTCCTGGGAAAAATATCATTATACTGTCCCAATAATTGGCTAGCCACAATTAAAATGCAGCCTTTGTGGAGGTAATAAGGTCCACTGTTGCTTTAGAACTGTACTTACACTAGAAAGTAGTTCCATCTTTCATCATCCACGTCAATAAAGCTCGCTGTTTCAATAAACCACATCAAGAAGGTCTGAAGCCTTTCATGATAGTCTCGAAAGCCTAAGCATGTCATGTCAGCCTAGGGAAAAAGGCAAAAGAAGTCAGGTGAAACTCCTCACAGAAAGGAAGAGTATCTTGTCAGACATAATAAAATGCTTTGGTAGAAAATTATTCATAAGCCCATTGGAAAAGGGTTATCTTGCAAACATAAAGTGTAACATATATTGAAAATATCTTCTTGAGGATAATTCAAACATTATAATGAAAGTGGCATCTTTCTGCTAAGGACAAGACTTTGAAGGTTTCTTTTTACCTTATATATTTGATATGTTATGTCTTCGCCTGCTTCTTCATTATGAACAGAATATGTGTGCAGCAATATCCCAAATGGCTTGAAGTTAACCTCTTTTTCCAGCAAAGATACAAAGTCATCTGTACTTCTGCTAAAGCCTGGTGGAATTATTTCTCTAATTTTAGTTTCCACATCATCTGCCTGAAACCCAAGGAAAAAACAGAGAGAAAAAAATAAGAGTCTATTTCCTACAGAAAATCTAGGTAGGATAATCTTTTGAATAAATACTTTAGCGATTCAAGATCTAGGGAGAGTTCAAGTCCAATACATAAGATAGCTTCCTATAGTTTTCCTCAGACCTTTGACCCAGCCACAATATAATGCCGGGTTTCTTGGCACTCACTAGATGCCCCCTTGTGGTCCTTAATATACAAAGCTCAGAGCATCCAGACCCCCCCTTCCAGATCAGAGAAAATAGTCAATATATCACAGTATTCAAATCTACCATTCCTAGGGATGCACTAGAATTTTTATGCAGTTATAGTCTTCTAAATTTAAATTTTGCTGAGGGAAACTGTATGCACTCCTAACCAGAGGTGTGTATGTGTGAGAGAGAAAAAAGGCCTGGCCATTCACATTATAATTGATGTCCACCACTTAACAGTCAATTCTATGGTCTATTTTTCAACTGTCTTCCCCCCCCCCCCAAACTACAGCAAAAGAACTAATACCTGTAATATCAAGTGGGATTCCAGAAGTATTACCAATAGAGAGAAAATACTAGTTTGCCAAGTGTAATTAAAAATGGCTGAGGCCTGAAGACAATATTCTTAAAGTGTCATGTTGCCACTGGTCACATATTAATGATTAAATGTTTTGCACATGACACCATACTACTAGTAGAAAACATCACAGACCTAGAGCAATTACTGAGGAAAGACAAGGAAGAAAGTGCAAAAGCAGGCTTACTGTTAAACATATAAAACACAAAAATAATGCCCATGAAAGATATCCATAAATTCAACCTAAACAATGAGGAAATAGAAATAGTAAAAGAGTTCCTGTACCTTGGATCAAACATTGATCAGAATGGGGATTCCAGTCAAGAAATCGAAAGAAGACTAAGAATGGGGAGGGCAGTTATGAAAGAACTAAAAAAAAAAAAAAATCCTCAAGAGCAGACATACAACGAAGAACAAAAGTCAGAATTGTACAAGCTACTGTGTTCCCCATTGCCATGTATGGACGTGAGAGTTGGACAACTAGGAAAACCGATAAAAGGTCTGAGAGCTCCCTGGAAGCCAAGATGAGCAAACTGAGACTGTCATACTTTGGTCACGTCATAGGAAGACACGGCTCATTAGAAAAGACCATAATGCTAGAAAGATGGAAAGAGAGAAAAAGAGAGGAAGACCACACACTAGATCCGTGATGGCGAACCTATGGCACGCATGCCACAAGTGGCACATGACGCTATTTCATCCAGCAAGGGCCAGGAAGGAGGAGGAACAGGCACGCGCCTGTCTGTTCCTCCGCCTTCTCCCTACCGTTTCCTGGCCTCCAGTTATCTCTCTGAGACAGATGGAAGCCAGAACGTGGCACTGGTAAGGAGGAGTCACAGAAACGCACCTCTGGCTCCTCCCCCTGGCCATCTCCTGGCCTTCAGCTGCCTCTCCGAGACAAGTGGACTTGAAATGGGCAGGGGGAGGAGGAGTGACCAGCACATGGCAGTTGTTTCTCACCAGAGATCTTTCTCGGTCCCCAGCTGGGGGCAGAGAAAGGTATGGGGGGGGGGAGAAGAGGACAGGCCGCATGCCCACTCCTCTTCCTCCCCACAGGCCCTGCTTGACCCCCAGCTGACTCTGGAGAGACAGCTGGGGGTCAGGAAAGGTTTGGGGGAGGAGGACTGGGTGCATACCAATTCCTGCTCCTCCCCATGGGCCCTTCCTGACCCTCAGATGTCTCTCAGAGACAACTGAAGGCCGGGGGAAGGGCAGGAGGAGGAGGATCAGCGGATGCATGCTCATGCCCCCCTCCCGGACCTTCCCTGGCTTCTAGCTATCTCTCAGAGACAGCTGGAGGCTGGAGAAAGGATGGGGGAAGAGGTCCCCCCCCAGAAACCCCAGCCCCAGAGGGTGGAAGTCCCATGTCCAGAGGGCAGAAGTCCTGCCCCAGGCACCCATCCCCACCTCCGGGGGGGGGGGGAAGAAGCCCCGCCCTTGGCACACGGACCCAAAAAGGTTCGCCATCACCGTGCTAGATGGATGGACTCCATTAGGGAGGCCATGGGCATGAATCTGCAAGAGCTGAGGACAGCGGTGTAAGATAGGGAGTACTGGAAATCTCTCAGCCGCTAGGCAGCCATGAGTTGAGATTGATTTGAGGACAGTTAACAACCAAAATTTTGAATCAGCAACAGTAATGCTTTCCCATTAATGAACAGACTTGGTAGGGACCTAAAAGTCATAAAGACCAACTCTCTGCCAACACAGGAGTTAAAGTTTTGAACTTGGATTTTGAAATTATTACTATCTGAGAAATAATAGAGGCATTTCACTGTAATAGAGAAGTAATTAATCACCTCTGACATAACACAACCCCCAAAACAAACGGGACTTTAAAAAAGAAGTCAGTAACCCAAATCCATATAAATCCTGGCTGACATGTTATCATTAAAGAGATGTTTTTGCTCAGATCTTTTACTCTCAAGAGTTGGCTTGAGAAACTTTCCTTCCTTCCTGCTGCTAAGTTCTAGCGAAACAGCTCACCACCCTGCACCAACTAAATGCAGGCAATGCTGCGTTGGTGATCTGCAAGGGTGGTTTTGTTGTAAGTACACATAAAAAACTTGTAACTTGATATTGAACTTAGTGAACATTTTAATCAACATTTCCAGGGAGCAAATGTTCAATACCATCTCAGGTTAGCAAAAGGCTACCAAACAAATGAAAATATCTTGCTAATTAACAGGCAGCACCAGAATAAAAACTAACTTTTTCCAAAGCCAATTAAACCAGAATACACAAAAATTTTGAATACAAAGTTCTCATAAAAATATGGACTTGGAAAGATGATTCCAAATAAAAATACTGTATAAACAAATTTTTAAAAAACCAAACAATTGTAACAAAATTTTACTCATATGATTCATTCTAAAATCTTGCTTAACCAAAGGACAAGATGAGAATAAATTCTGTAGGCAATATTGCCTTAAGACTGTCCTTGTTAAACAGCCAAGTGAATGTTACAAATTATCAGCTGAGCAGACATCATAATCCTTTTCAGGCCCCCAAAAGACCACTTGATTGAATACGTTTACTACTTCTCTTTCACCATGAATATTTGATGAAGTTTCACAATAACGTATTGGCGCTTCTCACCAGGCAATAAAACTTAATGAATTGGTCTCAACTTAACAAAACCCTACTCCTTCAATACAATCCCTAAAAGCCTGACATTACATTCAACAAAATGAGCTTACACTCTATTCAAACCCTGCTTTGAACAATGAGCCCAGGTTCTTACTTAATGTAGTTTGCCTCGAGTTCAGCTGTAATGTTTGTATTGTATCTATTTCCATAAGGACTGACACAAGAACACTTTGTGTTAACTTACTAAGCAGCTCTTTCACACCGTTTACATGCATGATGAGTATTAATTCTAAACCAAGACCCTTGCTACTTAGCATTCAAAACAGGGAATTAAGACGCTTAGGACAAAGTACACTACAAAAGGCTAATACAACACACTACTAATTCCTGTCCTTTCAACTATCAGCCCCCTTAAGCAGAAGCAATGCACCTGCAAATGAATAATACTTTACTATCAGCTAAATTTTGAGGATATAGAATATGGGTGCATGGCCCAAGCACACTTCATTCTTAGTGCTTTGGTGCCCTCCAACATTCATATTTAATCAGATTTACATGCCTAAAGAACCATTTATGTTAAGAAAGAGAGAGCTCTACAACCCTTGCTTTTGTTTTGCACTACTGATTTGAACAAACTTTAACAACATTTTTCTAAATTAAACAGATTTAGTAAAAGTGTAGTAAGAACTGCATCTATAAAACTGCAAAACTAGCTCTTATCAAGAATAACACTTTATAAACTATGAAGGAGCTCTAGAGAGGAACAATGATCACTAAATATCAGTGCATTCTAACTGGAAAGAAGGTCATGACTATTATTTGTTAAAGTTGATCACCATATTGCAACCCAATAGATTATTAATTTGTTACAATACATATCTCCTAATGTACCATGTTTAACAAAGTCAGGACACTTTATTGAAATATGTTCAGTGTATAAAGTAGCACTTTTCTGGGAAATTAGACTTAATATATGACAATTTAACATTGAGGATTTCCTATTACTGTATAAATAAGAAAAAAGATATAAATTTCTCAATTTCAGCAATATTTCTAAACTTGTTTTACCACACAAAAACACTGACACTACAAGTCTGCCCCAATACTACACCTCTATACTACGCTTACACTGTTATCTCCCTTCATTGGCTTCTACCTACAAGGTTCTGGAAATGTGAGAAGTTGCTATATTATATGTTGCTCTATTATACAGAGTAGGCAGAAGAAAGAAGAGGACAATACAGATTTTGTATTCTCAGCATTGGCATTTAGCATTGTGGCTAATTCTTTAACCACAGTATCACTTAATATTTCATATTTAGCATCAAATGTACTAAGAAACAGTAGGCTAATCCACCCTGCTGATTAGCAGACTAATGCGCTGAGACCCATTCTGTATTTTATATGTAACAAAGCAGTATCATACAGTTGGCCTTCCATATCCACTGATTCTGCATCCATGGAGTCAACCACCCACAACTTGAAAATACTGTATATATGTATTTTTTAAAATTCCAAAATTTTACCATTTTACATAAGGAACACAATTTTACTTCACCATTGTTATAATGGGTCTTGAACATCCACTGATTTTGGTATCCACAGGGGGTTCTGGAATCAAATCCCAGGGAATACCGAGGGCCCACTCTATGTTCAAATATCTACAGGCTAATATTCTGTTCTGTGCAGGGATAAAAATATTTTGTAAAAGTGAGGTCCAGTTTTCAATAAGACTATTGGACAATATTAAGGAGTAAACAGAACAAGGAAAATGGGTGCTGGAAAAGCTAAAACAGAGGGGAAAGTATAGGGTAGGTAAGTGATGAGAATGGGAAAACCTGTTATCTTTAAAAGTGCATTTTAAATAAGTAATGAAATTTGAAAGAGACCAATTTAAAATGGTAAAGTAGGCGTGGGGGCAGGGAGAGGCTGGCAGTTTATGATCCATTCCTGCACATTTGGTTTGTCCCTCAAGTATTGTACCAGTATGTATATGCCTCTGAAATGTGGGCTTAGCTTAATTTAAAGGGCCAACACAGCATGGAGAAATGTTTGAAGAATTAAATTTTATCTATAAAAGCTTAACTAGGAAGGAGAACTGTTGTGAAACCAACTATTTGCAATATATTCCTAATTACAAAAACAACTAAAAACAATTGGATAAAGTTAGAAGAATATATATCTGATCTAATAGAACTATACCCGAAAGCTCATATTCTTATGGCAGGAGACCTTAATGCCAGAATAGGCCAAACAGACCGAACACTGTACTCCCACTTCCAGCAAAATATTCCAGAAGAAGACACTGCTCACCCTATACCTATGAAACAGTCAAAAGATAAAGGATGCAATTGTGCCGGCCTCTTTTTGATGCAACTGGTAAACAAACTTGATTTAGTTATCTTAAATGGGAATGTTGAAGGCAATGTACCTGGTGAATATACTTACTTGTCTGGAACAGGGGCCTCTACAATATATTATGCTATAGCCTCATATCGCTTATTAAATGTTCTATCCAGCTGTTATGTGAGCAAACGCCTAGAGAGTGACCATCTACCTCTAGTACTAAAACTCAATATCTCTACTTAGAACATCCTCACAGAGTGTTAAACATTGACGTGGAAAAGAGATTTACAAGAATAAAATCGTCAAACAAATTAAATCAAAAAGCATCAGCATTATTACATTCTGCAAACAGTCTTTATCTATGGAAGAACTGATAACCACTGTTTCACCTGTATCAGCCGTTACCCTATTTCCAAGAATTAATTTCAAATTTGCAAGACTGCTTGAAACCTACTGATACATCAAAAACTTACATCAAAAGATCTAAGCATTGGTTTGACCATGAATGTGTTGCCATGAAAAAATCTCTATCAACAATACAGAAAAAAAATCTGCTCACAATACCCCCTGAATTGTTTGCATTAAAAAAAGAACTATAAAAATCTAATTAAAATAAAAAAGAACCTGGATATAAGAGCCCCATGGCAAATCTTAATAAATGTGTCAAGAAATAAAGACTCTGCAACTTTCTGGCAAGTGGTTTCAAATGCCTGGCCCAAAACAACACCAAATGTAAATTTGAGCTCAATATAAATAATCTACCAAAGTTGCCCCCCCGTTTCCACTAACAAAACAAAACAAACAAACAAATAAACAAAAAAAACACAAAGGCTTCTAATTTCCAAACTAGGAAATTAAAAACCAGGTAAAGTTCCAGGCTGTGATAATATCCCACCTGAACTACTGAAAGCAAATATAGACTGGTGGGCCCCCATACTTGCAAGTCTGTTCATCTGGATAGATCACATAGCACATATCCCTGAAGATTGGGGGTTAGCTATCATCATCATGATCTACAAAAAAGGTGATAGATTTGACCCGGCTAATTATAGACCAATCAGTTTGCTGAGTATAATCAGCAAACTATATGCTTCATATCTACATGAAAAACTTCTTGACTGGTTAGAGCAAGAGAACATTCTTGCAGAAGAGCAAGCTGGGTTCAGAACAGGTCGAGGAACGATTGACCAAAGACTTATTCTGTAACATCTCTCAGAAAAGTATGAACCAATAAATGAAGGCCTCCATGTAGCATTTATCAATTTTAAGCAAGCTTTCGATTCAATCTCCTGGAAAAAGCTTTGGAAAAAATTCAAATCCACTAACATCGACAAGAGATTGGTGGTGCTCATGAAGAAGCTATACGAAAATACATTTCTGAAAGTCTGATGTAGTCCTGCTGGGCATTTAGCAAGACAAATATCCACCCATGTAGGAGTAAGACAAGGCTGTATCTTAGCCCTCACTCTGTTTAACTTCTACATTAACTCTTTAGTTTCCCATTTGGAATCAATAAACTCATATCCCCCCCAACTAGCAGACAGACCGGTGTCTGTGCTCCTGTATGCAGATGACCTAGCCCTCCTATCACAGTCAAGAATAGGCCTGAGATGCCTCCTAAGTGCTCTAGTCTCTTACTGCAAAGATGAACTGTTGACAATAAATTATACCAAAACAAAAGTCTTGATATTCAGTAAAAAAGATGAAACATAAATGGAAAATTGATGGACACCAAATAGAACACGTTGCCTTTTATAAATATTTAGGTATAATTTTCCAGTCAACAGGTTCATGGAATCTGCAAATGAAGCATGCCACTGCAAGTTCCCAGAAAACAAAACAAACTAACAGCTTCATTTATATACCGCTTTATACCCTTAGGGAGTGTCTAAGCGGTTTACAATTGTAAGCTATTTGCCCCCCAACAATCTGGGTACTCATTTTAGCGACCTCGGAAGGATGCAAGCCTGAGTCAAGCTTCAGCCCTTTGCTGGTCTTGAACTCGCAACCTTTCGGTTTTGAGTTAGTGGCTGCAGTAAAGGCATTTAACCACCAGGGCTGATACCAGAGAAGTACTAAAGCACTCATTTCTTTCTTTTACACTAAAGGTGAGCAATACATTCCTGCAGCCATGCAGGTTTTTACTAGCAAAGTAATTTCTCAGATGTTGTATGGCTGTCAGATATGTATAATTGATAACTACTCACCTTTTGAAATTGTACAGACAAAATTCTTAAGAGCTATTACAGGAATCCCTCCCGGTGTCCCAAATGTAATACTGCAGTTGGAGACTGGGCAAATTTGTTTGGAAACACAAATTCTGATGCTTACAGTAAATTTTTGGTTAAATTGACTTTTTCCCCTGTCAGACTCACTCCACTAATTTTGACAGATATTTTTCAATCTAAATGGAAAAAGTCAGTGTTAACAAAGCTACAAAATTTGGGACTCCTGGCTGACACCTTCCGGTCTATGGGGTTTACTAAAGCCAAAACAGCCATAATTCAGCGTATAAAAGATACAGAATACCAAAATCATTGAAGTTGGTCTGCGAGTTATCCCAACTATTGGGTTGTGCGGAACCATTTACTGTACTAAATTACATGACGAACCTTTTTATCCCCAAACACAGAAAAGCTTTTACCCTATCCAGATTAAATGTTATATCATCAGCACTACTGAAGGGCAGATATAGCAAAACTCCAGTTCATAAACGACTACGTCCCTGCAACACGGGAAATGTAGAAACTGTTAATAATGTTCTGTTCCACTGTCCCTTTTACTGTGATTCTTGTAAAGACCTGATCACTCCTATTCCTTTAAAAAAACCAGGGAGATCTGAAACTTTTTATTTAGAACATTTGTTGTCTGATTGGAATTCTTATATATCTTATAAAGTAGCACAATTCTGTGCATCTGCTCACTTGAAGGAAAAGCATAACAAACCATAGAGAGCAGAATCATTTTAGGATATGTCTCTAAACATGTTCTTACTTTTGTTTTTATTCATCTGAATACAATTGTCCCTTTATTATATTATCCTATTTGAATTTATTTTTTACCAAATAGAAATGCTTTTTTTATTTCTATTTATTTTTTCTTAATCAGTAGGTTTTTGTCCTCCTGTTATTTTAAACGAAAACAGTATTCTATGTGTTATTCTATTTTTTATGCTGCGTGAATTATTATTATTATGTTTTTATTTAACTGACTTGTTGGTCATTGACCGTAATAAAGTTATTCATTCAATATGTATTCCAGCTGCAATCCTAATCTGGTAGGAAGTCTCATTGAACACAGCGGGAGTTCAAACATGCATAAGATTGTGCTGTCAGACACACTAGAAAAATAGCTGGCAGAACAGACATATTTCTCTAGAAAAAAATACCTGAGACCTATGTCTAAAGCTTGAAGAGTTACTTTTTAAAAGTAATTTGTTCTTTTACTGAACAGTGTAAAAATAAATTAGTTGCTAATATTTAGTACAATGATGAAGACAGGTAACTTGTGTCATCTGTTACACTGCTCACTGTGTTCCACTACTTTGTTACTTTCTGAGAAAACCCTTAGGATTGACAAAAGATTGGCACAAAACGTGAAAAATCCCTGTGGCCTATGAAGGTCCTGCAAATATGCCTTTTAAAAGTAATATTTGAAAATAACTACTGACGTAAGTTACATCAATAAAGTAAATTTGCCCGTATTCATTGCATTACTTTTGAAATGTGGCTTCCTTTCAGGCTCATTACCTGCCTGCATTGTTCTTTGGTTCTGAAAATTGATGGCAGGTGGCAAGACAGAGTATTCTACTAAATCTGCTGACCCTATGAGCAAAGTAGGGATTTAAAAATACTCAAAGACACAAGTAACACCCCCCCAAAGGGGCTTCTAGAGTGTTGGGAAGCAAGAGGATCCTCCTGAAGCCCCTTTCTCTCTCCCCACCCACAACTTTGAGTAGACTTGAAGACTACATCCCTTCCTCTGCAGCCCAGACATACCCTTTTTCTGCCTTCCTAATACAGTCATGTAGTGGCTTGTCAGGAGGACAAGTGACAACTGCACAAAGTGGACCACTGCCAGCTATGTTCTGATTGCTGCTGTATGACAATTGTATCCTCCAAGATCTCCAGAGGACGCCCAAGAGGATGCCTGCATCATTGTGAACTGCTATTAGAAAACAGCCAGTGACTAGCAATTGTCTTTGCTTGGTTGACCCTCCCAATAGTCACTATATGGCTAAACTGGAGGAATGGGGGTGAGGGGCAACCAAGTGAGATTCAAACACTGTAGGTCAAAAGTACAGGTGTAGGATATGAATTAACATAAATAATGATATACCACATTCAAATGTGTACAGCTTTTTATATACATATAGAACAGGAAAAAATCACTTATATTTACACTTGTAAGTTCAATGCAAATGAATTTAACTAGAAAAGAAAACTTGGTAATTTACAGCGATTCATGATTAATGTGTCATGGGACTAATCTCCCAAAATAAATCACAGTTGATGCAAATGTTGTGGCAATAAACGTATTAACAAGGAAAATGTGGCATAGAGGTATGAGTGTTAGACTACCACTCTGAAGACCAAGGTTTGATTCCCAGCTCAGCCAAGACTTGGGCAAGTCATACACTCTCAACTTCAGAGGAAGGCAATGGCAAACCTCCTCTCAACAAATCTTGCAAAAAAAACCCATGACAGGTTCACCTTAGACTCTCTGTAAATCGGAAACAACTGGAAGGGTCACAACAACAACAATATAAATGAATTGGTAGAACAGAATTGCAAGTAAAATGTACAGAGTGCATTACAGATAATGTGTACATAATGAACAGAGCAGCTCCCCATCCCCTTCCTCTGGCCATCATATGGGAAGGGGGAGTATCTGAGGTATATCTGTCACCAGTTATCATAGCCAGAAATGTGGAATCCTCCTCACTCAGCTGCCCCATGACCACCACAAAAACCAGCCACTATATGGCCAGAGTGGGGAAAGAAAAAATTGAGTCGGGGTGGAGGTGGAACAATGACTTTCTTCCTCCTATAAAATAATCTTTGAAAACTACAGTTTCCACAAATATTCCCACAGTGGTAAGAACATGGTTTAAATTACTCATTCCCCCCTGTGGGAACAAGTACTTTAAACAAACACATCCCCGGTGCAACAACCCAAACTTATTTTGTCTTCCAGTATGGTTTTGTTACTCTTCTCCTTCCCAATAATACATTTTCCTCACACCCTGGGTCCCACTAGCTAGCAGCTTTATCCTATTTAAGCAGAAGATGAAGAACAACAACCTGGAGCCAATAAAAATGAAGGAATGTTTCTTGTATTTGAGAATTATAAGAAGCTTCACGTATACACAGACACTTGAGAGGTTTTTTAGGATCTCAAAATTAATTAGGAATACAACATTTACTGCACCATACAATAATATTAATAATTATAATAATATCAATACAATATTTACCGCAATATTTATGCACCATTTTAGTACCATCCAGTATGACGAATGTCAGCTCCCTTTATGCTGTCTTGTTAAAAAACAACAACACTAATGAGACTTAAATAATGAGTGATGCTTTTTGGAAGGAATTCACAACTAAATTATTCAGTAGAGGTAGATGATTATGTGTATTTCTGGTCCATGTCATTTTTATGTCATTCTGATGCAGAATTCTGTTCTGTAGTTGAAATAATCTGCATTTTTTTTAAAAAAAATTCAAATACAAACTTTAATGTGTTCAAACTGCTTAATCTGGTTATTTAGAGATGTGGGAAACCTGGTGGATAGCCAAATTTCAGTCTGAACAAGCCTAAAGGTGTGAAGCAGGTCATTTCATGCAGGAATTTGCAACCAATTCCTCAAGCATCTCTATTATATTTCCATTCATAATTAAATAATCAGTTCGAGAAATTCTGATTTATACTTTACAAGGAAGGAGAAAAGAAATGTAGGTAACAATATATCCTTATAATACAGATGCCAAATAAAAAATAAAATTTAGTTGAGAGATGGTATACCACAGCTTTCCCTGCTTGGAATAAATAAGATGTGTTGGACTGCTAGGTGTGTTAACTTGGAATTATGGGAACTATAGCTCAACAGATGTGCAGAGCACCAAATGGATGAAGGCTGGTGCACTGCATAATAGCTATGACAGTGTAGTGACAGCAAAGAAGATTCTCATTTGAATCCTGTCCCCTCAGAAACTCATTATATAGTCTAAGGCAAGGCATCCTGTTAGCCTCAGCTCCCTATCACAATCTACAATACAAGCAATATTAACATAGGGGGGGTATGAATGCGTGTATTAGGGAATAGGGATTCAGCCTGTGTTAGGTGGGCTTATACTCCCCCTGAAGACACAGGTTTGCAGTTTGGGTATACTCCTGGATTCAACTTTGTACCTGGAGTCTCTGAGTCTCAGTTTGGTTGGTTGGTTGGGTGGGAGTGGGATATAAATGGATATTATAATAATAGCAACAAGTGCCTTCAAGTCACCTGTCAACTTATGATCACCCCATTAATTCCATAGGGTTTTCTTAGACAAGAAGTACTCAGAGGTGGTTTTGCTAGATCTTTCCCCTGAAATATAGACTACAGCATCTGGTATTTGTTGGGAGCCTCCCATCAAGCTAAGGTGACTCTGCTTAGCTTCCAAGATCAGATGGGATTTCATGCCTTTAGAGTATTTAGACTCTTTTCTGAACTACCTTACAGGTAGTAAAAAGGATTACAAATAAATAGTGTATATGCAGCATTTTGAACAATTGAAACTGCTACATATAGTAGTATTACTCCTTCCTGCCACACAACTTCACTTATGAATGATGGCATCCCACTTTTATAAGCAATGTGATAACTGGCATCAGGTAATCAGTCACAGCAACATCTGTGATCTCCAGAGGTAAATTTAAGAGCTGCAGCAATCAGCTATCACTGCAGCCAAAAATTATCAGTGACCAAGTCACATGGGGTGGTTATAGTCTATTAACCAACCAACCCAAGTGGATGACTTTAAAATGTAAGTTACACAACATAATTTGCATATTACAGTGTATGTCCATATATGTCTAGTCAAAAGAAAGGCCCATTAAATTCAATGGGACTTGATCTCAGGTAATTGAATATGTGATTGCAGCCTGAGAGTTCTAGTTTTAAAAGAATGAACAAATGCTTCTGTACCACATGGTGTGTGTGTGTGTTTTAAAGGACTGCTTCTCCCAATCAATGTGCCACTCATGTTGAGCAATCTATGTAACACTGCACGGTATTAAGCAGTTGGTGCGAAACAAACTTTTTTCTATACATTATTGCTCCCTTATTATGTACAAAATTGGATTTTGCTCTTTGATCTTTATAAAAGGTGGAAAATGTACATATATATATGTATATATATGTGTGTGTGTGTGTGTGTATATATATATATATATACACACAGTGAAACTACATATATATTTAGAGTTGTTTTAGTTCCACATCGTATCTTAAAATTAGTATTATTAGTTCAAAGTACCATAAAAATGTTTTGTAACTAAATGGCATTATGGCTACACCCTCTTCCTGGAATTTCTTTAGGTGCTGAACATAAAACAAAATTGACACATTCCTCTCTGTGGATTGCTCACTGGGAGCAATGAGACAGTCAGGTTGAACAGTTAATTGATATGGTAAGATACTACTAAATAGCAAAGAAAAAAACTTTGAAACAGCAAGAACGGCAGCTTGACTATCTGGGAATGAAACAGGAGAAGGTAAATGGGACTGAGAGAAAATAGATTAGTAAGACAGATATATACTGTAGTATGATCACCCTACATTCTAATCTGATATGCTAAATTCATAATCAGAAATATGCTGATTTTGAGTGTGGAACATATCATGGACTTGCATGTTCCTCTGCTTACCTAGGTTTGGGAGAAACTGAAGAAAGAAAGGGAACTGGCAAATAAGTGTGGCCAGAGTTTAAGTACATTTCTGAGACTTTAAACATGACAGTTTCAATTCAGCTCCTGCAATCAAGAATGTTATTGATAAAATGCTGAAACATAAAATTGTCATCTGCTGCAATTTCACAAGAGCTCTGATCCAATTAAGAAATTGTCTGAAGCCTCCTGATTTGCATTAAGTCCTAATTCATTCTCACAAATATCCAAGAAAACCTTAGGAAATGGCATAGCAACACTGGGCTTCGCCTATGATTGGGCAATACAGACTGCCTCTCCACAAGATTCAAGCTGTTGCATTGTAATGTTTAAACAGCTCTTGCAAGGCTACACAAACAATTTCTATAGCTGCGCTACATCAGGGAAGAGATATAAAAACAACTAAAACTGTGTATGTGAAGATCTCTTTGGAAGTAACTTTAGGCATACAGCATTTCCCTGTAAAGGTTAAAGACTAGGACACAGATGACTTTATTTGTACAGAAAGTAGCAGAGTTTTCCAACAAGGGTTGATATGGTACAATTCACAATATTTCCAAAACTGTTAGCACCTCAGTACACTTATGTCCAACAGTCATGAAATACCAGAAATATCTACGCAGGTATACTGTATGCCATAAGTACCAAAAGAGCTCATACAGAGATCTGAATTCTATAGCTGGTACAGGAGAAAAGAAGCATAACAAAGTGAAAGGAACTGTACTTTTATTTTTGGATTATGAAATAAAATTTAGTGAGAAAGACATATTATTCAGCAATTATATCTAAGTTACTGTGCTGAAGATTGATTAAGTGGAAAGATACTCCAGAAATATTAGAATTAAGTTAAAGTTAAGCTTGAAATATCAAAGCTACAGTCAGCAAGACTTGAAAGATGAATGTGCAGTGATGGAGGAATTTGAGATCATATGGTCATAAAAAGACTGGAAAAAGCAAGAGGAAAATTTCAGGTAAACTGACAAATTTAGCTAGCTAACATAACATCTGAACATTTGACTTTACCTCCACACAGTCAAAGTTCTCATTAACTTTGGATGTATAATCAACACGAAACAATGTTGACAAGTTACCAGCAATGTAGTACAAAAGAACCTTCAATCCCTTGTAACCAAAGGCAACCTCACTGTAAGAGAAAGAAAAATTAGGTTGATTTTTATAATTCTGCCACGACAAAATCCACTCCTATGAAGAGAGATGTCATTTTTTTTCAAAACTAGCATAAATATCTAGAAAGAGACCCATTAATATAATCTAACAAATTCCATCAGTTTAGTGATATGTAACAGTAGTGACCCATCATTCCACTAATGCTGTCTCACAGCACAAAAAGAATTAAAAGAATGAATATACAGTCGTCCCTCCATTTTCATGAAGGATCCATTCCAGACCCCCCCTGCGAAAATGGAAATTTGCACATATTCAAGACCCAATGGTTTGAATGGTTGCACGCTTCATGGCACGTGCACCATTTCAACCCTCCCCGCTTGCCAGTCTGCAATGGACTGAGACAGTGGACTGAAAGTCTGCAAAAATGGAAGGAGGACTGTACAAGTTTATCAGAAATATCTAGAGCAGGCACTCTGATTGGCTAAATTTCTGATTTTGATTGGCTAAATTTCTGTCAAGGGGCAGACTTGGATATTAAAGTAATAGCAAGAATTGGAGTTTAATTCCCTTTTTGTCAGGTTTAGTTCAAAGGATGCACTCCACATGCCCAAGTAGGTTTGGGTTTGTGTTGTTCAGATGCAACTTCCTATACCATATATCAGATAAAAAGGCAACCAAGAGGTAGTATCACTGCATCAGCAAGGTAACAAGCTTTATAGCACCTTACATTCAGCATGCACAATTATTTTAGCCTTTTATTCCTTATTAAATCCATCCTCTTATACACATCTGTATAGAGAAACAAACTACAGGAATCAGCAGTACCTTTTGGGAGTTGCCAGTATTACAGTCATTTGCAACAATTTAAACCACAGTTTAAATCATTTGGCAAGAAGATTCTATTTAAACATCACTTTTTAATAAAACTACATTATTATTTATTATAACCTTAACATATACTCAAAAGATATTCTATAGAAATATCCAGCATTGTACAAGCAATACAGTCGTCCCCCGGGTTACGAAAGTAATCCGTTCCGGGATTACTTTCGTAACCTGGAAGCTTTCATTTCCCGGGGGACCGCTAAACTCAATGGACCGCGCGGCCGATTTAAAGGGGCCGCGCGGTTTTTTTATTCGTATCCCGGGGGATCTTTCGGATCCCGGGGGATATTGTAGCGGTCCGGCAGCTTTCGGATCCCGGGGTTTTCGCAACCTGGGGGATTCGTAAGCCAGGGGACCACTGTATATATTTCTGGTCTCCTCCACTCCAAAATATTCCCAAAACTTGCTCCAGAGGCAGAATTTGTTTCACAGGCAGAAAGATGGAACAACTAAAATTTACTTGTAGTTCTAGGATCTCGACTGAGACAGATGCAGGCACGTAGGGCCATCATATACTGATAACGCTTCAGGTCAAGCCAAATATATGGCTCCAATAATTACTGAATATTTTTCTCATATGGAAATTAAAACCGATATGCTTTTAGAATTGGTGCTAGGGAGCACTGCTAAATCTTATACTGATCATGACCATGTATGTTTATAAGGCCACAGGGTATGTTCACTAGACTAGCGGCACAAAGTTTAATAAATATTTCATATTAGTTTTTAAGACACCTGTTCAACACTGAATCTGGTTTTTGTGTTTTTCTATCACTTACTCATCCCCAAAAACTTGATGGCTGAACTCTGGATGGAATGTTGTGCTGTCATCTTCCAAATCCTCTGGGAAGCGGACTAATACAAAAATAAATAAATAAAATAAAATGCAAAGATTTTCCACAGTAAGGTTTTGTTAAGTTATAATAAATCACTTTTTATTATAATTTTAAAAACAAGCCCCATATGTTATCCTATTTGAATAATTCATCACAGGTCTGTTTCTCAGATGGAGAGAACTGCAGATTCCCTGGTTCAGAACCAGGACAGAGGAGTTCTGAGAGTGGAAAATATTTTTCCATAATTTCCTAGACAATATTGGGGGGAGGGGGCATTAGGACATTTCTAGGCTCTTCATGAAAGCTTAGTGCTGCTTCACTCAGTATTTCCTAGACGTTTATGTGAAATATAAGCCACCAGTCAAAGATTAAACAATATAGCTCAAATATGCAAACAAAAATCAAAATAGGTACAGTGCACTCACACCATACGTGGGCACATTACACATGGCTTCAAGCATATGCTCAAGCCACATGGCAATCAAACAAATGGCATGTGTGCCCATGGTGCGTGCTGTGCCACACTGCGCTGCAACCACGCACCTCATTGTTTGCAATGGGGTGCAAGCATAGCGGGATTTCCCTTACGTGGGGGGGGGGTCCCCAAACAGGAAGAGCCCACTGTATCAAAATCAAATAAATAAAGAATTAAGATGACACCACTGAAAAGGGTGCTGTGGAAGCAATTCCCAATTGAAAAAGAACAGTTGTTGGCAAAGTTCTGCACTACAGGCCTTTTCCATCCAATATAAGTTATTTGACTATAAACTACAGGTTGCTGTTTGGTGACATTTTCTTTGTTTAGTCTATTCTGGTCTCTGTCTTCAAACAGTATAATTATTAACATTTACAGGAATGGAAGAATAAGCAGAGTTCAACAATATTTGAACACCGACCTAATACACTGCTCCAAGGACTATACCTACTTGTCTGTTTTACTAGTTCAGTACTGATACAAGTCAGAATTACTATCAGGATGGTTATATTCAGCATACAACTAATTGTGAAACGAGTGTACACTGCAAACCACCATTAGTGTTGTTTCCCACTCATGTCTGCTTCACATGATACTAACTATATATTAATGCCCTCACAAAAGAGGACAAAAGAAAACTGAACAAACCATGGCTACCAGTATCTCGGTAGCTTTAGACCTCCAAACCAAAGAGTTAAGCAACTGCTGAAACACTGCTAAGCCAAGATCAAAAATACATTTTAAAACCTTACCTAATTTTAGATGAATTGCTTCATTTGTATTGCACTTGTACTCAGCCAATTTCTTCTCCATAGCAGAGAGACCTAGAAAAAAGATTAAGTATATTTTCACCATAGTTCAAGCAATGTTTCAAGAAAAAATCTTTGACCCCACCAATATACTAATTTCTGTTTCCCTGAAAGTTAACCAGATGTTATATGGATATAAAACAAAAAGTAACCCTAAGGGAAGGGTCATAATAATTTTAAAATAAATAATATGAGTACAGCAGTCCACAAGACAGTGTAGAGTTCCAGTAGCTAAATGTCAAGCATGTAACTATCTAAGGTAGGTAAAAGTGGCCAAGGAAAAATGCTTTATGTAAGCTGACTTGTATTTTTTATCTTCAAGGATGTAGGTTTATTCCTGGAGACCAGTAACCTTCCTATTGTTAGTTATAAATAGTGCACAGATTTTGACCTGTCTTAGTTGCAAGCTCAAACTCAGTTATTACTAGGAATCTTGGGCTACTTCAGCACAATCTTATGCCTGTCTCAGACTCAAATCTCGCTGGCTTCAGTGGAGTTTTATTTCCAGGTAAGTATATGCAAGATGTGCTCCTTTACTTGCTTACCCCGGATTAATCCCCATGAAACTCTGAGGGACATCCTTCTGAGTAGACATGTTAGTAGATTAGGCTGTTAGTTGCTGCTACCACACCTCACTCCACACGAAGCCAGGGAGAATTCCATACTCCCCTCTTCTCAGGCTGAGCATTGGACAGATACCATCTGCAGGAGGTCTGCAAGGGACCTTAAGGGACATTCCTCAAACCACTACCCCAGCTTTAAACTTGCTGATGCTGAAGGATGGCTGGGGCTCACTTGGGCACCACCAAGCAGCAAAATGCAAGCTGCAACTTTCCTTTTCAGTTTTGCTACAGCTTGACTGCAGCCTCTGAAACTCATCCAAAGGGAGGAAAGGAACACATCCTCCTCCTCCTCTTTTCTTTTCAATCATGTTTTCAGTGGCAAATACAGTGCTCTCCCGGGGGTGGGATGTCCTACCTTTTTTTTTAAACACTGGGACTGGTGAAACATGTTTGTTCAAACTACAAATTAAAATACAACAAGAAATTATACAGACTTATTTGTCCAAGATGTTCATAAGAAAATGTTACTCCTTCTTTGGAGGTTTTTAAACAGAGGCTGGATGGCCATCTGTCAGGGGTGTTTTGATCCTGCTTGGTAGAGGATTGGACTGGATAGCCCTTGAGGTCTCTTCCAACACTGATTCTATACTGCACTAGTGCTAAACAAAATTAAAGAAGTATTCTGTAGCAGCAACAGAGTTAATTTGGAAGCTTCAAAAAGGGCTGCAACAAGAAACGTCATATTACTGAGATAAACAAATACTTTTCCTTGTCTCCTGTGCTCTCCACCCAAGGATCAGAGATCAACAACATACTGCTTAGGTCCATACCTAAGCTTGTATCTCTGCTTATCAGCTGCCTGGGGTTTAACGGTCTCAGCGGGAGTTGAGAGAGCTCTTTCTTCACTCACCATCCTCCCAGGCTTGTCTGGTGAGGACAGCTTTCTCATTGGTGGTTCCCAGGACTGTCCTATTTCCTCCTGCGGTTGGTTCGGTTGGCCCCTCTCTGTTCTCATTTTGCCAGTAGACAAATGCTTCTCTATCTATTCTAAACAGACCTTCAACCTTTAAGTGGTAGGAGTAGAAGGATGTGAAATAGGTACTGTATGCTGTTTATGCAATATATGTTTTTAATTGTATGAAATAAATATCTGAAAATTAATTATTTAATTGTATTGATGGTTTAAAGCTTTTAAAATATTTGTGTCATATTTTGTTTTAATTATTTTAGCTGATACTGGAAACTGCTTAGAGCAGATCAAGCCCAAACTGTCCCTGGAAGCCAGGATGACTATACTTTGGCCACATCATAAGGCATGAATCATTAGGAAAAGCAATGATGCTAGGAAAGGTGGAAGGTAGTAGAAAAATAGGCAGATCACACACCAGATGGTTAGACTCAATCAGAAAGGTCAAAGGCCTAAGCCTATAGGATCTGAGCAGAGTGGTAGGTGATAGGGGGTTCTGGAGATGTTTCATTCATAGGGTTGCCATCAGTCGATGTTGACTCGAGGGCAGTTCACAACAACAACAATATATACAAGATGACTAGGATTGGGAAGTCATTTTGTTCAAAGGAGGGCAACTAAGATGGTGAAGGGTCTGGAAACCAAGCCTTATGAGGAAACTTAGGGAGCTGGAGATGGTTAGCCTGGAGAAGAGAAGGTTAAGAGGTGATATGATAGCCCTGTTTAAATATTTGAAGGGATGTTATATTGAGGAGGGAGCAAGCTTGTTTTCTGCTGCTCCAGAGACTAGGACCCAGAACAGTGGATGCAAGTTCCAAGAAAAGAGATTCCACCTCAACATTAGGAGGCATTTCCTTACAGTAAGGGCTGTTCGACAGTGGAACACACTCCCTTGGAGAGTGGTGGAGTCTCCTTCCTTAGAGGTCTTTAAGAGGAGGCTGGACGGCCATCTGTTGGGGATGCTTTGATGGAGGATTCCTGCATGGCAAGGGGTTGGACTGGATGGCCCTTGCAGTCTCTTTCACCTCTACGATTCTATGATTCTACGATACATTTTCCTTCATTGGCCAGATTTTATATGGAGCCCTAATCTAGATTATGGATTACAATTTAAGTGCTGAAAACGTTGACGCAGGTTTTATAGATAATTTCTGGTATGACCAAATTATAACAGCTATAGTTTTGAGATTAGAAGTAGTTCAAAATTGTGTAGAAGAAAGGACTTGGTCTTTAGCTCTAAAGCTCTGGCTTCATCTAACGTTTCCTGCTGTCTCATGTAGCATTTATCTATCATCTATCAATATAATATATCAACATAGATTTATCTCATATATCAGTATGCTTTTAGATAAATATTGAAGGGAAGACATTACATGATAAAATATTCAATATATATTTTTCTCTATCACTACTTTTTTCACGATTCTGATAAAGCTCTATGTTACAGTACCCATCATATTAAAAATATATACCATATTTGATTCAAAATGCTTATTTTTGTAACTAATTAATATTCCTTTGTAAGTTTCCCACTTTTGCTATATTTCAAAGTACAGCAAGGCAGCTTTTGATATGATCCCTACAGTTAGTCTTGATGAGAAATTCAGAAGGATACTATAATTTAATACCTTAATGTCCTTGTGGATAAGAAGGAATCAAAACAGTCATGCTTTTCTTTTCTGTAATTATTGAGATCTTTGTGAGCTCATTAGCTCACTGACTGATTTCTATCCAAGAAAATTACCTGAATGTTGCATCTCTTTTCTTCCATCCAACATATTGCTTGTTATAGAAACTTCAGCCAAATTTTTGTTGATGGACTATGATTTTATCTAATTATACTAATTTTGGATTTCATATTGAAATTTATTAGATGTTTATGGATAATTAAATTCTTTCAGTATCACATTTTTATGAGTTTATATGAGTTTATATGAGTTGTACTGTACTGTCTACTGAGGGCCAAACATTCTCCATCTGATGTCTCACAACTGTTAAGAGTAGAAAAATGGCTCTTACATTCTCTAACAACTCCTTAGAAGTCATTAAGCTACACATGGAGAACTTTTGACCCTCTAAATGTTGTCTTCTCCCATCAACCCAACCAGCACAGCCAATGGTCAGGCAGGATGGGAGATAGCCCCACTTCTCTGCATTTTCACACAGTCAAACTGCGAAGGGAAATTTAGACAAGAATAAAAGCTTTCACAAAAATTAACTGAAAGGTTCTGTTGCAGCAATCAGTACAGATGTGTAGAACCTGAGGCCTCGTGGTGGTGCAACTCCCATCCTGCCTGGCCTGACCTAGCCCTGCTTCCAGAGCATCCAGGGGGGCGTCAATGGAGAGGACTACATTCTCACAAAACTACATTCCCAGAATTCCTTAGCACTGAGCCAGGGCAGTTAAAGCAGCCTCAAACTGGATTATTTCTGCAGTGTGTTTTGGACCAAAGTGAGCCTACTATTAATATTGGTGCTGTATCTTATGGTGACATAGGAATCTAGCTATCCACTTGAGGCTTGCTTTGACAGCACAGAAACCTGCCAGGTGCCAAGAAGACAGAGATAACAGCATGCCTGACACTGAGCACAGGCACAATTCCTTCAACCTGAAGCTCAATGATTGCACAGAGAGCCCTTTACACAGTTAATGCATGAAGGGAACATGAGATGCATTCACAATCCAGACCAGGGCAGGGTGGCCAGATGTCCTAACTGCAAAGGAGGACATTATATTGTGAAATGTAGGACATTGCCAACTAACAAGCTAAAAGCACTCATATTAATATAAATTTATGCTTCTTTGTCATAGTCAAAATGGAGGTCATTTGGGGGTTCCTCCTGGACAGAAGGAGGGAATGTAGGACATGTCCTGGAAAAGGAGGATATCTTGTCACACACATCCCTACTCTCACTCCAGACTTGCTCCTCACACTTCTTCCTTTGTCCCCATGAGACAAGGAGACTAGATGTCCTCACCACAATGGAGGACAAGGCACCACAAAATGTAAGGCATTTAAGAAAAAATGTAGTATGTGACCAAATAAAAGCTAAAAACACTCGTATAAATGTAAATCTAAATCCCTGTTTCTTAGTGTTGCTCAGAATGGAGGACATTTTGGAATTCCACCTGGACAAAAGGTTGAAATGGAGGACATGTCCTGGAAAAATGAGGTCCTCTGGTCTCCCTGGACCAGAGCCCCCAGTGCATGACCTGCAAGCAGCCCCCAGACACGCGCCATCAAAGAATCCCACCCAAAATAATTTCCCATCAGCAATGTGAGTCACTTGAGGCTTTGACAGCCCAACACACACAAAAACACACAGCACACAGAAGGGGGTGGGAACCGATGGCCCTTCCCCTGAGATACATTTACACTCATATACTCACAGAGTGGAGTAGTGGTTTGAGTGTTGGACTAGGTCTCTGGAAGACTGAGGTCTCATTCCCCACTTGAGCATAACAACCCACTGGGTGACTAACCTTGGGCAAGTCACACTCTCTCAGCTACAGAGAACGACCATGGCAAACCTCCCCTGAGGAAGTCTTGGCAAGAAAACCCCAGGATAGATTGGCCTTATGGTCTCCATAAGTGATTCCAGTATATAGAGATCCTGTAGCGCCTTTGAGACTCACTGAAAGAGAAAAGTTGGCAGTAGGAGCTTTTGTAGACTTCAGTCTACTTCCTCAGATGCATTTGATGGAGTGGAAAACCGGGGAGAGCTCTGGGGCTTATATAGGTATAACCTTGGCTTTCCACTCCACCAAATGCATCTGAGGAAGTAGACTTTAAGTCCACGAAACGCATCTGAGGATGTAGACTGAAGTCTATGAAAGCTCATGCTGCCAACTTCTTTCTTTCAGTTAGTGTCAAAGGGGCTACAAGATTGCAGACTGATTCCACAGACTGGCAGGGTTATATCTTTCAATAATAACAACAACAATAATATGCATCTATGGAAGTAGACTGAAAGACTTCTGTACATAGTGATTCTACAGACTAACATGGCTATATCTTTGAATAATAATAATAATATGCATCTGTGGAAGTAGACGGAAGTCTAGGGAAGCCCCTGCTGCCAACGTCTTTCTTTCAATGAGTCTCAAAGACCTCTCCACATACTGATTCCACAGACTAACATGGCTATACCTTTGAATTCTACCATAAAGTGGTTTGAGTGTTGGAAGCCCAACACACTTCAGTGGGACTATGATTCTGGAGGCCAGGGTTCGAATCCCACCTCAGTCAAATGGTAGGTGCATGGCCGAGTCACTCTCTCTCGGCCTCAGAGAATGATGGCAAAAACCAAACAAACCCTGGAGGAACTTGCCAAGAAGAAAACCCCATGACAGGGCCTCCCACAAGTCAACACTGATTCAGAACAGCGTTCCTCAAACTGCGGGCCCTTTAAGAAGGTTTTTTTGGACTTCATCTCCCAGAAGCCTCAGCCACATTGGCCAATAGCCAGGGATTCTGGGAGTTGGAGTCCAATATCCTCTTAAAGGGCCCACAGTTTGGGGACCCAGGCGCCCCTCGGGTGTTCGCTCCGTGACAAGGCCGCCGGAGCAGCCTCCTCCTCCTCCTCAGCCTCCCGAAATGGACGCCAACGGGGAGCGCTGAGGGGAAGCACGTCCGCCTGCCTGCCTGGCTCCCCTTCAGGCCGCTTACCCGCCATTATCTCTCCGAGCGAGAAGCCAGAGGAGCCAATTGCGCGAATCAAGCCGCGCGCCCACACGCCGGAAGTGACGTCGAGCCACCGTCAAGAGTAACTTGTTCCGCTCGATCTAGGAAGCGAGCGAGCGAGACGGGGACGCTCCCTATGTTCCAAGCAGCCACTGCGCATGCGTGATGGTCTCGCTCTGCAATCGACCTTCGCAAAGGACCTCAGGGCCTATTTGCATAGCCCCGCCCCTAATAGAAGGCTGGCTTCTCTGACTAGATTACCTCACACAGGGCCTGCTATTTACTGCTCCTGATGCCTCCTCCCGTTGCATTCTGGGATTTGGAGTTTAAGGGAGGGGCGCTATAGAATTCTCAGCCAGAGAGCTCTTAGGCCCCGCTGGACTACAAGCCCCAAAGTGCAACAGGAGGAGGCAGCCTGAGCAGTCACTCAAAGTGGAATAGTAGTAGTACTTCAGTAATGTGGTCACAGCATAGAGAGGAAGCAGAAAAATCCCATGATTATTATTATTACTATTAAAAATAATAATAATAATAATAATTTTATTTGTATTTTTTGTAGATACAATCAAATACAAATATATAACTGTATAGCATCCCCCCTTAAAAAAAAGAATTAAACGATGAGGTTAAAATTCTAACATTAATTCAAACTCCTATGTCACCATAAGATACAGCACCAATATTAATAGTAGGCTCACTTTGGTCCAAAACACACTGCAGAAATAATCCAGTTTGAGGCTGCTTTAACTGCCCTGGCTCAGTGCTACGGAATTCTGGGAATGTAGTTTTGTGAGACATTGAGCCTTCTCTGTCAGGGAACCCTGGAGCCACAACAAACTACAGTCCCCAGGATTCCCTAGCACCTAGTCAGGACAGTTAAAGCGGTCTCAGACTGGTTTATTATTTCTGCAGTGTGTTTCGGACCCATAAATTGGAAACGGCTTGAAGAAGTCACACAACAACTACTAAAGTAGCCTTATCCAGGGATGGCCATGTTGGACATGTAGCAAACTACAATAACATCCCAAATCCACATTGTTTTGTTGATTTTGGATGTTGTTATACTTCACTAGTAGGCTGCAATGGAAGGAGTTAGTCTCAGTATCTGTTCAAGTAAATGTGTTCAGGATTGGTCTGGAGGTTGGCCTTATCTGCACTAGATAATTAATGCACTCTGGTACTGCTTTAACTGCCAGGGCTCCTTGCTATCGAATCCTGGGATTTGTAGTTTGTTGTGGCACCAGAGCTCTCCGACAGAGAAAGCTAAATGTCTCACAAAAACACAAATCCCAGGATTCCATATCACTGAGCCATGGCACTTAAAGTGGCTTCAAAGTGCATTATTTTTGCAGTGCAGATTAGACCTTACTTTCATCTTTTTGGTAATAGTAAGAGCAAGCAAGAAGTGCCTCTATCTTGTGCTACATAGGAAGTGGATTTCCATTCAGTATTTCAATTTCCACAAGGGTGACCAGAGGTCCTTCCTTTCCAGGACATTAGAGGGCAACTAAAATGGTGAAGGGTCTGGAAACCATGCCTTATGAGGAAAGACTTAGGGAGCTGGGGATGTTCCGCCTGGAGAAGAGAAGGTTAAGAGGTGATATGATCGCCCTGTTTAAATACTTGAAGGGATGTCACATTGAGGAGGGAGCAAGCTTGTTTTCTGCTGCTCCAGAGAACAGGACCCAAAACAATGGATGCAAGCTGCAGGAAAAGAGATTCCACCTCAACATTAGGAAGAACTTCCTGACAGTAAGGGCTGTTCGACAGTGGAACACACTCCCCCGGAGGGTGGTGGAGTCTCCTTCCTTGGAGGTCTATAAGCAGAGGTTGGATGGCCATCTGTCGGGTATGCTTTGATTTGGAGGTCCTGCATGGCAGGGGTTGGACTGGATGGCCCTTGTGGTCTCTACCAACTCTTTATGATTCTATGTCTTTCAGCCTTCTCTCCAGGAGGAATTCCAAAGCGTCCTCCATTATGAGTCTAGCAACCATGAATTAATATTTCTAAACATATTTTGAGCTTTTGTTTGGTCATGTCCCTACATTTTCCTTGAATGTCCTCTGTTTTGCTGTGCCTTGTCCTCCTTTGCAGTGAGGATGTATCTGGCCACCCCGATTACAACTAGGTTTGGACTGTGGCTGGTCAAGAAATTAATGGCTTACAGTTGGCCCTCCGCATTTGCGGTTTTGAATTTTGTGGATTTGATTATTTGGAGTTCTGATTAATATGTTTTCTGTAGGAATCTCTAGGTCCTCCAGCACAACTCTGCCAGAAGTTGACCATAGAGTTTTGCTGGAGAACCTAGAAGTCCCTCTAGGCATTTGTAGGTCCTCCAGAATGATTTCTGGCAGATGTTGACCATAGAGTTGCACTGGAAAATCTAGAGATTCTTAGAAAGGTGTTCTCGCAGATAAAAATAATTGTGGTTTTTTTATTTGTGGTGTTTCCACCTTCATGGGAGTCCTTCATCCCTAACCCCAGTTAATGTGGAGGGACTACTGTACAGTAGTCCCCCGGGTTACGAAGGTAATCCGTTCTGGATTACCTTTCGTAACCCGGAAGCATTCGTTTCCCGGGGGACCGCTATTTTCAACGGACTGCGTGGCCGATTTAAAGGGGCCGCGCGGTTTTTTTTCGTATCCCGGGAGATCTTTCGGATCCCAGGGGATACTTTAGCGGTCCCGCCGGTTTCATACCCCGGGGTTTTCGTACCCCGGGGGATTTTTATAAAAAAAAAATAGTTATAGTATAGGATCGCAGCCTTAATTTAATATTATAATGGAATTAGCAGCATGAAAGAAATCTCACTTTCTTCCAGTGCAGCTCCCCTTTGAAGTGAGAAGGCAACATCCAAGAAGGATACAGGCAGCAGCAACTGCAACAGGTGACATGGTTTATGTGTGATAGGTTATATTTTCCTCTAAGTTAAAGAGGTCCCCCCTTCCAGGTACAGCATTTCGCAAAGAACATTCACAGAAAAATCTGAGGTATATTTCTGAAGTAGACATTTCAAGCTTCTTTCATTTCCTAAGGCTCTAGTGTCATATATTTTAGGACTGAATGGAATGTCAAGCAAATGTTTTTAATTGCTATGAATGCATTCTAATGCATAGATGACTTTGTCCAAAGCTGTACAGAAATGTTTGAGTGTAAGTGACTTTGACACATAACACGAGGTGGCAAATCTAATCTTAGCAAAAGCAGTGCCTTCCCCCCTCTGTCTTATAGTGATTTTTTTTCGGGGAGGGGGGGGGCTTTCTACTATGTGGACAATCCTTCCTGTTTGCGGTTCTTGATATGATGTGTGCCTTCAGAGATTATCACACCAGGACCAATTCAGCAATTATCATGGTAATTAAAGGTAACACAACAGTAGTGCTATAGTGTTTAATATTTTCACATGGTCACACAATCGCACGATTATTGTGAGATTACCATATAATATTGTGATTGTGTTTTTCACACATCCAGGAATCAATAGTTAGTACATTGGAATTGATAGTTTTGCCCATGTAGTTTCCGTGCTACAGCACGTGCCTTGAAATCATGTTTCCATCCTACACAGAATAAAGGACAACAAAATAAAATTTATTACTTTACCACATCGTTTTAATCCAGTATACACAAAATTGTGTCCCATACCTCAAAAGAAGACTGAAACCCACTGCAAAATTGTCCTGGCAAGGAGAAGTATTGCGTCCACCACAATGCATTCTGGGTATGCTTTGTTGCTTCTGGAATAATACATATGAAGCGTGATTAACTTTTGCACTCTTGCAATAGCATTTCATTAGTGCTATTGAGAACCCATTCACTGGATTTCCTCATGAATGGTTGGTTGCTGGAGTATTCCTGTTTCTTCCTGGGATATGTCCTGGATGAGTTCGACGTCATATGAAAATGTTCTGCCCAATTGCACCCTTTATTCCTCCATCTGATAGTCTCCTTCAAGTTCCCTGTTGTTTAAGGCATTCATTAATTTCATAGGGTTTTCTTAGGCAAGGAGTACTCAGAGGTGGTTTTGCTAGTTCCCTCCCCTGAAATATAGCCTATTGCATCTGGTATTCATTGGCAGCCTCCCATCCAAGTACTAACCAGGGCTAACCCTGTTCAGCTTCCAAATATTTAGGCTCTTCTTGATATGGTATACCACGTCAAATAGAGGAAAACAATTATCTCAATCTGTTGGTGTCACAGTTGTAGTATAATTGTTCAAGCACACTCTTTCTGTTCTATAGAAAGGCCTTAGGCTGGGGACAGGGCAGGGGGGCAATTGGGTCAGCAGTTCAAAATATTACAGTACTTGAGATTGCTCAAATCTTTCTAATTGGCTCCAACAAGTCTACAAGATCTGGACAAAAATAGATGTTGAGAAACAGCTACAGGCATGATCTACAGTTCACCCTCAGTTATAACTTCTAGGGATGGTATAGCAACTTGATCTGGGCCTCTTGGTCCCAGTGAAGTCTACTCCCCCCCCCCCCCCCAGCAATTGGGGACCCTGCCCTCATGAAACAAACCAAACAACACAGGTGGCAGACTGGGAAGCATAACAACAAATCATGGCTGGTTGCCCACCCTTCTGTCCACTGCAGCTGCTTCTTTATTTGATATGTATGTGGATTGCTCCAAGTAATCCAGCCGCTGCCACAGAATGCAGGGGTCTCAGATTATATTCTACCAAATGGGAGGATCTCATAG
Organism: Urosaurus nigricauda; assembly: GCA_034509955.1. Taxonomy (NCBI): domain Eukaryota; kingdom Metazoa; phylum Chordata; class Lepidosauria; order Squamata; family Phrynosomatidae; genus Urosaurus; species Urosaurus nigricauda. The sequence goes on along the minus strand of JAOEGL010000001.1, from coordinate 168,469,925 downwards.
TGTTCTCTGCATAATCCCAGGAGATTATCACACACAGAAAAATGATGGGAAAGAAGAAGGATGCTCCTGTTCTTATCGTGCAATTGCAACGTCATGCTCATCTTTTCTTTCTCCTGTCAATGAAATGGAATGGTTTTGTCACTTTTCATTAATGGTAGTTTCATTGACAGGAGGACGGGATGAGCAGGATGTCACAGGACATTGTTTGATCATCTTTGCGCAATCACTTGATAAAGATAAGAGCACCCCACTTTCCTCCCGTCCTTTTTCTCCGTGTGATAATCTCCTCAGTGTGAGGAGTTTCCCTGGGATCCCTCCCTCTGCTATGCATAAGGATGTCCTCATGTTCCCCTTGTATGACACCAATTGTGGGATCAATCTAATGCCCTCAAGGTTCCTATGAGAATTTGTATCACTTTTATCCTCAGCAGGACTTCACCCTTCCACCTCTACAGACTCCTTGTCTGAAATGCAGGTGATAGAGCTCCTGGAAGCCAAACATATATAAAAACAAAAACAGGTTTCTTTTTTTACAGAATGTAAACATAAAACAACAGGTTATTTATATATGACATCTGAAACACTACACTCTCTTTATTCAGGCTAAACTGGACCTTTACCAATCACTCAACCCAAACTCCTTTCTCTCACTCCAACCCTAGTCTTATTCTAGAACAAATTGCAAAGCCCCTTCAGACACATTTCCTGCTTGCACTTTTCTCAAATCCTAGGCTCAACTGACTCCCATCAGATTATAACTGCCATTCATTGACTGTCCCATGCAAATCTCCTCAACCTTCCTACCAATTAGTATCCACTTCAACACTCCACTTTCTCCGTTCCCAACAACTGAGAACCAGTGTGGTGTAGTGGTTTAAGGGTTGAACTCAATGGTATTACTAGGGGGACACAGCACCCTGTGTCAGTCTGTGCCAGGTGATACCCCAGAAGAGGGGTTACACCGGGTCGAGCCTTCTCCTGCACTTCTTTCTGCCACTGTGAGTAAAATAACACAGAGTAGGATGATGCAGAGGCACTGAGAATGAGGGCCAGTTGCACTGACCCCAAAGCCCCCTGCACGGGGTACCACCCAGGGCAGGGATGCTGCTGGTCAGAGTATGACTTTGGAGTCCCGGGTTCAATTCCCTGCTCAGCCATGTAACCACTGGGTTACCTTGGGCAAGTCACACACTCTCAGCCTCAGGAGAAGGAAACAGCAAGCCTCCTCTAAACAAATCTTGCCTAGAAGCCCCCATAATAGGGTTGCCATAAGTTGGAAGTGACTCGAAGGCACACAACACACACAGCAATCAATAGCTATTTAATTCATGTTCATACAATAGATTAAGCAAAGTTTTAATATGCAAACCCATGACATTACAATATGCCCCAGTACAGCAGCACCACAACTATTTGTTTGCCTCAGTTTGTTTTGTGCCAGCACCTGCCCACTCATTTGTAGTCATTTACATGCTTGTTTGCCAAGGGAGCATCACCAGCAACAACATTTAAACTACAGTAGTGGCAGCTGGTCACTCAAATCAATGACTCTATTCCAGGTTAAAGACGTTATCCAAGGTGCTGAATCCTATACCCCAAAATACATTCAACTCCATGGATTGTGTTGCTAAAACTATCCAAACCGAGAGTGGATTTGCTAATCTCTGACAGAGGTCTCTGATAGTGAAGGCTAAATGTCTCACTAAACTACAGTTCCCAGAATTCTCTAGCATTGAGCCAGTTAAAGTGGTCTCAAACTGGATTAATTTCTGCAGTGTGTTTTGGCACTCAACCACCTTTCTAGTTGAGTCAGATCCTGCTGTTCCAGAGCCTTAGTGACACTGATGCTGCTGCTTGGTGCCAGACTGCTGCCTCCATCCAGGCAACTCAACCTAAGCCCTAGATTTGTGTGGCCTATAAAACACAAGATAGTAGCAAAATTTGGAAGACTTATTTGTTTGGACTATACCTCTTAGAAGCAGATTTTCAGAGCTCTTTCACACACTGCACAATTATAGCACAATTATTCTACTACAGCTACCATGATTTCATCTTAACGGAATCCTGGGGTTTGTAATCTGATCAGGGACACCAGAAGAGCTCTTTAGTTGAGGACTCTAAAAACCCTGCCCACTAAACAGCAGATCCTAGGATTCCCTAGGATGTTGCCAGGACAGTTAAAGTGGAAACTGTGTAGTGTGAAGGAACCTTTGGATTCTAGGAGCAGTATTCCAAACAATAAAGTGTCCATTCTGACTACAAAATTCTCAGTGGAGAATTAGCATTAGTCACTTTTCTATGTATATCAGGAGCAAAATGACTTTCCATCTTCCTGACTTCAGTACTGTATTAAAAAATGCATCTGTTACTTGTCATGCTTCATTCCAGATCAAATAGTCTCATGTAACTCATTCATATGTTGCCCAAATAACTTAAGAGGGAATTGCACAACATAGACGACCCCCTTTGTATTTCAGTTATTATAGACTTAATATATCCATAAAGTGTTTGACATGGACACAATCAGTGGAAGCACTGCAGTGGTCACATAGGAATTTCCCTATAGCCTTTCTCCTCACTTATGACAGCTTGTTTCTCTAGAATGTATATCAAAGTTTGGCCACTCTCTGGGGGAGAGGATCAGTATTGATCCTCCATCTGCCTGCATATTTGTTGTTGTTAGCTGCCTTAGCTTCAACCTATGACGATCCTATGAATGAGAGGCCTCAAGATACCCTATCCTCAACAGCTAAAATAGCAAAAAAATATGGCCCCAAATACTTCCAAGTAGCCCTAGTGAGCATGGGGAACAATTTCACAATATCTCTCACCCCTCTTCCACACAGCCATTTTAATACCAGTAAGAATCTTATTTTTTATTGTTAAATAAAATACTTGATAAAAATTGATAAAAGTTAACATACTTGATAAAAGCACATCAGTTTTAGAAGGTTTCCAACTTGTACACTTCTTTAGTTCAATCACTTTGGCTCTGTGAAGAGTTAATCACACAGAGGAAGCAATTTGATAAGGATGAAGTTAGCGTTTAATGTATATGTTAAATAGTCTAAGTGATTAAACTTCAGCTCCATTCAGAATTACCAATCTAGTGTAATAGCACACTTGATGCTACAGGATAATATGCCAATCATAAGTAACAGAATGAAAGAACAAGAAACAAATGAGCAAAATAATGAATGCTGATTTTTGTAGTAACGAATATATTAATATGGAATGAATATTTTCTAAAAGTAAAAAAAAGTAGTGAACACTAAAAGGAAGTAAGTAAGGAATTTTGGTTTAAAGTGTCCCTGTTTACTGTATTTAAAAATAAAATAAAAAATTTCTTCAGCCTGAATCTCCCTAATCCAAAATGCCTAGAAGTGTTTTGGATTTTGGATTTGGGCAGGGGATGGATTTCAGAATACCTTTATTTTGTATATACATAAATAATGAGATATGTTGGTGAATGGACCCAAGGCTAAACACAAAATTCATTTATGTTTCATATACCAGGCATCTTATACACTTGGCCTGAAGGTAATTTTAAACAATATTTTAAATCTTTTGTTGTTGTTGTTGTTGCATGAAACAAAGTTTGTGTACACTGAAACATCAGAAATCAAAGGTGTCACTATCTCAGCCACTCATGAAAAAAGTTTTGTTTAGAATATTTTGAATTTCGGAATTTCAGATAAGGAAGAGTCACCTTGCATAAATTTCCACTAAATCATAACTGAAGCCTATGCTGGAGTGATAAAATTCAGTAAGGTGGTCAGTTTTGCATTTCAAGTCCTACAGTGGGCTGTAGTGGTTCTGAAAACTTAGAAAATTGACCAAAAATCTCTACCAGGAATGACCAGGACTCCAGTTTCAGTTTTTATTTGGGATTGGGGGGGGGGGGATATTTTGTAAGAACTTGCCATTCCTAGAGGCTTCCAGACTTATACAGTACAAAACTATATAGAGTACTTTAAAGTATATTTTAAAGTGTTTTAAAAATGCAACATGAACAATGAGGAGGGTTTGAAATGACAACTGCAACTGATTAGTTTTAAATACTAAATTCTCACATTTTGGTCCTCCCTTAATTTGATTGGCAGTCAAGTATCTAGGGCTAGGGTGGGCAACTAGGAAGGAGTTAGGGGGTATTTCCCCTTTTACCCCAGGCCACAGTGGAAGAGACATAACATCATGCTTAGTTTTGGCTTTTGGCAAACAAAATGTTGGTTTTTCTCATTTTTTCTGGGTAGTAAAGGGTTTGCCAAAAATTGGCTGGGGGAAAAAACCCAATGGGGCTTGGAGAGACATGTGGGCCATGGGCTGTGCTTTTTCTCTATCCCTGGTGTTGGGGGTGGAATTGCAATCTGTGAGGACTGATACGTGGCAAGCCCTTGGCTCTTCTGCTATGCAGGGTTCCATATGGGCAAGTTGAGTAAGAACTAGGGTGGAAGGAAGGGATCCTTATCAGCTATCCTCCATTATCAAAGGAACACCAGCAACAAGCAATTGCAGCTTTTTATTGACCAGCAAAATAGACAACAAGATATGTATAGACAAATACAAACAGACAGTGGCAAAGAAGGCAATGTTTAATGAACAATAATAGCAGCATAATATTCCAAAGAAGTATCCATATTAGTCTCTTCCAACATAGAATGAAGGGGGGGGGGGGATAGTGGCAGCACTGTTAAGACTGTTTTTTTAAAAATATGATCTTTCATGGCTACAAACCCTCTTCTTCAGATGCAGTACAGACTCTGTACTGCAGCTTAAAATGGGTTTATATCTGTCACTGTAATAGCACATTTTGAAAATAATTCCTACTGCAACTACACATTTATATTATGTCTCTATATATTTATATTTCTTCTCAAATTAGAAAACCAATAGGCCAGTTTGTTTATTCAAAATTTTCTCTAATTTATGAGCAAATAAATAAAACACAGATAAAAATTGTATTGATTAAAGCTTTATACTCTACCCTTCCCCCACAATATGAGCTGGGTCATCAAAGATTGAAATCATAGAAGTGGCAAAGGATGGATGACCTGTTTTCTTACAGTTCAGAAATTTCCATTCATCAGCTACTTACCCTATCCAGTGATCTAGCAGAGTTAATGAGTTGTGATAACAAAGGAGACAGCCTTTGAAATGTAGTGAACTTGAGCTTCTGCCAAACTGATGTGAAAGACTGAGTAGCTGAAGCGTTTCAAAAGGGAGAAAAAATATGTTTAAAGGAAAAATACCCTCTGATTCATGAACCGTTTAAACAAAAAATGGGTGAGCTGGGATTCCTTCCAAGCATGTGAAACATGGAGCTGCCTTATGAATCAAACTTATTGGTCCATCTAGCTCAAGATCATCTGTTGCCCTGCAAGGTCTCAAACAAAGTACAAGAAACCCAACATACTATCTAAGTTCATTCAGTCTATACCTGGGACCTGTTCTTGGGACCTTTATCATGCAAAGTACCTTTTCAGCCACTGAACTACAGTATGGCCCCTCTGAGCCCTGGGCACTACCCATTAAATTATTTCCAGTGAAGTAAAGGAGATGTGTGCAATGACATCCTGTGTGTATACTCACATAGATATAGTTCCCACATAATTTGGTGGGTGTTATTGCTTCTCAGGGAAGTGTGTTAAAGGCTGCAATCCAATGTTCACTTTGCTGGGTAAAAGCCACCGTATGGTGTGAGTTAGTTCCCAGTACTACTTGTATCCTTAGAAGCATTCAGGCTGGAAACAGAACATAATCATACTGGTAATAGGCCTTGGTCTGAGGGAGCAAAGCTATTGCTATGTTACAGCAGAGTTCCTCAACATTTTTCTCTTGCAGGAATCCTTGAAATAATTCTCAGGTCTCAAGGAACTCCTGAATCAAACTTAATGTTGTTGTTGTGAGCCTTCAAGCCATTTCTGATTGATGATAACTCTAAGGTGAACCTTGCCAAGAAAACCTCAGTACTGAAGCCACAGGGAGGGAAACCCAGTGTGCCAGGAGGCTGCTGAAAATCTAGCACCACCAGGAGATTATACTTTGTTATTTGTTTGCTGTTTGACCCATGGCCTGAGGGTGGACCTGTGGAGGAAAGAAAGGCTGCCACCAATTGCCCCAGGTCCTTGAGTGCTAAGTGGCACCAGTTATCACAGTTTATAGGCATATCTTGGTAAACAAAGCCTCTGAAAAAGAAGCTACTTAAAGTCTCTAGGTAGCCTTCCTTTTCTTCCTTGTCCTATGTCTAGCTGTTCAGTGTTTTTTAAAGCAAGCATTATCATTGAAAGGATGATGGACAGCTGGAAAAACACAGATTTCCAATGTCAAATTGCAACAGCATGTCTGTAGTAAACCATGCAGTAAAGCTTGTGCTGGAAAACAATTGGATTCTACTCTAGTCAGTCTGTTGTAGCTGTCCTTATTGATCATGCATTAAAGGATCAGCATCCTTTATGATCATGCATGAAGAGTAAAACAGAAAGAAGAGGGGAAGGCATATGAGCCTGCCTCACCAGCAAGTTAAAGAAGCACCTGTCTATAAGTTTGGCCACTGGATTGGTAATCATAGGAAAAGTGGAGGATAATGAAATAATAATAATAATAATAATAATAGGATGCATTTTTTAGGAAGTTTTCGTGTGGTCTCTCAAAAGATTCAGAATGTTTTTCATTACTAATGCAGGACTTAAAAATTGTTGTTTCATTTCAGATGTGCATATTTTGAATAAAATATTTGCTGAAACATGTTGAGCTGCTCTTCCTTTTTGTGGTGTAGGAATCTAGCCCTGTTCTTACAATTATATTTGTGCCTCCAAGTATCAGATTTTCTTTAAAGAAGCAATCCCAAGGAACACAATTACATTAACTGAGGCATACTTGTTCAACCTTTTTAGTGGACTTCTCTCTCTTGGAAGAATGCAGGTTTTGGGTTATACTCTTCTGTGGACAAGCAAGCCCCAGGGAGCAGAGGAGGGGCAAAAACGAAGTTCTGTGCCATGTAGGACTGTGTCACCTTCATTTGTATACTAATAGAATGAATTACAGCAACAGAAAAATAAAAGAACAATAAAGAGGACAGCTGCACAATAGATATAATTTCCAATATATTTTCTTAAAAGTATCTGGTGTTGATATTTGGCTGATCAACTAGGCATAATTTCTTTATTTCTTTGCTTGCTCCTGGAGGAGTCCCAGTTAATAAGCAAAACCCAGTGGCACAAAGCCCAGTTTTTATGACAGTAAAAGCTTCTAGCACTTTTGCCTATTTTGCACATTGTAATACAACACCTATTCCAGACAGGTTATTCTGGCTGCTATATTATCCACACTTAGCTGAGAGTGAGCCCAGTTTAAAGTGAGCTTTCTTCTAAGTATATATGCACTGACTTTTGTTTTCCAAGTTAATACAATGTATACACCTCTCTGACCCAGCATTGTGCCATGAAATGTTAATCCAACTGACTGGAAACTACTTGTGGAAAAAAAATCTAAAGGACTCTTCTATTTGTGGTTTTGAACAAGTAAATACTCCAGGCCAGCCCAGCATTCTAAGGGCTCATCTGAAATATGTTGCTTTTTGAGACAGAACAACAAATAGCGCCTCATCTCTGAAAATCAAGGTGTGTGCTACTGAATGGCCAGCCAAATTGTTTTGGCACCTGATTCAGAAAATCCCACAATCTTCTCTCTTGTCATACCTGGTAGTTAATTAAAATAAATTTAAAAATTACCTCCATAACAATCTGCTGTCATAGGACGCAGCTGTACTGCCTGGGGGAATAATGCCACTCTTCCTGAGACCAAAACATTGTGTTTCCATTCCAGCAGTGGCCAATTCAATTGCAAGTCATCAAGAGAATGCTACCCTGATGTATGTTTGTTCCCACATGACTTCTGAACACAAAAGTTCAATTTATCTCTTTTGATAGAATAAAGAAGAGTGAGTCTGGGTTTGTTCATTTTTGTTTGTTTTGTTAAAGACAAGAGAAGGCTTGTTGGGAATATCTTGGCAGGACAGAACAAGATTTCCAATCACCATTTTGTTTTGAGGCCCAGTCTATAACTTCTAGTCCTATAACAATTAGTTATGATTTGTTTTATGAGAGTTAGCATGGTGTAGTGATTTGAGTTTTAGACTAAGGCTCTGGAGACAAGGATTGAATCCCTGTTCAGCCATGAAAAGTCGCTGGGTGACTTTGAGCAAGTCACACTCTCTCAGGCTCAGAGGATGGCACTGGCAAACCCCTCTGAAGAAACTTGCCAAGAGAACACCATGATAAGGTCGCCAAAAGTTTGAAATGACTTGAAGGCATACAACAACAACAAAACATTTGCTTTATTAATATCAGAACTAGGGGAAATTATTTTTGTATTACAACTGTCAAGATTTCCCAGTCAGCACAGTCAGGGGCAGACTGGCAAGGGGATTCTGGGGGATGTCCTCCAAACAAGTAAACTTCTCCCCACAAAGGTCTGAATAATATGGAATTGGAAGTATGAAGTGAAGAAGAAACCTTTTCAGGTTGACCCCCTTGTGGTTGTGTTGCAGAAAAACCAATGAAAAATCTTGTGACACCTTTATGATTTTAACATATTCCTTTATCGTCTTTTCTGAGCCAGAGGCAACTTCATCAGATGGGAAGAAGTGTTATTCCCACTTGAAAGGAGAATTTCCAGACTTAAAACTGCAGAGAGTTCCTGCACCTTTAATTATTATATAGAATGAGAAGTTTCAGCAGGTGTTGCTTGTCAGCATTTAGGCAACAAGTAACACATGCTGAAAACTTGAGACGTTTCCCTATGGAAAAGCAATTCCCAATGTCTCACTATGGGCAAGTATTCCCCAATTTTTCCCCTATGGACAAGTAATTCCCAATATTTCCCTATGGCTAAGCATCCCCCAATGTTTCCCTATGGGCAAGCATCCTCCAATGTTTCCATATGGGTAAATATCCCCCTATGTTTCCCTATGGGCAAGCATCTTCCAATGTTTCCCTATGGGTAAATATCTCCCAATGTCTCCCTATGGGCAAGCATCCCCCAATGTCTCCCTATGGGCAAGCATCCCCTAATGTCTCCCTATGGCTAAGCATCCCTCAATGTCTCCCTATGGGCAAGCATCCCCAATGTCTCCTTATGGGCAAGTATCCCGCAATGCCTCCCTATGGGCAAGTATTCCCAATGTCTCCCTATGGCTAAGCATCCCCCAATGTCTCCCTATGGGCAAGTATTCCCCAATGTCTCCCTATGGCTAAGCATCCCCCAATGTTTCCCTATGGACAAGCATCTCCCAATGTCTCCCTATGGCTAAGCATCCCCCAATGTCTCCCTATGGCTAAGCATCCCCCAATGTCTCCCTATGGGCAAGCATCCTCCAATGTCTCCCTATGGGCAAGCATCCCCCAATGTCTCCCTATGGCAAAGCATCCCCCAATGTTTCCCTATGGACAAGCATCCCCCAATGTCTCCCTATGGGCAAGCATCCTCCAATGTTTCCCTATGGCTAAGCATCCCCCAATGTCTCCCTATGGCTAAGCATCCCCCAATGTCTCCCTATGGCTAAGCATCCCCCAATGTCTCCCTATGGCAAAGCATCCCCCAATGTTTCCCTATGGACAAGCATCCCCCAATGTCTCCCTATGGGCAAGCATCCCCCAATGTTTCCCTATGGGCAAGCATCCTCCAATGTCTCCCTATGGCTAAGCATCCCCCAATGTCTCCCTATGGGCAAGCATCCCCCAATGTCTCCCTATGGACAAATATCCCCCAATGTCTCCCTAATAATAATAATAATAGTTTATTTATAGCCCGCTCCTCTGTACATACTCGGAGCGGGGTACAAGTAAAAAAAAAATAGATTAAAACAATCCCATGGCCCGTTTCCAAACCTCCCACCCCTTAAAAATAGATTAAACCGGCAGTGATTAAAACAGTAATTATTTAAAAACATATAACAACATCCTAACCCTTCCTTATGCGGCCACGTCATAAGTGGGGATCAGACACATGGGAGTAGGCAGGAAATCAAAGTCTGGGACCGAAGCCGGGGATAGGGAATTTCAGGGGAAGGCCTGCCGGAAGAGATGCGTCTTTAGGGCTTTTTTAAAGCAATCTAAAGATGTCATGAGATGCATCTCATCCGGCAGACCATTCCAGAGCTTGGGAGCGGTCGCAGAAAAGGCCCTCTGGGAGGTCTGTGCCAGCCTGGTCTTGATAGGCTGTAGTATGTCCCCTCAGGGGGTGGGGAGCGAAAACACGCAATTTAAACCCCCTTATCCCTTCATGAGCCATTCCAGTGCGCCCTCCATTTTGAGCATGACTTGAGAAGCATGAACAATATAGTGCTTTGACTTTTAACATCCTCCTCCACTTTGGCACTAGTGCCTCCTTGCCCTCCTTTGTGGTGAGGAGGAGGAGGAGGAGGACATAACTGGCCAAACTGCCTTATTATTATAAGTGTACCTCAGGGGGGGAGAGATAGGGAGAGTAAATTTAAACAAGGCCCTAATAATAATAATGATAATGATAATAATATCCCCTCATGAGGCGTCGTCATGGTGGCCCCTGAGGGAGAGCGTCGACGGTTGAGGCCCTCAACGGCCTCCCTCTCCCTTCCAGAACGCAGACTAGGCCTCCCCCCCTATTTGTAGCTAAGCGAGGTCACAGAGGGACACTCTAGCGCGGGGCTTGGCGAGGGCTGCTAGGCCTCATTAACATAAGGCTGGGCTGAAGGAAGGAGGGAGGGAACGAGGGCAGTCAGTGTGTGTGTTTTTGGTGGTATACAGTGCGCCTGACAGTAGAGCCGCCGCTGCTGGAGGCTCCTCCTCCTCGTCCTCCAACTTCCCGGGCTCTCAGCATGGCGGTCAAGGTGACTCTCCTTCAACGCCTGGTTGCATAATGAGGGGAGCCGGGGGGCCAGGGTGGTGGTGGTAGTTGTTGTTGGTGGCTCTCTTTTGGGTGGGCTGCTTCCACCTCCTCCCCCCAGCTGCCCTTGCCTCAGGGGGAAGGAAGGAGAGAGAACTTGGGGGGAGGTTTGGGGGGCCCTTGGGAGCAGCAATGACCCCCCCTTCTGCCTTTGGAGGGAGGGACAGGGAAATGGAGGACAAGGGGAGGTCTGGTGGTGGAGGGAAAGTCTGGCTGGCACTGAGGGGGAGACCCCCTAAATGCAGGTTTAAGGGGTTGGCTCTTCTTGGCCACCACCAGGGTTGCTGTGCCCCTCAGAGTGGATTTTCCCTGAGAGGGAATACATACATACATAGATATATATACACACAATCTGGATGAATGTGTATCTCTCTCTTTCTCTGAATATGTATAGATATTGATATATAGATAGATATCAGTGAGTCTCAGAGGTGCCACAAGATCTCTCCACATACTGATTCCAGAGACTAACAGTTATACAGTATATTTAAATTCTCTGTCTATATATAGATCTGAATATATATATAGATCTCTCTCTCTCTCTCTCTCTATATATATATATATATATAGGTCTCTCTCTCTATATATATCTGAATATATATACATATATATATATATATATATATATAGATCTCTCTCTCTCACTCTCTCTCTATATATCTAGAATTCAAAGATATAGCCGTGGTTGTCTCTGGAATCAGTATGTGGAGAGCTCTTGTAGCCCCTTTGAGACTCACTGAAAAAAAGAAGTTGGCAGCAGGAGCTTTCCTACGCTTCAGTCTATTTCCTCAGATGCATAAGTCTCAAAGGGGCTACAAGATCTCTAGACACACACACACATTCAGAGAGACACACACACATATATATGGGGGATGTGGAAAAACCAGATCACAATGTGAATATATATGAATATATATGAATATATACAAATATGAACGTGTATATACATATATGAATATATGTATATATGTGTGTGTATATACATATATGAATATATATGTGGATATATAAAAATATATTCATATATGCATATATACACATATACATATACACACACACACACTTAAATTCATATATATGTGTTACTAGCTTTTATTTGGTCATGTCCTACATTATCCTTGGATGGCCTACATTCAGGATGATGAGCCTCCTTCTCCAGGACATGTCCCGTGTTTCAGCCTTCTGTCCAGGAGGAGTTCGAAAGTGTCTTTCATTTGGAGAAAGATGAAGAAATATGAATTTATATTTATATGAATGTTTTGAGGTTTTATTAGGTCATGCCCTCCCTTTTTCTTGAATGTCCTCCATTTTGCTGTGTCCTGTCCTCCTTTACGATAAGGAGGAATCATTTAATAAGGACAAGGGGAGAAATGTGAGCAGCAAGACTGGAGTGAGAGTCCGGGTGCCTCTCCTCCCTCTCACACTCAGGGTACCTCTCAGGGTGGCCAGGCGTCCTCCTTTTCCAGGACATGTCTTACATTTCAGCCTTCTGTCCAGGAGCCATTCCGAAGTGTCTTCCACTTAGAACATTACGGCTTTTCTTTGGTCATGTCCTCCATTTTTCTTGAATGCCCTACATTTGTGCTGAATTTTCCTCCTTTGCAGTGGGGACATTTGGTCACCCTGGTGCCTCTCCACTGTAGAAGCAATGCCATAGCTACAAAATCTGTGGATTTGTGATTTTGTGAGGCACCAACACTTTTTGACAGAGAAGGGTAATGACCTTGTAAAACTACAAATCCCAGTATTTCATAGGATGGAGCAACAGTACTCAAAGTGGTGCCAGATAGGATTATTTCTACAGTGCAGATATATCCTGAGCTTCCTGAGATAAAACAAGTCCTTCTTTGAAGCTTTTTTGTTCTTTGGGAATGGAGCAGAATACACACAGAGGAGCACTTGATTAGTTATTCTTCCAGTCTCTTTAATCTTCATGTTATACCTTTAGATGGATGGCAGGAGGCTTTTTAGTTGGCAGGTGTGGTGGCTAGAGGAGGCATTGTAATCTAGTGCAGCACTCTGTGGGACACTTGTGATGGGAGTGTTCAGGAATAATTAATGAAAAGAGTGCAGAGGTGCAGTCTTATGTATGTGGTAAAAGTGAAAAGGAAAGTTTCATCCACAACAGAGGCCTGGATGTACCAATGGAAGCAGAAGATCAGAATCTTTGAAGAGACCTGTGATAAGAAACTAATAGCTGCAGCCCATTTTATAGCTTTTAATGTTAGCTGTCCTGGGATGTAAAGTTCAGGTGGGGCTGGTGCTTTATACTTTTCAGTGCAAAGGAAGGGGGGAAGATCAAGTATTCTTGTCTAGATAATTTCCAAACTAATTAGAGAGGCATGAGCCATGCTTCTGACTGTTTTTTAAAAAGCTGTTTTAAAGGGTGGGGTGTGACACGTAGAAAACTTCTTCAAAGTGATCTATATCACATCATTGATGTGTGAGGGATGTTGTAGTTAAAGGGTGCACATCCCACACAGGGTTAGTGAAGGTCACAACAACTGCCAGTCTTGAGATGAGAGGCCTTTTCCAGATTTGTAGGTGAATATTGGATTCATTCATCCAGAAGACAAAATGTACTGTGTGTGAAGTAACATGCTATTCTTTTGTACATACTAAATTGCAGTGGCTATCTCATTTTATTCTGAAATGTATAGGTGGTGGATTTATTTGCAGATATCTGCTTGTACTTAGCCTATCCACTATTGTTTTTCACTTTTGTTTACACAATTACCTCCTGGTCAGGAGACTTTTACTTTTGCTGCTTGACTTTGTTATGTTTTTTTAATGCTTTGTTTTCTCTTCCCTGACAGTTCCCTCTTGAGTTTGATAGCTGTCATAAGCATCTCAGTTGTTTTAAAGCAAGCAATGCAAACATGTGTCTGATTGTTTGAAACTCACTTTATCATTTAGATAAGAGAGTTGATATGTATTGCTCTTATCAGCAGAGATTTCACTGGAAGGTTTCCGTGCTTGGTAGTTGAGTAACTTGACAAGTAAAGCATTAACTTTCTTTCCTGCTTGTCTTTGTAGGTACAGACAACCAAAAGAGCAGATCCAAATGAGCTACGCAATATATTTTTGCAGGTAAGCAGTAGTGCTCATTGTTTTCCATAGGGGTGATATTGTTGGTCCATTGCAACTGAAACAATAAAGAATGATGTGGCACATAAAGCGCACATATTATAAATTTTCCTGATTTGTTCATCAAGGATAAGAAATGCTATTTGATGATGTCTGTATTTTTAGCTTTTTGTCATTTCTTGTCTTCTGCTGGCATGCTAAAAAAATGGGGAATAGTTTTCAACAAAAACTAATATAAAAAGAGCTTCAGTGTTTTCAATATTCAGCTTGATATGGGAAGTGCTACTTGACACTGTGCAGATTACGATAGTTTGGGAGCAGTCAAAAAAGGGGTGGGTTTTTTTTTGCCTTTTCAGACTAAATAATATGCAGATGGTATGGCGAATTGTGCAGAACTACATTCTTTGTAGCAGAAAGATATTGGAGTGAAACAGACAGCCCCGAAGGGGCGGTGTCATGCCACCCCTGAAAAAGCCAAGTAGGCGCTGTGGCAACTGCATGATGCAGCGTCACTCTCACTTTTTCCAGCACAAAAAGAAGCAGCAAAATTCCGCTACTTTTTGCTCCAGAAAACAGCCAGCTTTGTGGCACTCCTGCTGCATGTGGCATATAAACGCTGCACCACTGGAGTGCTGTAAATCTGTCTGCCGTGTAATCAGGAGGGCAGCATGCTGCTGGCTTAGGGGTGGTGTCAGAGCACGTGGCGTCCAAACTCTGTGTTCAGACACTGCCCAAGCTGGCGCAAAGAGGCAGTCTGCTTCGCCCCTGAATACCAATTTATTTCTTAGCTCAATTCATGATGCTTTTTCTGCCTGTAAAAATGGGGTTAATGTAGATAAAGATTTCTGTATTATCAAAACCAAATTAGATGAGGTTTACAAGACAGTGTCTTTTCTGTGCTAGACATTGTTGTGTATCTCCTCAGTGGTTACTCCGAATGGATATGTGATTTGGAATCCTTTAAATACTAAAAGACTAAACTTAAAAAAAAAAAAAGATTTGAGAAGCATTTTGTTACAGGAAAACTGCTTTTCACTTTGTAGAAAAATATACAGTACAGTATATGATAAAATGAGGATCCAAATGCTGAATAACAATCTTCTAATTTTGTAAAGCACTTTGGCAATCCTATTTATTTTCGGTTACTCTTCTGTAAAGAGTTCCCACCTTTGTGTAATCTGTATGTAGCAATAGCAAGTACATTTCTGTACCGCTTATCAGTGCACTTAAGCACTCTCTAAGCGGTTTACAATGTATAAGCTAATTGCCCCCAACAATCTGGGTACTCATTTTAGCAATCTTGGAAGGATTCCAGGCTGAGTCGACTCTGAGCCCCAGCTAGTATCAAACTCACAACCTTGTGGTTTGTAAGTGAGTGGCTGCAGTACAGACATTTAACCACTGCGCCACCAAGGAGGGCTCTTGTAGTCTTTACATTCTTATTTTCTTTATGATGCATAAAGAGTGAATGTCTCATTGGTGTTCCATTGTGGCTTGGATCCAGAGATCCTGTGAATGGAACTCCTAATGTGGTTTTGCTAGGGTAGGGATGGGAAATGTTGGACTTTAACTCCCATTGCCCCAGCCAACATGGACCATGGTGAAAGGTAATGGAAATTTCATTCTAGTAACAGTTGGCCAAACATCCCCCAGATCTTTGTAAATAGAAGGTTTGAGGAATGTTTTTTCCTTGTGATTTTCCCTGCAGCTTCTATGTGCTCCAGTAATATGTTGTGTTGGGTGGGGGATCCTTTGGTATAGTATGAGAAGTTGTTTTGGGAGAGGTAGGAAGAAGAGGAAGTGGCAAAAGCAAGAGCCTCTGTTGGATCAGAAACTTTCCATTTGTGGAGCAGCTATTCAGCATTGAAACCAGCAATCTTCAAACAGTTGTGTAGTTGTTTTTTATATATATATATAATACTAATACATGACATAGCCAGAATGATTTAAAAGATCGGAAGGTCCCCGATTTTGTTCCTGTTCTTTATGATTTTATTTTGAAGATCCATTACATTTTGTTTATCCCAGAATATTTTCTGTCATCTCCCAGAACAATCAGATAATTTTAATATCAGCTGTCCAGATAGCTTTATTTTAACCCAGTGTAAAATCAGAGAGAATGGTATAGTAGTTTAAGCACTGGATTATGACCTTGGAGAATGGAATTTAAACCACTGCTTGGTCATGAAAACCAACTGGGTGACCTCAGGCAAACCACATTGTCTCAGCTTCAAAAGACCACCCAAACAAATCATGCCAAGAAAACCCCAGGATAAGTTCTTCCATAGCACAGGAGCAAAACCTGGGACCTTTAAATAATTTTTGATATGCCCATAATTTCTTATATTTGAAGAATCAGAATATTAAAGATGCATTTTGGTGTCTTCTTTCTTAGGCTACTGTCCAGGCAATGTTAAGTATTTTGAAGCCTCTTTATTGTAATAGGAAGGATAAAAGAACGTAACTTAACTTTCCTATTGAAAGTGAGAGTAACATTTTTTGTCTGAGAGTGAATTTTGGTAGGCATGTGTGGAGAGTCATCACAGTGTAGTGGTTTCAGCATTGGACTACTGCTCTGGCGACTAAGGCCCCATTCACACTCGCATTTTTGTAGCGAAGAGATTTGATTGGATCCGATGTTGCGATTGGATTGGATTGCGATGTTGCATCACTCTGGCTGATGCACCAATTCAAAATGGATCCTGCATATCGATCGCATTGAATCTTACTTTTGGTTGTTATTATTATTAGGCTTTATTTATTTAGCATTGTAAATTTACACAGCGCTGTACATACAGTCAATTGAAATAGGCTGTTCCCTGCCCTCAGGCTTACAATCTGTCAAACAAATGATACACATCTACATCACACCACTTCGGTTGTCTTAGGACTTTATCACACAGGGAAAATTGGGAGGGGGGAGGAGTCGGGGTTTAAAAAGTCATTAGCCTGGGGAAATGACGTCCCAGTGAATGAAGGGAATAAAAGAGGTAATGAAGAGGGAGCAATCCTTCCCTCCTGCTCCTCCTCGGCTTCCCAGCCTTTACTTTCGAGTAGAGCCTAGATGGCTGACGGCGGGGGGGGGGGGGGAGAGGGACCCATCCTTCCAAGGCAGTGTGGTGCAGCAGTTTGAATGTTGTACTGGGGCTCTGGAGACTAGTGTTTGAATCCCAGATCAGCCATATAAACCTAGTGGATGACCTTGGGCTGGTCACGTTCTCTCAGCCTCAGAGGATGGTCATGGCAAACCCCCTCTGAAGAAACATAACTAGAAAACCCTGTGATAGGTTATCCTTTGGGTTGCCATAAATCAGAAACAACTTGAAGCTACACAACAAGAAACAACAACAATCTCTTCATCTCTCCTTTTTCTTTCCCAAATGTCAATTCTCCCTCTCTCTCTTCTCCCCTGGCGTAGTTTTCCTTTGCAAAAGTAAGCACAAAGTTTTTCCTCTTCTTCTTCTTCCCTTCCAGAAGGAAGGAAGGAAAGGTGGATTAGTTGCCAAAAATGAGGCGAGGCACTGCAAAATGTAGGACGTTCAAGAAAAATTGAAGACATGACAAAAGGATGGCAATGGCATGCCCCTCAGAGGATCCCTTGCCAAGAAACCCTGGGATAGATTAGCCTTGAGGGGGAGTCACACTCTCTCAGCTTTGGAGGATGGCAATGCAAGCTCCTCAGAGGATCTCTTGCCAAGAAACCCTGGGATAGATTAGCCTTGGTGGGGAGTCATACTCTCTCAGGTTTGGAGAATGGGAATGGGAAGACCTTCAAAGGATCCCTTGCCAAGAAACCCTGGGATAGGTTAGCCTTGGGGTGATTCCCCGTCATACTCGGAGGATGGCAATGGCAACCCCCTCTGGAGAACCTTGGTTCTTTAGACCCCTAACTCCCACCCCCAATGATAGAAGTTCCCTCCGTCCCCGCACCTTTATCATGCCAGTGATGCCAGTATTTAAAGGTACTGTCTACTGTATCCATGCAATAGTACATATGTGCATAATCTGTTAAATTTTATTTTTTTAAAAGGACATCGTCTAATGGGATGTTCCGAGAACCTTCTCCATGGCTATGGCTTTGGCTGGCAGGGAAAGAGCAAAAGAGTGGGCATGATCTGCCCCTGAACATTAACTCCTCTCTCCTAGAATTGGATTGGGAGCAAGTTCCCACTGGCTGCTCCCTTATAAAATCTGGTGCTTTTGGTGAAAAGGCCCCAGGGAAAAAATCATCTGTGGAAAAACTAGGTTAAGAGGGATTTGCCCTGGTCCTCTGTAAATTCGAGTTGGAAAAAATGGCTTTTAAACCAGTTTACAAACCAGTTTATAACATAGTGTGAATGACCTCCAGAGTTTGAATTCCTGCTCAGCCATGAAAATCCCCTGGGTGACCTTGGGTAAGGCCCTGTACAGACCGGCCTGAAAGGTCAGCCTAGGGGCAGAATGAAGGTGTCGTGTCCAGATGACACATGCCCTGATTCTTCCCCATTCTTGGCAACAGCGGTGGTCCGTTGAGCCCCTATGTCACATTTAGTCTCACAGGAAGGCAAAAGCAAATCCTTTCTGAATGGATCTAACCAAGAAAACCCTGTGATAGATTCGCCTTAGGGTTGACATAAGTTGGAATTGACTTAAAGACACACAACAACATCAGGCATGTTTATTGTTCATAACTTGTGAAATGCACAGGTATGGATTTAGTGGACAGCAGCTTTGTTTGTAACCTTTTTGCAACACAGTCCCTCATGCCCAAATCTGGGACACCTCGTACTCAAATACTGTGGGCATAATAGCAGTTTTCATGGGTCATTTCTCTGGTGCTCTTTGGATTATGCAATACTGAAATGCCTAAAGGGTGTGCATACCTGCCTAAATTTGGCTACCCTTGGAAATGGAGACAAGTGAAGGTGAAGATCATTAAGTGAAGTAGCATTCATATGTTCATGTTTTCATGGGGAATATGATATTTGTGCCCTTTTCCCTGTTCCATTCATGTCTTTCCCTCGTTCCCTTCATGTATCTTACCTTATGTGACACTTTTAAGACCAATACCCATCCAATTAAATCTGAGATGTTAATCTTGATGTCAAGTGGATCATGTGTAGTGTGGTGTGAGATTTTCTTAGGCAAGGTCAGAAACATTGAAAAGGAAATGAATACTGTTAATACTTTTATTAGATATTATGTCATAGTTACGTAGGTTAAAGTCAGTGGCAAGGATGAGGGTCTTTTTAAAAAACATTAATTATTTTATTAACACTATTGGCTGCTCAATTACAAAGGCCTTTGGGTGGGTTAAAAGAAAAACAATAAGATGCAATGATTAACAAAACAAAGTCATCCTGAATTAGGATGAAAACACATTTTTAAAAGATATCATCTCTTTATACTCATTCATATCTTTTAACACACAGAACATGCAGTGCCTCAATTCCCTTTTAACTCCTTGCCCTCTGATCTCCATCCCTTCCCCTGTGTATGCCAGCCACCTCCTTGCCAAGAGCCAGCAGCCTGATGAAGAACTCTGACACTTCTATGAAAGCTCATACTACCAACTTCTTTCCTTCAGTTAGTCTCAAAGATGCTACAAGATTTCTTTCCATATTGATTTTACAGACTAACATAGCTAGATCTTTGAATTCTGCTTCTGGTGATAGTTTGAGAGACTCAGATATTGCTCATGTACCTGGTTATCACCTACCATAACAGATTAAGGCAACCATCAGAGGACGTTATCACACAGGGCAAAATTGGAAGTTTAAAGGGGTGGCAATGCAAGGTCATCCAGGTTTAGGGGCAAATTCGCAGCTGCTTATCACATGATACTGCACCCAATCAGAAGAGAATCCAGGGTGAATGTAAAGTCAATCTGGAAATAAGTAAATTTACAGAACTACCAGATTTATGCCTCTTTTCCTTGCGAATTGGCTCCTCTTTCATAATGGCTGTTGTGTGATAATCCAAGGCTCCAGATGCCTCCCTTGCTGTTCCTGGGAGAGATTTCTTAAAGGAATACACACAGACTTCCCTCGCCCCATTCTCTCCTCCTCTAATGGAGCCTCTCATTAAGGGCAGAGCTGGTGGGAGAAGAAGACAAAGGGAGGGCGTTTTGGAAGTCCTCCTGGACAGGAGGGAGAAATGGAGGACATGTCCTGGAAAACGAGGGCATCTGGGAGGCTCAGCCCTCACTGGAACCAGACAAGTTTATGGACCCTCTCTCTCTAACAGAGATAGATAGATAGATAGATAGATGACAGAGATAGGTAGGTAAGTTGATAGATAGATAGATAGATAGATAGGTGACAGAGATATGACAGAGAGAGATAGGTAAGTGATAGACAGGTGACAGAGAGATGACAGAGAGAGATAGGTAAGTGGATGGATAGATAGATAGATGACAAAGAGAGATAGATGACAGAAATAGATAAGCGTGGATAGATAGATAGCCTTGCAAGACTGCATACATTTCTGAACATTTACTGACAAATGGTATTGGAGTTTCTTGTTCTGAAATTTCTGAAGTCTTGATTTTAAAGTTGCCCCTTGAGGAAGACCTTAGAATGTCCTTAGGCTGAAATATTTCAGTCTTTTTAGCTAATAATGACAGTCTTCTAATTTCCTGAGGCATGGCTTCTTTCTCTCATGGATTTCATTGGAAATGCCCCAATTTCTGTTTTTGATAGCGCTGTCCCCCAGTATTTGCTGCTTGAGATGGGGGTTACACATCCGTCTTATAGTATAATCGGCCTGGTATTTGGTAAGGAGCAATTAGGAACCTTCCCAGTCTTCCAGGGCTTGCAAGGTTTGCAACCTCATCCTTGTATGTAGAAACCACTGGTTTCTTTTCCCTGTACTCTGCAAGTTTGCCAATTTTTCTTTTAAATTCATAGGATCCTTTGCTTGGAGCCTCAGCTGTCAATGCAGTGGTATGTCCGAGTATCACTTCTGCCTAGAAGCAAATGCACTTTTTATATATTCTTGTCAGTCACTATTGAAATGCAACTTCTCTTCATTTTAGTAGTCGCTGAGTAACAGGGATATTCTTTAGAGATCCTGGTTTAATAAAATTAAAGATTCTAAAATATTTTTGGATAAGGAGAATCAAAATATTAAAAATAAGCTTCCTGAAGTTCAGAGGGAAAAATTATAATTTTAAACATGAAAATGGTGTTATCAGTATGCTGATGACACCCAAATCTTTTTCTCCGACTGAAGCAGTGACCAAGGATGACATCTCTCCTCTGAATGCCTGTCTTGAGTCGGTAAATGGGCTGGATGAGGAAAAACAAGCTCAAGCTGAATCCAGAGAAAACAGAGGTGCTTGCGATAGGTACCCCTGGTCCAGGGATGAAGGTTTGGCAACCCGTCCTGGATGGGGTCACACTTCCCCTAAAGGATGAAGTTCACAGCTTGGGGGTGCTCCTGGACTCATCTCTACAGATGACATCTCAGGTGGAGGCAGTGGCCAGGAGTGCCTGGTATCAGCTTCAGCTGATACGCCAACTGCGCCCCTATCTGACCCAGGGGGACCTTGAAACAGTGGTACATGCACCGATAACCTCTCGTTTAGACTTCTGTAATGTGCTTTACATGGGGCTACCTTTGTACCAAGTCCGGAAGCTTCAACTGATCCAAAATGCTGCAGCCAGACTGATCACTAGAACACCTAGATCAGAACACATTACACCGGTGTTGAGATCTCTTCACTGGCTGCCAGTAAGCTTCCGGGTGCAATACAGAGTGTTGGTTATTACCTTTAAAGCCCTACATGGCCCGGGCCTGAGTTACTTGAGGGAACGCCTCTCCCTACACAGTCTGCCCCGCACTCTCAGAACATTGGGAAACTCATGGTAGAATACCCCAAAAGTAGGCTTAGATCTACTTTCAATAGATATTTTACAGTATCTTCCCCCAGACTTTGGAATGGCCTCCCAAAAGAGATCTGTCTTATTAACACTCTCAACGCCTTTAAAAAGGCTCTCAAGATGGTACTCTTCCAGCGGGCCTACCCATTTGACCGACCTTAGGTTGTCTTTAGGAACCCTCCTTCCCCCCGGATTAGACAAATATCAGTTAGCAGTGACATTGATCGATTTCATGATTGTTTTTATAAGGATTAATTATTATATATTGTATATTGTTTTTATTGACCTGTTGTACTCCCGCCTCGATCTATAGGGAGAGGCGGGAAATATAAATATTTTTATTTAAAAAAATAAATAAAGTAGCCAAATTTTTGTTTTAATCAACATTCTTATTTTGATTTTGATATGGCCCTATTATAAATTTTTCAGGTTGCAAATCTGAATAAATTAGCTGACTGCTTGAACTTTCTGGTCAGCCTAGCATTAGCAAGAATTTGGTTGGGAAGCTGGGGCATTTGGTGATGACTCCACTAATTTGTCTTGATATGAATGTCTTTTCTTACAAGAAACCTCCCTCCTCCCAGCTCCCTTTCTACCTTTTTTTTAATGGAGTCTGAAAATGTTTTGGGTTTGGAATGTGCTTTTGATTATCTTACTGTTTTAAGCTTTACTCTTTTGAATGTTGTACTGTACTGATATGTGCTAAGCATCATATTTTCATTTCTAGTATTAACTATGTTGTTTCTTTGATTTGTGACCTGATTTTGGGGAGGGGAGATTTATTTTGGGAAAAAACATTGGTCTCAGTTGGGAGGTAAAACAAGAACACCAATTTTCATCTCTGACATACCCTTTCTGGTTGTACACCTGATTTCTGAGGTGATTTGGAGCCGTGTGTGTGTGTGTATCAGCTTAAAGCGACACCAGAAAAGGGATTTCTTGAGCAAGAAATATTCAGAGATGTTTTTGCCAGTTCCTTGCTCTGAAATACACTATAGCCTATAGCACCTGGGATTCATTGGCAGTCTCACATCCAGATACTAACCAGAGCTGACTCTGCTTAGCTTCCAGGCTGAGATGGGATCTCATTCCTTTAGAGTTTGTTGTTGTGTGCCTTCAAGCCATTTCTGACGTATGGTGACCCTAAAGCAACCCTGTCATGGGGTTTTCTTGGCAAGATTTTTTTGTCATTGCCTTCCCCTGAGGCTAAGAACATGTGACTTGCCTAGATTCACCCAGTGGATTTCATGGCCAAGCTCGGAATCGAATCCTGGTTTTCAGAGTTGTAGTCCAACAATCAAACCACTCTGCCATGCTTTCTCTGCCTTCAGGGTACTTCTCTCTTTCTCTGTTGTTGTTGTTGTTGTTGTTGTTGTTGTATTCCTTCAAGTTGTTTGTGACTTATGACTAAGATTAACCTATCACTTTTTGGGGGAGGGGCGATGCAAGGTTTGTTCAGAGCTGGTTTGCCTTTGCCTTTTTCTGAGGATGGGCATGTGTGACTTGTCCAAGGTCACCCAGTAGGTTTCTATGGCTGAGCAAGAATTCATTCAGTTGTCTCCAGAGTCATAGTCCAGTGCTCAAACCACTACAACACACTGGCTCTCTCTTTATATGCTCCTTTTTAATTCCCTACCCCCAAGCAGAGTAGCAATGGCCAGAAACCTTTCTGTGGCAATCAGTGGAGGACTTCTGCAAAAGGAGCACCTCTTCAGGTTGTACTCTCTTCCCTTGGTGAAGAGGGAGGTCTGCAACATCTGGGGACCCACCATTTTTCTTCCCCAGAAGATCATGATTGTTCACTAAACCTTCTATTTACTATGAAATATTTGATTTTTAAGCCCTAGTGCTGCTAAGGTGATTAAAAACTGGCTGACGCAAATGAGTACAAAACATGGCATGCACGAATGCCTTCATTATTTTCTCAAGCTCTGGTAATTTGTCTTGTTGCCAGCACCATTCTACATAGGACGGGAGCATTTCATTAGTTAACAGTTCCAGTTTCCCCTGGAGAAAACAAACTCTGCTTCCTTCTCAGCTCAGTGTTCAGGTAGAGTAAGCTTTGTTGGGTTCAACAGCATTTATAGTACTTTCTGACAAGGCAGCTTCAGATTACAATAGTGCAAACAGTGCATTTCTTCTTGATTGAAGGAAGGTTTTGCTCAGAAATCCTGGTATAATTCTTCTGCTTGTTATACACTAACCTTCAGACATGATAATTGTTTTCACTGTCAATAAAAAAAGCAGAAACCTTAGGGCTTAGATTGTTTAGTCGACATGGAATTCTCTAACAGTCCAATGTTTTACATGTTTACATCATTTGACATTTTTATTGAGTGATCCCAGTTACTGTACTTTTCCCCACAAATGAAAGTAGAGGTCAGCAAGAAATCAAGGGGTCAGCAAGCGATGAGGAGGAGCTGATGAATGAAGACCAATGGCCTGTGGGAACTTTCTGGTGATAGAGTAGACTGATGACTGCTGAAAATCCCATTCTGAGTTTTTTTCCAACCCAAAGCAACGGCAGAAACACCAATATGAAATTTAAGACCGTTGTGAGAAAAAGCAAGGTCACTCCAGGTCACTGAATCCATTTCCTGGGTGTAATTTTTCACATATTTTTTTTTCTTCTTTCCCCGTCCCCACCAGCTGATTTTTTTTCCCTTTGGGGAGAAACGTGCAAATATTGAATCATTTTCACAGAAAGTGGAACTGATTCTTGAACGAGAGAGAGGGAGAGGGAGAGAGAATATGGCAAACTGAAAGAAAAGAACATTTGTCTTACAGATAATTTGGCACTGAGAATTTCTCCCTTTCAATTTCATTCCTCATGTTACATGAAGATTTGCCAACTGGGAGTGAAAAAGTGAGCTGGGTGATCAGTGATTATGGGATGGAGAGGCTGTGTAACGTTCTTTGTGACTTTTCAATAAACCTCAGACTTTTGTACATCAGAAGGCATCTGGCCTTTAGGTCATATTAGTTTAGATTTTTCTCATCCAGCTTCTTTTATCACCATTCCCCTAACTACATCATCAGCATAGGGTGGCTCAAGGACCTTGTCGATTTTCCATCTTTGATTATCTGGCCTGTATCATGCATGAAATGACAACTCAGCTGTGTGTCTGTGGCCCAATTCAAATGTGACTGATTAATTTCATGTGATTATTTTTATTTTTAAGATTTATATCTCACCCATCTACAGTGCTATTTTGTTATATAAAATGAGAGAGCAAGTTCTGAAGATCTGCACTTGGAAAATGTGTATGTGCATTAGGGGGGGGCAGTAAAAAACTAGATACAAAAGTGGGTGAAAGTCCACCCCTAGTTTTCTAAAAATACTTTTCTAATTGTAAAAAAGTTTGTCAGGAGGCAGGCTGCACCCAAGTGTAAAGTTGGTTAGAGGGCAGTTAAGGGTTAAGTGGGAAATAATTACCAGTTCAACAGAGGGAGATCTGTAGAATACTAGGAGGCAGCCAAGGGAAAATCAATAAAAAGTGAATACAAAAATAAATAAATAATAAAATAAATAAAAACCTCGAAAACCTGGACAACAGCCAAGAGAATGTCAAGGAAGGGCAAATCCTGAAGTCTGGGTCAGCATTGAAGGGTGCATGTGGAAAAAGTGAACCTAGAAAAATACTGGAGACTTGGACAGTGATCTGAGGGTAAACCCAGAAAAATTGAACAATATGGGTGAGATTTGAGGTGATTTTGTACTCCCCCCCCCCCTCAGGCAGTGTTTGTGTACCCCAAAAGGCATGGGAAAAACTTTGATGTTTTTCCTGGGAACAGACAAACTGGTCTGGAAAACTTACAGATTTTTAGCACCAAGGTGTCAATGCACTGATAAAGTCTGAAACATGGCTTTGATGATCAGACAGGCAGAGGAAGTGAAGAGGAACTTCAAAAAGGGAAAATAGGATTTTGGTTTTTGTCAGTTTGACAAGTATCTTCCTTTGTTGTCTTCATTTCCTTCTCCACAGGAAACATAAAGTAAAAGGTTTCTTTTGGAGGAAACTGATTTTCTGGATCCATTTCAAACCAGATTCAGGACGGGATATGGAGTTGAGACAGCCATGGTCGCCTTAGTCG
The DNA here is from genome assembly GCA_034509955.1 of Urosaurus nigricauda. Classification (NCBI taxonomy): domain Eukaryota; kingdom Metazoa; phylum Chordata; class Lepidosauria; order Squamata; family Phrynosomatidae; genus Urosaurus; species Urosaurus nigricauda. The sequence continues at coordinate 168,443,958 of JAOEGL010000001.1, read as the reverse complement.
ATGGTCTCCATCTGGGCATTGACAGGGGAAGTGTGACCCTGTTGGTGCTCTTGAACCTCTCAGTGACCTTCAATACCATTGACCATGGTATCCTTCTGAAACGCCTGAGAGAGTTGGGTATCAGTGGCACTGCACTGCAGTGGTTCCGGTCCTACCTTTCGGGAAGGTTCCAGATGGTGTTGCTTGGGGACAGTTACTCTGCCAAGAGGGAGCTCAAGTTGGGCATCCCTCAGGGCGCGATTTTGTCCCCAATGCTGTTTAACATTTACATGAAACCGCTGGGTGAGATCATCCAGAAACATGGGGCAGGGTGTTATCAGTATGCTGATGACACCCAAATATATTTCTCTATGTCTCCGACTGATGCAGTGATTAAGGATGGCATCTCTCCTCTGAATGCCTGTCTTGGGGCGGTAATAGACTGGATGAGGGAAAACCGACTCAAGCTGAATCCACGTAAGATGGAGGTACTTGTTATTGGAAACCTGAACCTGAAACTGGAGTTATGTCAGCCAGTTCTGGATGGGATCCTACTTCCCCTGAAGGACTCTGTCTGCAGCTTGGGGGTGCTCCTTGACTCGTTGCTCCAGCTGTCAGCACAGGTAATGCGACAGTCAGGAGCACTTGCTATCAGCTTCGGCTGATACGCCAGTTGCGCCTTTTCCTGGAGCCGGGGGACCTTGAAACAGTAGTACACGCGCTGGTAACCTCTTGTTTGGACTTCTGTAACACACACCACTTGGGCCTACCTGTGTGCCAAGTTCGGAAACTTCAGATGGTACAAAACATGGCAACAAGATTAATCAAAGGTGCTTCTCTGAACAAGTATATAACACCTGTTCTGAAGTCCCTTCATTGGCTGCCAATCAGTTTCCGAGCAAGGTACAAAACCTTTAAAGCCCTACATGGCTTGGGTCCAGAATACTTAAGGGAACGCCTTCTTCCGTATTGTCTGTCCCACACACTGAGGTCCTCGAGTAAGGACCTTCTTCAGCTGATAAGACCTAGGCAACTTCTGTTACTCAAAGGGTCTTTTCTATCGCTGCGCCGAAGTTGTGGAATGACCTGCTAGAAGAGATCTGCCATATTTCCACTCTTACAACCTTCAAAAAGACTTTTGTGAGGTATCACTCTCCGCCTGCCAACCTGTTTTTATGTTTACTTATTCTGTATTTTAATTGCTTTTAATTTGATTATTTAATTGTAGTTTTAATATTGGGGAGGGGGGTTGGGAAGGGATCAATCTGTATTTTATTATATTTTTAATGCATTTTTATTGTTGTAACCTGTCTGCATTCCTAGTGATTGGGCAGGCTATAAATAAATCTGTTATTATTATTGTTATTGTTATTGTTATTATTAAGCAGCCAGGAGGAATGTGTTGTGGTTAGCATAACCCATGGTGCTTGTCCTTTTGCTCTATCTAGGCCTGCCATGTCCTAGATCAAGCGACCCCACTGTTGTCTTTTAACTTCCTTGGGTCATTGTATTCCCCAAAACACATATCAGGTCATTGTGACTTCAGTTCTGCTCCACACTAGATCTTAAATACGAACACCCCATATTAAGCTGGAGAGGTTTTATGATATGCCAACACTACTACACTGCTCATGATTTAAAAGTATAGCTGTTGTGTCTTTTTATTTTTTTTCTGTTAAGAAAAAAGACAAGCAGTGGGAAAACAGGATTAGTACAAATGGAAGACAATATCTAGTCTTCCCTCAGTGAGCAAAAAAAAATGCACTTACTGGGAACCATTTGTAGAAGATGTTCTGAGTGGCTATATTCCAACCATAGGCTATTCCTTTCTTAGAGATTTCTTAAATTATGTTATAGTACAGTATCTGTCAAAGAATTTAGAAAGAGTGGGTGCTTCCAGATGGGGAAAAAGTCTCTGGAGGTCCCAGCAATTGTTCCTGTACAAACTGATTTATTTTGGAGATCCATATGATGTTTTCATAGTTTCAAACTATTTCCTGGGATTTTTGCTCCTGAGGGGGCTGCAGCAGCCAAATCGCACAGTCTCCCTCCTCAGTAAAAAGAACCTGCAAAAAGCAGGTTCTTTTTATGGCGCGTGTGTCATTGGCACACTGTCAGGCATCCATGACGTAAGCGCAGCGCAGCGACGTCTTTACACTGTGCATCACTATGTCATGATGAAAGCCTTTGACATCACTATTTCCTGGGAACTCCTGGCATTACCAAAGACTTTTCATTCCCATTCCCCATATCAGTTTTAATTAACATAGTACTTTACAAAATGAAATGTGTCTGTAGTATGTGTTTCTGTTGTCTCAGGAGCAATAAATATGGCTGCCGCCAAGTAAACAGTTATTCTTTCCAGGACACAGATTCAACAGAAATCAAGCAAGGGAAAGAGGAATGTTATCACTACAACAGATTTATTCTACACAAAATTATTGTAATTCTTAACTAGTTTAATAACGCAAAAGCAATATTGTAACTCTTGAGTAAAAATAACAAAGGCCTGGGACAAACCCTAGCCAAAACTAGGGTTCAGGAGCACACAGCGTCTGCACGCTCATGAACCCAAGCACGTAACTGCGGCGCCATAATGGCAGGCTCTCGTTCACACAGCGGCACATCATGACATACTCGACGTGCAGTGTACAGATGTCACTGTGCTGTGCTTACATCATGGATGTGCAGTAGTGCACCAATGGCACACTCATGATGTCCAGACCGTGCTGTAAAAAGAACCTGCTTTTTGCAGGTTCTTTTTACTGCAGAGGGAGGCCCTGTGGTTTGGCTGCTGCAGCCTCCCTCAGGAGCAAAAACGGGTACCTCCAGCCCACCCTTTTGGGGTGGTCTTTCCAGCCCCAAAGTCTTAGTGAAAATTGGTGAAAATAATTTTCTGAAATGTTGCATGACTCTGGATGTGATGTATGAACAGCAGGAAGGAAAGAGGAGGGAAGGAAGGAAGAAAGAGAAAGAAGTAATTAATATTTCAAACAAGATGTTAGGTACAAACTTATGAATATGCAGATACAAAAAGAACTGGGAAATCTCCATATTTCCTGACATTTTTTACCCATCTGGAGCCATTCCTTTTTTTGGTATCTGTGTGGTTATGATGGCATTTGATAGCTTGTGGTTGTTATGTAGGTGGTATATATGTACATATGTGTGAGTGAAATGTATAATTTCTGAAGCATGAGGGATTTTTAAACTGTGAATAACAAATCCAAAGTCTTTAAGAGTCTGGGTCTTGGCAACAGAATAAATAATGTAAAATATATGGTTATTTTCTTAGCTAACATGTCTTATTCCAAATGCTTGGTTTGGATTACTTGATGCATTGTTTAGATTGTTTTTGAATATAAATGCACTTAGTATATTACATTTTTTTTCAGTGCATTCCAAGGTTCAGATTATTTATCTGCTAGCATGGAATCTTCTGTTTGTTTGGGTATAATTATCTTTAAACTTTCAGAATCTGCTTTGACAATGTCTCAGAGAAATGTGAAAATTTTCTTTGGTCTGGAACATTCAGTTGGTGTTTTCATGTGCATTTTCTAATTGTTGTGTATCTGAGCAAGTGGTTTCCACCCTCTGGGAAGGATCCATCACTGAGTGGTAGAATGTATTTGTGTAGGAGTTTAGCACTACCTAGGGACAAACCATCAGCTATTCAGCTGAAAATTACAGGTAGAAGTAGTGAACCAATGGAAAATTGCATGTCTTCTAACAGGTACTTTCTCACATGGCCCAGGAAGTCAGTGGTCAGTGGTAGACCTGCATATTTTCACCTTTATGGTGAAAGACAGGTAAAAGTCCTTATACTCAAGTCCTCAGGTGGTTCAAACACTGGCTTTTCCAGGTGGAGTTGCAAAAGATCTTTATTTGAAATCCTAAAGAGCTGCTGTCAATCTCTCTAGACATTACTGTGACAGATGATCTAATAGTCTGATTGTGTATCATACAGCCCTATGGCTTCAAATGTTCAAACCTGGATATTTATCACAATTGCTTTTCTAAGGAATCCTGGATTATGCAGGATTTGAAGGCATCAAAACTAAGGGCTGGAACAGGCAGGCATAAAAAGCCAGCTTCCAGACGGTTTGGGAACGTGGTGTGCAGAAGATGCACACCCCCAAGATACCCAGAAGCCAGCTTCAAGATGCCTGTTGTTTACACAGGGGCTGGCTTCTGGGTGCTTTGCTGGCTCAGCCTTTATATGCTGCATGCGGCTGGAGCTTGAAGCTGGCTTCCTGCTGCAGAGGGCGGAAAAGCTGGCTTTTTGCTGGTGCAAAAAGGAGCAGCTATTTGTTGCTCATTTTTTGGCCAGCAGAAAGGTGGATTGGGGTCATGCGGTTGCTGCAACCCCAGTCCAGCTTTGTCGGGGTGGCTTGAAGCCACCCCTTTGGTGTGGTCTGTTTCACCCCCACGTGAAAAAGTCTGAAGGAACAACTTCTCTCATTCATTCCAGGTTTTCACAATAATAAAATTGTCTAAGAGTTTGTCTTTACACTTCAAAGATGTGATTTTAGGCACTGTGCACTGCAATTTCATGCACAGTGCTTGTGAAAATAATATGTGTGGACTCTAGGAAGCATAACCAGGAGGAAGCTTACACCAAGGAACTTCCTAATTTCCTTCCTTATTTCCCTACTTTACAGTCGTACCCCCATGAAGTTATGGCCCAGTCTGGAGCATTCCTCCACTCCCTGAGCATCCCCACACACTTGTACCACAATGCCCTCTGACTCTCTATCAAGGCTTTCTCTGGCTGCAAGCATTGGATTAGAAAGAAAGGGTCAGGGGAAAGCCTTCCATTTCTACCACTTTGGATCCAAGCTGGTGTTGAATATCTCAAGTTCAGTCTTTTCCTGTGATGATACAACGGAATAAACATATTTATGAATAGTTGTATTGACCTCAGTGGGACTTGCTTGCCCACTTGGGCTTGTATGAAAGTATGTATTTTGAGTAATATGCAGTCTTACAAACATGTGGAAGTTACATTTGCAATATGCAGCTGGTATCTGAACAAGTGAACTTTCCAGATTCATTCACTGGCATTTTCAGTTAACAAGTCGGTAAAACTGTGAGACTTCTAATGCCTTGGAAAGTCTTTAACTTTACAAAGATTCAGACTATGCAGAAGCACTTCATGCACACCTATTGGCCTGTTGGGATGCTACATACAGTACATTCTTTTCATTTCTCTAACATACATTGGACTGTTGCCTTCAATAAAAAATATGCTAAAGATTTGTACAATAATATCTGCTTTGCTTTTTTCTCTTCTCTAGTATGCCACTGTTGAACAAGAAGGAGAACGTTACATGACACCAGGAGATTTTGTGCGGAGATACCTAGGCCTGTACACAGACCCACAGTATAATCCTAATACAGTGGAACTGTTGGCAGGAGTGGCGGATCAGACAAAGGATGGGTGAGAACAGTCTGTGTTAACATTTGATTGGAAATTATGTTGTTTGAGCTCTAATCAGAAGTGAGAAGCAGACATAAGGATGTCCTCTGTGTCCATGGATCCAGAGGACATACCCCATAAGCAACATCTTTGGATTGCTTCCTTAGGTTTCAACATTTTGTTATAGGTAAGTAGCAGATATATTTTAGAGGCAATAAGTTCATCTGTTGGTTTACAGTGTCTGTGTAGAAGTTCCATTCCTGATTCACGTTCCTGGTGAATACGCTTCAAGCTGGAGAGATGGGATAATGTCATGTGACCTTTGTCATGTGAAGTCCCTCCAACATGTACACATCAGAACATTTAGCAGTGTGATCTATTTGGGGAGAGAGATACTAATCACTATATGTAGCCAGAAAATGATTTGTCTAATCAGAATAAATACTGAACAGACCTTTTTAGACATTACTTATGGACAATATTCTTTGTCCTCTTAATTACTTTTTGAAACTAATTTACAAAATGTCCACTTTCCCCAGACATAGCCTTTTAACCTGTATAGTTTCAGATCATCCCTGCCTGCCTCATCTTCTCTTTATGTAGGTCTCCAAATTTGTTTTAGCAGGGAAGTGCATATGTTGCTGGACAGTAACCAAGAAGTAAAGATAGATGGGAGCAGAGGCCACTAATGCCATCAGAGAGCAGTGGTAGAGAGCCAGTTAAAGAGGAGACTGTCAAAACCAGATCCAGTCTTTGTGGGCTGGTGGGGATTTAGAATTTTAATTAGAAAGTGGACTAGGCAAATCTGAGGCTGCACAAGATTGAAATTATACTGTGAAGTAGTACCATAAGGAAAATAAAGTAAAATAAAAGCATTTATAACAACATCAAAGGTCATAGTCACATACAAAAATCACCCTGAAATCAGGGTGATTTTTGTATGTGACTATGACCTTTGATATTGTTATAAATGCTTTTATTTTACTTTATTTTCCTTATGGTACTACTTCACAGTATAATTTCAATCTTGTGCAGCCTCAGGTTTGCCTAGTCCACTTTCTAATTAAAATTCTAATTGTGCTCATTGTCTTTTGACTTGCAATTGCAATAAAAGCCAATAGTAGTATTTTCTCTGGAGTTTCTAGAAGCTGTGGCTTACTTCAATCTTTTCTTAAAGGGGCCCAAATAATTACGGGAGATGTAGGATTGGTTTTTTCCCCCTACCTTCAGTTTGACCTGAGTTTGTAAAAGTTGTCCTTTGGACTACAGTTACCAGAAATCATGTTGGCTGGGGGATTGTGAGAAGTGAAGTCCAAGGAAGGAACTTTGCCATCACCCAGGTTTGAACATCATTTCATTTGAATGTGAAAGTGGAAGATATATGCATTTATATGATGTGGTATTCTTGAGGAATAGTTGGCATTTCATGAGGCCTTATGTTTTCTCCCATTTTCCTGGAGACCTTAAAGTCTCAGAGGGGTCAGTAGGGTAACTTCTCTTGCTACAGATTGGCTAAAAGATTGAGAGGTTTGCCTGCCTGTTTTTGTTTAACCTTAGGAAGTATAAAGCTATTTATTTAATCTTTTGGGGGAACCTCACTAGAGGAAAGATTGAGAGTCTTCTGCCCTGAAGAGTCAGAGTTCATGCTAAGCTATAATTTAATCATTTTGCTCATGCTGAATTGTATGGGTGACATGTCAGTCTGTTTTCTAATGCTATATGCTGTTGACAGTGCTATACTGTTGATTCTTGATTAGTGGGCTATGCATGGTTGTAGTTTTTGAACAATATTCTGTTATATTATTGTTGGTCTTAATGTTTATTTACTTTATTAAAATATTCATCTCTATCTATCTTATCTATCTATCTATCTAGATGTATACTTCATTGAGTTCAACAAGACTTACTGACAGTTATAGGTCTGAGCCAAATATAGGAGAGCCAACATAGTTTAGTGTTGTGAGTGTCAGTAAGTGGGGATTAGGTCTGAGCCAAATATAGGAGAGCCAACATAGTTTAGTGATGTGAGTGTCAGTAAGTGGGGATTAGGGGACTTCTGTGGTCCCTATGTACTCCCTAATCTAATGAATATATAGGTATCATGAATATGAACCAATCATGGGTAACTCAAGATTACACATTCATAACTGCAATAGTTAATTCCTGCCTATGTTTGCTTTATAGAGAAAACTAAATAAAATGCATGTATAAAGAAGTAGACTATCTATCTCCCAAAACACATGGGCAAAAAAGAGTGTCTTCTGGCCACTTCTGAGGCATGGCTTGCAGACGATGAATGCCCCTTGATCATCCTGAAGCTGCTCTGGGGCGGCTGGAAAAAGGAGTGCAGAAACAGTGCTCCTTGCTGGTGGCCCATTTGCTGTTAATGAGAGAAGATAACTGTCTTCCACTTAAGTGTTTTCTATAGAGAAACTGTAGAAATTGGAATTAAAATTAAATGTGCTCCTTGTACATACCTGGCTGTTGACTTTTCTCAAGTAGTTTTTCTCAGGCTGTAACCCTATACATCTTACCTGGGAGGGAGTTTCAACGGACTCTTTGAGGCTTACTTCTGAGTAGACATCAGATTGCAGCATTAGTTTTTGTTAGTACCAGTAACTCTATCTTCAGTTTGGTCAAATCCAAAATGTCACAGGAAGTAGGAAAGACCCAAGATCATTCAAGCAGTCCTAGTATTCTTTTGCAAGAATTCTTATTTTGTTATTTACACTCCTTAGTATCCTGGTAGTGTAAGAGCATAATCATTTTAAATTACTTCTTCTCGTGATTTTTTAAAAACAATATGTATAATAATAATAAAAAATCTTTATTTATATGCCGCCCTTCCAATGATCAGGGCGGTGTACACATACAAAAATTAAAACATATACAAAAGTTAAAAACAATCATTCAGAAAACAATCCAACAACCTCGGTCCAAGGGGTAGAGGTATTCCGATCCGAGTCATATGGGGGAAGAATAGCAGCGGGGGAGAATCAGGGGTAGGCCTGCTCAAATAGATACGTTTTTAACCCCTTCTTAAACTGGATAAGGGAGGCGGCCAGGCGGAGCTCCGTGGGCAATGAGTTCCAGAGGCTCGGGGCAGCGATAGAAAACGCCCTCTTCCTAGTGATTGACAATCTGGCCTCTGGAACTTTAAGTAATAGTTGCCCAGTAGATCTAAGTGTGCGGGGCGGATTATGTGAGGAGAGACGGTCCTTCAGGTACTCTGGGCCCAAGCCATTTAGGGCTTTATAGGTAATAACCAGCACTTTGTACTGAGCATGGAAGCGAATAGGCAGCCAATGGAGATCTTTTAATACCGGTGTTATATGGCAGGCCCTGGGAACCCCAGTGACCAGCCGTGCTGCCATATTCTGCACTAGTTGTAGCTTCCGAGTGTGGTACAGAGGCTGCCCCATGTAGAGCACATTGCAGAAATCCAATCAAGAGGTTACCAGAGCATGTACTACAGTTTCAAGGTCCTTCCGGTCCAGGATGGAATAACTCTATCAGTTCTGTTAGGAGTCTACTTTCCCTGTTGTAAGTATACATACAAGACAGTCTGTCCAATTTTTGTCTCTTATACACACACACACACTCTCTCTCTCTCACTCACTCTTTTAACTGACATTTCTAATTTCTGATTTGTAGGTTGATCTCCTTTCAAGAGTTTTTGGCGTTTGAGTCAGTTTTATGCACACCAGATGCAATGTTCATTGTTGCTTTTCAGTTGTTCGACAAGAGTGGCAATGGTGAAGTGACCTTTGGTAAGAGCAAAATTTACTCAGTGGTAAAAGGGCTTTTTTTAAAAGCAGTTGGGGAAAGATGAGGAGGGTAATTCTGACTTGTTTCTCAGAAATCTACCTCACAGTAAATATTGTGGGGGAAGGGTGTATTTCTTACAAATCCTAGTAGTTCATCCTTATCAGTTGTTTAATTTTCTTCAAACGTTTGACTGCTGTGTGCACGTGCACATGTATGCACATGCATCATTTCTCATTCAGTCATACAGCGTAATTGATTACTGTTGTTCATTGTTTAGTCATTGCCTGGATATTCCTAAAATAACCAGTCTAAAACATATTTGTTCAACACAAGCCTAGCTAAAACACTCTGCAAACCAGACATAGTTGTGCTGAATGTTTATCTGCAGACATTCTGAGATGGACATTCAAGGGCCTGAAATACCCCCTTTTTTCTGTAACCTATGTCTGATTTGGAAATGGACCTGTACTGAACTGATTTCCTGGGTGAAAATACACCATCGCTTTTTTGAGCATTGCCCACAGAGATTATTGCTCTAATTTTGCTCCAGGATTATCAAGGACTACATAGCAAGTATTGTGACTTCATTTGGGGCAAATATAGCAGAGTCAGAGCAGTCTGTCTTTGACATATGATTTTAACAAGCCAGTAGTGCTTTATCTTTCCATTGACTGGGCAAGCCAGTTGCAAATTAATTAGAAAATGTGAAAGACTGAGCTGCATGTTGGCATGCTACAGATTGCCTCCTTTAAACAATAGATTTGTAAGTACCTTGCCAGTGTAATATCAATCAGTTTGATAAGTGTTTCGTTAGAAAAGAGGGTGATAGTTTGCAGTGTATATCATTAGAGCTTGCAGTCTGGTAGTTTTAAATGGACCACCATGCAATATGTCACTGTAACCAGGAACTTCCAGGTCACTGCCTGCCAAATTCTGTGTTGACAAAATATACACCCAGCTTAGCTATAGAAATTATGCCATGCAGGAGCATTATTGGGTATGGAGTCGAAGGCTTTCATGGCCGGCATCCATAGTTTTTTGTGGAGCTTTCGGGCTATGTGGCCATGTTCTAGAAGAGTTCCTTTCTGATGTTTTGCCAGCATCTGTGGCTGGCATCTTCAGAGAAACTTCTTCTCTGAAGATGCCAGCTACAGATGCTGGCGAAACATCAGAAAGGAACTCTTCTAGAACATGGCCACATAGCCCGAAAGCTCCACAAAAAACTATTATTGGGTATACCTGAAAATGGAAAGCCAAGCCAGGATCATTAAATGGAGCAGGATGGCTTTCAGGAGATTTATCAGATCCTGGGCAGTCAAAGAACAAGTCTAAGTAGAATTCGTTCTGTTAGAAAACATGGAATGCCTGTCACTGTACATATTTTGGCTTTTTGGTGAACTGAAGGTAGACCCTTACAAGGGCAGTCTGGTGTATCTGTGTGACAAGAAGTACTTGGTTCACCTACCACAGGCTTTTTTTTCTTGGAAAAATCCTGGTAATATATCTGATTCACTTTGTAATGGTTTTCTGAAGTCACTGGTATCTGCATAGTTTTCAGTTTTCCTTTGCTCATTATCTGATGCTAAAATTTATGCATTGTATCAGATTAAGCATTGATTATACCTAAAATGTATGAGTGGACCATTGCATAGAAAATTCGGAATTAACATAATGAAACTATCCTTGTTCTCTTCTCTTCTGGGGAATGGAGATAGTTTTTTTAAAAAATTGAACCAAGAAATGTAATTTAATATTGCAAAATTCCCAATACGGTCTAGCAGTCTCTAAATCCATGTTTGCATTTTGCCATTCTCATCATTTCTACTGGTCTCAGTAATTTTTGAAAAATCAGCTGTGCAGGAGATAATATGCTGGCAGAGAATACAAGGGGTACTTCCTTATTGTACATAATCCCTAGCTTTGTTACACAAAGACATTGAAACATGGGTATAGTAGCATTCTGAATAAGCAGCAATATATCCTCCCCCTTCTAAGCACATTTATAAGTAGAGAAATTTTATTGAAAAAATTGATGCAAAAAATCTGGGTTGATTTATCCATGGGCCCTCCGTATCTGTAGAGGTTTGATTCCAGGACCCCATGCAGATACCAAAAAAACATGGATGATAAAATCCATAGTAATAAAATGATGTAGGGCAGCAGTAGAGGTGATAGCAAGCTAGGCATACACATGCTTTGGGTGTGGTGGGAAACAAATGAGCCTATGGGTGGGGAGAAGCAGACTGTGGTTAATATGGCACAGGGAGCCTTTCTCTTTTGGGGTGTGTGGAAAGTAATAATAGAGGGGATTTAAAATCCAGTTTGGCTAACAAAATAAACAGAAAAATCTCACAGCTTGGTGGTTGCAGAGAGAATAAAAAGAAAGAGGGGCTCATTCTCATCTTTGCTGTGTTTGCATTCCTTGGCTCCCTTTTGTTGTTTTTAATTGCTCTCAGGTCAACTTTGACTTATGTTGACCCCATAAATGAGAGATGTCTGAGTCAACAACAGTCCTGCTCAGGTCTTCAAGACTCAGGGCCATTGCTTCCTTGATTCAGTCTATTTATATGGAATGCTATCTTCCTTTTTTTCCTGCTGCCTTCTATCTTACCAGTCATTATTGTCTTTTCTAGTGAGTCATGTTTTCTCATGATCTGGCCAAACTAAGACAGCCTCAGTTTAGTAATCTTGGCTTCTAGGGAGGGTCCATGCTTGATTTGCTCTAGGACCCATTTATTGGTCTGTTTAGCAGTCCACAGTATCCATAGAACTATTCTGTAATATCACATTTCAAATGAGTTGATTTTCTTATCAGCTTTCTTTACTGTTCAGCCTTTACAACTGTACACAGAAACTAGAAATAGAGTGGCATGGACAATCCTAACTTTAGTATTCAGTGATATATCTTTACACTTCAGGATCTTGTCTAGTTCCTTCATAGCTGTTCTTCCAAGTCCTTGTCTTTTTCTGATTTATTAACTGCAGTTTTCTGGTTGATGACTGAGCCAAGGTATGCAAAATCTTGAACTATTCAATATCTTCATCATCTACTTTAAAGTTTCATAAATCATCTGTGGTCATTATTTTAGTTTTCTTAACTTAGAATCATAGAATCATAGAGGCCCGAAGCAGACAGGCCAAAAGGGCTGCACTGAGACCATGTTGGCCCTGATCGTGCTGGGACTGCGGTGACTGCATGTCCCACTTCCAAAGCAGGCCATAATTCTAACCTGGCTGCTAGCAGGAGTGGATTTTTGACGCACCTTTTTGTGCTGGCTTTTCCAGGTTGTCATGCTCTTACTGCGGCTTCTGGCCACTTTGGGAGCATGTGTTGTATAAATGCCACACCCCCAACGTGGCCCAAAGCTGGCACTTTTTGCCCATCTGCTTCAGCCCAGAGTTGGAAGAGACCTCAAGGACCATCATGAATCTGCTTTTGTACTTTCTTCCTTGACTTTCTTCAATAAACCATGTATTTGCTTTTTTCTTCTAGTAGTGTGATGTCATCTGCATATCTGGAATTGTTGATTTTCCTTCCTGCAATTTTCACGCCTCCTTTCTCCTGAGTCTAATCTTGCTTTATGTATGAGATATTCAATGTACCAGTTAAACAGTTAGGGTGACTAGGGGGCTTTTTATATTGGCTAAAAGGGGCGGTCCAAACTCACCCCTTCTAGCGGCGAGATGAGGCCTAGGCTGCCACACGGGCAGCCCCAGAGGCCTCATCCCGCCGCAACGACCCGCCGCAAAAAAGAGCTCCGGGATCGAGCTCTTTTTTTGCGGCGCGGGAAGGGCGCGATTGGCGCCCTCCTGCGCCGCCAGAGCGTCAAAACGTGCGCAGCGCGTCAAAACGCTGCGCACGTGATGACACTTGTATGGCGCCTCCGTGTAGACGCCGCCATCTTTAAATGGCGGCGTCCATGCGTTTTAGGCTTAGGGAGGGTGTAAAGGCTACGCCCTCCCTAACCCTAAATGCGGGCTTTTTAGCCCTAAAAGCGCCTTTTTTTGCCCGTGTAAAACGGGCCTAGGTGACTTGCTTGACTCCCTTGCCAATTGGAAACCATTCCATTTCTACACATTCTGTCCTGATGGTCACCTTTCCCAGCAGACAAGGTCGTAGCATTCTGTAGTTTGGGTAGCCCCTTCCAATTGCTCCTAATAGGCAGGAATCAAAACAAAGACCTGGCTCCCCTATGGGAGGGGCTAGCCCCCCCCCCCCGGAAGTCAGTATTTTTCCTGCCTATGCTCCTAGTAGGATGTACTTTTTGAAGTCAGATGAATTTCTTAATCTTGTGAAGAGTTGCTGTTCATTTTACCTGCAGAGTTTTCGCCCTGGCCCCCAATCATCATCCTTCCTTCCTGCCTGTCCTAGCGTGGGAAATGGGCTCCCTTGATTTTTGGGACCAGTGTCGTCGGAGGAGGGCAGAATGATGGTGGAGGTGTCGCCCCCCCCCTCCACGCAGCCTGTACTGGAATTGGGACCGGGACTGGGAGCATGGCAGCCTGACCTGCTGCATTTGGAGAGAGATGATGAGGCACAGCCAGGGGCAGGGTTTACCCTCTGCCTTGCTGAAGATGCCCAGTTTCTCCACCCAGCTTGTTCAGGGCCAGGGGACTTGGAGGTGCAACTGGTTTCAGCCACAACGCAGGATCTGGTGGCAGTAAGTATGACCTATCCCCCTTCCTACCAGGCAGCCATTAGTACATCTTCCCCAAAGCTAGTCAATTTGATCAGTGTGATTTTCACCCAGACAGTGACCTCCTGCCTCAGGGTGTCTGGAGTGCCAGAGGATGAGAGACGGGATGCTTGTTTTGGACCCAATTCTCCCTAGCTGCCAGTTACACCACAGACTGGGTGTCCCTGAAGCCCAAGGGGCTTAGCAGCAATAGTAGGGCCTCCTTATCCAGCTTCCATATTAGCCACGTGGCCTCAAGCCGCAATCTTGGCCCATCAATGAAAGCAACGGCGAAGGTTGCTTGTGGGAGGAGGAGATGATCTCCCTATCCGAATCAGAGGCGGAGGCCTCACATGATCTCCCCCTAATAAGAGATCTCTCATTTGATCTCTCATCTGGCTGAACAGGCTCCTCAGGCCCACTGGGGACGCAAGATTGGGATCTCTTCTGCTTTACAGAGAACGCTAGAGGTGGGAGAGTTTGACACACTGTCAGCGTGGTGCAGTGGTTTGAGCATTGAGTTGCCACTTTCTTTCTGGTGCTAAAGAAAAACGATTCTTGAAGGGCAATCCTGAATCTAAGAGGTATAAACAGATTTGTTAAAAAAAAAGTTCTGGATCGAGACTCTTTGATCCATCCTTGAGTCAGTTCAGCCAGGGGGCCTCCTCTCCTCCTGGGACCTTTGGGATGCTTATTTTCACTTCCCATTTCACATGGATTACTGATGATGTCTGTGCTTCATCTGTGACAACTGGCTCTTCCAGTTCTATACCCTACCCTTGTGCCAGTCATTGGCCCCTCAAACGTTTACCACAATCATTGTGGAGGAAGAGGGGCCTACACATCTATTTTTGCCTATATGATCTCCGGTTGTGTCAACGTTGGAACAGCAGGGCCAGCGTGACACAGGTGCTCCAGTCATTGAAACAGCATAGCTTCCTTGCGAACTTCTCAAAGAGCTGTCTGTCACCTTCTCAGCATTTGAGAGCACAGTTGGACATGGGGATGGGGTCTCCACCACAGGAGAGGACCATGGCCATCTCCAGGGCAGTCCATACTGTCCTCAGACAACCTAGGGCCAGGATCCCGCTGCTAGCTCTACTTCAGGGCTTGACGTTTTTAGTGATAGACTGACTCCCCTGGTTCAGCTTCCATGCCAGGTCTCTGCAGTGGGTTTTCCTGCCACACCAGGAGGCCATCACACTAAAGAGCCAATGCAGAATCACGGTCCCCACCAGATCCAAGAATACCTTCTCCCCAGCCATCCTCAGGGGACACCCTATTTGAAGATCAGAGGGAGTTCAGTTCACAATGGACACAAACCTGACAGGGTGGGGTGCCCACTGTGGCCACCACTTGAATCAGGACAGTTGGCTGGCCCCTAGAGGAGCAGTCTCACAGCATCAACTTGCTGCAACTGTAGGCCATCAGGCTGGCCCTACTCCCCTTCAGCAACCTTGTCAAGAACAGAACAGCCCTGGTAATGACAGACAACATCACAATAGCTTGCTAAAATTGCAAATGAGAACAAGATTGAGGGTCCTGATGGAGGAGCCGTGCTTTTTATTCCAGTGGGTGGAAGAAAACCTTTTGTTCCTGGAAGCAGACCCATCTCCAGAGAGGTCTCAATTTATCAACTGACTGGTTGAGCAGAACAGACATCAATCAGGGAGAGTTATATCTCCACCCATTGATCTTCCAGACAATAGTAGAAGAACCCTGGTACTGCAACCACTTACAAACCGTAAGATGGTGAGTTCAGTACCAGCCAGGGTTCAGCCTTGACTCAGGTTTGCATCCTTCCGAGGTCACTAAAATGAGTACCCAGCTTGTTCGGGGCAATTAGCTTGCAGTTGTAAACTGCTTGGAGACTGCTTAGGTGGTAAGAAGGGGTATATAAATGAAGCTGCTATTGTTTTATTAGGTGCCAGCCTCAGATGGACATGTTTGTTTCGCCAGTGAATGCCAATTTGCCGAGGTTTCGTCTCCAGGCTTCTGTCAGAGGGAGCAGAAGCTTTCAACACTCTCAGTCACCAATGGTCAGGGGTTCTGGTCTGTGCCTTCCCCCCAATACTAGGTTCTGAGCAAGAATCGGGGAGACAGATTAAAGGTGATTTTGATGGCCTTTTGATGTGACCAAGAAGACCATGGTTTTCAGAGATCCTAGTCATGGCCTCGACCTATTTACCACTGCCAGCTTGCCCAGACCTGGTATCCCAGGGTCAGATACTCCACTTGGATCCAGCCTGGCTTCAGCTACATGCTTGGAGATTGAACACCAAATGCTAGAGCGCTGCAGATACCCTCCGACAGTGTTGGAATCCATCCTGCCTTCCAGAGTCCCTTACACCAATCGGTTCTACTAATACATTTTCAGGGTGTTTCCATAGATGGTGCAAGCTCAAGCATGTGGACTTCCTCAAATTTTCAGTGTCAAATTTACTCTAGTTTCTCCAGGATGATATAAACAGCTTCATTTCTTCATTTATATACCGCTTCATACCCTTAAGGAGTGTCTAAGCGGTTTACAATTGTAAGCTATTTGCCCCCCCAAAATCTGGGTACTCATTTTAGCAACCTCGGAAGGATGCAAGCCTGAGTCAAGCTTCAGACCTTTGCTGGTCTTGAACTCGTCACCTTATGGTTTTGAGTGAGTGGCTGCAGTACAGGCATTTAACCACTGCGCCACCAGGGCTGATATAAGGCATGGGCTTTGACCTAATATGGTCAGGAGGCAGGGGGCTGCAGTTACTTTTATTTTGCCTAAGCTTACCACTCACCCTCATGTCAAAAGGCTGCTCAGAGGTGTGACCCACAAGACACCACCAACAGAGCATTGCTACCCTTTGTGAGACCTCCACACTGTCCTCAAGGCTCTGACAGTTAAGCAGTTCGAGCCCCTCTACATGGTCTTCACTACAGTGCTTGGCCTGGAAAGTTCTGTTCCTCACAGTTATCACTTCAGCCTGGCATGTGTCAGAGCTTGGCACACTGTTGAGGTGGAAGGACCTGGGCATCTTTAGACTGGACTCTGTTATACAGAAGAGTCTCGTTTATCCGATCTTCGGTTATCCAACGTTCTGGATTATCTGACGTCCCATGCTTCTTTGTGAGCACGCCTCATGGGTGGCGCACTCACAAAGAAGCATGGGATGTCAGATAAGCCACTGGGGACAAAAGTCCCTCCCCTCCCTCCCTCCCTCTACGTTTCCTAAACACAGCATGGGCATCAGGCATTTCTTGTTCTATGTATGGTGAAAGTCTTCTGGAATGTTTAGCATCCCATCCGTCCCTGGTGTATTTCCCCCTTTCTTGGAGACTGGAACCAAAGTTCTCTGTTTTTTTGTCCTCCTCTCTTTATTGTTGTAATGACTTGCCTTGTCATCCAGTAATCAGATTTGAAATGAAACGAGGTATACAGTAGTTTGGACAGCTGATCCTCGTCTGTTCCATCAGTGCCTACTCAGCCCACTAAGCTGCACATGATCAGCACATGGTGGCTTGAAAACTAAAAGTCCTTAATTTTAATTTATCTAGTTATACCCAAACAGGAATAGTTCACTTCTCATTGCATAGTCACAAAACCCAACCATGCTTAGTAACCTCCATGTGTCAGTGCTGATCTGTGATCAGTGGTTTTTGAGCTTGCCAGAAATCAGGAGTTGTGGGACAGCATCACTACTCAAGATTCGAAGAGGAATTAGGCTGAACAGGCAAGGCTGGAGTGAGAAGCAAACCAGTAGGCAGAAATCAAACTGCAAGGGCAGAGCAATCAGCAATTGAGAACAAGCAAGAGCCCAGGACTACTTTATTGTTTAAATAAGACTTCACTAAGCTGGAAGCTGTCTTGTAGCCCTTCCTGTCCAGGAGGGTTGTATGGTCAGTCAAGGTGCATGGGATCTATCCAGGGCTTGAGGATGACTGAACTGATTAAAATGATATTGAAGCATGTAGTTAATTTTTGTACACTATGCAGAGCAGCTACAACATTCTGAAACACTCCTGGTTTGAGCATGGGCAGCTTCTAATGTACATGTTAATAGGCCTTCCCTCTCTGTGATAAAAGGTTAGAAGATATACAGAATTTGCTAACTTTGGTTTGGGGACAGAAATATGACAGATTGAAACCTAGAATTTGTGTCTTTTTCTACCTTCCTCATGAGAAAGTGTAGTAAATCATGTAGTAAACCATGTAGTAGTCAACTTGGGAGAGAGCGTTGGTATAATAGAACCATTGCAAAAATAAGAGATTCTGGCAAGTGAGTAATACTAATGTCAGCACAAGAAACATTAGACAAGTAATGTTAAAAACAATTATATCTTGCCTTTAATTCAACTGTCTTGATGCATGAGTGTAATTGTAGTGTATCTCTAGTTCCAGTTCTTTTCTTTCTTTTTTACTCAAGAAGATACTAGTCAAGTCAAGCTCAGGTATATTGTTTATAACTATAGGTTATCACAGTGTGTAAGATAAAAGAAATTAAAACATTACAAAGTACAAAGAAAATGTTCTGAGAAAAATATACAGTGGAATGCACATAAAGACAGAAGAAAGATCTTCCTGTAAGTGACAATATTAGACAATCGCTATTATCGGAACAACCGATTGTTCAAATTTTAAAAGCTATAACAGCATAGTTGACCTCATGTAAAAATCAAGGGTAGGTTTGAGGGCAAAATTATGGATTTTGATATGACTCTTGGATAAGTCAAGGGTTAAACTTAGGGGCATGCAGAAAAGGATCTTAATGATGAAGCAAAGGAAAACAATGCCAAATAACCTACAAAATTCTAGCAGGCATTACTATCTTGGCTTAAACTAAAGTCTGGATGGAAGAGAGAATAGAGAGAGGTCAGTGCTTCCTGAACAGATTTCACTCTTGCCTTTCACCAGGGGATGGTTCCCTTTTTTAATAAGAGCTAAAGTATAGTATTTACATTGGCCTGTGTATGTCGATCTAGGTTTTTGGGGACAATGTTTTGACTAAATTTTCTAGACTAATGCATGAGTATATACAGTACTTTGAATACTGTTATATATTCCCGTGCTTTAGCTAGAGATACAAAGTAGGGATTTTTAATAACTGAAGTTAGCAAGGAAAAACATAATACAATGATCAGTTTTAATAGTTATTGTGCTGCTTTCTGTGGTTGGGACCCTGACAGTGGTACAGTGAACATTACAGCTTCAGGCAGCATCTTTTCTGCAGTGTTGTCATTGCTTTTGTTGCTAATTTCCAATAACATGACTTTGACTTATGGCAGCCTTAAGAATGAGGGACCACCAGCTCACCTTGTTAATGTTGGAAGATTTTTATATTTTCTTTCCTCCTCCTTATATAGATAGGGATTTCTTGCTTGCAAACTAGCTCTCTCTCTCTCCTCTCTCTCTCTCACATTCAAACTAACCATGTGACTTAGGCCACTCCCTCTTTTGAGACTCACACTTTCAAAGATTTTTTCCTGCCCTGTCCTCCATCTTCCTTCTCCATCAACTTTTTTTTTTTTTGAGATAAATATTTCTTCTTAACCTGAACTGTTCACTTGCTAGATTAGTATATAGCCTCCATGTATGTTTATTATATTAAAGACATTAGAAAAATTTTCTTTGGATTTCAAGCTACTTGTGTTGTTTTTGAGTCAGTCTCAGGTCTTAGGGAAGCATAGTTAGACAAGGACACATTTTCTGCTACTCTGCTGATTTAGAGCTAGACCCTAACAGGCTTGGCATTTTTGATATTTAAATATTTTTGTTCGCTGTCCAAAGCCTGAAGCCTTAGGAAACTCAAATTGCCCCACAGATAACAGATCTGCTTACGTCCAGCAGTCTTGGGGCCATGGCTCTCTCCCCCTTTCCTCCTTCCCTCTGCTTTCCAATACACAAAACTAAAGTGGGAGTATGACAGTCCTGCCATTGCACATGTAGGCCTGTTTTCTGAATGGGAAGAGCTTCTCTATCAATAGAGATTCTCCACATGATTTGGAACCTGAGGAAATCAAGATTCTGACCCGTGCAGGGAGCTTCAGTGAACAGGGGAGTGTCTCTTGTTCAGAAAATTATCTTCCATGCATAGAAGGCAACAGGAACCAAGGTAGACTGGCATGGCTAGCACATATCTTTTCCTCACATCTTTATTGAACTCTTTTTAGAATTTGTCAGTAGGGTATTTGCTACTTCATAAGAAGCTAAAAACAACAACAGCAACAAAGAATTATATTACAAGAAGCATCTTGTGAAATGATGCATATTGTCAAGCCTGTCACATATGTAAAAAGTTTGAATCAGTTACTGGTACTTTTAACAACAGTTTTGTTCAATTTTTGGAGCAGATCCTTTTTTTAGAAGGTAGGTTCTTATGTGTACAAGTGTACATTTGGTATGATACATGGGACAGCGGTTGTTTCTGTAAGAATGGACAGACAAATGACTTGATTAATATAACTTCAACTAGCCAGTGGATTGTCCTGGTAGGGCAGTGCTACTCAAAGCGGTGATCTATGGGCCCATACTGGTCCTCAGGTCATTGTGTGCTGGTCCAGGGCCAGTTGTAGCCAATAGGCACAAATATAGTGCTTGTCCCTAGCACATTGGAAAAGAACTCTACCGGGAAGCACTGGCATAAGAACATCAGGGAAGCACTGGCATAAGAACAATTATTGTGATTAGGATCTAGTACCTAACCGTGATATGAAATGTTACAACATAGTGGTAAAAGTGTCTCATGGCTTTACCTTTGCACTGTTTTTGTTGTATATATAACCTATGTCTAAATTAGAGATTAGATTTATTTTAAAGCAGGTATTGCCTATTTGATGGGAATTACGACATGTTTTCTCACTCTAGGACAATATAGGGTAATTCAGAAAGGATGGTGCAAAAATAAAGCTGTTTTATTCTTAAATGAATTTGCACACCACAACCATCATGACATGAAAAGACAGATGAATTTTCCAAGTTTCACATTTTTTTTAATATAAGTGCCATTGGTGACATGGCAGATATGAAGAAGGTAGTCCATATCAGCCCAGATGCATCCTGTCGTATCCTTGGATATTAGTTCTAGTGCATTGGAGATAGGTTGTCTCAGGTTGTCCAGTTCCTGTCACATTGGGGACAGGTACCGTACACAGCTTCCTTGATGAATCCCTACAAAAAGACGTCTCAGGGTATTAAATCTGGCAGTCATGGAGGCCAGAGCACTATTAGCAAATGTTCATTTCTTGCATAGCTGATCCTGTGTCTGAGTAGGGTGACAGTCAGATATCGACAAATGTTTCAATGGAAATGTGGAGGAATGCCATCCTGTTTAAAGATTATATTGGGAAGGTTGAGGCATAAGCCATTCTGTTATAATGTCCAGGTAGGAATGGCCAGTAACCATAGGCTTGGCAAAAAAGAAGAGACTCTGCTCATTGTGCCAGACATGTTCACTTTTGATAAGTCTCTCAAATTCTCCAGAATTGCATGTGTGCCCCAGATCCTGATGTTATGGTGATGCCTTTCCTGCTGAGGTAGAAGATGGCTTTGTTGCTAAGGGCCATGCTGTCAGTGAATCTATCCTCAGCTAACTGGTCCTTCATTTCAGTGCAGAAGTTACAGTGTTTCAGCTTATTACTGTATCTGGTTGCAGCACATGTGTGAGCTACAATTTGTACAGCTTAGAAGACAGATGCTTTTGTAAGACACGGCATACCATGTGTTGTGACACCTCCAGTTCCACACTAGCCCACTTTGTCAGTTATTTTTTTTACTCCTTTCTTATATTGCTTGGATCTTGTCCATTGTCTCATTCGAAGTCCGTAGGCAGCACAGACTTCTTTCAGCCCATAAACAGCCAGTGGGTTTAAGCTTCTTCACACAACATGCAATGCAGTTCCTATGCAGTGCATGTTTGCTGAATGTGTTCTGAAAGTGTTGCTGCCCCATTCCTGCAAATTCCATTACGCAGGATGCCTTCCCCTGCTCTGCTGCTGTCATCTTATATATCGAGTGTCAATAGCACCACTAGTAGCGGTTACCGTGCACAGGCAAGAACTTAATGCCTTTCTCCTTCAGTTCATTCTGTGACTGCTCCATAACCATTGTTACCACTCTCACTATAAGTCTTCAGTTTTGCACCATTCTTTTTGAACAATCCTATATAAGGATTTGGTCATTGGACATACCCTAATGCTGTTGTGTGCCTTCATGTGGGAAATACTTCAATATGGAAATATTTCAACACTATTCTAAATCTATTATTGTATCTGTTTTATTCTGGAATCTGCCTTAAGAGAAATTTTAAACTAACTTTGTACTTGTTTAATTGGATTAACTACTACCTAAGGAATTATGGGAATTATTCCAGGTTGGATCAGGGCAACCTTTTTTGTATGTTGTGGTAGTGAGTTTCACAGTTCAGATATGCATGTTTTTGATGAAATATTTATGTCCTCTTATTTGAATTTTCCACCATTCAGCTTAACAGAATGCCACCTGCATTATGAGAGGGGAAGAAAATGTTGAGTCTGGATTCTGTTTGTTCAAGGCTCACATTTTTTTCACAAGCATTTTTGTCTCAGCTTCAGATCCCTCTCTCGCAATATGGATTTAGAATATCAGCCATTTTAAAAAGGTCTTGTTAAAATGATTGATGCACCTAACACACATTATTTCAGACAATTGTAACATGTGGCAGTTTGACTTCATGCTTACTTGATGTAATTTCAAATAAACATGAAATATAGGCACTTGACCTTTCTTTTTTTTAATTTATTTTTAAAAAGTTACAAACCAGGAATATGAATACAACAGAAAAAAAGATGAAAATAACAGAAACAAATACAGACAAGAACAAGCAAAAATATAAGCATAAAAAAAGATTCAGAGTCACTTCCCCCTTCTGTGAATTAGCCTAATAGATAGTTAGACTGTGTATGTATTAGGTCTAAGATTCCAGGCTTTAGTTATATTAGTATCAGTGAACTTTTAATGTTTTAGTTGATTAATTGTTGGGGTGAGTCTAAAGGACAAAACTATAAACTATTTTTGGAGGCATTTAAATTTTTTTTTCTTTATTTATGCCTTTTTCATCTAATGTTTTCTGGGCAGCTTACAACAAAAATGCATAATGATAGTTTAGCTAGCCATAAAAGCACAAAATCTCAGTAAGATAAAATATGAGAGAAACAAAATTCCTCTTTTGTCTGACCCTAACCTGCATCGTTTACTTCAAAGTCCTAGCTGAAGGGAAAGTTCTTTGCCAAAAAGACAACAGGAATGGTGTCAGATAAACCTCTGCAGGAAGGCTGTTCCATAGCTGGCATATTACTAGTGCAGCAGGGAATGAAGACAGATAAAGGATTGCTTCTACCAAGAGGCCCCCTGCTCAAAGTAACTCCCAAGACATTCTGGGGACTTTTTTTCTGTTGTAAGGTGTCCTGGTGGGCTATAAAAGCCTTGCTTTTGAAGGCTGGTGTGAGCTCACCATTTTACTGGAGCTGACTGTGTTTATGTGTGGTACTGTCATTTTATTTCTGGACTTATCATTTACATCAGTGCTGCTGAAAGTTCCCCTAGGCCAGTGCTAGTCTGCTAGCCATTGGCTGTCAATTCACAGAGAGTTTTCTAGAAAGAAATAGTTGTAGCTAGTAAGCTCAAATATGGTACTGGTCCCTGGCATATTAGAAGAACAAATTGCTAGTTCTTCACCTCAGATTCTTTGAGAAGCAGTGATTTACACTATATTATTTCCTGTGTTTTTCAACTGAAAGCTGCTTTGAAGGCTTTTTTAAGAGGGCCAAAGTGCGACTTCAGTGTTAGCAAGAAATGTACATAGTCTTCATCTTTAACTAGTCAAAAGATAATAAGCAAAGAAAGAAGCAAAAAAATTAAATTAGCTGACTGCCTGAAATACAGTTTTACTCATAATCAGTGGCTTGTGAAAATTGTGTGGATCATTGGATATGTTCAGCTCTTTTAGGACCTTATTTTGAGTGAGCAGTATTGCCAACTCTTCAGTGACACTGCTCTCCAGATTTTCAGACAGGATTCTTTCCTAGCCGTATCTGGAGTGGTAGTGGTTTGAACTTGGAGCCTGCACGCAAAGCACTTGCTCTCTGACTAGGGCTGCTTCTGCACTGCAGAAATAATCCAGTGTGACACCACTTTAACTGTTGTGGTTCAGTGCTGTGGAATCCTGGGGTTTGTAGTTTGTTGTGGCACCAAAGCTCTGACAGAGAAGGCAGAATGTCTCTCTAAACTACACTTTCCAGAATTCTATAGCATTGAGCGATGGCAGTTAAAGTGGTTTCAAACTAGATTATTTCTGCAGTGTGGATGCAGCCTGTGATACCCCCTCTCCCAGTAAGGGTTTCAGGTTTGTTGCTTCTTCGTCTGGTCCCCTCTACATAAGAGACCAATAAAATGTTATCCAGTCTGTGCTGCATTTATTTGAATTAGAAATCTTACCAACCATTCAACTCCATCAGGTTTTTTGGTGGGACCTTTAGGAAGATCAGTGAGATTATAGCCTGGATCAGATTTAGTCTGGTTCCTGCAGGAAGAACAACTAGAGCGCATGTGCTTTCGAATACTGAGGTTTTTTTGGTAAACAAAAGTATGAACAGACCTAACATTGCATAGTTTACAGCATTTGAACATGAGTATAATTTGAGAATGTAGTTCTTTACAAGAGCTCTTTTTTGGGCAATGATCTCAAATAATTAACATATTTTGTATGATGATAATGATACAATTTGGTTGACGTTTCTTATACCTGTCTTTAATAGTTGCATTCACGCAAATCTGAATGAAATAATCAAGTCTCAATCACACCATGTATAGTCGGGAAATATTGTGGTATACAGAAATATAGATATTCACTGCCTTTCAATAAGGTCTTAATTTGACATGCTGAAGACTCAAGTAACACAACATTGATTTTACTTCAGCATGCAAAGCACCAGGCATTTCTAATGAACAAAATAAATTGCCTCTTAATTAAAACTGAATAAGAAAAAAATCACAGAGTTTAAGCATTTACACAGTATTAACACACAAGTAATATTAAAATGCAGCATATACAAAGTGTGTTTTCACTCTGGAAAAATAAATAGCTTTCTAACATTTTAAAAGGTGTTTTTGCTTTAGAATGGCTCTCAAAGCTTTTTTCTGTTAGAAGGGCTTTAAGCAGGGCTGGTCTTTTATTAACTAACCAACTCACTTTTTCTGTTTTCTTTCAAAGAAAATGTGAAAGAAATATTTGGGCAGACAATTATTCACCATCACATTCCTTTTAACTGGGACTGTGAATTTATTCGATTGCACTTCGGACATAACAGAAAGAAACACCTGACATATTCGGAATTCACTCAGTTTTTACAGGTCAGTTATTTATGTTTCCTGGTATCATGGTTCTTTCCCTTGTGCTCAACAAATACTCCTCAAAATAATGAGGCTATCTGAACATCCAGTAATATCCTCAAAAAGGTTCCAGTATTTTAAAGTTTCTTGGAAGCAGAAAGTTTTTCTGTTTGTCAGTAAACTAGGAATTGTGTGTGTGTGCATGAGAGAGAGAGAGAGAGAGAGAAAGAAAGAGAGAGAGAGACATATAACTACGTATGTATATATTTATTATTATTATTATTATTATTATTAACCTTTATTTATATAGCGCTGTAAATTTACACAGTGCTGTACATACAATCTTAAATTAGACGGATCCCTGCCCTCAGGCTTACAGTCTAAAAGAGACAACACAAAAGGAAGACGGGAAGGTGATGGGAAAGGGGGTGAGGTCCGGCGGTTCTTCTCTCCCTCTGGGGCCAGGACCAAGGCAGATGGACAGGAGGGAGGGCATGGCTTCTTAATACAAAGTTAAAAGGAGGCATCCTGGGGCGGATGGCACAGTCCTGGGAAAGCTTCCCTAAATAATATAGTCTTTAACTCAGTTTTGAACCTGGTTAGGGAAGTGATGAGGCGTGCATGTGGGGGAAGAAGGTTCCAGGAGTGAGGGGCAGCAAGTGAGAAGGGACGAATCCGGGATGGGGCAGTGGAGATCCTCGGCTGGGACAGGAGACCTAGACTACCAGAACGGAGGGTACGAGAAGGAGTGTGAGGAGAAAGAAGTTCAGACAAGTAAGGAGGGGCCAGTCCGTGGAGGGCTTTGAAAGTCAACAACAAAAGTTTGTACTGGATGCGGAAGGGGAAGGGGAGCCAGTGAAGGGAGGATAAAAGAGGAGAAACATGGTCAAAGCGGCGAGCAGATGTGATAATACGTGCAGCTGAGTTCTGGACAGAGATTAAAGGATGGAGATGAGAGAGAGGAAGCCCTGTCAGAAGGAGGTTACAATAATCTAGTCGTGATACCACTAGGGCATGGACCAGAGTCTTGGCGGTGGAGGCTGAGAGGAAAGGACGGATTTTAGCAATGTTGTAAAGAAAGAATCTACAGGTCTTGGTGGTGGCCTGAATCTGGGGAGTAAATGACAGCGAGGAATATTTAAAATATTTATGTGTGTGTGTCTGTACTGCATATGATGAATGTGGATTGTGAAACAGCTGCAGAGCAAGACGAAAATCTTATGAGTGTGTGTTTTGATTTGTGTGCATCATTTATAATCTTTGTAAGTATAGTACATTTGTGCTGTATTAATTCAGATTAATATACAGATCCTGCTAAAGACGGGTTGCTTTATGTTAAAATACTTCCTAATCAAATACTAATGTAGTTACCTTCATGATGTGACTTTCTTTAGGCAACGTGGCTTTATGTGTCTATAAACTGACTTGCAGATTTCTAAGTCCATTCTACAATATTATGACAAATTCATTTTTTCTCACACTGATCATAAACACTTTACAGTGATTTTCACATCTTGAGCTTATGAGAAAATGAGTGCAACTGCCTTGTTCTTGTGAGGACTGATTTTCAGAAAGTTGGTTTTCAATGTTTCATATTCAAAAACTCAAGAAATGCTAGCCTCTGAATAATTTTGCAAATCCTCTCAGTTTGCAACAGATCCCAGACAAAGCTGTGGGTGTGCTACTATATTTGGATTAACTGTTCAGCATGTTATCAGAGCTGTATATTCTGCTCTCTCTTTCTTTATAAAATAACAATACCAGGATAAAATTATGTGCCAAGAAGAGTTGAAATTTGCAACATACATAAATCAGGATAGTTTGCGTATGTTTGCTCATTATTCCATGATTTATTCAGACATGTGACCTCTTTAGGGAAAGGTCATGAAGTATGTGGGCCACTGAAACCTCATTGGAAATTCAGCTGTGCTATTGAGACTTCAGTAGCCATTGTGTGTAGCCAGTCTGCACCATCATAAGGGCCAGAAGCTTGATTGAAAGATTTTAAAAGATTAGATAAAGCCTCTTCTGTGACTGTACAGTTTTGTATTCGTCATTATTGGTTGGCAGCCTTGTGTGTCATGGACAGAGATGGTCATGTGCACAATCTGTGGTACCCTGTATGGAGTTTGACTTTCTCGAGTCAGTAGGTTGGAGGACAAAACACTGATCCACACTGAGTTTTGCTGTTTTTTATTTCATGTTCCTAAGTGACCACTGAAGAAGTAGATGGAATCAGTGGAGATTCTCTGACTCAGTATGGTATAGTACAGTGCTTGCACTGTATCATTTTTTTTGCATTTTTTTTTTCAGGAGCTGCAGTCAGAACATGCAAGGCAAGCATTTGCACTGAAAGACAAAAACAAAACGGGCACAATCACTGGCCTAGATTTCAGTGACATAATGGTTACTATTCGTCCTCACATGCTTACTCCTTTTGTGGAGGAAAACTTAGTCTCAGTAAGTATTAAGAAACATACAATTCAGATGATTATTATTATTATTATTTATATAGCTCTGTAAGTTTACACAGTGCTATACATACAGTCTTATAGTTAGACAGATCCCTGCCCTCAGGCTTACAGTCTAAAAGACAACACAAAAGGAAAAGGGAAAGGTGGTGGGAGGGGAATGAGGTCCAGTGGTTCTTCTCTCCCTCTGGGGCCTGAACCAAGACAGATGGACTGGCGGCAGGGCTTGGGTTCTTAAAACATAGTTAAGAGGAGGCATCCTGGGGCAGATGGCACAATCCTGGGAACGCTTCCCTAAACAATATAGTCTTTAACTTACTTTTGAACCTGGTTAGAGAAGTGATGAGGCGTATATGTGGGGGAAGAAGGTTCCAGGAGTGAGGGGCAGCAAGTTAGAAGGGACGAATCCGGGAAAGAGCAGTGGAAATCCTCGGCTGGGACAGGAGACCTTGACTACCAGAACGGAAGGTACGAGAAGGAGTGTGAGGAGAAAGAAGTTCAGACAAGTAAGGAGGGGCCA
The DNA here is from genome assembly GCA_034509955.1 of Urosaurus nigricauda. NCBI lineage: Eukaryota > Metazoa > Chordata > Lepidosauria > Squamata > Phrynosomatidae > Urosaurus > Urosaurus nigricauda. The sequence continues at coordinate 168,415,781 of JAOEGL010000001.1, read as the reverse complement.
GTCCGTGGAGGGCTTTGAAAGTCAATAACAAAAGCTGGTACTGGATGCGGAAGGTGAAGGGGAGCCAGTGAAGGGAGGATGAGGGGGAGAAACATGGTCAAAGCGGCGAGCGGATGTGATAATACGGTTGCTTATGACTGTCATTCAAGGATAAAAATTTATGGTCAGATGGTCAAACTTTTGGAAATTTGAGGGATTCCATTGTTGAGATAAAATTCTGCTAGGATTTTTCTACTGGGCCTGTCATAAAAAAGATTAATATTGACTAGTTGAAAGAAAAAATATGATAATTCTTTAAGAAGGTGGTGAAGGTCTAGAACAGAATAGAGTCAAAATGTCTATAATACCATTTAACTTAGCACCTTGAAATACAGAGATAACAAGCACAGTAATAGTGTTACTAGAAGAATAAGGGATTCCTGCTTTTAGTACAATGCTGAGAATAAGCACTTACTAATTTATTTTTATTTATTTATGGTACTTATACCACGCTCTTCAGCCCTAAAGGCTATCAGAGTGGCTTACAATTATTATTTTTAATTAGACAGTTAATTACTGAGAATCAGTAATGAATATACAAGGATGCTGTGTGGTACACGAGACATCCTGCACTGGGCCAACACCATTTGGAAATATTTAAAATAATTACCCCCCAGCCCCACCCCATTGTATAGACTTCTGCTTTTGGAGCCACAATGAATCCAAGCATGTAGCTCGGAAGCAATTTCTGAATTCCCTCCCCATTTATTTGTGTAGTGGTAGTTGGCCCTGACCAGTAATGGGTCCCAGTGTACCAGTTGAACATAAGTGTATTTGAAAAGGAATGGAGAGGTTGTAGTCCTTCAGATAATATTGGACTACTCATCACCCTGATCTTTGGCTGTGCTTCCTGGGACTGACAACACCTGAGGAATTGCAGATTTCACACTCACACATAAAGGTAAATCATCTTGTTGTGTGGAAGAGGCAGAGAGATTCTCTGAGACAAATAACATGTTGATGCATGTTGTTGTAATGTGCCTTAAAGTAATTTCCGATTTACGGTGACCCTAAAGTGACCCTATCATGAGGTTTATGTGTTTTGGTTGTTTTGGCAAGATTTGTTCACAGGGGGTTGATGCATAGAAGCCTTTGAACCAAGATTTAGGAGTTGATTTGCACTTCTTAGTCAGTCAGTATTTTGGATAACTACTTGGGCTATTTCTGTTATTTCACTATTTTTATTCTTCATGTATTTCCCTTTCAGTGGGATTCTCTATGAAAATAATTTCATTTAATCCACATTCCTTTTACTCTTCAGACTATGTAATATTGTGCAATGCATCCTATTTTGCTATAGTGTGGGCCCATTGCTTCATCAGATTTGACTGTGCATAGATACAAACACTTGTGGAGTACCACACCCCTTTTTATTCAATGATGGTGTGTGCACATGGACACACTGATGCAGAGGTGTGCACATTGTAGCTCATTGATATGGGATGTGACCATCCATGTTTTTTCCCATCTGCAGGTTGGGCAGAACCGAATCCCCGTGGATGGGAAGCATCCGTTGTACTTTCAAGTTCTCCCACCCCAACTATAAGTTATAGAAACTGAAACATATAGAGGAGTCCTAAACTGATAATGAAGCTTGCATTTGTTTATAACTATAGCTCATTCTTTATGGATTTTCTTTCAGGCTGCAGGTGGATCTGTTTCACACCAAGTCAGTTTTTCTTATTTTAATGCTTTCAATGCCTTGCTGAACAACATGGAACTTGTTCGAAAAATATACAGTCTCATAGCAGGTGCTAGAAAAGATGTTGAAGTTACGAAAGGTAAAGCATTGTTTCATTGTATTTGAGATTTGCTTTCATGTTGTTTCTGACTTATGGCAATACTAAAGCAAATCTATCATGGGATTTTCTTGGCAAGATTTGTTAAGAGAGGGTTTGCCCTTGCCTTCCTCTGAGATGGAGAGAGTATGACTTGCCCAAGGTTTCATCCAGTGTGTTTCGGTGGCCTAGTGGGGATTCAAACGCTGTTCTCTGAAGTTGTAGACCAACACTGTAGCCACTATATCATGCTGGCTCTTGAGATTAGTGTAGCTCGATAAAATATGTAGAAAAGAATTTGAATGCCCCACCCTTCTTACACAATTTATAGTCCCTGAGCCGGGCAAAATCAATATCTTGTTAAAAGACTTGGGCAACAAGTGGTGGGGAAGACATCTTCCTGAAAACCTGGACAATGGACACAACTAATGGATCATAGAATCATAGAGTTGGAAGAGACCACAAGGGCCATCCAGTCCAACCCCCTGCCATGCAGGAACTCCAAATCAAAGCATCCCCGACAGATGGCCATCCAGCCTTTGCTTAAAGACTTCCAAGGAAGGAGACTCCACTACACTCTGAGGGAGTGTGTTCCACTGTCGAACAGCCCTTACTGTCAGGAAGTTCCTCCTAATGTTGAGGTGGAGTCTCTTTTCCTGCAATTTGTATCCATTGTTCCGCGTCCTAGTGTCTGGAGCAGCAGAAAACAAGCTTGCTCCCTCCACAATATGACATCCCTTCAAATATTTAAACAGGGCTATCATATCCCCTCTTAACCTTCTCTTCTCGAGGCTAAACATCCCCAGCTTCCTAAGTCACTTCTCATAGGGCATGGCTTCCAGGCCCTTCACCATCTTAGTTGTCCTCCTTTGGACATCCTCCAGTTTCTCCACATCCTTTTTGAATTGTGGTGCCCAGAAATGGACACAGTGTTCCAGGTGGGGCCTGACCAAAGCAGAATAGAGTGGCACTATTACTTCCCTTGATCTAGACGCTATACTTCTATTGATGCAGCCTAAAATAGCATTGGCCTTTTTAGTTGCCGCATTGCACTGTTGACTCATGTTCAACTTGTGGTCTACTTGGACTCCTAGATCCCTTTCACACATACTTTCATTCAGCCAGATGTCTCCCATCCTATATCTGTGCATTTCATTTTTCCTCCCTAAGTGCAGTACCTGACATTTCTCTGCATTGAATTTCATGTTGTTAGCGTTGGCCCAGCCTTCTAGTCTATTCAGGTCATTTTGAATTTTGATCCTATCCTCTGGGGTATTAGCTACTCCTAATTTGGTATCATCTGCAAATTTGATAAGTATCCCCCCAATTCTGTCATCCAAGTCATTAATAAAGATGTTGAATAGGACCGGGCCCAGGACAGAGCCCTGTGGCACATGGAAAGAATCTAATACAGTAGAAGGTTCCTTTCCATGTTTTACATGTTTGTACCTGTATGAGCTAGCTTCACCTTCTGCTTCTGTGGCAGAGATAACCTCACACATACACCACTTTTCTTTCTCTACTACTGGAGAAAACATGTTGATTAGCAGAGGTTCTAATGCATGTGAAAATTCTTGTACCACAAAGAGCAGTGTTGACTCAAAGCTACAGTCAGTAATCAGTCAAATGTCATTTATTTAGAAAGGAACATTGACCTTAATCTGTGATAGCTTCATTTTCAGCAGCAGAAGATAAAACATCCTGATGTGGGTTGCAGTGGTTGAACAGATTTGTGCAGAAGAAGTCAGGCAGTCTCAGACATGATTAGTAGGCAAGGCATCAATATAGAAACAAAAAGAGGTGACCTATTAGCGCACGAAAGAAAAACTTTCTTGGGGGTGTGTTTTCCAAATACTCTTTTGTAAAGTAATTTTATTCAAAATGCGTTTGGGTCTGATAAAGAATAATTCATACGCCTTAAGATTTCTTCCCTTTTGTTCTTGTAGACAATCTCAATTGACTCTCAGGTTGCAAGAAAGACAAAATGTTGCAAGACAGCATGCATTGGTTCACACAGTGGTAGACAGTTGTAGCTTTCAAATTAAGGGATGTGTGAACATGAATAAATTTTGGTTTTAAAAAGAATAGGATGGAAGGATGATTCTTAAAAGAAATGGGCAGGTTTCCTACTTTTATAGCATTCTAGGAAAAGGAAATATAAACAGAGAAGAGTGATAGAAGTCCTTTCCTTGACATATTTTTTTTTTAAGCTTCTTTGCAAGCTTTAATTTGAATCAGAATTATGGCCTTACTTTAGTGGCTGAGTTGACTCCTGGAACTTAAGAATAGTATTGTAAAAATATTGTTTCAGTCCACGTGTCTTTTTCTGCTAATCAAACTGCAACTTCTCCTTTTGGATATGCAGCATAATGTGGGAAACCTTTTAACTAAAATGTTTTAGACTGCAGCCCCCACACAATCGCTTACTACTGGCTCTGCTCACTTTTACTGCTGTGAGTTGAAATTCAAAATATATGGAGAGCTAAATGTCACCTTTCCTGTTTTTAGAGATTGCTCTCCTTGACAAATTACATTTAGTACCCTTGACTGCTATTCTTTAATAGATAGGATTCTTACTGCTACTCTTTTTATTTTGCTTTTTGGATGTTACTCTCTTGAACTTATACCAAATGGCATAAATTGCCTATTAAGAAGTTAGAATTAAGAGTTTGCAGAATAATTAATTCTTTTATTTTCTTCTCTGCTTTCCCTTTAAAAACCAGAGGAATTCTCTCAATCTGCAATCAAGTTTGGACAAGTTACACCTTTGGAAATTGATATTCTCTACCAGATGGCTGATTTATATAATGCTACAGGGTAATTCTGACATTAAATATGTTTTTTTAAAAATTTCTTTCCTTGGATTTTTTTTCTTAAAAACTTACAACTGTAGGAAATACATTATCCTTGTTCAGTAGAGTAGTGAAATGAGATGTTTTGTATACATAAACATAGCCTAAATGTAATTTTAGACACAATATTGTTAATACTTTTGTGCAAGAAACAAACTTTGGGTACACTGAACCATCAGAAAGTAAAGGTGTCACTGCCTCAACATCCCATGTGGACAATTTTGGATTTTGGAGAATTTTTGGAATTTGGAATTTGGGGTAAGGGAGACTCAACTTCTACATCCATTACCTGTGAACTCATACATAGGGGCTGAGAACCTGCATTGAGAAAAGCATTGGCATAGATGGACATTGAGCATAGGTACAGCTATGACAAATCTTCCCTTCATCCTACAAGCCCCTCCTTTTAACTACTACAGTCCCCCCCCCCCCACCATGGCTATTTACTGACTGGTGGAGAGTGGTGGTGGGGCAGCAGCATTCACCTGTGCTCCTACGGCTAGACACACAGAAGCTGGTATCCTCCAAAAGTCCTAGGGGTTGATTCAGTACTGTTCTTCCAGTCTATAGGAATATAGCTAGTTGCTGCTCTTCCTTGCCAGACCCTGCCCCCCAATGGTCAGTAGATAGCTGTGTTGGAGGTGAGGTCTGCAACAGCTAAAAGGTAGGCTTGGGGCAGAGGGGTTTGGTTGTTGTGCAGTGGGTAGAGGATTCCAAACTGTGCAGTGACCAAAAAAAAAATGAGTTCGACATGCGCCTACATAACTCAGCAACAGGATGTCTTCTCTGGTTTCCACAGTTTTTGCCCTCAGTTTTAAAGGGGGATGACCATGGGGACTCAGCATATGTGTTTAGTTGCTCATTACATTGTATGCATGGAGGAGGGGCCACTGGATCCCCAGCATTATCCTTTCATGGTTATTTTGACCATCTCTAGTACTAAACGTTGAAGTCTGGTTTGCTCCTATTCTTTACTCTGAGAAAAAGTCTCTGTGTCCTCAAATGACCTTAACAGATTAACAAGTTGGGCCAAAACTAACAAAATGAATTTCAACTGGGAGAAATGTAGGATACTACACTTAGACAGAAAAAATAAATGTACAGATATGGAATGAGTGTCACATGACTTGACAGCAGTGCATGTGAAAGGGGTCTTAGTGGACCAAAATGATGAAAGGTCTGGAAATTATGCCCTGTGAGAAACGGTTTAGGAAGCTGGGTATGTTAAACCTGGAGAAGAGAAGGTTAAGGGATGACATGATAGTTATGTTTAAATACTTGAAAGGGTATCATATTGAAGATGAAGTAAGCTTATTTTCTGCTGCTGCAGAGGGAAGGACTTGGAGCAATGGATTCAAACTGTAGGAAAGGAGATGCCACTTAAACATTAGGAAGAACTTCCTGACAGTAAGAGCTGTTGGACATTGGAATATGCTGCCTCAGAGAGTGGTGGAGTGGTGAAGAAAGGGTGGGGGGATGTAGGAGGTTTTGTTTGCTGTCCTAACGCTGACTTTTTTCTATTGGCCCTCTGTGCAGACGCTTAACACTGGCAGACATTGAGAGAATAGCACCCTTGGCTGAAGGAGCATTGCCATACAACTTGGCAGAATTTCAAAGACAGGTATGTGCCTTGAAGACAAAATAAAGACTTCAGTTTTTCAGTAAATGTGTAGTGCTTGCTGAAAGCCTGAATTTTGGAGAGTAAAGTTCAAAGTATTACGTATTGAATGTCTTCTATGTAATTTGTGTTCATGTTTGTTTTCTCTATGGGCCACATATATACTCTAATTTTAGTTTTGATGGAATATTTTCCTTTTTTAAAATTGCCATTGCCAAAGTGTCAAACTTCAAACTGAGGATTTAAATTATGAAGTGCAGTTTGAGACATGGTACCTTCTTCTAGGGAAATGTGCTCAGTTCTCTGGATTTGTGGATGCTCTAGATCCATGATTCCCAAAGTGGGTGGTCTGCCCCCTGGGGGCATTAAAAAGGTTAATGAGTATGGTGAGGGAAAAAGGGATCAGCAGGGGACGGCAAAGAAAAAGGAGGTGACAACAGGAGAAGAGTAGATAGTTGGGAGGAGTAATGCAGTGATGCCTAGCTGTGAAGAGCTGCACTTCCCCTGCTCAACACACACCCATAAGGTTGTCAAAACACTGACCTCAGAAACGGAACCTCTCCCTGCCTGCTCCTAGTGAAGGAGCCAGATGAGGTTGAGGAGCAGGAGCTGCTGCTTCTGGGTATGCATGAGAAGGGGCAGGGGGAGAGTGGGATGTAGTGCGCATGTGCAAAAAAGTGATGTCAAGCACATGCTAATTGTGGTGTTATCAGATGGGTGGGCGCCCCACCTGAGGCCACTCTCTTGTTCTCATGCTCTCACTACCTTCTTCCTTCTCAGTGTTGGGAGACCCCTGGCTAAAGTGGGGATGGTGGCAATGATTGGCTCCAACTTGTCTGTGCCTGCACTTGTCTTGTTTGTGGTGGTGCCTCACAGTGGCATTCTGCAACAGAAGCAACTTCTGCAGAAATCTCTGTGGGGTTGGCTGCCCCTCAGAAGGTGAGGGGCTGATGTTTTTGCTGCTGTTTTGGATAGTTGCTGATGGTTGTCACTCACTTTGCTGATAAGCCTCAGAGAGAAAGAGAGGGGGGGGGGAAGGAAACACATAAACTGTACTATATAAGTATTTGCCAGGTTGATTAATATCAGCAATGTTATAAAAACTTCAGGGGATTCATTCATTTTGGCTTTTACTTCAGCTGTTTTTGAAGATATTAGAAGAAGAAATGTTTTGCTTTAATATTGCAATTACAGTATATTAAACAGGGCAAGAAATGCAGTCTTTGTGATTATTCCCAGCTTCCATGATCTAGAACATGCTTGCATAAAGGGCCATGGATGTTTTAAAATAATGTCTTTGCTTTGCTTTTGGTTTCTTCACCATCTTTGTATGAATAAACCTAGTACTGTATCAGTAATCCATAAATAACCTAAAGGCACCAGATCCTGTCTGTTCTTGGAAGGTAAGTAGGGTCCACCCTGGCTAGTACTTGGATGGGTGGGAGACCACCTTAAGTGCTGTAAGATATATTTTGGAGGAAGGAACTGGCAAAACCACCTCTGCGTATTCCTTGCCTAAGAAAATACTATGAAATATATGAGATCATCATAAGTTCACATGTGACTTTAAGGCACACACATATGTACACAAGGAGTTGCCTTTAGATCCTGGAGAAAAAGATGTAGAAATGAACTGGAATACTTCCAGTTTCCAATCCTCTCTCAACTGGAGAAAGTTCTGGATACTGTAGTTCAAGAGGTATATTGACATATTGAGTATGTCAAGAAGAGGGTAACTAAGAGGCATTCACATTCATTTTTTGTGGATTGCCACATATCGCCGCATATCGGGTGGCGCAGTGGTTAAATGCCTGTACTGTAGCCACTCACTCAAACCATAAGGTGGCGAGTTCAAGACCAGCAAAGGGCTGAAGCTTGACTCAGGCCTGCATCCTTCCGAGGTCGCTGAAATGAGTACCCAGATTGTTGGGGGGTAAATAGCTTACAGTTGTAAACCGCTTAGACACTCCTTAAGGGTATGAAGCAGTATATAAATGAAGCTGTTTGTTTTTTGTTTGTTTGTTGTTCCCATTTTGTTTTGGGTTCATGAATCTCTTAGAGTCACTGTAATCCTTTTGTTATTCACACATGTCATCGTTTTGATCTTCCATTCCCTTGAATGATACAGAGCAATCCAAATTGATTTGGAAGGTTATTCACACTGCTGAAAGTATGGATCGATGTGGATCTTTCAGGAAAACTTGGGGGAAAACTGGTATCAAATATACAGGGTTAAGTGGGTTTTTTTTGCCAGCCTCCCCCCCCCCCCCCCCAAAGTGTATCAAGTGCATTTGGGATGTGTGTGAACAACAAGGATTCAACCCAGATTCATCTCAAATTATTTTCATAGTGTGAGTGGGGCCTAAAATGCTGACAGGTCTGGAAAACATGCCCTATGAAGAGTGGCTTAGGGAGCTGGGTATGTTTAGCCTGCAAAAGAGAAAGTTAAGAAGTAATAGGATAGCCATGTTTAAATATTTGAAGGGATATGATATTGGAAATTGGAACAAGTTTTGTAAATTGTGACTTTTATTTGTGAAATACATATCCTTGTTTAATTTTATAGTGCTATATTGGTTGTTTTGAATTTGCAGTATAACAGTAGAGTTGGTATCAAGAAATATGCATGAGGGGCACTAGGGATGTTGCCAAAGTGGAAGAGGGGAGGCAGCCAGAAAAAGTTTGGGAACCACTGCTCTAAATTAAAGCTAATCATTTCCTAAGAGTTTGTATGTAATAATATATAAAAGAATGGTCTTTCTTTGTGACATTAGAGATGAAGGTCTTGTAGACATCTGCATATTTTAAAGTTTGTACAACTGTTAAAATTTGATAATTTTTACAAAAAGTCTGACATGAATCCTTTTAAAATACAGATTTGAATACTTGAAGCATATAATCAAGCTGGCAGATACTGATTGATTCTGGACAAAACCACATGGTCTAGTCCAATTATTTTATGAGTTTGCATATATGGATTTCACTGTTTGCAAACTACTACATTATCTGGATTGCTTTGTGTTAAACCTCATTTTCAAAATTAACTTGACCTTAATATTTCAGTGTATTTCTTCTGTTGCCCAATAATGCCATTCTGTCTTCGTTTACACTTTTGCAATCAACATGCGAAAGATTTGTTGGATTAATTATCTCTCATGGAGATTGATCAAGATAGTTTGGCTAGATTGTTTTAATTTAATTTATCTTATTTGTTTTTAGTTCATATCTCTCTGGGAACAGAAAACATTTTAATAAATAATCACCTTCAGCTGTTGAGAAAATACTGCTTTAAAATAGTCCTGTTAAATGAATGAAACATATCTATAAAAACTGTTTGGTATATTTTGCTGTGAATTGTTGCCTGCTGAGAATCACAGATCTTCCTGTGTTCTTTTGGTCTCTGAGGGTGGGGTCAAGTATTAAATATTACTGTACTAAAGTCTGATTCAGTCATATTATTTACGCACACACGCACACACTACAGTAATCCCTTCCGATTCTTGGGGGATCTATTCCAGATCCCCCTGGTGAAGTGAAAAAGCTGCAGATATTGGAGCCCCATTGTCTTTAATGGCTGTGCATGTGCCATGGGTGCGAGCGCCATTTTGTTCCTCCTGGTTTCTCGTCCGCAGAAATTCAAAACTGCAAACGGGAAGTCAGTGAATCCAGAGGGACAACTGTATATTCATCAGAAGAAGGATTCTGCAGAAAATGTTTTGTGTAGGACTTCAGTAAAGGAATAATTGGGGGAGGGAATCTTGCTGTTTTTTGTGATGCTATGTTTTAAAATTTAATAAATGAAATATAAAAAAATATTTTAAGAAGTTCACTAAAGGAGAAAAAAATCACGATCCTTCCTTTGGTGCCACATTGTGACACAGAGGGTTTTTCCTATCATTCATGTTTATTCCATAAGTTGGCATGGCTGCCAGTGCATAGCTGTTAGTCTACCAGTGGAGATTAGAAAGAGCTGAAATTGGAAAACTTGTATTCAATTTGAAGCTTGGATGTTTTCTCAGACCATCTTTCTGGCTGGCATTAGCGACTACAGGAAGAGGCAAAGGATTGGAATGGCCCAACAAGGATTCAGACTGTGCTAAATGCATCATTTAAGTGGCTATCTGACTGGGTGTAGCACAGTCTCTGTGAGAAGGAGTTAGCTGCTTTTTCTTTACATTTTCTTCTTGACCTATACATTAAAAAAAACAGGACACCCTAATTAGCTGTTGTTGTAAAGTCACACCAAACAATATGTCAGAGGTGGGAAGAGTCAGTACTGTGCTTGATTTTTATAAGAGAGAAGAAGACTGTTTCTTATATATTTTTCAGTTTTGTATTCCTGTATGTTCTATATAGGGTTGTGTGTGTGCCATAAATGCATACTGCTGTAGCAGCAGTGACCAGCCCATTGGCTATGGCAGATTTCTGCTGCATTCCTCTCACTCCCTCTCAGGCAATATGGACAGCTGCTGTACTTACAGGCTTGGCTTACATGGGGCTGCATGCATTGGCTGTTCTCAGATGATGGAAGTTTATTGCCTGGTGCTGAGACCAATTATCTTGGTGCCATCATTTCATCATTATGGCAGGTATGGGCAGCCCATCAAACTAATGAAGAATGTGCTTTTTGCAGTCGGAACTTTGTCAAGAAGACCAGTGGAAATAACTAATGCATTCTTGACTTTTTATTAACATCTCCTTTCTACCTATTTAGCAAAAATAAAATAGTAAAAAGATGGTTGTTCAGTCCCCCTTGCTGATGATATTATCACTAAAAGATTTCCTTTGTGTAGCTGCTAAATATCTTTATACAGTAGCTTTGTGAAGGGATGCCAGCGACAGTAATTTTCTATTTATAAATATTCATGGTCTGAAAGCCATAGCATTAATTATACTAATTTACATCTCCTATCTGAACACAGGCGTGCCACAGGCTAGGGTAAGCACCTTCATAAATAGGCTGAAAGTTATATTTCCGTTCCAAGGAAAAGGAATACATGCGCAGAGTGACATATTATTTAGGATTGAGTCAATGTGCACTTTTGCTGGGATTTCTTCAGGGTTGCAAGGAAACAAATGAACAAGTTGTATTCTCATATATCATTGTAGGGCAACATCTGTGAACTGAGGTGGGGGGGCTCCATTGCTTCCCCAATCCACCATGACAGGCCACTGGTGCTGCCAACTTTGTGGCAACAACATTGCTTGTGGTAGCACCATTTTTCATTTAAAATAATACTTTCACTTTCCACAGGCTATCTTAAAGGCAAATGAGCATTTAAAGAAGAATGAATGTATTCATGAACAAGGTGCACAGGAATAATGCATCTTGTTTTAAAAGGAAAATAGCATTGTTAACCGTTCTTTTTGTGGCAGCAGAAGGTGGGCAGGGGACCCTTCAAGAGACTGCAAAAGTGAAGTGGAAAAGTATATGTGGTTGCACCCTGGAACAAAATAGGCCCTGATTTAGCATTTAGCCATAGTTTAATTCTATTTTAATGTTCACTTTTTGTATGCTTGCAACTGTATTGCTTTTTTAAACTATAAGCTGCCTCCAATTTTGTGACAAAGGCAGGATACAAGTAAAAATAATAACAACAACAACAACAACAACAACAACAGAATTTCAGTCTTCAGCTCTAGTGTGTGAGGAAATGCATGTCATCTTGCCACTACATCCACCATGACAAGGACCTTGGATAGTTTTGCTTCTCTTTTAAACTTTTCGTTATGATAATCCAAATCAAACTGACTTACAGTTTTGGATTTGGAAGGGATAATCATGCAATTAATACCACTATAATTTGGCCCTGAGTCCTTGTTTTTTGGGGGAATTTAAGCTTATTATTTTCTCAGTTTTACAAATACTCAATGTTCATGCAGCCTTTAGACACTTTCTTGTATCTTATTCTCTCATTTCCTTCTTCTACCCCCTACCACTCACACTATTTTTTCTTCTTTCCCAGCAATCTTATGACAATCTGGGCAGACCTGTCTGGCTCCAGGTAGCTGAGTCGGCATACAGGTTCACTCTGGGCTCAGTTGCTGGAGGTGAGTGACATGTCTCTGTGTGCTGTTTTCAAGCAGTTTTTTGGGTGGTGGTGGTGGTGGTAACATTATCTTGATGTCCAGCTATAGGTCAGCTATGATGGAGATGTTTGCTTCCTCTATCCCTATAAAGATGGTCAGGTATTGAGAAGCTCTTTATTGTTATTTTAAAACACACACACCAAAACCGTATGACAGAGTCCTGACAGTGCGTGGCCCTGACACTGCTGGCTCCAGACGGTCTTTGAAGCAAAACCTGTAGAATGACATAAAGAGTCTTCTCAGATGCAGTTTTGGATGCCTTTTTAAATTAGATTTGATGAGACTGATAATACAAACAAAAGTGAAGCAAAAGAAGGAAGGGGAAAAGTACAAGGCCTTCCTCTTAGACCTTTAAATAAGTACTCTCTCTACTGACATCTTGTTATGTGTAGAAGATTTTATATTAATGCGAGCAGTTGGGGTTTTGCGTTGAATTTTTCTCCTTTTGTTGCTTTTGGGAGGGTAAAAGATGAACTCAAGATGTTCTGATCAAACTTCTCTCCTGATAAATGAGCCCTTTGTGAAAAGTTAATCTTGGGTAGTAGTTAGAACTGTCAAAATCCCAGAGTTTAGAAAGTTACTGTTAGGAATTAGTCGTGTAACTTTTAGTAAACTCCCTGGAAAGGGTAATTATGGTTAGTCTCACAATTTAAAAAATAATGGCTTCTACTAAAACTACTACTACTACTACTACTACTTCTTCTTCTTCTACTTCTTCTTCTTCTTCTTCTTCTTCTTCTTCTTCTTCTTCTTCTTCTTCTTCTTCCTAGTGTCTGGTATTTGGGTAGGGAAAAAACTAGAGGTACAAAAATGTTGCAAACATTTTGGGAAGAAAAACCTTCAAAATGTTCCAGCAAACTACCTTTAGCTCCCCCAAAGAAACATGTAAAAGTTAAAAATTAAATATCCCTTGTTCCATAAAACTGTAAGAATGTGACTAGTTGTTACTACTCTTTTTTTTCCATAAAGGACCATTATTGTGTCCTCATTATACCAGCATGCTCCTGATAGCATCACTAGTTGTAACATATTTTTCCCAGGACATTGAGGAATGTGGTCTAGAAGTCAGATGATTTATTCTTCTTAAGCAAGGACAACCAGAGTTTCCATTTCCCCCACCTTCAAAGCTTAGCCCTGAAACTTGTGAAGAATGAAGTATAGGTAAAGATTGCTTGTCAGTTGTTGCTATTGTTGTTATTGTGTGTCCTGAAGTCATTTCTGACTTATGGCAACCCCTAAGGTGAACCTATCATGGGTTTTCTTTGCAAGTTTCCTCAGAAGGGGTTTGCCATTGTCACCCTCTGAGGCTGAGAGTGTGTGACTTGCCCAGTGTCACCCAGTGGGTTTCCATGGCCAAGCCAGGACCCAAATCTCCACAGTCATAATCCGACACTGAAGCCATTAACCACACTGTCAGGTATTACTGAGTCCTAAATTCACTACTTTCTGCCTAGGATTCTGATGACAAGTTTACAGGGAAAAGTGGAGAGCTACTCAGTGTTCTTTGAATTTTTGGTGCCTGAGATTGACAGTTTTATTCTATTCTCTGTCAGCCTCTGTTTAGGAAGCTCTGGTGGTACAGTGGTTAAATGCCATTACTGCAGCCACAAAGTTGTGAGTTCAGTCCCAGAGGGCTGCAGGTTGACTCAGCCTTCCATCATTTCATCGGTTGGTAAAAGCGTACCCAGCTCATTGGGGGCAGTTGGCTTACAGATTTCCGCTTAGAGAGTGTTGCGTTCATTATGATGCATTACAGAAATGTAAATGCTATTGATATTGCTAGTCTCCTGATTTAAAACAGCCTTCCTCAATTTGGTGCTCTTTCCCAACCATAGTGTGTTAAATTACAGTGCCTATCATCATTAGCCAGCACAGTCTTCACTGGCTGAGGATGATGGGGGTTGTATTTCAGCAGAACTGGAGAGTGCCAGGTTGGGGAAGGTTGATGCAGCATTATTCAGTGTCTGTTGTGCTTGGTATTGTATCTTCAAAAACAAGTGAACATACCCAACATGACATAGTTTCATGTGTTCATTTTGGAAGAGGGTGCTTCATTGTTGTGATTTTTTCCCCCCACAGCTTTTGGAGCTACTGCTGTGTACCCTATAGACCTGGTGAAGACACGCATGCAAAACCAACGCTCCAGTGGAGCAGTTGTGGGAGAACTGATGTACAAAAACAGCTTTGATTGTTTTAAGAAGGTTCTGCGGTATGAAGGCTTTTTTGGCCTCTACAGAGGTAAGTGAACGAAAGGCATACATCACATCCATCTACAGATGACTGTTCTCTTGTGGAGCTAACATGGTGCTCCAGATCAGAAGCAAAGAGAGGGTGCTTTGCAAATTCACTCCCTCCTTTAAAATGAATGATGATCCCATTTGGCTTGGAGGAAGCTCTGTGCTAATGTTTAGCCTCTCAGCCCCAGGTCAGACAGTTTGGTTAGAGTTGGAATGTGTCTGTAAAACACCATCCATTTTTCATGGAACTCCCTTGTCTTCAAGGCTAGCTACAGTTAGGCAAAGTTATGCTGCAGATGATGGAAAAGAAGGCACATCAGTGAAGTATTGGAGGGCAAGGCTGTGGAGTCTACACTCTCTGTTCTGAACACCCTAAGATACACAGTTTCATTGCCAGGGCTGACATAAGATTCAGCTGTCAATTGAGTCACATCTCTGTGCAGAATAGGAGAGTAGTGCCCATTTTACCCTTTGCCTCAGACAGCAAAATGTCTTGGGCCAGCCCTCTTAGCCACCAGTGTTCAGTGCAGAGCTCAGATGTGACCATTTTGGTTTTTGGAATTCTTGGAATGGTACTCCAAAAAAGGAACTTTTATTCAAATCTGATTCAGTGGTGTACTGCTTCTGAACCTGGAGATTATATGTAGCCATTGATTTTGCCTTTGCGCATGTGTGCACAAGGCATGCATACATATGTGTGTATGCATGAATATGTGCTGTATTTAACAGTTTATTAAAGGCTGTGGGAGGTGTGGCTCCAGGTGTTATTTTCTCTTAGTTTCCTTAACTGTAGGCACCACTGTGCTAAATATTCTTTCAACAAGGGATTGGGAGTCTGGGGCTGGAAGAGCAGCATTTCTTTTGTTGTTGTTGCCAGCCACCCTTTGTGTTTGTTAATAACTACCTTTCCCCAGAATAATAAGTCTGTTAAGCCTTAGACAAAAAGGACAACCTTGAAAGAAATGAAGCCACAGTATACATTAGCTGCTGATCTTTTTTTGTGTAGGTACACATTTGCTTTGGGTTTCTTAAGAGAATAAAGTGAGTGTGGAAGGTCTGTTCTGCCTTGCCTTTATGAATGATGATATGTTTCTGCTGCAAATGGTGTCTTGTCTGCACTGCTGACAGAAACTGGTGCTCTTTTTTTTAATGTGAACTCTCTTCCTGCAAAGAATTGTTCAGTTGCTGTGCCAGTCAGCATTCTGGCTGGCTGGAAGATTTAATTTCTCCCTTACTGAGATTGTGGGTGGGTGAACCTGTACTTTATGGTGGTACTGTAAGTTGTTCTAAAAGTTGTCCAAGGAAGCAGATGGAGAGACAGGTATCCCATGCCTGGATTATAATCATGTGTGGGGGAAAGAGACAAGAGGCTTTGTTTAAAGCCAAGCAAGTTAAGGCTGCCCTCTACTGATCTCTTTTCTTAAACTTGTCTTAGTTTAAGTTGAAGGAATATGCAAGTCATTGACTTCAATCCAGGAACAGGAGTCATATACATAATTGTCCTTGCAAAAATCTAAGACAGTACATGGGGGTGCCAACAAACATCAAGAGGTCCTCCAGGCATTCCTTGTGACACAGGGGATTCATTACTGATAGTCAAACATGACAAAATGTTTTCATTGATATGTTCCTAATGTTCCATTCTGTTTCAATTATACTCTGCGCTATTGAATTGAATTGTTTCAAAGACAAAGTATGAGCAACTCAGGGTGGACTGGAGTAGGCATGGGTGGGGAAGCATGATAGGAAACACAAGTGCCTCCTCCTTCCTTAGATACTGGTTTCTCTGTAATATCAGAAGAGGAGCCTTTTTGTCTTTCCTTCTCATACACAGTGGGACCAATGTTGGGAGTGCATCTCTATCTATCCCTGCTGGGAGAAAGTGCAGGGATACATTTTTTGAAGGCACACACAAACAGAAAGTGAAGAGCACATATTCCTCTTGCTTTATCTCCTTTTCTGAAGGGCGAACTACATGTTATATTTAATATGACCTAAAAAAATTTTTTTAAGCAAAAGCAGCAGATGTCTGGAATTGTATATTGTTTATATACAACTGTCTTTTCTTTATTTCCTTTTTCTTTAAAACAGGGTTAATGCATGCTTTCACCCTGAAAGTCTAAAGTGGCTAAAAAAGATTACAATGGGCTGATTCACATGTCCTAAAAGGGTCGTCTGTGGGGCGTGATTAGGGTTAGGGAGGGTGCAGCATCTACACTCTCCCTAACCCTAGCACATATGGATGTCGCCATTTTAAAATGGTGGCGTCTATACGGGCGCGCCATCAAAACATCATGGCTCACGCAGTGTTTTGATAATGCTGCGTGCACCTGACATGAGGGTGCCACGGGAGGGCGCCTAGGGTGCCCTTTCCGCGGCACCAAAAGGAGCTCGAGAAGGGAGCTCCTTTTCATGGTGCATGTCATTCCCACAGCAACTAGATTGCCATGGGAACGAAGGCAGGGAGAAAGGGGCATGAAGCCCCAAGGGCAGCCCTTTCCAGGCCACAGGGAAGGGCATTTTGCCCCTTTTCCGCGGCCTGGAAGAGCACCGAGATCAGGTCTTTGGGGCTTCTGGTGAGGCAGCCCTGGCCCCATCCCGGTGCTTAAAGGGGCAGCTGCAGACTGCCCCAAAAGGGCTGTCTGTAAAATCCCTTTGATTATTTTTAAACCTGGAAAAAGAAAAAGAAAAAGAGAGACTCCCATTTGTCAGACTTCTCAAGTCTGGAGATGAGGATGAGTTAAAGAAGATGAACCAACAGGAGTTTTTAATTGTTCTGGAGAAAGTTCAGTAGCCATTTAATCTGTGCATCACTGTATTAGAGTGAAGACTGACTGTCTTTCAAGCCATAGGCAAAGCCTGAGAAACAGGACAGCAATTCTACAATTAAGGTCTTTTACTTTTCTTTTCTTTTACTTCTTACATTTGTGTCCCACTGTTACATTAGTGAACTTAAGGAAACACATATGGCAGTCTTCCTTCCCCCTTTATTCTTACAACCCCTGTGAGATAGTTCAGGCTGAGGTCCAAGGTCACTTAGTGAATTTCATGGCTCACTGGGACTTGAACCTTGATCTCCTAAGACCTAGTTCAACATTCTAAGTCTCTACAGCACACTATTCTCATCTTTGGGAGGTCAGCTTGACAGCACTGTAGCTGAAAAGGGTCTTCACAAGTTCATGGGTACTATCTAAACAGCATTTAGGAGCAGACACAGTGTACTTGTGGGACAAAATGAGCAGAGGTGACCTAAATGCAGAAGAGCCGGGTTATAAAGGAAGTAAGCAATACACATTACCATCTAAAGAGGACAGTGTCTAACTTATCAAACTTCGCTCCGCCTAGTGCTTGGATTCTTCTACGCCCATCAGTTCACCTTTGGATGTTCCAGTTCCTACAAATTGTGATTAAAAATAAATCATCATGAACAAGATTCAAGTCTTTAACCCCCATGCGGATAAATATAAAGGTGGACTGATGTGCAGGCATTCTATCCATTCACTCAGCAAGAAGTAAACCAAGTTCTTGCGCCCAGCATTTTGACAAGGAGCTTTGGTGTAAAACCAGTGCATGTTTTATTTTGTTTTGTTTAATGCTGACTGCCTCATGCCATACCTACAGAAAAACAATCTAGTGTTTTGTCTTGTAACTTTCCCCTTTAGTGCTTAAACTCCTGTCTCCATTTCAGTGATGTAAGTAGCACCATAGACAGTTGCATCCATTTTAGAAATGATGGTCTTCTGGATAGTAGGAAAATAAAAGTGTGTAGATGTGAATAATATTGGCTTGGATTCTGTGAACCACATGTTGAAGGAAGCGTATGGAAAGTTTTTTTTCTTTTCTCTTTTTGCTTCCTGCAGCTTTTGCACAGTCTGAAAAGACTCTTCAGAGGTTAGGGGACTCCCCCGAAACCATATGGGATCGGGGGCTGCTTGGGAAGTGGTGAAGTGACTATACCTAGGAGAAAGGAAATCTCAGCTGAAGTATCATATCCCTTTTCCACCGTCTACTGCCCTCTGCCCAACATCCCATTTTTCTCACCATTCCAGTACTGAAGTGGGGAAGCAGTGAATGGCATACTCCCATTCAACCACCTTCCTTCAGCTTGCAGTTCTCAGGTTCCAAGCCTTGTTGTCTTTTGCCATGTGAATTAGGTCTTGACAGGAAGTAGCATTGCCTGGCTGTGTCTATAATGATGCTTCACTGGAGTGTCTACAGAGCTTTCTACAATTTGTGGCATTTTCAATTTTGTTTCCATGCAGTAGTTCCATAAAAAGGAAAAAAGGAAAAAAAAAAAGGAGGGGGAAGCGACATGATTTGATTGGGAACAAATTAGACTTCCTTGTGACTGATTGTCAATTGATCAAATCGACAAGGAACATGTTGTGGTGAAAGAGAGACGTACTGTGTATGTTGCTCATATAACAAGAACAGTTTGGAAGGAGTGTCAACAGCAATATACGTAGCTGATTTCAGTGCTTGGCAGGGAACTGATGCTGGACAAATACGGTAGATGGATGAATGTGCAGCATGAACGAGCCCTTGTGCCAGCAAACCTATCTTTACCATCTGCAACAGAAGCCTTGAAATACTTGGTTGCCCAGTGGTACAGTGACATGATGATACAGCCAGGTTCAAATAGAGAAAGATTGTTGTTGTTGAAGAAACCTTTTATGTGGAATGAATGCATTAAACTAAGAGCAAAATTTGACTGTTATGCTTGCTTTGTGTATGCACATACACTAATTATGGCCAGTCTCTTCTGTTCATAGGGTTACTTCCACAGTTGATTGGTGTGGCCCCAGAAAAGGCAATAAAGCTTACAGTAAGTATATTAGAGTCAACATAATTAAACTTTTTTTTACTGCTTACATCTGGACGATTTACAGCATAACCTAATAAATCTCTGAGTTTATATACCTGATGTTTACTTCCAGGTATAGGACTGTAGCCTGTATTCTTTTTTTTTTTAAGCAAGCAACAAAACCCACTTACAGTTGGGTATTCCAGGTATTCTTTCTGCTGCCAGAATTGCCACTCTCTGGCTTTGTTCCCCCCTCTCCCCATTTTATATCTCCTGAATATATTTAAACTCTGTATGAGAAGCAGGAAGAGGAATTATGCTATTAATTGTATGCTTTTACATTAGGTGAATGATTTCGTCAGAGACAAATTCACACAGAGAGATGGTTCCATCCCACTGTTTGCAGAGATCCTTGCAGGGGGCTGTGTAAGTACTTCTGTTGTGGGAAGAAAAGTGAATCTTTTCTCAGCATTTCAGTAGCACGAGCATGACAGCTAAAGTGAGAAGAACTACTTGCAGTTTCAAGGCAAGAATGCCATTCATCCTTTTCTATTGACACTGCTCTTAATAGTTGACTGTACACAGAGTAGGTTACAGCAAAGCAGAACACTCATTTACCATTACTATTGTCATCAGCACCCATCTCTTGTTAGAAATGTTGATTTCAGATTAGCTCCGCTTGTGAACACTGGCTGGTCATTGCCTGGAGAATATCTCAAAAAGCTGCTAAGGATGGCAGAGGGATGGACCCTTCTGTCTTGATACATATGTTTTTCTATATAAGAGTTGCTTTTGTCTGAAAGTTGAAGAACGGCATTAACTCCAGGTTAGAAAATTAACGTCGGCTTAGAGAGAATTTATATGCTTCCAGTTTTTACCACAAATACACAGGTATAATAATAATGTAAATCAGGTGTACTCACCCTTTTAGAGTCAGAAAGCCTCATTCAGTACAGGGATAAGGGCCATGCACTATTGCACACACACACAAATGCATTCAAGCAAACACATACGTGCACATACTCAGGCGATCCTAAAGTGCAGAATAGAGTGAAATGTATGAAGATTACAGTGAGCTCTTGGTATCCAGTGGGGTTTGGTTCCAGATTCCTCCATAGAGCCAGAATCCATGGAAGCTTAAGTCCCACTAAATACAGTGATGCAGTGAAATAGTATCCCTTACATAAAATGGCAAAATTAAGCTTTGATTTTTAAAATTCTTTTGGTGTCGGGGGGGGGGGGGGGAGATTTTCAAGCTGTGGATGATGGAATCCGTGGATAAAGAATCCATGGATATGGAGGGCCGACACTAGTAGAGTATAGATAGATGACACTTTATTTATTGTGAAAACAGTGGTGGGGAATTAATGCAGTTGTGAGGGGGCTCAGAGTATTGGAGGGGCATACAGATTGCCCTCTCCTAGCATAAATGCAGAGCATGTGCCAACCAAAGTTGAGCACTTTTAAGACTCCCTGATTTCTATGGGAGAGATGTGAGTATTTGCTTATGTCCTTTGTAGGAAAATCAATGGCAGTTAAAATTATTTTAATTAGATTAGATTGTGCACATGGTTTTTAAAATTCAGATGAGGTCAATGTATTCCAGGTCGTTTCTGCAACATTTTGAAATGGAGCTCAGACTGCACCAAACATTTGTGTCTTTAAATATGATTTGAGGGATCACTCTACCTTAGCATGTTGCTTTTAGAGATTTGGTGGAAGACAGCTGTATAGCACTGCACAGTTCACATTTTGTGTAAGCTTCTATATTTTGTATGACTTTAATAGAAGGAAAAACAGATCTTGGAAAAATTACTTTTTTGTATTTAAATTTCCAGAATGCCATATCCAAATACTGTCACATTTGGCTTTTCTGCTCACCCTAGCAGATTTTGTTGCAGTTGGTGCTATTGTCATTTTCAGGTTTCTCTGAAAAGGACATGAGCCCTCTCAGGTTCTTAACTTCAGAATCTTAATAGCTTCCAGTTGAGTAGGCTGGGCAAAAACCACTTCAGCTTGTCACCAAAACCTTGGCCAATAAAGGCTATTGACCTCTACAAACTCCAAATGCAATGAGACAGCCCTAGAGTGACACTACTTTTAGTTGTCCCTGATTATGAATGGCAGCACAGTAGATACTCCTGTCAGCATGCAAATCTACATTTGGGAAAGGGAGCAAGCAAGTGAGTTATAGCCATACCCTAGAGAGACCCTAATCTTTTTTCCTTGAAGGTCCATTAAAAGCAGCTAGAGTTAAGTGTAAAAACCCTTCAGCTCCAGCAAATAAATGGAATCAAAAGTCTGACTGCTTACTCCCCCCCCCCCCCGCTGGTAAGTATGCTGTAGACTACTGTGGTCTGCTCTGGATTCATGAGGAAGTGCTTTGCAGTCTATAGCAGATTAATTCTTATGAAAATGTATGCACATTTTAAATTAGATTGAGTTTTAAAAAAATTCCTAAGAATGTTTCCAGGTATGCATTCATTAGGACATTTAACTCCTCCCCCCTGCTGTGACATGTGAGAACATTAACAGTTTCTGTTTTGGGAATGAAATCTGATAAGGTTACTAACTTAATATCATTTTGTACCAAAATATTTTTCACTCATGGAATACCCTGCATTAAAAATTTTTTCCATCTTCTCCTCAAGATGATTCAGACTAGAGTGTAGTCACTGGCACAGAAGACTGTCTGGATCAAAGACAAGGGGTCCAAGGCTTTTCTGAGGCTGAATTCCATGTCTAAGTCAGAGTTTATAGTTGGTTTTTGAATCCTGGTGTGTTAGACGAGAGATGAACCAGGATTTGAGTTTAGACATAAAGATAACTTAGGAAATTTCTGGTTAGTTTAGCCACTTGCTTATGATCGATAAGCCAACACGCTGAAGCATTATGGATCTTTTAGTGTTTTGTGTGAATGCAATTAGCCAAGATGACTAATTCAAGGCTGTCATACTTTGGTCACATCATGAGAAAAAATGAATCATTAGAAAAGACAATGATGCCAGGAAAGGTAAAAGACAGTGGAAAGAGAGGAGGACCACATGCCAGATGACTAGATTCAGTCAGGGAGAACATGGACCTGAGTGCAGAAAATGAGCAGAGCGGTGGAGGGCAGGCGGTCTTGGAGATGTCTCATTTATACAGGGTTGCCATGAGTCTAAAGTTGACTTGAGGGCAGTTTAGAACAACGATCCATGGATGTACCCGTAGGCATTTGAAAGCACTGATAGTAGAGATCTTTAGGTGCCCATGAAGATTCATCTTCCTTGCAGCCAACCTCACTCAACTCCACTCTCTTACCCCTTGTGAAGACAGAAACATCTTCCAGGCAGGAGAAAAGAGCAGCCACCTGTAAACCTCATCCAAAAAACAACCCACACTATCTTAATGCCCAGAGCTTCCCCTCTCCCCCACCCCATTCAACATTCAAATCCATACAGCAGTCATACAAAGTAAGCATCCACCCTTTTAAAGAAGGTGGTTCACAGTACGCAACAGAGATTTTTGGGCAGTGATTTAGGAGCTGTGGCACATTCTTAAGCACAAATCTTTTAAGTGATTAGATGAGTGCATTTTGACTTGTGAGGGCCATTGCAAGAATGATAGAAACTTAACTGCAAAAGTCTAATATTCATTGCTGTCCCATCCTTCCAGTCAACTTGATTCTGTCCTTAAATGGTTTTTCAATTAAAAAAATGCTTTCCTTTGTTGCTTTTCCAAATAACTCCCTAAAATTAACAGGTGTTTAATGTATGTTTATTTGAGAGTGTCAGCATATAAAAAATGGGAACTCTGCCCGGTGAATGTAATATAAAAAGACTCACAAGGTCTTCTGAGAACAAACCCCTGAAAGGATCTTTTCAGTGCAGGGAAAAAGTTTTTGGTCCAGGACGTGGTCTGTTGTTGTGAGGGAGAGGAAGTTGAGCCGAGTCTGGGAGCAGCAGGCGCTTTCCCCCTTCCCCTTTTGTGGCTTGTGCCTCACGGGGGAAATTGGAAAGGGCAAAAGGTCTCCTGTTGCAGGGTCACTTGTGCATTTCCTTCAGCCTCTGGCATGTCAAGAGGTGTCTGCGGTGGGATCTCAAACTGCATCTCTTCTCTCATAACCTTTGCTGTCAGATTGAGGTTTTTTTTATTTGTTCCTTGTGTAGATTTTATTTTACATGA
Source organism: Urosaurus nigricauda (assembly GCA_034509955.1). Lineage (NCBI taxonomy): Eukaryota > Metazoa > Chordata > Lepidosauria > Squamata > Phrynosomatidae > Urosaurus > Urosaurus nigricauda. The sequence goes on along the minus strand of JAOEGL010000001.1, from coordinate 168,392,196 downwards.
CATTAAGGTTAAGTAGGGAACTGGAATTGTTCATTCTCCTGATCTGTATGAATAACCTCCATTCAGGATTGAATTTGTCATGTGTTACTTTACAAGGTGTCTATTATAATTGAGGAGTAATATTCGACTTGCAAAAAGCAAAGTTTGTGTGGAGTGTATTTTCTGAATGCAATTGTTATTTATTTATTCCAATCTGTGCTAATTGTCTGACTGGCCTCTGATTGTCTATGTGCCTTCTTTTCTCTTTCAGTATTCCACTGCCTAGTTTGGACTAGTTTCCCCAGTACATTCTAATTTCTAAAACAGAAAAAACACCCATATTGCTAACACTAACTATGATGGGTATTAATGGAGTGCCAATTTTATGCTAAGTACATTACAGAACCTTGGCAGTTGCCATAACAGTTTATCTTCAGTTATAATAGTTCATAAACTAATTTAAAACAATGGATTGTTTTCATAAATCAGTTTTTATACATAGTCCATTGTTTGCTTAAGTCCAGCACTTGAAAGTACTTATGTAATAGTACCTTGAAGCAGCATGCAAGTCTTTTAAAAAATGTTAAAAAGCAAATATTAAAATAGAATACTCATGTCAAAACTACTGATCAGTTCAGATGGTTATTAGTCAAAATATTTAAAATCGCAGTTCTCAAAACAGGGCAGTAGTTCAAAAAGCCCTGGGTGAAGCCATACAAAACAGATGACACAGTTGGTGCCTACCAAATACTAGTACAGTAAGGAGGGGAATTCCAAAAAATGGGAATTGCAGACAGTGAAGACCACCACAGAGAAGATCCAGGTTGCCACTCTGCAGGTCGAAATCAAATAGCAAGGCCTTTTACAGCGACAGAACTGTAATCACACAGGTTCAAATCAAAGAAGGCAGCTGCTAAGCCTGCCCCTCAGTTGCTCAGGACTTTAAATGTCAACAAGACATTGGGCTTTGTCCAGTACCTACAAGGGTATCTAGTATGGTCTCTTTAGCACTTCTATAATTTTTAAGATGAAAAAAACCAAGTTCTCACTGCTCCTATAGCTGGTTGGTGCTGCTCAAGCAAGTGGTATTGTTACCTTTGGGGTCTATGTATGTTGGCACAGATGGCCATGTGCAATATGAAGTTACATTCAAAATTTGCTAGATCAGAGTATACAACATCATGCTTTGAGCAGCACATGCAAAGAACCAGTGCAAATGTAGCTAGAGGTGTTCAAAAATTGCCTTGCAGAACAAAAGAATTACTTTTCTTATTAATTTCTTTGTGTGTTCAGTGGAATGATCGGCTGTAACAAAAACTTCCACATTATCTAATATGCAAAGCGGGTCCTGTCACTTTATGAGAGAGAGAGAGTATTTCTCTCCATACCATACCCAAATCCCAGAGCTTTGGCCTATACACAACCATAAACAGGACTTTGCATTTAATCATAACAGTAGTATTCAGTTGCAGTAAGCAAACCACATTATGTGAAGTCAAAGGCTTTCATGGCTGGCCTCCATCGTTTTTTGTGGGCTTTTCAGGCTATGTGGCCATGTTCTAGAAGAGTTTGTTCCTGATGTTCTGTAGAAGTTCCGTTCCCCAAAAGAAAAAGAACAGAGTTTCTTTCACACCATACAGATAAAGACCTACAATTCAAGTTTAGCTGCCATGATTCTACCTTTAAGCAATTTAGGATTTGTAGTTTAGGGAGAAGTATTTAGAATTCTCAGCTAGATAGTTGCAGTGCTGTTGAGCAAACTACAAGCCCCAAGATTCTGCAAAATGGCACCATGGCAACTAAAGTGAAATCATAGTGCTATAAATTGTGTGTATTGTGAAAGGGCCAAGGGCCCACTCATGCCACTCCAGGAAAGCATAGGTAGAACTAGGAACACTGTCCCCCCCCCCCGCATGAAATTAATTAAAAGTAGTTTGTTTATTGTTTAATTAATATCCCAATCTCTCAGAATGGGGCCCAAAATGGTTTACAGCAGAGGTTAAAATAAAATATAGCTAAAACAGTTCATTATATCTAAGTATAAAAGGCAAATAACCCAATTAAAAGCACCAGTTTTACAAAATTTAATAAACATATAAGCTTTAGTAGTAAAGATAAAAATATAGCAACCCCCCTCCCCCATGAAAAGACCCATCTACCACAATTATTAAACAGCCCAAGGCCTATCTTCATAAAAGCTCTGAGGCGTTTCTTCCCACACCTGCATTTCTGAATCCTGTTTAGAATCCCTGCTGGCTGGAAAGATGTTTCTCCTCCAACTGCTATAGCTGAGGAATGACATGGTGCAGAATACATGCAGGTTACCACACTTCTGGCAATGAAAATCCCATTTCTTACAACCTGGGAAGGCCAAAAGATGATTTCTTGATGCATAGGATTGCACACTGACAATCATTTTCCTTTATCCAAGAGAACATAAAGTCAAGGTTGTATTTAGGCTGCAGAGTGTAATATCTTGGCTCTGTAAAGGCAGTAAATGCCAAATGTCCAGGGCTCATTTAAAAAAATTAAAGTAAAGTTATATCCTTGGTTACATTAAGCAATGAAATTTCAGAGCACTTGGTGAGCTATCATGAGCAATTATGTTGTTTCAAGCCAATCCTTATGCCACACTTTGCAATATTATATTGCTGCCAGATTGGTCTCTTGCATTTTGGCAATATTGATGTATAGCAGCATTGTGTACAGTGTTTTTTAGGTTGGAGTGGAGGTGTTCTGTCATGGATTGGTAACACTGAAGAATAGAATACAAAGCACTGGAATAAATGCATAATGCTTGTAATAGAGGGAGGCAAAAGAAATGATCTCTCCATGTATTGTAACAAGTATATTTGTAGAACTTATTTGTAACTGTTGAGTTGGAGTGAGCAGTTAGGAGGCCAATTTACAGATGACAAAAAATTATTCAGAGTGATAAAACAAACAAGAAACGTTGTGAAGCAAAATAGATGAAAGGACATTAAAATTACCAAATGTGGTTTCAGTGTAAGCCAGTTTGAAAGTATGTTCACAGGCCAGAAAATCCTGACTCGATGTATATACTTGACTCAATGGGGTCCAAACTGGTGGTGAATTACCAAGAAAGTGATCTTGGAATCATAGAGACTTGTTCCATAAAAATGTGATAGGGAAAAAAATTATTTGTTAGAGATTATTTGGACATCATTTGTGATAGAGGTGTATTTGCCATTTTGTTGTGTGCCTTCAAGTTATCTCTGACTTATGGCGACCCTACGTTGATCCTATCACAGGTTTTCTTGGCAACATTTGTTCTTTTTTGTGGTCTCTGTGAATCACACAAATGGGTTCTCCTCCACCTTCGCAGAGCGTATTTGGAACTTTCTAGAGCTATTAGAAGCATTTCGTCAGTAGCCCCACCCACTCTCCAACTGAACTCTCCAATTGGCTCTCTTCCCACCTAAATCCTCAGTTCCTTTTTGTCCCCCGCAGTCGCAGCATCTGAGGAACTTTTCAGAGTTTCATTTTCCTTTCAGACTTTATCTCCAAATGACAGGATCAGTCTGCATTTTGATGGTTATTTCTTCATTCTTCCTCATTCTTAATTTGTACTTTAAGAGGAGTGTCACAATATTTCTGATGAAATAATGGACTTAAATGGCTGCTCACCTCGCTGTTTGCGCTTGGCAAAGGCCTATCATATTACTGAGGTGAGGTTAACAGATCTACTGTATGGCTCAGTGTATCTGAGGCTTTCAGGCAATTGGAAACTGATCTACTTTGGATGGCTCATTGGCTTCTTGTTCCCTGCCCTACCTTGATCCTCTTTGGTTTTGACCCTGTGGACTTGTTGGACTGATTGGCCCTTGGGTGGTCTTACTATATATGGCACTTGCTCCCACACTGGCTAAGAAGTGTCAGGTGGTAGCCAGATCAGCATTACCATTGGCTGCAGACTGTCCTAATACTCCTCTTGGAGAGAAATATTAAGGGCCCAACATTGGTACCATTCTTCATGCTGCATGGAAGGAATTGGATGCAGCTGGCCTTTCAGTGCCTGGGGCCTGTTACTGGTACTACCTCTTGCTCCTCTGGTCTGTCCAGTAGAATGGCACATGCTCTGATGAATTCAAAGCTGTGGTTACTCCCTCTGTACAAGGGCCAGTAACAACTCACTCTCAGTTGAATTCAAGGCCATAGTTACCCCCTCTATACCGAGGGCCACTACTGGCATGTGTTCAGACAAATTTGAAGCCGTGGTTACTCCCTCTCTACTGAGGGCCAGTACAGGCTCGCGCTTGGTTGGATTCAATACGTCTATGCCGTTTTCACCTTGTTCAAAAAGAACCTGTGGTTAAGGCTACTCCCTTGGTCCCAAGGGTCGGTACCATCACTGGCTGTATGGGGCTGTCACTGCCTATGCAATTACTTTCTCCGTAAAAGAACTGGTATCATGTTCCACTCTGTGTCCTTGAGTCAGAGGACATGGTGCTCCCTCCATACCGAGGGAGGGTACTACCACTTGCCTGGTATGAACCCCATTGAAGACATGTTTACTCTTCAGTACACATGATAATAGGTACAGATATCTTTGATGATGTGCTTCTTTCTTTGTACCATGAACCATTAACGTCACGCACTTTGGGCGGCTGAATTTGATGACATGTTTGCTCACTATACACCCGGGGCACTGCTGTTTCGCACTCAGTGCAGACATTACTGCGGTCGTACCATCGCTTACTCCATTTGGGCAGCTCTAAGGACCTACTTGTCCCTCTATACTAAGGGACTGTACCCTTGTTCACTGACTATGGACCTATCAGAATATGTGACTATTCCCACGAGGACTACTAATATCACTTAATCTTGACAATAAAAGTTGACGATAGATCTGGTCGCCCTATGCCTATTACACATGCATTACTCACATGACTGTGATTGTTATTATCTCTCCATGCAGAAGGTTGGCACCATCATTTATTCCATATGGACAGTTCTTAGGACATATGTCAAGCGTTGCTGATCGTGATCATCTATTTGTTCTGTACTGAGTACTGATTCTGCCCTCAGTACTGAGGGCTGCTCGCTCGATACCTTTTGCATCAACAGATGGCCATTTTACCCCTGATTACTAAGATGTTCTTGTTGGTACCATTCATCTCTCTTGAGATAGGATGGATATAACTGATCAATATCTAACTGATGTGAACCCATCTTCTGTACTGACCCTCGATGTCAGTACAATCTTAGGCTCTTTACAGAGGAACTATACCAGTTTGGGATCCCCTGCAGAGGACAACTCATTCAGTACTTTATGTACTCATTCAGTACATGGCATGGCAGCTGGTTGACTTGTCAGTACCCAGGACCACCCTTTGGTGATCTTCCTCACTCTCCATGGAGGCAATGTAAAGAATTTTCAGCCACTCCTTACATTTGACAATTTGGTGACTTTTCACCCCATATGTTGATTATTAACATCCTTTACTCCTTGAGAGGTACTTTGTCAGTGCTGAGGGTTGAAACCAATCCAGCACTTTGATTAGATACCATATCTCCTTGGGGCTGAGCAATTGGACTGTTTCTTTTGTTGGATGGCCTGCTTTGACGTGCTGCTAGCCCTTTGGGACCAACATATAGAGCAGGATGTGGTCCATTACATACCATCCTATTTCATGCTTCATTTACGCTCCCTGCATCTATACAATATGGGTTTTGTGGCATTGTTGTATACTGTACTCCCTAAAGCTCTTATGTTCATGCTGGCCATAATGCAATGGATTCCACAGCTATGGATTTTCCAAGACCTGTTTAACAATGTAACATACCTTTTCCCAGTGTGATGGCCCCTCTCTCTTTGGAGATATTTGTGCTGAGGCTGTATGACTTTCTATCGGGTTGCTTGATGTTCTGTTCTTGCATGGCAAGGAGTTGGGCTTTGTGGTCTTGCGGTCTCTTCCAACTCTATGATTCTTTATTTCTTTTGATTCCATGATTCATGCATGATCTGATTGGTAATATACCACTCCTGGTGTACTGTTGGTTTATCCTGTCAGATTACAAAGGGGTATCCTAAAGTTTTAATTATCACCTTTAAAAAATTTGACGGAAGGTTTGTCTTGATTTGTAGTTGTTAATTTATCTCTATGAAGTCACCATCCAGATTGACACATTTCCCCCCACGTTTCTCGACCCTCCAAATACCGTTATTGTAAGTCTGCAGATTGCACCTTACAAGGATTTTACACTTTAGTCATTTCTGGCGTAGCCTGTCAAAAAAAAATAATAATAAAGGATGTAATGAGCTGATTTTCTCAATATCATGCACTTAGGGACCAATTGTGACACTGACAAAATTTCATCAATATACCATAATAACTTCAGGGTGATAATTATTACTTTCTTCTTTGTGGTCTCTGCAAATCATACAAATGGGTTCTTCTGTGCCTGTGCAGTCGAATTTAGAACCTTCTGGAATCACTGGGCAAAATAGAGCTTGCAACTTTTTGGCGGTAGCTCAGTCCCTCCTCTATATAAGCCCAGTTCCCGCTCTTTTCCCCATTCCTTTTTTCCCACCGCGTGGGCTACTCGAAGAAACTGTGCTGGAATCACTCTCGTTTGGCTCAATTCAGTTTCGATCTTCAGCTTGCTTTTTGACCATTCTTATTCGTCTTTGTCTCGGCTCCTGTCTCTGACCGCTCAGCTTGTTTGACCTCGCTTTGGATTTCAGATTGGTTTTGATGTCTCTGGCTCCGTTTCAAAACTGTGTTGTTTGTGGGGCAAAAGTCCCTCAGACAGACCCGCACAAGAAGTGCCTGATCTGTTTGGGAGAAGCCCATGACGTCCAGAGCTGTGCCCTCTGCAGATCTCTGACTCCTCAGGCGAGGAAAAACCGGGTGTCCCATCTTAAATCATTCCTACTTGACAAGGCCTTAGCCCTGCAAGAAGTTCTGCCTTCGACATCGAAGTCGGCGTTGAAGATGTCTTGGGAGGCTGCGGAGAAGGTATCTGTTTCTCCTGCCGGTCCAACCTGCAAGTCTCCCCGCGAGACGGAGGCTCACCCGGCCGAGAAATCGGATGATAAGCAAAAGTCCAAGTCCTCTAAAAAGCAGAGGAAGGACAAGTCCAGATCGGACTCGGACCGGAGGGATGTTGAGCGAAGTAAGAAGGAGAAACCTTCTAAGGGAGCGGCAGGTGGCTCTTCCTCCCGTCCGGAGTCGAGCACTAAAGCCTCTGCCAAGAGGAAGCATTCCTCTGAGGGAGAAACCCCTCATAAGAAAGCCTGTTCCGGCTCTGATGAGGGATCCCATGCTAACAAGCGTAGCTCGAAGCCGACTGAAACTCCCGCCGCATCGAAGCCCGCCTCCGTACCGACAGCCTCTCTGCGTCATGACCTCCCCTCGCAGCTGGCTGAGGAGCAGCGCCCCCTGCAGGAGGAGGCCATCCCACCGAGGCTGAGTCCGGAGCACCTGTCGTCTTCTTGGGACCACCGCTCCTTGACACTGATGGCCAGATCCGTTTCGGCCCATGGATCCCATCACCGAGACTTCTTTTACGACAGCGACACCAGGACATACTATGTTGCTGTGGACCCACCCACCTTGGAGGGACGAAGGGATTCATCCTCCACTGAGAAACGTCAGGACCGGCATTGGTTGCCCCTCGATGTCTCCGCTACCGTTTCAGCTCAGAGGGAACAGGCTCAGCTGAGGAAAGAAATGGGTACTCAAGTCCCTTATTCTCCAGTCGAATCTGTACAGTTGTCCCCTGGGTTACGAAGGTAATCCATTCTGGATTACCTTTCGTAACCCGGAAATGACCGCATCCCGGGGGAACGCTATTTCCGACGGACCGTGCGGCCGATTTAAAGGGGCCGTGCGGTTTTTCCCTTTCGTTCCCCGGGGGATCCTTTGGATCCCGGGGGAATTTTAGCGGTCCCGCCGGTTTCGCACCCCGGGGATTTCGTTCCCGGGGGATTCGTAAGCCGGGGGACCACTGTACTCTGTTTGGGAGATGATTCAGATTCGGAGCCTGGAGGCTTGGTGCAAGAGGGCTTGGTTCCATCTCTGGACGAGGACTCTGACTTGACGCAGGAGAGATCTCGGTCCCCGCAGAATTTTTATCAGCCGGGCTCCATCTTGCCAACAGACAACACACAACCTTTCGTGCAGCACCTCATTAAGATGGCAAATGCTCTGGACCTGGAATTCACCTGAGCTAACGAGGAGGCTCTGGATCCGGTGGAGAGGCATATCCAAAGTTCGGTCCCAACCTTGCCTGCCATTCCCTTTCTGCCTTCGTTGGAAAAAATTGCCAAGTGCTCCTGGCAGACACCGGCCTCGATCCCAGCCACTTCGAGGAAGATAGATACCCTATACCGCATCTCTCTGACATCAGCTACTTGGCTCCACTCTCACCCCATCCCGAACTCCATCATCGTTGAGGGCTCTCAGCGTGTGTTCACCCCAAAGACCTCGACCTCACCAACTGATAGAGAGGCCAAGAAGGTGGACGGACTGGCAAAGAAGTCCTTTGAGGCTTCTGCCCTGGAATTGAGAGTGGCCAATTACAACGCCTGCATGGGGGCATACATCCAGTACAGTATCTGATGGAACGTATGTCCCCTTTACTGGCCAAGCTCCTGGAAGACAAGACCCCTGCAGCCCACCAACTCAGGGAAGAGGCGCATGCCGTGGCCAGACTCCTCATCACATCTTCCAGGCACAGCACTGACTGTTTTGCCAAGTCGATGGCGGCTGCTATTGCCCTCAGGAGACATGCCTGGCTAAGAACATCCGACTTGACCCCGAACGCAAGGGCCGCGATCGAAGACATGCCTTTTGACATCAAAGGTCTGTTTAATAAGGACACGGACGAGCACCTAAATTATAAGTACCACATGAAGTCTGGGGCTAAGAAGCATGGCATGTCAGCAACTCAGCAGGCCTTCCCTCACAAAAGGTTTGGCGGTCAACAGTCCGGCTGTGGCCAGGGACAGCGTCCTTTCTCTCAAGAGAGGCACTATTAGCAGCAGGAACAGAGACAGAGGTTCCCATCTCAATCCTCCTCCTCGTCTGGCAGGCGGCAGCAGTCCCGGTACCGGAGACCCCTGGCAAGGAAGCAGGACTCAGATGTTGGTAAGAAGAGGTGATGAAGCCTTCCAGTGTGCTCCATTGCCTCCTCTACTTCCCCCTTCTTTTTGGACCTTCTTAGGCTCTTTCGCAACATCTGGGCTCAAATCACCACTGACTCTTGGGCTCTAACCATCATATCCAAAGGCTATGCCCTCGAGTTTGAAGAGCTCCCGTCGACTGGAGCTGTTATGTCCACCCCTCCCTCAACCAACCTTCTCAACGAAGTAAGCACCTTACTACAAAAGGTGGCAATTTCCCTGCTGGACTCTTCCCAGGCTCCTCATCCCTTCTTTTCCCAGTACTTCATGGTACCGAAACCCAATGGAGGCCTCCATCCCATCTTGGACCTCCAGGGGCTGAATGCCTTCTTGTCCTCCAAGAAGTTCCGGATGGTAACTCTCACCTGTATTCTACCTTTGTTGTACCAGGGCTTGTGGTTTGCGACCGTAGACTTGAAGGACGCCTACTTTCAAATAGCCATCCAGGAGAAACATCGGAGGTTCCTCTCCTTTGCCATCAGGACAGAAATGTACTATTACAACGTCCTTCCTTTTGGTCTCGCCACGGCTCCAAGAGTCTTCACCAAGTGCATAGCCCCAGTTGTGGCCTATCTGCATCAGCGAGGGTCAAGGGTTTTCACCTACTTGGACGAAAGGCTCTTCAACGCAGATTCAAGGGAGGACCTATTGCAGGACATCTCATTTGCAGTGTCCCTGCTGCAGTCTGGTATTGATCCTAGAAAAGTCCCATCTGACCCCAGTCACCAAGATCAAGTTCTTTGGTGCCATCCTCGCCTCTGACGACTGCGCCGCATACCTGCTGGAGGACCGTTTCCAGTCCCTCTGCATGGCCGTCCAACACTGCCGTTCCAGCAAAAGAGTGCGAGCCCGAGACAACCAGGTGGCTCTAGGACACATGGCATCAACAACGTTTGTAACCCCATGGGTAAGACTTTGGTTTTGACCCCTGCAGTCCTGGTTCCTGTCGATCTTCGACCCTATGGCCGACCCTCCAAACAAGTGGCTTTCGGTACCGAGACCAGTCGCCTGGTCCCTCCTGTGGTGGCTAGACTCCCAGAATGTCTGCACTGGTATGCCCTTCGTGCCTCGAGAACCTCAAGTCATCCTCACCACGGACGCGTCCTTGGAAGGTTGGGGGGCTGACACGTCGGGCCTGACTATAAGGGACAAGTGGCAACTGTGTCATCGAGACCTCCACATCAATGCCCTGGAGAAGCTAGCTGTGGAGAAAGCTCTAAGGGCCTTCGAACCCAAGCTTCTTGGCAAAGTAGTACAGCTCCTGACGGACAACACTACTGTCATGTACTACATCAATAAGCAAGGAGGCACCAGGTCACCGACACTGCTGGAGATAACTCTATGCATCTGGCACTGGTGCATACCAAAGGGGATTGTCCTCCAGGCGGTCCATCTCCCTGGAGAAGACATACTAGCTGACCAGCTCAGCACGTCCGCTTCACAATGCCATGAATAGACACTGCATCCAGAGATGGTGGAAGACCTATTCCTGAGATGGGGCACACCTCGGATCGACCTGTTTGCATTAGAGACCAGCTCCCACTGCAACCAGTTCTGCTCTTGGGACCAGTCCCGGCGCTCCCTGCGGGATGCCTTCCTCCACAGCTGGACGGGGGAATTCCTCTACGCCTTCCCACCATTCCCACTCATCACGAGGGTCGTCTCCAAGATGTCGAGGGACCAAGCGGACACCATCCTGATCACTCCCTGGTGGCCCAGGCAGCCGTGGTTTCTGTCCCTTCTTCACCTGGCCCAGAGACAGTTTTGTCGGCTTAAGCCGAGGCCCGATCTACTCACTCTTCAGGGGGCTCAAGTTCAACATCCGAACATTGACGACCTGCCATTGGTGGCTTGGAGGCTCCGGCCCTAGAGGCCCTTCCAACTTCGGTACGGCAAGTGATCCTGGCGGCCCAGAAACCAGCTACCAAGGATATGGAGTTGAGACCGCCATGGTTGCTCTGACAGATGACCTCCGCTTGAGTATTGACAGGGGTAGTGTGACCCTGCTGGTGCTCTTGGATCTCTCAGCGGCCTTTGATACTATAGATCATGCCATCCTCTTGGACCGGTTGGGGAAGATGGATATCGGAGGCACTGCTTTGCGGTGGTTCCGTTCCTTTCTCTCTGACAGGTCCCAAAGGGTGAGGCTCGGGGACAGTTGCTCCTCTAAAATCGAGCTTAATTGTGGCATCCCCCAGGATGCCATCCTGTCCCCCATGCTATTTAATATTTATATGAAGCCGCTGGGTGAGATCATCCAGAGGCAAGGAGCTCAGTGTCATCAGTATGCTGATGACACTCAGATATATTTCTCCATGACCAGATCGTCTGCTCAGACCTCAGATGGCGTCTCTCCTCTCAATGACTGGATTGGATGAGGGAAAATAGATTTAGGCTAAATCCTGACAAAACAGAGGTACTGACAGTCACCGGCCCGAAACCAGGTCTGGGAATACATCTTCTAGTCCTGGACGAAGTTCGCAGTCTGGGGGTACTTCTAGACTCATTGCTTCACATGGCGTGAATGTGGTGGTCAGAAGTGCCTGTTATCAGCTTCGGCTGATCTGCCAGCTGTGCCCTTTCCTGGAGATGAAGGACCTGGAGGCTGTGGTACATGCGCTGGTTACTTCATGTCTGGATTACTGTAACGCGCTGTACATGGGGCTACCTTTGTGCCTAATCCTGAAACTTCAACTGGTCCAAAACATGGCAGCCAGGTTAGTCACTGGAACATCGAGGAGAGAAGAGAGCCAATAAGGCAGTTGGAGAATGGGCCGGGCTACCGCCAAAACACTTCTAATAGCTCTAGAAAGTTCTGAATATGATCTTTGCAGGCAGAGGAAAACCTATTTATGTCAATTAACAGATGACCACTCAAAGAGCTACTGTTACAGGTAAGCAACCTGTCCTTCAGAGAGGGTTTGCCTTTGCCTCCAAGAGTGTGACTGCTCAAGGTTGTCTGGTGGATTTCCATGGCTGAGTAAGGACTCAAACCCTGGTCCCAAAAGTTATAGTCCAACTCTTGAACCACTACACCACACTAACTCTCTACAGAGGTATATATAATTATATTTTCTCAGGAGAAGGTGGAATTTTTTCCCATCCTCATAGTACCAGAACCTAGGGTTTACTCACCGAAGCTGAACTGAGGGAGATTCAGGACTCACTAAAGGAAGTAGTCCTTTGCATAACAGATACGAGGTTAAACAAGGCAAAATGGCTCAGTATCAATTACTGGAGAACAACTGTGAGAAGATGCTGTTGTTGGAGCAAAAAGTACTTCGATGTCATACAGAAACAGAAAGAGAAACACATTTCTCACTGTTTGTTGGGCAGGTTTGTTTTTAATGCAGTAAGGCTCAAGGTCTTGTGTTTGCATAATTCAGCCCCTTCCTTTCCTGTTGAGCTTTAACTCTTGGAACTCCAACCCTATGGGCCCGGGAGGGCTTTTGGAGGGATCATTACCTAGCCTGGGCTCTTTTTGCTGCTTTTGTAACATATAACTGCTAATACAGAGGAGTAAAGTGAAGGGGGGGAATTGTTTCTGTTGAAAGTGCCATTCTCTTGTGTCTTAGAGAAACTAGGATCAGAAGAGGCTGATAATAATTTCAACTGATATGAAAAAAGGATAACTAATTCTGGTCAGGCATAACACCACACATTGGAAATTTGCAAACAGGTTTAATTTCTGATAACAGCAGACAAATGCTTTATTAAAGCAGACGGCAAAGTCCAGCAATCTGTTTCTCAGTGACCCCTGTGCACTCTGCCAGACGTGAAGGGTTGTACCCTGTAGCATACCAAGAGAAAGTCTAAACATGTCACTTCCCAGTACGTTTACATGCTTCTGGAACAAAACTGTCATGTTAAATCTCCCTGTGAAATTTGAAATGCAGCATTGTGAATGTCTTAGGTTAAAATGCTCAACTAGTAGAGAGGAGCTCATGCAGCAACATACTGTGAAAGAGTGCTTCTGCTCTGCTAATAAAATATAAAACAACTTGACAGCTGTTAAATTTGTGTCACACCCAGGCTGGTGAATTGGGGAATGCCTGTTTGTTTCTGTCTTTTTCACTCTGTCCACCCATTTCCCACCCTTTTCTTTTTTAATTGTAACAGATGTAGTAATGGGGGTGCACCTATTATTCACTCTTAAACAATGAATCTCCACTTAAAATGGTAAAAAGCACTGTTATGTAAGCCTGAGAGCTTTGCCATTTATTTAAAGTAAGAAGAGCCCATTTTCATTCAACCCACCTTTTACTACCAAGCCTAAGGTTTAAACCCTGATAACAATGCTGCAGCAACACCTTTATCACTGTCTGCTTCTTCCAGCAGTGGTTACGGTTGCATGTTGCACAATGTCTCCCTGGCCATTTTTGAGGGGGGGGGGGTCACAACACCCATCAGCACCAGCCAATGTGGCCTTGGGGAAAACAGATGGACAGGCAGGAGTCTGGGAACTGCCATCCCCAAAAGTATTTTGTTCAAGCTCTGGCCTTGTCAGCATTGAGTGGGATACTGACACCAAAGTTGAGTGGCTTTACACTGGATCTGCAATGGCAAACTTATGGTCTAAAGCACAGCCACGACACAGCTTTCTGCTGCTTTTTTACCCAGGTTTTGTTACAGATGTGAGATGGAGATGGCTGTGAACCTGGAAGGCTGAAGAAATTATTTTTTCTCACCTTTGAGGTAGATTGTGCCTGCTGAGCCACTGATGTTCTACAAAATTAAAAACATCTCTGCCAAACAGCCTATCTCTTCCTGGATAGTCAGAGCACTGGCTAGAGTAACAGTTTTCTGGAAGACCATGCTGGGAACCAGGGCATAGTGAGAGAGGGAACTTTGAGCTGAAGGTGGAAGTGTGCATGTGCCATGGCTGGCATTATGAATAGATCCTGCTTGCTGGATGCAGGGGCACCCTGATAACATCCGCAGCCTGCATCAACACTAGGGCCATCATCCACTCAGCAACTGAGCACTTGTATAGTGCCCTCTGTGACTTTCCTCCCTCAATACTGTTCCATGGTCACTAGTAGCTTTGCATACTGATCTGTCTCCCTGCCTGTCTGTATAGTTACCAGCAGCTAGTTGCATATTTCTGATTTTTCACCCCAGTGACTGATGTGCTTTACTATGTTAGTCTGTGGGCATAACACCAATATGAAGCCATGTTGATGCTATTCTGCCTAGCCTGCTATTCTTATGCTTACAAACTCTCTGAACAGCCTCATTGAAAATCTTGAAAACCTCCCTAAGTATTCCATACTGTTACAATTTCACATTGTTTTAATAACCTTTTTTTTAAAAAAAAATAACTGGCCATGGTTTTACAAACTTTTGACTTAACCCTGTTTCACTGCTGGATTCTGCACAGGGGATCAGGCTGCCTGTGGATAATGAAACCAGAGCTTGGGGATTTGCTTTTTGGACTACAGCTCCCAGAATTGTCCTTTACCCTGGGAGTTGTTGTAAAAAAATAGTAATTTTTCCAAACTCTGACAGCACCAACCAGGTTAAGGAATGACAAAATAAATCCATGAACCTAAGTTTCATGTAATACCCCTTCTTTTAATGTGTTTCTTCTTCGTGGTCTCTGTGCCTCACACAATAGGGTACTGAGCCTGCACAGAAATCAGATTGGTGGTAGCCCTGCCCCTCCCACTTCCTAAGCATGCCCTGTCCCGCCAATCTAGCTCCTCCTTCAGTTCTCTTTCGTCTCTTGTAAGGGAAGCATCTCCTTCGGGTTGCTTGAACGTCTTCTTCGGCGGCTGAGTAGAATTCTTTCTTTTAACCTTTCTTGTTTTAGTTTTCCTTTTTCTTATCCTTGAGCTGCCCTTTTTTTCTGTTGTTTTTCAGCGAGATTTTTGGCTTGGACGGGCCCCTTGCTGTTTGTGGCCTTGAACCCCCTCTTCAAAATATGTTCTGTTTGTCCCAACAAACTTGCACTTAACAATAGACATTCTAGGTGCCTTTTTTGTCTGGGATTATGTTCCTGGTAGATGTGCCCATTGTAAGGCCTTTGCGCCGGTAACTCTCCGTAACAGGGCTAAGAGACTCCAGGCCTTCTTGTAGAAAAAAGCCCTGTCTGTAGCCCAAAAATCTTCCCTGCAATCGGGCCCGCTGGACAGACTCCCCATCTCTAAGTTCCTGCAGATTCCGAAGCTCTCCCAGAATGTCTCAGTGTTGACACCAGCATCGACATCGCCACCTCCAACATTGCCAGTCTTGACTCCCTCCACCTCGATGTCTCAGTCGACTTCCAGTCAATCTCCTCAGGAGGTGCCTTCTGTGTCTCAGAAGGCCAAGAAGAGGCCGTTGCATCGTGATACCCTGTTTCCTCGAAAATAAGACATTCTCTGAAAATAAGGCCTAGTAAAGGTTTTGGTGAATTGCTAAATATAAGGCCTCCCCTGAAAGTAACACCTAGCAAAGCTTTTGTATATAAATATATGTACAGTATATAATAAATATTCATTTTTTTGTTCAACAATAAGTGTGAATTCTTCTTCATGGAAAAATAAGACATCCCCTGAAAATTAGATCTAGCACATCTTTGGGAGCAAAAATTAATATAAGACTCTATCTTATTTTCGGGGAAACACGGTAACGACAAGCATAAAAAGAGGCAGAAGGCCAAGGAGGCTGGTCCTCCCACCACCATCCAAGTCTCTACTTCAGCTCCTGTCTCATTGGCTGCAGTTCAGATTGACTCAGCTATGGCCCTTCTAATGCCTGCTTTGACGTTGACGCCTGGCCAGGTCCCGGTCACTGTCTTAGACTTATCGGAGGCTTTTGATTTGACTGCGGTGTCAGCATCATTGTCTGCACTGTCCCAGCTTGTGCCACTCCCAACATTGATGATCTTGCCTATACTTCCACCGTCTGCGATGGATGGTTCCTCAGGAGATCTTGGCCACTCCATTGAGGGTGTACAGGCTGAAGTTCCCACCACCCTGCCTCCTCCTCGACAAAGGTCAACTCAGGCATCACTGGTACCGTCAGAGGAGCACTACTTTGGCTCCCCTACTCGTCGGCTTCATATGTTGCTCAACATCGAGTTGAAGATTATTGGAGAGAGAGACATCCTTCTTACCGCTCCTACTCTCCATCCTACAGAGACCGGTATTATTACAGAGATCCACATTTCGAGTCTTATTGCTGACATCGATGTCTGGATGTCCACTGCTACCGCTGCTGACTTCGGTCCCGACGTCGACGTTGACTCTGACACTGATTCTATCAACTATTCCTATTGTCCCTTCAATGTTGACAAGCCTGGTAGTCCCGATATTGACCCCTCCTTTACTGCCTACAGTTGCCTCTGAGACTGCTCTGCTCAGAGGCAACTGTAGGCAGTAAAGGAGGGGTCAATATCTCAGAGGAATCTACCAGTGAACTGGAGGGATCTCCAGGTTCCCCTACACCTGTTGTCTCCTCCCCAAACGAGGGAGTAGAGGATTCCACACCTCATTCCCCAATCAAAGATGTTAACCTCTTTTCAGACATTGTTGACATGATGGCTAAGTGGTTGGCCTAAAGACAGATCAAGCTCCCAAGCCATGGAGGGACCCAATAGATGCCTTGTTTGACAGACCAGACCAGCCTGCTGTGATCCCATTCTTAGCATCCTTTGCTGACATCATGTCCCTCTCGTGGACCAAGCCAGCCTTTACCCCTCCAGTATCTAAGAAACTGGACTTCATGTACAAGTGCAATCCGACACTGCCCCCTTTCTGTTTACTCATCCGGCTCCTAATTCTTTGGTGGTCGAGTCTACCTCCAAGTCTTTCGGCAAGAGCTACTCTGCCGTGATGGGAGACGTATGGACATCTTTGGCAGGAGATTCTACTCCTCTGTGGCTCTCAATGCTAGAGTTACCAGGCGGGATACCAGAAGTTCCTATGGGACAAGATGGCATTGTTTATCCCTTTTCTCCCACCAGAGCAGAAGTCAGCGGCTGTTGACTTCTGTGCTGAGGCCCTGTCGCTTGTCACTCAACAGGTCCACTCTGCGAGACATTCAGTCAACTGCTCGGCTAAGATTACGTCTGGAGCCATGGTTCTTTGTAGGTTTGCCTGGTTGTGATCAACAGATCTGTCTGAGGAGGCAAAATCCAAAACTGAGGACATGCCATTTGATGGAGAAGGCCAAAACAGATGAATATCTGGATTCTATGGCCAAGGCCCACCTTAATGGCAAGTGTCTCGGTGTCACCTCCAATAAACAGTAGTTTGGGAGACAACCGTGGCACGGAAGACCTGTCTCTTCGAGCTACTCTTGCCCTCGCTTGGGCACGTCATCTGGCTACAGGGGCTCCCCTCAATAATACTCGAGGAGGCCCTTTAGGCAGCAGCAACACCAACAGCAGCAGCGTCAAGGCCAGCAGCACCAACAGTTTCAATCCTCCAAAAAGTCCTCCTCTTCTAAGTCCCACTTTTGATGGGTCTTCAGGAGCGACACCAGTGTTCTGCCTGTCACCACCTGTGCTCCCTTCCCACCACATCCCCAAGCTTTGCCGCTTCTACAAAAATTGGCGCTGAATCACTTTGGATTCCTGGGTCCTCACCGTTTTCCGCCTGGGATACTCCATCAAGTTCTCAAGTATTCCACCAAGTGGCGTTTTCTGCTCTACTCCTCCTTCTCCTCCTCTCCTAGAGGAGATCTCCTCCCTTTTGGACAAAGGAGCCATTCAGCAGATTCCAACCAGCTGCAGACTGGAAGGCTACTTCTCTCTATACTTCACAGTTCCGAAGAGAGGTGGTGGCCTTTGTCCCATTCTAGACTTGAGAGGTGTCAACTCTTTCATTGCTCCTCGCAAGTTCAAAATGGTGACCCTGCAGTCCATCCTTCCGTTCCTGCATCAAGGGGACTGGTTCATATCCATCGATCTGAAGGATGCCTATTTTCACATCAGCATCAGGCCCCAATATTGGAAGTTCCTGTGCTTCGCTGTCAATGGAGATCTCTTTCAATATACCGTTCTTCCCTTCGGCCTCTCCACTGCTCCTTGAGTCTTTCAAAATGTATGGCAGTGCTCATCTCCCACCTTTGACTGTGAGGCATAAAAATCTTCCCTTACCTTGACGATTGGCTCCTGGTGTCCTCCTCCCAGACACATCTGTTCAAAGACATTCACTCTACTCTGTCTCTTCTCACCGACTTGGGACTCACCATCAATCTGTCCAAGTCAGTCCTTCAACCAGTGAAGGTGATAGACTACATAGCCACCTCTCTGGACTCCATGGCATGAGCCTATCTTCTGACCAGACTGGCAGAAGCCCTTTGGGATCAGCTCTGCTATGTCCTCATCACTATTCAGCGAATGGCAAAGGACATGCAACTCCTGCTGGGCTACCTAACCTCCACTACGGCTGTTACTTACCTTGCATGTCTGAGATTCCCTATCTGCCTTCAACCACCTCCGCCACAGCCAGTTCAAGAGGCTTTCAATTCCAGCTCATGTACGGGACTGCCTCAAGTGGTGGCTAGTTCCTTCCAACATCCTCAGAGGGATTCCCTTTCAAGCACCCAAACCTTCCAGGATGGTCACCACAGATGCATAAATCACAGGATGGGGTGCCCATTACAATGACTTCCGTGTACAGGGCCAGTGGTCCCCAGTCGAGTCAGATTTGCACTTCAGCGGTCTGGAACTCTTAGCAGTCATCAAAGCCTTCCGGGCCTTTGAACGTCATCTTCTCCACAGAGTGGTGCAAGTGGTGTCAGACAATATAATCACTGTCTGCTACATCAACAAACAGGGAGGAACACACTCTCCAGTTCTCCTACATCTGTCTCAATGCCTTTGGACGTGGTGGCACCACCACTCAATCTATCCAGTGGTGGTTTACTTCGCAGGCAAGGACAATGTGCTAGCGGACTCCCTCAGCAGGGACAAGATCCTTCAGCACAAGTGGACTCTGTCAACTCAAGCATTCCATCTCCTCACATCTCATAGGGGGACTCCCTTAGTGGATCTGTTTGCCACTCCGGAGAATGCTCAGTGTCAACTGTTCTACACCAGAGCGGGCAGAGGCCTGGGATCCTTGGGAGATGCCTTCCTCTGCGACTGGAGCCAGGACTTCCTCTACGCCTTCCCTTCCCTGCCGCTGATCTCCAGGGTAGTGGCCAAGATGACCAGAGACGGGTCCACAATTTTTCTGACCCCCTTCTGGCCGAGACAGCCTTGATTCACCCCGTTACTCCATCTGGCCAAGGGCCAATACTTCCATCTCCCAAACTGGCCGGACCTTCTGTCCCACTCCAGTGGGACAGTCCTGCATCCAGACCTTCACAATCTGCAGATGATAGCTTAGAGGATCAGGCCCTGACCTCTCTTCAACTGCTCAGGGTCTTGTCAGCCTCCAGAAAGGATTCCACAAAACAATTCTATGCATATAAATTGAAATACTTTTGTGCCTTTGCAGAGGCTAGAGCTGAACCTTCTTCTCCATTGAGCCTCTCTACTGTGCTCCCAATTCCTATTGCACCTCCGAGGCCAAGGTTTGGCCTTCTCATCCTTCAAGGTCTACCTTTCGGCCATAGTTGCCAACCAGCCACCTGGTTCTCCATCAGCTCAGCCCTTCACTTCGCTGACACTCAAGAGGTTCTTCAAGGGACTTCACCATCTCTACTTGCCATTGTCTCCATTGGCCCCAGCTTGGTCTCTCTCCTTGGTGCTCACACAACTCATGAGACCTCCATTTGAGCCCTTGAGCTTGGCCTCTCTCAGACTGCTGACACTCAAGGTGTCCTTTCTTGTGGTCATCACCTCACCCAGACATGCTTCAGAACTGACGGCTCTACGCTCGGATGAGCCTGTCCTCATTTTCTATAGGGACAAGGTGGTCCTCAGACTGGACATCTCCTTCCTCCCTAAGGTAGTCTCACCATTTCACCTTTCTCAGGAGATTGTGCTACCAAACTTTTATCCAGATCCCTCTTCGCCTCTGGAAAAGACCATGCACACTCTTGATGTTCGCCATGCCTTGGCATTTTATGTTCAACGTTCTGCTGAGTTCAGGTTGTCCACTAAGTTGTTTATTTGTTATGGTGGACCCAAGAAGGGCAACCCAGTTTCCTCCCAGAGGTTTTCGAAGTGGATTGCCCAGACCATCGCTCTGGCCTACGAACTAGCTAAGCGCCCTTTACCAGTTGGTGTCCGTTCTCACTCAACCAGGTCCATTGCTTCATCTGCCGCCTTCCTCCAAGGTGTTCCCCTGCCAGAGGTCTGCAAGGCAGCCACGTGGTCACAGCCTCCCACGTTTGTTCAACATTACTGGCTTGATTCCAGGTCCCAAAGTGATGCCAGTTTTGGTCGTGCTGTTTTGTGTTCTATTCTGTAGTGACCTTCCCACTTCCACAGGTAAGGTTTTTAGTCACCCTATTGCATGAGGCACAGAGACCACAAAGAAGAAGTACAGGTTGCTTACCTGTAACTGTGTTTCTTTGAGTGGTCATCTGTGCCCTCACACAAGTCCTGCCCTACCTCCCCTCGGTCAGGTCCCTGCTCTTTTTGCGGCGGACTTGAACTGAAGGAGGAGCTAGATTGGCGGGATTGGGCATGCTCAGTGAATGGGAGGGGAGGGGCTACTGTCAATCTGCTCAGCTTTTCATTTATCCGAATGGAGTCTCTGCGCAGGCGCAGTACCCTATTGTGTGAGGGCACAGATGACCACTCGAAGAAACACAGTTACAGGTAAGCAACCTGTACTTTGTGGGTGTGGTTCTAATCTATAGAACACAATCTACTCTAGCAAGCTGTTGGTTCACACATAATAAAAACAGAAAGTCTTTAAAGGTAATATGGTGTTGTGCTATTTACAGTGCACTGTTTTAAAGCAGTTTTGTATTTTTAAACTATTGTATTCTTTTCATAAGTGACTTGTAATATTGTAATAGTTTTATTCTGTTTTAATGCTCACTTTTGAAAGTTTTGATTGTACTATTTTTTTTTAACTGTAAGCTTCTCCGAGTCTCAATTTTGGGGGGAAAGGATGATGATGATGATGATGATGATGATGATGATGATGATGATGATGGTAAGAGTTCATGGTGTTTGAAAACTTGTTAGTGTGCTGATTGCAATTTACTGTTTTTGTGGGGGAAAATATTGTCATGATATCTTTTTTGTGGTCTTCCAGGCAGGAGGTTCCCAAGTTATCTTCACAAACCCCCTGGAGATTGTCAAAATTCGTTTGCAGGTGGCTGGAGAGATCACCACAGGACCCAGAGTTAGTGCCCTGACTGTGCTAAAGGACTTGGGGATTTTCGGTCTTTATAAGGTACGTTTGTGCTTTTTTCGCAGTCCACTCAAAATCAGGGAGGGAATCTTTTCAAATATGAAAACAATCTTTTCCTGCAGGGCAGCCCCACTGCTGAAAATGGAGAGAAACCCCCGTTTATATCAGTGGCAGTGTGATGTGCAAAAACACTCCCCCGTGCCTTCCATAGGCTTTTATCCTGAGCCATGGGGAATCCAGTACTGCAGACCCACTGGCTTCTGGCACGGATTGTTTCAGTTCGAGAGGTGGTCAACAGGGATGGAGGGGGTAGTAGCAGGGAGTGAAAAAGTTTATTTTGCTTCCTTTTTGTGCTTGTTTTGGAGGCTCAAATTGTCTTCACATTTATTTTGTGTCTCTGATATTTCTATTGTTACTTTCTCAGCACGCTGCTCTCTTTGTCTTAATAATATGATGACAGTGAAACAGTGGTAGAGTTTAGCAGGATTCAGATCTTTAAGAAGTTAAGTGATGGGATTTGTCAATAATGAATTCTGTTTTTTTTAAAAAAAAATCAGTCAGATACATACTGTACTGTACTTTCAGCAGAATGCCAGTCAACAGATTCTTTCCCTGCAGGTCTGCTTACTTCCATCATTACAGATCAGAGGTAATGGAGCAGAAGCTATTAGTTTTCTTAAAGTCGGAAGAGTGTTTCTTCTTCCAATACTCTGTGCAAGGAGCTAATATGTGAATTCAGCAGATAGAGGCAGCTGTGTTATTGAGAAGCAGCATTGTATTGTGTTGTGTTGTGATGGCCTTGTGACGACACCTGGGTAGAACTGCCTTTAGAATGGCATCTTTCGTTCAGACGTTAATAGGTTAAGAACCACACAGCAATATAGCATTTTCCTAAAGGAATGTGAATACTCACAGAGCACACATTCACTGCAACTGCTTGTTGCAAAGAAGAGTGTTGTGGCCTCCCCCCCCCCCCCCCAGTAAACCTCACACATCTTAAAGGAGATTAGTCTGGATGCCTTCAAATGCAGCCTGGACCCACTGGAATTGAGTGATTTTGAAAGGAGCAGAATATGAATCTTTTGACTGCAGAGACAGGTATATCCCCAAAGGGGTGTTGGCACAAAGTCTTCTGTATTGTCCGTTTGTTAGATCACTCTCTATAAACTGTGCCTATGGCTTTGCCTCTTCTCTAAGGGGAGAGGATAGAGCACTTGCCATGTACAAATAAGGGGAGGGATTATGAGATCCTGTCTCAGGCAGAATCTCCCATTCAAAGCATGTAATAGACTAGAATGGAACCCAGAAAGGTTCTGGAGGGATTCCATCTTCAACTGCATGTTACAGAGCATTTTTGGTCTTGAGCTGGAGCTGTTATCTTTTCATCTCCTGTTTGAGTCCAGCATGTGTGTCTGGTTGGCGGTGGAGAACCCTTTAGGCTTCCATCTGTTTCACACAATGACTTCCACATTCTTTCCATAAACACTCCACCCTTCACTTCTGGTGTGGCATCTACAATCTCCTTGGGGCTTTTCCACTTGCCTTTGCAGCCAGGCATTTCTGCTTGCTTTTGCTGCTCATTGCCCCATTGATGCAAAGAGCTGGACATGTGGTCGTTTCTTGCTCTGGAATCTGGTAGCTGCTGTTCTTTTTTCAACTGGTACTATTTTCTATCCATGCCACTTATATAAGAGGCCCACAACTTCCACTTGTTCTACTTGCTGCTTTTTCCAGTCAAAATGAACCTGTATAGTCACTGGGAGAACCACCTGAAGAGATATTTAGATCACCCCTTCCTCTGCACCCAGAGGTCTGCAAGTTTCCTTTCAAGAGCCCAATGGGAGGAGGTATTCTGCCTTTCTTCTTTATATGGTGATTGCCATGTTCTTTCTTTTTCTTTCTCCTATGACAGGGTGCCAAAGCTTGTTTCCTCCGAGACATTCCCTTTTCGGCCATCTATTTTCCTGTGTATGCTCACTGCAAACTGATGCTTGCAGATGAAAACGGCCATGTGGGAGGATTTAATCTCCTTACAGCTGGTGCTATTGCAGGTAAGTTTATAGTGTAATTTGCAGGGGACTTCCTCCCGCCCTTCTTCCTCCCCCACCCTGTCCCCCATTTCTGGCAGTAGTTGATATTCATCAGAGCTACGTATAGGAAGTGAATTTAGTATTGTATCTAACTTAATCTAAATTTGATCATTTTTATCCTTGATGGGAGGTGGTATAATTTTGATGAGAGCTAATTACATTTGCATAATGTGGATAAACAGCTTAATGCAGCTCAGCAACTTGTAGTTGAATGTGGTCTGTTGGTCTCAATAGGGGAGTTGCAGTTGTTTCAGAACTCCTTGCGTCAAATACCACTGTTTAAATTTCAAGGAAACATACTGAGGAATGCGAACATTGTCTGCCCTGTATTTTCCTATGGCTGGGTGGTGGGGTGGGGGGTTGGAACTCTTTCATCTTACACTATATGTGGAGTGAGCTTTTTTTGGAGATTAAAATGAAAAAAAATTACTGTAGGGAAGCATATTCATCTGGGAAGAGGAAGCCATTAAAACACTTCTTTAGAAACCAAAATCAAATTTGTGGCACAACCTGTCCTCTCCCATGGAACTGTGGTCTGGATGGGATCACTCAGAGCAGGCCCTCTAGGTATTTTGGATTTCAGTTCGCAGGAGCCCCAGGCAGTGTGGCTATTGGCAAGGGATTAGGAGAATTATAGTGCCAGGTGGACAAAATTCAGCCCCAAGGCAGCTTTTCTTCCCCTCAATAGTCCCCCTCAAAAAAAATTTTTAGGTCTATACATCACTTCTTTCATAACAGGAAAAAAAAAACCATTCAGTCCCACCATCCTCTGGAAGTTGCCCACCTCTGTTGCAGTTCAAAACATATAAAGACCAAAGTTCCCCAGATTTATTCAGGCTTCTATTTGAAGCTTCTCTTCGTGTCTTCTGTTGCTTCTCGCATTTCTTTTTCTTTGAGGCAACGTTGTCAGGCACTAGAAGCACTACCAATACTGTAAACTTTATAAGGGCAACTTGGCTATTCTGATTGCTGGAGGAGTGGCAGCACTTGAAGGCACTTTGCCAGAGGCATTGTTTTGTCCTCCGGTTTATGCATATACGCTAGGTTGCATACAGTGGTTATTTAGCAGCCTCTTCTTTCTGGCCTGCAGCACACACACTAAATAAAGAATAGATTTTCTGAAAGAAAGGTTTGACATTTCTTTGTGGTAATTGCTGCTTATTTCTGTCAGACTGGAGCATTGTGCTAGGCACAAGAATAAGCTAGAAGGGTGGATGAGAAAGAAAAAAAACCTGGTCTACATACCTTTGAGGACCAGGTTTTCTCAGACTGTAGCGTAAAAAAGTAGGCTGGCATCTTCTTTATGAGTCATGGTGTCATAAATCTGATTCATTACATTGGAATTCAATTTTATAATTATTGCATAGGTCAGCATTTTCTTTTGACCATGTATTCACCAAATGTCTCCCTAAAATCTACCTTGTAAGCAGTGCATCCCCCCGCCCCCCGCCAAAGACAGCCATTTCTGTATTTCTGGAAAGGAGGGGATGAACTGGAACGTGTCCAGCTCTTTTCCTGTTGCGGGATGTGCTGTGAAAGCTATCTGCAGGGAAGGTGTGTGCACATGCCTGTCGTAACATGTTCAGCTATTGGGAAAGAGATGGATGCATCCCTGCTATTCTCTCCGCAATCCTCCCTGCCCCTGGTCCTGGAAATGGCAGTGTTTGGGGGCAGCTGCACTTATTATAGGGTAGGTTTTGCAGGTTAGCATGGAGAGATGTAGCTACATCTCCTGATGCAAGACCTTGGTCGTAATGTTTTGTGTTCCAGAATATACCTTTTAAATCATGTACTTATGCAAGGCACTATGCATCTAGGGCATTTCCAGATGAATCAGCATTCTGTGCTTCAAACACAGAATGTTAAAGACACGTGGGTTCCATATGTTATCTTCATTATCTTCTCTTGGTAGCCTTCCTGTATTTTCCCATCTCCTATGTTTTTCTGTGTTTACTGTGTGTGTTATGTTCAAGAAGAAAAGTTTTAATTGGGAGTATTAAATCCAGTTTTTTTGTCCTCAACTAGAGTAGAACCATGGAATCGGTGTGATTTACATAGGTAAATGAAATACTTAAGCATTTAGTAGAAATACTTAAGCATTTTAGCCAGGATAGGAATTGTGTGGGCCTCCAGATACTGACCAGCCACTCCCAGCCTTTATTGCTGTTGGCTGTGCTGAGACTGCAACTACTGGTATTTCAACAACCTCTAGAAGACCACACAATTCCCATAAATGATTTGAGCCCTAAGCGCCTTTTGCCAGAGCTCTCACCAGTACATAACTGTTTGGGAAAATGTATTGTAGCATAAGACAAGAAGACCAGTGACGTTGCTGGCCTTCGAAGGGCACAACTTTAGCTTTTATCAGCAAGCTTATACATTTACAAATGTATTCTTAGGAGTTGCCACTGTTTCTGCCTCTTTATGGTGTTTCATTTCTAGTATACTCTCATTTCTCCTGAAAGGCGTGCCTGCTGCTTCCTTGGTGACCCCTGCTGATGTCATCAAGACAAGACTGCAAGTGGCTGCCCGTGCTGGTCAAACAACATACAATGGAGTTATTGACTGCTTTGGAAAGATACTTAGAGAAGAAGGACCGTATGCTTTCTGGAAGGGAGCTGGAGGTGAGAAAAGGATTTCACATGTTATGCATATGTGGGAGGGGTTACCCTTTTAATTAGTATTATTAAACAATTTTAGTAGGCCAAGCTTTGCAGCTGTTTCCATTTGAGTCAACTTTAGCAACAACTCAACTATTATTGCACCATAAATAATGTGCTTATTTTCTTCCAACAGCACGGGTGTTCAGATCGTCACCCCAGTTTGGTGTTACTCTAGTGACCTATGAACTTCTGCAGCGTTGGCTTTATGTTGATTTTGGAGGCATGTAAGTACAATTGTGATTAACTTTGTCAAGATAGGATCCAAGCATTAACTTTCTCAGTGATGAAATTGCTTGCTGTATTTGCATGAATTTATTAAACTAAATGCAGAAAGCATTGCAGCACTGCAATATTCTTATACTCTTTACATTCTATATAGCTTGTTGGTCTGTATTGCAGTACTCATCTGCTGGCATAGAAAGACTTCATTGGGGAATAATTAGAACAACAATTTAAAAGAATAACTGAGAGATCTGCCTTATTTTTCCCTCAGTGTTTAAGTAACAGCCCCCAAAGGCCTATCTTAATTGGCAAGAAAACAGTTCTGCAAATACAACTGTCCGGGCCCAGAAGTTGCTGCTGCCACTAGAAGCACTTCCTGAGTGCTCCTATTGGGAGCAAGAAGAGGTGACTTTGGCCAATTTCCACAGTGCCCCTGAAGTTGAACTGTATTGAATAGAGCTCTGATTGCACTTGGTTTCCCTAGTCCTCCACACCAGATTTTCAGAGGATCTAGGGGAATGCAGAGAATGGGAGGAATCCAATGAAATCTCTTTCATGTTGTTTTCTCAGTAGAAATGCTCCACTGGATAAAAGCCAAAGGAACCCTTCTGTTTGTGGCAGCCATGGTCTTGACCTGGCCTTTGGAATTTTAAAAGCTCATGAAAGCATCTTTACTAGTGCATCAGTACAGTATGGAATATTTACATCTAAATTTCACTTTTTAAAGCAATATGCCATGTAATTTAATATGCCACTAAAGTTTAGGAGCTAAGTAGGGATCGTGAAAAGTGCCCCAGTCTTCACTTACCAGAAAGCAGACACTGTGATTAGTGGGAGTCGATATCCCATTTGCCCTCATGCAAGGAATTTCCAGCATAAGGGGGAATTGCAACTTTTGTCTGTTGCACTGAAGATTGCTCATGGGAAGGACTGGGACCACCAGTCAGCTGCTTCAAAACTGACAAAGGAACAGGCCACCATTGATCACTGTGGCTGCTTCCCAGTAAGTGAATACTGGGGGGACTGGGATGGGATTTGCATAACAGTAGTGGTTAATAAATCCTCAACAGGATTCCAGTCATGGTCCTTAATGGCTGGCTAGCAGGCAGGGTGACTTTCATTCCACTCACAATATTTGATGAGCACTGCTGAAGCTGAGGGTAATAAGCATCTGTGCTAGCAGCTGCATGCATGGGCAGAGATCCTTGCAGGGATTGCTTAAAGTGAACAGTGCCAGGCAGGATTGGATTTATGACTGTTATTCGCCGATGCTGACAATATCTGAATTCTGCCCATTTTTCTCCTACTAGCAAACCTTCTGGTTCAGAACCTACACCCAAGACTCGAATCTCAGACCTTCCTCCTGTTAATCCTGACCACATTGGTGGCTATCGACTAGCAACAGCTACTTTTGCTGGGATAGAGAACAAGTTTGGCCTTGCTCTGCCAAAGTTTCGATCAGTAAGTGTCACTTCAGCACAACCCAAAGCAACAGCTTGAATCCTGAGCTGATCTACCAAACCTGATAAAAATGGTGCAATGGACAGACAGAATTCTGCTTCTTCAGTCAGCTGCATGAGGCTCTAGCTGAATGGAGAGTTGATACTGAATCACTCCTTTCTATACAAAACACAGGTAATCATTTGCACACAGGAGACTGATTCACGCTTTATGTTCTCTGCATAGACCTTTTCTCCCATCCCAGGGGCATGAATTAGTAACCAAGATTTGGCTTTGCACAGCTTGCACTCCATGTTACTGTACATATTGTACATCTTTGTACAGAGACATCATGGCGTTGAAATGCAACTACATTTGTAGAAACAGGGATTGCAGTTCTAGTTTGAAATGTACAGAATGTTTTGAAAGTGTTTTATTAAAAATCATGTGACAATAAAATTTATTTAAAACCAATATATTCTAGCTGTCTTTTCCCTTTTTTTATTCATTGTGACGCAATGTTTTAAATAAGCTGGGTCTCTCTTCTCCATTTCGATGAAGGACAACAGCCAGCTCTGAGTGGGAAAGTTTACATGCCTTCCATGTTATTAATTGTAGAATCATGTTGTATGTGTGTTAACAAAAGAACTTAGGTTTCTTTCAAATGAGGCACTTTAACCATGTTTTGAAGTAGACAAGTAAAGGATAGTTAAGGGAACTTGGTTTAGATATCAGTTTAACTTGTATCATGACTATATAGCAAATACATTTTTATACCACTTATCAGTGAACTCAGCACGCTAAGTGATTTTCAGTGTATAAGCCAATTGCCCCCAACAAGCTGGGTACTCATTTTACCAACCTACAAAAGGATGGAAGGCTGAATTGACCTTGGAGCCCTGCAGGATCGGGCTCACAGCCTTGTTGCTGCAGTACTGGCATTTAACCACTGCGCCACCAGGGCTCCTTCCATGAAACCTCGGATAGCCCTCCTTTGAATATACCTAGCCATGCTTAAAACTAAAGTATGCTCAAATCTTACACACTTTCCCTGCCTACATCAGGAAATCTACCCCATCTGAACTAAAAAAAAAATCTACGTGTACCAAGTTCAGTATGGTCCACATGTAATGAGTACAATTGCTAATTACGGTACCCCTGAAGTCTGCAGTTGTGCACCAAAGAGGGGAAAAGACAGCGGGAAACATTTGGTATTTATATGTGTATCCAAATCAAGCCTCTTACAAGACCACTATTGGGAAGCTTATAATTACTGCTATGGGACAGGACACATAATAAGAGTACCTCTTGGTTGCAAAATAGACAACGAAGATATGAAGGATCTTACTATGCTCTCATTAGCTTTTTTGGGTGTTACAACATGAAAGGAACAGGCACTGGTTGAACTATGCAGAAATGTGTACCGTTTAAAAAGCTAAAAAATGGTAAAATGAGCATCTTGGTGTCAAAAAATATGACCAAAAGGGTGGTGAATCAAAGAGAAGCAGAGCAGAATGGACAATAAATGACTGGCATCATTATTTATTCTTCACCAACGGTCATGCTGGCAGATATGATTTCGGATCCAAAACATCTGGAGGATAGGAGGCTGCAGATAGCTGATCAATATGGATTGCAATGGTTATGTATGATTTCAGGCAGAGTTCTTTCCTAGCAGTACTTGGAGACCAAGGAATTGAATCCACACACCAAACACTGAAAGCATATTGTTTCACCAATTTATGCTTGAGGGAGAAATTATGCTATTGTTTCGTCATCCTTATTATATAGCCCAAGAAATACCGTAATTGTAAGATGTAATGGCTATGGAGCATAAATTCAGAGTGCTTTTATGTATAACCTATATTGGCAAGAAATCACAGAGTACATTGCTCTATACCAGCACCCTGACCAGAAATGGCATTGCAAATTTTCTATGTTAATGACAAGAACATGTTCTTCCTTAAAGTCTGGAAAGATATTTGGAGAGATTACCCCATGTCATAGATTTTTGGTAAAGGACTGCCTTGTGTATATATTTTTTCTCACATTAGGTAAAAACAATATCAATTTATGAGATATATCAAGTAAATGTAATAATTTCTGCAGAAATCTAAAATACAAAGTCAATCCCATGCTTCACAAAATTTTATTATGCATACAAAATAAAAACTGCATTTTAAAAGTGCCAGTTGAATTATTTTCCTACAAGCTCTCCCTTCCATAAACTACTGCCGATGCCACCTTTCAAAAAAGGAGTATTTGTAAAGACATTTGTGAGAAAAGGCCATGTATTGTTTATTTATAAAGGATTAGTACTATACTGCACAGATTTAACAAAAAAAATCTGAAGTGTTTTAGAAAGTTTCCATTGCTTAAAAAATGTTTTACAGAGTATTTATTCATATACATGACCTACCACTGTAGCCTGGAGCCTATATAATAATTAGGATAAAGGTTACTGTGAACAGATGCATGCACAAATCTAAGTATTTCCATATCAGTTCCCCATTCCTGCCCAAGATGTTCACAGCATAGTCTTATCAATTTAATTGAGGAAGATTCATATTCAGAAATGCATATAACTTAATTGTTCAGAAACAGTTAGATGCTGCTGAAGTTGTAAAACCTAAGTAACTTTAAATATATAATGTGGTTAGTGTTTCAGTATACTCCTCACCAAGTCAGAGTAAATAATAAATTACAATGATCGCATTAAGAATGTGATTTAGCTATAAAAAGCAACTTGGCAAGATCTGTCTCAGTGATCTTCATACATTTCCCAAATCCACAGTTTACTCCACATTTTCATCTTCAAGTTCTGTTGTCAACTAATACTACTACTCTCAAGCCCTCTTTATCCCACTCCCTAAAGTACTGCTAGACCATGTCTGAAAAATTTAGGAAGGAATTCGTGTTGCTGCTTCCTCTTCTGCATCAGCTCTGTTTGCATTAATTTCTGCCAATGTGCGACCAAACCGTGTCCATTCATCACTTCGTGGAACAGCAATTTGCTGTGAAAAAACAGAAGGGAAGCATTAATGAAACACACTGACTTCATCTATTAATGCAATGCCTTATATCCAAGGTGTGACTGCAAGGAGGGTATGGTGTGTTCTGTGAACCTTTGTATAGACAAGTGAAGCATAAGCGGATTCTGTAAAAATTCTAGGAGGTCACAAAAGGTTCTTAGGAGCCTATGAAAATGGAAGACCCCCTGCAAATTGCTTCTGTTAAGCTTAAGGCCTTATCTGCACAGACCAAAAGGCCCGTTTCCTTCCCCCATTATTGGTGGCACCCTGTTTGAATGATGCACAACCCAAACCATGTTCTGGTGTGAGCAGTCCTGACGACATCTGGCATGTCCACCACCAGAACTGGGCAGTAACACTGTTAACACAATTTTTTAAAAAGACTGCCTGATCAGATCTTCCAGGAATATCTGGAGCCTCCATTCCTAATTGGAGGTGACTGTCTGCATATGTCCTTCTGAGCCGCCGGGCGCATCCACTGCTGTCATCATTTGATCTTTGCTGGCAGAATATTCTCATCACAGAAGTGAGTGACCTCTGGTACCAGGTAGCTCAGCAGGACTTGCACACAGACAGCTGCCCCCATGTGGGACTAGAGGACCAGGTAATAAGGGTAGTCACGGCAGCTCCAAGCCAGGCTACTCCATGCTGCCCACAGACTACCCTGGCCAGTGCAGAGAAGTCCTAAATTGTTCATTAAAACACATGCACTCCCAGGCAGTGCTCCACTCTGGGGAGCAGAACTGGACATAGGAAAGACTGGTGTAAAAATAACAGTAATAGCCAACAATATCAGTGACTTAGCCAAACTGATAAGCCAAACAAAGTTTACCCTCAAAAATACCAAATCTGACTGAGGTAGGAACAACCCCCCCCCCCCAAAGTGATTAATGAACAGAGGAAAAAGCACAATTCAAACAAGATTTTGTTAAAGCAACTAACAGTAACAGTGGAATTCTAGCTCAAATTTTCTTTCATGCTTCTTCTCTGCTCTGCTTTGGCAGGCAGGTAAAGACCTTTTTCTTTAAATTAACTGATTGCACAGAAGGGTCTTTTAATGGGTTGTGTGTTGTCTTTTAAGTATCACTGCTTTTTAAAATAAACGTAACTGTTTTTAAACTTAGGGGCGAGGCAGACGGACAGAAAAGGAGTGGCTGGAAGCTGTGGACCACATGGCCCACTCTTAGTGGGTCACCGCCTGCAGTCCCAAGCTGCTACCAGTCAGGAACTGGATTAAAATAGCTCTTTTTTGCGGGGGCTTCAGGGTCCCCTTTGGTGGCCTCAGACCAGCTTCCAATCACTTTGGGGTCGTGCGTCATGTAAACACTATGCCCCCAAAGCAGCTGGAAGCCACTGCTTTTGGCCTGTGTGTTTTGGGCCTTAACGATGGTTTAACAGGATAGCTTATGGGTTTTTCCTTTTTAAAAAAATAACTTATTTTACCATCAGATTTTCGTATGTAATTTGTTTAATTTGTGCAATAAAAATGACTTGTATACCATGTTGGGAGAAACCTTTGATGTTAAATGCATCAACCAGAGAAGCAAAGGCTGAAGAACTTGTGTAAAGCTCTATGAGACAGAACCAGGCATACTGGAAAATATACTTGGGGCAAGTTTGGGTATGTGATCATATTCAGAATCCAAATCCTGTTCTAAACCAAACAGGATATCGGCTTTGCTCGTTCTATTTTTATTATCTGAAAAATACTGGATAATGAATGACCAATACTCCTCTCAAATCTTTTCCTAAATGTATTAGCTGTTGGTAGTCCAGATCTGACAACTACTTATTTATTTATTTCTCTGTCTTTTTCTACGATATAGGGACTTACTATAGGGCCTAACAGTGAAAAAAATACCAATTGAAAACATTAAACAAATATAAATATAAAATTTAAAACAATTTATAAAGTTAAAAACATTAAACACTAAGATAGTGAAGTGTATTTAAAAAATTATATACAGGTTGAGTCTCCCTTATCCACAATGCTTGGGACCAGAAGTGCTTTAGATTTCACATATTTTTGGATTTTTGAATAGTTGCATATATGAAACATGAAATTCATTTATGATTTTTATACACTTTATAAACAAAGATGTCCTGGAGATAATTTTATGCATGATATTTTTAAATAATTTAGTGTGTGTAACCAAGTTTTTGTATACTGAACCATCAGAATGCAAAGGTGTCACTACTTTAGCCACACGTGGACAATTTTGGATTCTGGAGTATTTCAAAATTCAGAGTTCTGGATAAGCGATACTCAGCCTGTACAAACCTTAAAATCGGAATCTCAGAGCCTTTAAAGACCAACTCTTGTCAGTCTGAATAAGCCTGATTGCACAAAAATGTTTTAACTTGCTGCCAAAAGCAGAACAGGAATGAGGCCACTTTGGCCTCTCTAGGGAGGGAGTTCCAGAGCCTGGGAGCAGCCATTGAGAAGGCCCTCTCCCTCGTTTCCACCAAACAATCCTGAGGTGATGGGACAGAAAGATGGTTCTCTCCAGACAAACGTGGAGCTCTGATGGGCTCATAAAGGGAGATACTGTAACAGTCTTTCAAATAACCCGGACCCAAGCCATAGAGGGCTTTATAGGTCAAAGCCAGAACTTTGAATTGTGTACAAAAATGGACTGGCAGCCAGTGGCACTGTTACAACAAGGGAGATGTGTAGCCAGATCATTAACAACCTGGTTGCAGCTCTCTGGGCCAAGTGAAGTTTCTGAGCACTTTTTAAAGGCAGCCCACATACAGCGTGTTACAGTATTTCAAACAGGATGTAAACAAGGAATGTTCCACTGCAACCAGCCTATTCTTTTTGCCACCCAACTTCCCCCACCCAAAAGAACAGTGTCTTGCTATAATTTATTGGTGAACTATCTCCTCCGCCTGACTTAGGTGCTCAGCAGGATTCTTGCAGCAACTAAAACCTCACCAACTACAAAATTTCTTTAAACATCAGGGTACTAAATGTGCCAACAACAGAATAATCTGTATGCACAGGAAATAGAGAAGTTGAAAGCATAAAAGGAGACTAAATCCTTTTCATTATCTGAACAAGGTAAAATAATTTAGAGTTTTATTTTAAGACTCAGAAGGGAGTTACCTACCTCTCCAACATCATAAATTACTATTTGTCCTTCTGAATCTCCCACAGCAATCTCACGGCCTGAGTTTGTCCATCTTACACGATTAAGGGCAGGATTACCTTCCACGGTAATACTTGCTGTTGGCACCTGTACCAGTTTAAAATAACAATACCCTGTTACAGCCTCATTAGGATTTATACAGTCTTTAGAGCTTACGAAGTTTTATTCAGGTTTGCCAGCTGCCCCTTATGCTAATACAAAATAAGAGAGAACAAACTCTAGCTTTGAAAGATCTGAAATTTCTGTGACTTCATCCACCCTATACCCAATACAAGATGGATGTTAGTAAGGATACAAATTAGAGTGTGCAAGCCTCAGAGAAGATGGCCCCATGTTACTGTGTTCTCTTTTGCTTGGATACAATCTTCCTGAGCAGACTGAATTCAAAGTACACAGATAAAATTATTTTATTAAAACAAATTCTCACTATCACACACACACATACTACCTCCCAGACAGTACAGTAGATATTCTGCACAAAAGTAATATATGGCATTTTGAAGCACTCAGCAGCAGTGCCATGTCTGGGTTTTGTACAGTGCCTAGCAACATTATTTTTGTTATAGTGCCAGCAAATCAATGTGTAGATTCCTGTTGTAACAAGAAATGTTTCAGCTCTTTGTTAGGATGGTGTGCTGAGCAGTGCTTGCAAAGCATGCAGAACCTATTGTCACTCAGGAGGCAGATTACCAGGAAGAGGATCAATGCAGGAGGCTGACCTTATCCAATACTGGGGCAGACAAAGAAGAAATGACAGATAGTGTATGATGCCATTCTTTTTCTTGGCATTAAATCATATCACAGCCCGCACTGTAAGATGGGGCAGCTACTCTCTCACAATTCTGCACCGATTGCTCTCTTACTCTTTGAGAAAAAATGTGGTGGGGAGGAAGGAACTTGAAACAATTTTTGGGGTTGTGGGGGGAGGGGTAATGCAGCACAAGTTCTTTATGAACATACCTTTAAAAATACCTAAACTACTTTTCACCTTTAGAAAACAGAACGTAACTGTGCCTCACCTCAGTATCATTGTTGAGATTCCATAAGTCAAGTCTTCCCATTCCATCCACACATGCAAAAAGAGCAGGGTGAGTGGGTGACCACATCACATCATAAACATAGTCAGAATTGTCTTCAAATGAGTACAGAGGCTTGTTGTTCTAAAGAAGAAAAACCACTTAACACTGGAAGAATTCATGATTCTCAAAAGAAAAAGGTTTAAGATTATACTAAAGCAAACATAATCCCTGCCCACATTGCCAATGACTACTTAAGTAAATAAATTAATGTTAAGCACAGCAACTGAAAGACCTGACATTGTTTCTTCTACTCTAAACAAGAAGTATCCCCCCCACAAACCAAGGAATGCTGTGATAAAGTTTAATGTAAAAAGAAAACAACTTCTTTTCTACCTAGTCCTCAGGGTTGTGGAGAAAATCACAATAGTGTGTACTGTGTACACTGCTGTGTACCTTCAAGAAGTTTCCAACAATGGCAACCCTGACTTATGGCAACCCTTAAGTAAAGCAATAATGGGGTTTTCTTGACAAGATTTATTCAGGGAGGAGGGTGTTGCCATTGACTTCCTCTGAGGCTGAGAGTGTATTATTTGCCAAAGGTCTCCAGTGGGTTTCCATGGCCAAGCTGAGATTCGAACCATGGTCTCTACAGTCACAGTGCAATGCTAAAACCATGACACTACACTGGCTCTTTAGTGCACAGTGAACAGAAGTGATTCAGAAATCATACGGCAAGTTAAAAATATCTCCCTGAAAAGTTTGCCATGGGGAAGAAAATCCACTAATACATAATTTCTAGCACTTCAAAATGACATTAGTAATGATTTGGGCAATACCAAAAACAATGACTGGATCTACGGTAGCTTTTCTTTGACTAAATTTTACTGATGGAAATCAGATTATGAATTAAGTGTACTTATGAAATTACAAGAAGCAACATTTATTGTTTCTTTGCTTAGCTTATTTTTATTCATTGCAGAAAATGTAAACAATTTTGAAATGTTTAAATACAGTATCTGATGTACTAAAATATAAGAATATTGTGCAAAATTCAAAATGCAAAAGAGCTATGCAGAACTTCAACTGCTGTTTGTATGAGGTGGTTGGAAGATTAATATTAAAATGAATTATCACAGCCCTGTACAGTGGTCCCCCGGGTTACAAAAGTAATCCGTTCCGGATTACTTTTTGTAACCCGGAAATTTTCGTTTCCCGGGGGACCGCTTTCTTTGATGGACCGCGTGGCAAATTTAAAGGGGCCGCGCGGTTTTTCCGTTTTGGATACCGTGGTTTCTTTCGGATCCCGGGGCCGTTTTTGCGGCCCCGGCTCTTTCGTTCCCCGGGTTTTTCGTACCCCGGGGGATTCGCAACCCGGGGGACCACTGTATTGTAAGAGACCTTGTAGCACTTTTGAGACTAAGTGAAAAAAGAAGCTGATAGCATGAGCCTTCATAGACTTGAGTCTAGTTTCCTCAGATGCATGAGGTGGAGTGAAGAGTCCCTCCACTCCTCCCCTATGCATCTGAGAAAATAAGACTAACATAGCTATGCTTCTGAATTCTCAGCCCAATATGACAAGGAAAATGGGCAGAACAACAGATGATTGCATGTACTGTACAACTGCAGCATCACTGCTAGCCATCTGAATACGTCAGCACATTTAGTAAGTTGAGATTGTTATCAGTACATCAAGAAAATGATTTAACATAAACATCTGAAGTTCCCGATACCTTAGTGGTCCACAGCTTTACAGTCCAGTCAAAAGAAGAAGTGACAAAAAGATGAGAAAAGTCAACAGGTCCAACAGCTGCGTGGCAATGGATACCCGTGATTGGCCCTTGATGACCTTCAAACATCTCACTTATTCCAGCTTTGCTGTTTTAAGTGCACATATACACAGGACATGAGTTTACTTTGAAAGAAAAATATTCATATAGAATTCTAGGGCACATGTTTTTCAAATACATAGGAGTAGAAACTAACAGATGTTTATTAATTCAATTAAAAATCACACACACAACAAGGTATCTCTAGAGAAGTCCATGCACATTGGATTTGAATCAAGCCTTAGCAAGAAAACTTGTGCATTAAAAATGTATAGAGATAAGTCATCACAGAACAAAAATAGTGCTTAGAAAGTGCTATGGCATTGCTTTATTTTCTCTACCCCTGACTAAAGATTTGGATCACAAAAATGAATCTTTTTTTGTCTCTTTCACAGATATGCATTGTTTCTAAGGCAATTTTCAGTCTGAAATCAAGTACAATGTATCCCCAATAGTATCAATACTGATTAAATGAACCACCACTTTGGTTAGTTTTAACCCAAAGTACTAATATATAGAAAGCAAGGGCTGATGTGAGAGTGTGTGAGCTGAGACTGGGGCCTCAATTTCATTTAAGAAAGCAATTGATAAGATATAGCCAGACAATTTCAAAACAGATTGAACAGCAGGAGACATGCTGCCCAATTTAAGACTGGTGCGTGATGCTACTGTACAATTATCTGTAGAAGGGAGAGTTTGGCATGTTCTGCCACAATTCAAATGATCAGAATGGGGGTTAATCGCAATTTTCCATTCAAAATTAAAAATTCATTGTTTCTCAAAAAGAGAAATATACAGAAAGCAATAATAATTTTTTGGAAATTGAAGGAACACTCATAATTTTATGTCTTTTTTTTTCTAGAGAAGTACCAGCAAGCAATTAGACCAACTATCTCAGACCTGAGTTATTTTACAGAACCAGCTGAAGAGTGACTATCTGCTTTAAAAACATAATCCCAGTTTCTATTCACCTGCCATGACGACATGCTGTGTACACAGAGCCTTCCTCGCTTCCAACAACAAAGTTGTTGACATCTCCAACGGGGAAAGACATACAAGTGACAGCTACAGCCTTGGACTGCTTATGAACTAGCTCCATGCTATCCTGGAGAGAGTGAGAGACAGCACACATGCATTTTTTTCCAGCTTGTCAACAACATTTTTGTCATAAATTAAGTAAGATTTTTAATATCAATTTTAGTCCAGATTCCTGCTAAACTCTCATCCTCAAATTTAATCCTTTGTTACAGGATAAATACATAGATCACATGAAATCAATGATTTGTTTCCTTGGATATATGACCTATGCTTTCCACACCTGAATTTTAGATATTTTATAAGATCTCTCCACAAGGCTATCGACATTATGTATTTCTATCTCAATCTCCCAAGGAATTCAGGACAATGTACAAGGAAATTACACTCACAACTACCCTGTGAAACAGGTTAAGCAGAGTAGTAGTGACTTGGCTAAAGCACTCACGTGTTCCTGGCCCAAGTCTTACCATGTTTTATTACTCAGTGCTAGCTTTCAAAATCCAGAAAGAGATTTTGGGATTTAGGTATTAGATCACTCCCATCATAAACACAGTTATGAAGAAAAACCTGGTAAAATAATCTGCTAGGAAATTATTACTATAACAGAACAGTTCACCATATATACATTACAGATGACAGATGGCATAACTATTGTAGCGATAGTTACCTGTGGCTGTGAAAGCATATCCAGACTCCATGAACAGATCTTTCCATCAGTTGAGATGCTGATAAGGTTATGGGCATTCTGTGTCCCCACCACATTCACACAGTACACAGGATGCTAAAGTAATGTAAAACATAATAATACATCTTCAAATAGTTTACAGATACTAAAAGCCAAAACATAGTTTCTAAATTACCATTCACACTATGTTGGAAAGGGCCAAAATATTTGGGCACTTAACCCAATGTCTGTGACAGTAGGGCAGCTGAATCTGGAGCAGGAGTTTGAGATCTACCTGAACGTTGCCTAGCCCTCTTGCAGTATTCCAGACTTGGCTGAAAAGTACAAAAGGCAGCGGCAGTACAGATGCTAAGGGATAACTCTTGGAGTATGCCACCCAGGCTGGAGAGGGGAAAAAGGGAGGAGGGAGAGAACAAGTTCACCTTCAGTAGAAGGCTTTCTCTTGGCCCTACCATCATCACAGGTCCCCTTGGTGAGGCCATGAGAGAGGGCATTCTCAGTGGCTGCTGCCCCTCTCTGGAACTCCCTTCCATGGGAGGTTAGGCTGGCTTCCTCTCTGTTTCCCTTTCACCAGCAGGCAAAGACATTTTTGTTTAACCAGGCTTTTAATAATTAAGCAGGAAAGGTTTGTATTTATTTGTTTGTTTGTTTTCAACTTTTTCATGCTTTTAAAGTGTTTAATGTGGAGACTTTTAATTGTTTTCAAAATTTTATTGTAAACATTTTTAATCTTCAATTTGCAGTTTTTTGATGCCACCTTGGATCTTGTTTTGGGAGAAAAGCAGCATATAAATGAAGTAATAAATAAGAATAAGTACCATGTTTCCCCCCAAATAAG
The DNA here is from genome assembly GCA_034509955.1 of Urosaurus nigricauda. Classification (NCBI taxonomy): domain Eukaryota; kingdom Metazoa; phylum Chordata; class Lepidosauria; order Squamata; family Phrynosomatidae; genus Urosaurus; species Urosaurus nigricauda. The sequence continues at coordinate 168,352,813 of JAOEGL010000001.1, read as the reverse complement.
ACAGTGTCTTATATTAATTTTTGCTCCCAAAGATGCACTAGGTCTTATTTTCAGGAGATGTCTTATTTTTCCATGAAGAAGAATTCATATTTATTGTTGAACAAAAAAATGGGCATGCTTCCAAACAAAAACTTTGCTAGGTCTTACTTTCAGGGGAGGCCTTATATTTAGCAATTCAGCAAAACCTCTACTAGGTCTTATTTTCAGAGGATGTCTTATTTTAGGGGAAACAGGATAATAAAAATAACAAAGGGGCATTATAAAAAAGGAGGGATTGACATTAGTTAAAAAGGAGGTATTCAAGTCCTTTAAAAACATGAAATGTTCTTCAAAACTCCCTAAAGTACAGGGCCCAGCTGACAGAGTTACTTGGCCAGACATGTTGTGCTGAAAACATAACTGGGTAACTTCCATACTTCCATGCACAGCTACAGATATGATCCCATATCCAGCATGGATTACACAGAGTACTTGGAAGTCAAAGGGAACACAAATGAGAGAGTAGAAATGCTGGAGGACTGAGCAATATGAAGTGGCAAATTTCTCTGTGGAGGAGAAAAGTAGATGCCAGCCACAGACACTGGTGGAATGTCAGGAATAAATTCTTCCAGAACACAGCTACATAGCTGGAACAACCCACAAAAAACTAAAAGATGGAATAGGATCTAAAAAAACAAACAGCTTTAAAAATTAAGCTTGAGAAAATATGATTCAAACTAAAAGGTATCTAGTATAATGTGGCTTGACATTATTAAAAACATAGCTATGCATTTCTTGCAACACCCCAAATTCAGACTATCACTACAAGTCTCAGCCAAAAATTATCCCATATTTATCAGTTGATTAGAATAATGTTCATTTTTGTAGGTTTTTAATTTCATTTTCTTATGTTGTAAACCTCTTTGAGTCCCAGTTTTGGGGGGAGGGGAAGTGGGATAATGATGATGATACAAAGATTATTTTGTGGATTATATTCTAACTTCCTACCGTGTGAGCAGCAGCTGAAAGAGGAGTTCTCTGAACTGGGGTTCGCTTGTTGCTACGGTTATCCCATAGCACAATTTGTCCTGAGTATGTGCCACCAACAACCAAATTTGGATGAAATTTTGCAAATGTAGCAGACATCACAGCTGACTGTAAAGTGGAGGAAAGATATTAAAAGTTATGTTCATCATGGCTGTCTGCTAGAAATGTTAAATGATTTCTAGGATTAACCAGTTCAGGTAAATGCTTACTATATTTGAAAGGTTACTGAAATGTTCTAAACTATCCAATGTTAAAATATACTATCATATATTTTGGCAGTGTATGTCAAATTTCAGAATTATGACATTTTGCAAAATGCAACAACGAACCACATTTGCTCATTTTTACTAGCTCATCCTATAACTCGATTTCATTTTGTCTGAAACATGTGTTTCAACTTATAGTATAACTCCTCAGGGTGTATACATTTTTATTCAGACATCTAAGGTCTTTTTAAAAATTTTCACATTTTTACAATTTAAAACCAAAAGCATCCTTCTACTTACAAACTAGGTTTCATGTTTATATAGCCAGGGTAGAAAATATAGTACTGTAGTAACATGTTTAAATAATGCAAATGATGTTAGAAAGGCTGTTACAGATGAACCTTTAAAAAAAATGAATAGAATCTTCACATGTCAACATGTGTTTGCAAACACATGCAGTTTAAAGTTCAAGCCTGCCCCATGAAATCATTAAGCTGACAAGCAAAAGAAGGCTCTTGTCCACATGCATCAGCATAAAACCCTTAGTGTAGCAAGACAAGAAACTGTATCCTACCTGGCAGTGAAAGACATACTCTGGAGTGGTTTTTTTGTATTTCATATTCCACACAAGGGCCACTCCATCAGGCTCATGAGGAGCATCTTCATTGTTATTGTAGGAAGCCACTAGTAACTCTGGGTACTGAATATACAATCAAATTGAGCATGAAAAGCAAAATTATCTATAGGTTATTCAAAACATGAAGCACACAAGACAAATTAAAAATAAACTACTGAAGTCAGTTCTATTTCTAGGGAATAGTTGACAGTTATAGCTACTATGGCAATCCCAATATTTAACCAAAATTCTATGCAAATATGACATAAGAAAAATGTGATTTATATATAAGGTTACTTCAGTTTTGCAATTCACCATACTCCTTTCTGATGCCTTCTGCACATGCTTCTTTTATTTGTAAACACAGACCTATGTACTATGCATTCAATATATACACCTACAATCTGTCTCAGCAGGTGAATGTGATTAATGTCTGCTGAAAGGTTCTGCCAGAAAAGATTTTAGTGTTTTTACCTGAGATGACCAGTCCAAGCAACTAACAACACGATGCTTTGACCAGCGCTCATCAAAAAACTGCCTGTTTAAGGACAGCTTAGCACCTGCCTGAATTTCTCTGAAAGAACAATTGAAGAGGGTGGACTTGGAATGAGTTTCAGTAAGATTAAAACAAGCACAGTAACACTTTTAAAGAGATTTCTATGTTACCCTTCTTTGTCTTCTAAGTCTCGCCCGCTGTAGTCAAAGAAAATGTTAATTTGCTCAGAAAGAGCTCTTTCTACAATCCTGGTAGAATGGTCAAAGAAGCTCAAAAATTCTTCAGAATGCAAAATTTGTTGTTTTTCTTCTTCTGTCAGTTCATGTGGGGCAACTGGGGAAGAAAACATATCTGGAGTTTTAATTTTAAGTAAAAGACTAAAGGAACACATTTATGTTAACGAGTGGAGTAATTTCAGGTACAGATTGTATCTCAGTGATTACAACTTTACAGCTTTAAGAGCTATTAGACATTATATTTAAAGATTTGTTATTATTTAAACCTATTGTTAATATTTACACACATGAATGAGAAAGATGCAAAGTGCAAAATGCAAAATCAAGTCATAAGAACAGAAACAGAGTTTAATTTGGATTTCCTACCTTCTTCCTCCTCCTCTTTTTTCAAAGTTTTTTCTTCCTCAGGTTCAACTGGTGGCTTTTGTACCACTACATCATCTTCATCATCTTCATCTGAAAACAGAAAGCTTCTCAATGTCTTTCTAACCATCACACACCTGTATTTCATGCAGAATACATTACAAGAACTTGTGGATGCATTATTTATTCCACCTACAGAGACTATCCAGCTAGAACTGAACAGTTAGGACAGGGAATGGCACTTATTACATAAAGTGGCAATAAGCAGACAAAAGGGAGAGAGTAATCTGGGCATATCACAGTTTCTGAAAGACATCACCAAAGGTAGGCCTCATTTTGTTGTTGTTATGTGCCTTCAAGTCATTTCCAAACGAAAATGACCGTAAGGTGGACCTACCACAGGGTTTTCTGGGGCTGAGTGTGTGTGACTTGTCCAAGGTAAGTGGGTTCCCAAGGCTGAGTGACGAATCGAACCCTAAGAATCCAATGCTCAAATCACTGGCACATAAAAATGGCACAACTACCATACAAATAAGCAATGTTTTAAGAATTTCCATTCTAAACTCCACACTTCTATCCAGCATTTGTCATACCAGAGGAAACACTGATGCAGTTTTATGTAGTGTGTTGATATATTAATGCTGCTGAGTAAAGAAATTCAAGCATCTTAAGTAGCCAGATGGCTTACATTAGTTTTCAAGGTGCTAGCCGAGAAGGGAAATTTTTGCAAAAGATAATAGCAAAAATTACACTTTTTTTCCTGTCATTCTAAATGCAAGCCTCATTATCCTTATCATGTTTGCCAATGAACATTTGAAGAGAAGAATGTATTTTTCTTAATTAAAATAAATAACATGAAATGCTGATGTTCCTGAATACTGAGAAGGGTTACAGCATTTTTCACATTATTCAGTTTTCACCGAATAATGCAAAAAAAAAAAAAAGTAAAAAAAAAGTCAAAAATTGCTTAATGTTACCGAATAAGCATCCCTGCCTCTTCCGTCTTTCTGCTTCTCTAAATAAGTTTTTCAAAAGACTATTGCTTTTTTAAATTGGTTAACCAGCTCTGTCACCTGTCTACAAGAGAACGGCAGCAGGAGCCTGCAGCATGCCTCATCACAAGTAATGAGACAGGCTTCAACAGGGACTTGTTTGTTACAGCCATCCTTCTGACCCATGTTCAAAGTCACCTATGGGAAAAAAACAATGTAAGAGTGGTCAAGAGATGGGAACCAGCTGCCAAGCCATGGTCCCAGCAGCCAAGCCAGCTGACTAGACAGCAGCAACCAGATGGTTCTTCTGGGATTGTCTCTCCCCGCTCTGAGGTGGCAATAGGATGGCACAGCATTTTTCTGCCTGACTGCTTCCAATCATGTTTTTTCTCCAATGGCAAGCCTGTGCAATTACTAGCTCTCCAGGAGGGCTACAGACAAGTCTTTACCCTGCAAACAAAAATACAGCTTGTAGGCCCTACCAGCTGCCAAACCACACACATCGTGATAGGCTGAAGAAAGATCTGAAAAAAAAAATCTTTCTAACTCTAGTTTAGTCAATAAAAAAATATCTGTAGCTGAAGGAACAAATGCTTTAAATGACACTATATAATGCACACAATAATACAAACTCCAACTTAATCAAAATGATAATGACGTATGCCAATCCCACATTATATGAAATTGAGCGATTTTTACGTTCTGACAAGTTTACAGAACTAGGATAAATGGCATGAATGATTTCAATATATGCTCATACTTCTGAACCAAATGGTGAAGGTTAAAATCTTTCCTTTCAAGGGCCTCAATCAGCCACAAAGGAAAACAGTAATCACTGTCTTTTCAGCCAGCCCAACCGCATTTGTCAGCCCTTTCTCCGTCAATGCAGCCAGAGCAATCAACCTGCCAAACATTCAGAATGGAAAAACAATCTGAAAATACAGGGTATAATGCACCTGCCAGTGAAAATGGCCATTTCAAGAAAAGCTAGTGATCTCAGTGACCCTGCTGAGGAGGCGGTGGTGCAAAGGGGAAAGAACGCGTAAAAGAATTCTTAGTGATCTCCACTCTCTTGCACATTGACATTTCCTTACAAAGCATGCCAATTGCAGCTTTTGTGCTACTTAAAAAAAATGAAAGCTTTTTTGGGCAAAATAATCACACAGAGAAACAGAAAGACACTGCTCCTTTTTAGATGAATTTGCACATACAATGGACTATTAATCAGAAAACTGGATAACGGAGTGATTCTATGCTGTGTGCTCCAAACAAGAGACTGGATTTCCCTCCTAGCACTGGAGTAGGGAAAATTGATAAATGCTTAATTTTCATTTAATAGATGAGACACTGTGAATAGCAAATTACAAGGCAATGACTAGATTAAAGAATTTAGTTGAATTAAGTGTGGACTCTTCCTTTGCATGCAGACATGCTGCAGCAAACAATGCCACAGAGACTTCAAAGCATGCATTCTCCATCCCCTTTATATTATTTCAAGCTCAAATACCATAAAATTAAAAATTAAATTTCAGCCTCCCAGCTCTGCCATGCCACTCTGATTCTAAGTACCATTTTCAGTGACAGAAGTCAAATCCTTGTCAAATGCAGATGGTCAACCCTTTAGTGCCTAAGCGACCTCATCATCTACATATATTAGAAGAAATCTTGAAGCCAGTTGCCCCTCCCCTTTCCCATTTTCTATGTAGATGGCACATATTATGCAAACAATGTCCCAATTCCGTCTCATGTTATACTCTGTGTTTGCTGTCAGTCTGTACAGAATTACTATTGCTGCATCTGACCACTAGATATGTTATAACAGCAATTACTTAAACATACATTAGATGCACTAGAGCAGTTTCTCATCTCTGTTTAAGACACCTTACTTTTAGATGTACCGTATGTACATGCCACCATATAGATGACAGGGAACTTTAACCCTATGGTTATACTAGACCATGTAATAGCACACTGGCAAGGCAAAGAAAAACAATAATGTGTGTCTCTCCAGAAGTTAAGCCTGCAGCTCCTAGGATCCCTCACCACTACCAGTAGCTACAATGGGTCAAGATGAGGGACACTGCAATCCAACAACATCTGTAGGATCACATAGATCCTAATCTGCCTCACCCCAAATCTAGTATTTATTAATCAATCAAATGAAGTTAAAGTAAAAGAGAACTATAACATCACTTCAAAGGGCTTGCTTCATTTTAACTCATTCTGGAACAGTCCAATGTTGTGGCATGAAGCTCACATTGATTTGTCCCTCTACAAAGCCATACCTTTTGACTGACCCAGGCCGCTGGAAAACATTTCTGATAGTCAGTAACCTTAGTTGTCACTTGGTGGATGAGAAATTCTGTCTCTTTTCCAACATTGCACTAAGCCTCAAAGGTTTACAGAAAGAGCATTTGCTGCTTTCCAAGTATCTCTGATGCTCAACAAGATGTCCTATGACTCCCTCCTCAACCTCGCACGAGAGTAAAAGATGCACTCACCGCTGTCACAAAGATAGGCACATGTCTATCCCCTCTTTATTATCTCCACATTCAGTCCACTGCCAATTAAGCGGCTTTATTATATACAATACTCTGAAATTAGAGAACTTTCTTGAAATTCCTTCCTCCTTGTAAAAGTCTGGTTTATGTTCTGGTCCTCTGCCTTGACTATTACAACTTCCTCCTCTTTGTTTTCTTCTGCTTTACTTAAGACTTATCAATCATTCATATCCTTCTTTATTCAGACCACATAACATCCATCTTTTAAAAAATCCCTACACTGATTTTCTGTCATCTTCGGTTTCTAACAAAACCTCCTAGTTCTTATTTTTTAAAGCCTTTCACGACCTTGCCCCCACTACTCTGTCCCACCCACTTACCTAACTCTCTCTTTTGGTGCCCATTATGCCTTTATAATGTCCCAGATATAATGTGGCACCACCTTTCCTCCAAATCTTCCCTTCAGTGAAGGTTTCAGGTGTATATTTAGTTCTCGGGTGCTACAGAAATTAAACATGTACAGTACACATGTAAATACTCCCCCCCCCTGCCATATTGCCCAATATTCTCGCACCTATCTTCCTAGGCTTGGATTGGAAGTGCTCATGTGGGAACTTGTCATTATTTGTTACTCAGTTAAGCACCATACAGGTTGTGAACCACTCTTATCACATCACTAATGTGAATGTACCCTAAATTTTAAAAACCAAATTGCCAGACATGGTTATATATTCTCACAATATACATGCTCTCCTTTATCTGGGAAGACATTTTCTAACAACTAATGTTTCCCATTCACCTTTCCTTTTCTTCCTTTAATCTTTAAGGTTTCCTGTAATTTCAAATGCTAGATATCACTAATAGAGTACATGATGTATGAATTAAAACCAGATGAATTCAACATAATAGAACATTAAGCATCTTCCAGATGAGAACAAGGACAGCCATGATAGTTTTGGAGTAAGGTTTACACAATCTTTTCTAAAGGTCTTGTTTACAACTTCACTGCTTCTATTATTTTACTTTCTTTATCATTCAGCACCTAGTACTTCTCCTAACACCACAAACATGTTTTATTTATTACATACTTTCTGAATTAATAGTAAAAGTTTTAATAGACACATAAGAATATAACAAAAAGAAGTGGAACTGAATGCCAAATTATTTTATGGATGAATATTCATTATAATATTCCTCCCCCCCCCCCCCGCACAGAGGATCTAAGGTTATAAGACAGGCATTAAAGAATGCATAAAAGTGGCAGTTACTTCTAAAATGCCAAATCCCTTGTCAGTGAATAGTAAGTCCAAGTTTAATGAACCAGTGAATTTTTACTTTGCTTTAACATCAAAATTGTGATGTATTTTGGTGAGATGGAAAGAAAAGCAGGGCTGTAAATTAGATAGCACCCAGCAATAACACTGGAGAGTGAAGTTCCAGTTGTCTGTGTAATCTGTTGCTGCAGAGTAGGTTAATCAAAGTTAAATCATCTGTGAAATGGGGGCTTTTGTTAAGCTGAAGGTGTCATCAGATCCCATTTACTATCTGTATTTTTAAGGCAGGTACAAAGGAAAAAATATTTCTTAAAAACAATACTTCTACAGAAAACACTGCATCTTCAAGACACTTTCTATTGAAGAAATATCTAGGGAGGTCATGTGCTAAATTCTTAAAAGAAGGACACAACATTTTAACAACAACAGAGCATTATCTCATGGTAATGACTATGTTGATAATGGTAACACAAATCATACTCCCCAACAAACCTGTCTACTAAAGATGTATAAGGTAGTATTATTTGTCTTACTTTCATATCTAAGAGTCCTGTATATCAAAAAGCTGACAGTGACACCTATCAGTAACATTGTAAGGTGACAACTACAAGCTTTCACGCATCAGAATCTGACTGTCACTGATACCAGGGAATAACTGGCAAGCAATCTGAAGTCACTTTGAATCCCCCAAAGATACACATCAGCATTCAAACGACTACTGACTACATTAACTTGGACATTTCTGTGTACTTTTCAGTTCTATGGAAATACTAGAAGGAATTACTAGAATGAGATCAATACAGTGAACAATGCAATGCTGGTTCATACAATACTACACTAGAACCTGACATAAAAAAATTAAGGGAAACAAGTGTTTGAACCACCCATTATTTTCTCATTGCCTTGGAACTGTTTGTTTACATTTGGGATTATTGCAACTTATTTCAGAGTGCAAGAGCAGAAAGAAAATGCACCAAGTTTATGTTAACACACAGGATTCAGTCAAGAAATGTTATTTTGCTGTGGGAGCACTCTACAAAGAATTAGATGGACAGACTGTGGTTAAGAACATAACTATTGTCATACTGGGCTAGACCAATATCCCATCTACCCAATATTCTGTCTCCAACAGTGTCCACAAATGGATCGTTGAGGATGTCTACAGAACAGAGCAATTATGGGGCTATTTCTCTCCAGTTGTTCATTTTTGGTATCCAACAGTCACAGATTTGGGAAAACTGAGCATGAGATGATCACTAACGAACTCATTCTCCATGACTTTCTAATCATTTCAGATCCCAGAAAAAGACTTTACTTTACTGTATCCAATTTCTTGAGTTTAAAATGTACCTGGTGTCTAAAAGACTACTATGCTTCCTTATGCATTAACTGTGCTGCTTAGGGGCTACCAATACAATGTGGAACTTAGAATGGATATTCAGCATGCCTTTTTGGAAGTTTTAAACTACGATATGGTAAAAATTAATGCCGCTTTATCTGAGTCTAGTTTCTGGGTTCCAGACTGAGAATTAGTTGAGATAGACCCCACTTGATAATTAATAAGTAACTGAATAATCATTTTTAATATTTATATAGCCAAGTCAGTAGATGCATAATACAAAATGGGTTGCTCATGTGAGACAAGCAGTAGAGAACTATTATCATGGAATTAAGTCCACCCTATTATAAAGAAAAGCTGTCAGAAACCCTCAATGAACAGGAAGATAGTACATGATCTCATTTCTCGAAATGAAAGTGCTGTTAAGTACAGAAACCATGCCAGTAACATGAACTGGGATTTTATATTTCTTAGCATCTTTTGAACAAACCGAGGCAGCATTCTATATATTAATGATACATAGGAATAAAATTATTCCAGGTAAATTAAGCTCCAATATCAAGTAAACACTGACATAATATATTGCTTATGTGTTCAAAGTATAAATCTGAACAACACTGAAAAATTGTGGCAACATTATATGGTCTATATTATATGAAGCAGGGTCCTAAATAGCATCAAGACACTAGATCTGGGAAGCTGAACAAAGTCAGCCAAGTTAGTACTTGAATGGGAGACCACCAGGAAAGCACCAAGTGCTATAGGCACTACTTCAGAGAAAGGAACTGTAAAAGCCACCTCTGAGTATTCCTTGTCTAAGAAATCTCTATGAAATTTGTGGAGTTGTCATAAACTGACAGGCAACTTGAAGGTATATGCACCCAAGCACACATACTATATGAAGCATGTATCTGTATTTTTCTTTCTAATTGTTCAAAGACTATACAACAGTTATTGAAATGTCTAAGTCTTTACTGCAGTTAATATTCTGTAAGCCACCAGGAGTCCGAGTACAGGAAAAAGGTGGGATATAACTTAATAAAACAAATAAATGAACACCTCTAAAGAGTTCTCAGAGAACTGCAATGTTGTTGCCAAATTTTCAAAACGGCTAAGAAAATATCAACAGCTTCCCATTTCCAACAGTCATTTAAAAGGAACCTTAAAAGTGCCTCCACAACTCTAAATCTCAACAAACGCTATCTATTCATACTGTTTTATTTTAAGGCAGGAGTCCTAAGCCTACTTCCCACACCTTTCCTTTACGACAAGCACCATGAAACTTCCTTGGACTGAAAGGCAGAGATTGAAACATTATAGATTAACAATTGAATGTCATAAGCCTTGCTTTATGTTACTAAGTACAAACCAGCATACGGACCTTTGCATCTTCCTTATCACAGTACAAGATCTAAGCCCAAACTGTAAGCAAACAGACGAACAGTGTATGCAGCAGCCTATTTATTCATTTATTTTTTAGGCTTTTTGCTGAAGTACCTCCACCCATCAAAAAGAAAGCCATGGCTCATTTTCACATGTGATATGACTGACAGGTTAGCAAAGATGCTTTAACACAAACATGACAAAAAACCTGCAGTTACTGGGCATGGTTCTCAACAGCACTGTACACAAGCTTCTTTTCTAGTTCTCAACAACACTATACACAAGCTTCTTTTCTAGAACCAACGTTCTCTAGTTTATCTTATGTTAAAGAAACTCTACCTAGTCTTATTCTAGAAGGAAGGGTACTTTTACTTTACAAAGTTGGGAATGCTCTCAAAATTTATGATGTACAAACAACCTAAAAAATAAGTCAGCATTTTAACAAAACTCAAAGTTATTTCTTAACTTGCAAACATTTGCTTATCTCTGTTTTAAGAATAACAAGACACCTTTTTGTTTATAAAACAAAGGAATAGTAGGAACAAAATTTATATTTACCTTCCTTCGGCTGAGTCATAACTGGTGTTTGGGTCTCCTTTGTGTATGTGACCATTTCTCGAGGGGGAAAGTCAACCTGTGTAATTTTGGACATTGCAAGTTTAATGGGTCCACGTCTAAAAAAAGGGAAAAAGTTATAAATGATGGTTTAAATTCAACCATTGATTATTTAGTCTATGCAAAATAATTCTGTGAGAAATAGATGATTCATCATTTTACTCTATGTCAAGTATACACTGGTGAATATTGCATGTTTTAGCTTTTAAGAAACCAAAGCAGTCCTGTTTTTTCCATTGGAAGAAACACTATTTCCTCCAGAATCAGAGTTCTCCCTCCCTGCAGTGCCTGATATCCCCATATATTTGATCTGGGAGGGTTGGGTGGTGTTCCCCAGTAATATGTGAGTTGGCACCAAGTGCTACAAGAGAAGGAAGAAGCAGTGAAACATGACTACTTTGGCTTCTTCCTCCAGCAAGAAGCCTCCATGGGATCTTCATTCTCTCTGTTTACAGAAAAAGCTCTTCTGTTGGAAAAGAGCAACATCTTGATACAACCCACTAAACAAATGTTTGACTTCTGTATAATCACAACATGACTGAAATCTGACTTGCCATAATTTGAGTTACTACATTGAAATAAACTGAAATTAACAAAATAACAATGCAGCAAATTGTTCAATTGAGAGTCAAGAGATTCCCAAGTACTGTTTAATCTACATATGCGTGTAATAATAGTCTTCCTCAGTAAGTGCATGGATATAATAGGGGATTTTAACCACACTGTGTTTGAGATTTACAAAAAAGTGAGCTCAGGGCAAACCCATCACATACTATTTCTCCTCCTTGTTTCTTGTGGGACCTTTCCTGAGTGGTCACATTATTTCAATAAGTTATCCCAACAATCTTTTGAGGTAGGCTAGTAATATCTTCCTATTATAGACTTTATTAAATGAATGTCAGAATTTTTTTAAAAAATTAAAATGTGAGAAAAAGCATTTAATAAGTTGAGCAACTAGACACCTTTAGAAAACTAGATGCATTAAGATGCTGAACATAAGGTAGCACTCTGGATATATGATGTGCCAGATATGAGCTCACTATTGAGTGCTGATCAGCTCTCCAGAGAGATTACTTTTCTGATTTAACACATAGTGCCAGGACTCACTGTGGAAGCTGCTGAAACACATCAATATCACTTAATGTAGATATCACACTACACTACACACTTATTTAGATAATTATAGCTGAAATTGCTGTCTATGTAAATATTATTATGCTTTAGGAAGAAAACTTCTTTGTGTTACAAAAACATAACAACAATGGATATAAAAATGGAAGATAAAAAAATTCTCTGCTGTACCCCATATCAGAATCAGAGTGGAGCTGTAGAACTGATGGATCAGTATCCCAATGCAGCGTCCTGATACAGTTTGAAGAACCATGCAGCATTAGCAAAAAAGGGCCAGAGATTAGTGAAGCAAGTACATTCTATGAAATGTTAAAGCTATTTTAAGCTACAGTCAAATTACATCTTCAGAATTAAACAATGCCAGACAGATTAGTTAGTAAAAACCGGGTGGACATTCAAAGCTACAAGACATGCAATAAATATACCAGTTAAAATGCAAACACACAATTCAGAGCAATTAGTAGGGCTGTTATAATTAGTCAATCAATCATTGAGATTAATTTATTAAACTGTTTTAATTGGCTAAAAGTACTACTCTCGTAAAATGAACCAAAAGTTTTTTTTTAATAATTTTAATTTTAATGCATATACTTACTAAGCCTGCGCATGCCAGGCATCATTTTAGAAAACAACACACTCTCTCCTACACATGAGGGAATGTCTCTTCTAAGATAGGGTCTGATACAACACATGTGCATACTTTTATTCATATGGAAATGCAAGCAGATTTAATTAATTAAAAGTTGTATGATTAACTAAGATTTATTTAATTAGGTGACAGCCCCAGTATTTAGAAATGCAGCCAGTCATTTTGAAGAAAAAATAAAAGTGAAGATTATGGCAAAGACCAAACAGAACAGAGAAGAGTTTTACACACTGGTAAATTAACTATACAGATCAAGTAGTGTCATCTGATCTAGTTTGCCAACATATTTAATCTTGCCCCAAGCATTAAATATGTTCAGGAAATTGTCATATTGGTAAAGGAAATGAGTCAACACATAAACCTTTGGGTACAAAAAAAGTGCTTTTCCACTGGGATATACTGCTGCTAGTGTTTCCAAGATGTGACACTGCTATAATTATGGGTTAAGCAGTGCCTTGGGCTTATGTCATTTAATTTAAAGTCAACTCAAGACAGTCAATGTCATAGGAAATAGCAAGGGAGACAGCCTGATTCTCAGTTACTCAGAAGTAAGTGCTGCTGAATTTGAAACTTAATATCTTGGGGGGAGGGTAGGGGGAATAGCAAGACTACCCCTCCAGGAATGGTTACAATGGAATACTTCCTAGTAACTGCACTTACAAAACTATGTGATCTTAAAACAACAAAAGATTTCTAATAGTTAAGATATGGTGCATCATGCCAAAACAAAAGATTAGCTGTAACCTGTAACATTTTACATATTCTACTCTTTATGTTCTACTCACAATGTGGGAGGTGATGGTGGAAGAAGGTCAATTTAAACACACATATAGAACAGATATTGAAATGATCAACTGCTTTTAGGTACTTACCATCACAGTTTGCAATATTTAAGAAAACTGACACAATCCTATGGAGTTATTTCCTTATGTGCATGGAAATTAGCAAGAACATACTCTGCTTAAATGGGACAGTCTGTTGATATTACAAGCATTTCAATTTGCTTCACATGACTAGAAATTACAGAGAGACTGCTGAATTAGGGACAATTGATCTACATTTTGCTATATGTTCATTATTCTATTATTAGTATTATTAATTTTCATTTATATCCTTTTTACCATAGATTGCAATAAAGCAATGCATAAAAAGCAAACAACTGCCAACTGATAACATTTAAAAAAAGTAGCAATATGAAACCTAAAAACAAAACAAAAAGAGCAGAGCACTAAATATTATAATCCATCTACATGTTACTGCTACCTCTGCTTCTGGATAGTACAGATAATAATCCAACAAGTGTGGACTGATCCTCATCACTGTCCAAAGAAAAGATTTTCAAAATATTTTTAAAAGCAGGAAAAAAGGAGCCCAATGGATCTCTCCAAGAGCCCATTCCCTACTTTCAGTGTGACCAAAATACCATCTTCCTTGTAACTGCCAGTCACAATGTCAATGGATGAAAAGCAGGGCCTCTATGGCCATTCTGAAAGACTCAGGCAGGTTCAGCTGAGAGAAGGTGGTTCTTGAGATAACCTTTAAAGCACTTAGTGATCCAGAATCAGGCTAACGCCTGTCAGATACACAAACTGAGTGTGCACACAGACACAAACGTATACTATGTTCATTGAAGCAAAGTTGAATAGGTAGGAAGGAAGAATACAGTACCATCCTTCCTTCCTTTAGTTAGGCATGCTGGGTGCACACATTGACATCCTCTCAGTTCAAATCCAAATAGCAAACCCAAATAGCAAATGGCACAACAAAATGGTGTCCCATATAAATGGAAAATCAAGGTTTGCTATTTGGAATTTATACTTTTGGGGAATATTTTCGAGTCATGTATGCTCAAATCTGTGGATAAAATGAATAAGGAGGGCCAATTGTATTTAACCATGCAGGCAGCCCTTTACATTTAACTACAGCATCCCTGATATTTGCCTACATTTCACCTTTGGTTTTAAATACCATATATACTCAACTATAAGTTGACCATGTATAAATTGGGGCAGGTTTTGGGGCCAAAATTATGGATTTTGCAATGACCCATAGATAAGTCGAGGGCTAAAACTTGGAGGCTCCTTCATTGTGTGTATGTGTGTGTGCAGTAAGATGGACTCTAATTGAGCCTTTTTGCTTCAGTGTTTCAGCTTTTGTTTCAGCCTTCATTCCCCAAATATTGAGGCATGCTGGCAGGAGAAGGACTCTTAAACAAACAGCCTATCAATCAGTCACCCAGGACTCTTTATGCTTGGCTCAAAAGTGAAAGAAGGTGCTCTCCTGACTGTGGTGGGGAAATCTGAAAGAGCTGCTATCACATTAACATACTGACCCATAAATAAATTGACCTGGGATTTGGGGGTTAATTTTTGTGCTTAAATATTTCAACTTATAAACGAGTATATATAGTACCCTCCAAGCGCTGTGAAAAGGGATGACTTTTATCACTCTCTTCAGGCCAAAACAGATGGGCTCAATGATGCAGTTTCCCACTGTGTTCGAGAGTAGTATTTAGATAATGCACGCCCTGAATGCGACGGGAAACCGTGCCGATGCTGCATCTTCAGAAAAGAACTAGGGCAAAAAGGAGTGGAAAAGTCAGCTCCTTTTCAGCAGCTCAGTTCAGGACCATGGCAGCGGCCTGGATTGGGGCCGGGCACATGTGGTCTCCACAGCCCTGGTACAAACAACATTCACGTGGCCCCACTGCGTTTTTTTCAGCCTATCTGTTTCGGATCTTCTTCAACCTTCTTTCACCTGACTCCCTCATAATTATGAAAGTCTCCATTAGTTTCAGAAAAGGGACTGTGGTGCTGTATCCAGGCAACCATTCTGTTCTTAAGAATTTCAGTAGCCAACACGTTTCTATCCAAATCATGGGCACTGCTCAATAAAACTGAGCAAAGATAAAACACATTAGTAACATAACCATTCCACAAGCTGTTTGTTCAAAACTATATCAAATGACGTTTTATAGCATACCCGTGCCAACTGCGGACTTGCCATCCAGGGATCTGATCTTCCGCGGACAGCAAGCCCCGGCTTTTTAAATGGGTGCATGTGCACATGGCTACGGGCATGCACATGCACCCACTGAAAAGAACAAGACTTAGGTTCCTACATTAGGGGGGGGGGGCTGGAACAGATCTGCCATGGATAGCAAGGGATGGCTGTATATCTATGTATATGTGTATATCTATGTGTATGTGTGTGTTGTGTATTTAAAATCAAAGCCTATTCAAAAACCTAGTGCTGGCTATTCATTCACAAATAAACCCATAGCAACATCCTGCTCCTTCTATCATCATCAGGGTGTAATATGAGAGCTACCAGTCTATGCAAAAGGGGCCAGAGGATGGGCTCTGTTCACATGATCCAGAACTTCTCACATTATAAGTGACTGATGCTTCTGTGGCTTGCATGCTGGCATGGGTATATGAGTTCCCAAACTCAGGCATTCACTATAAAAATTTAGCATTCAGCATATGTTCCCTCTCTTGTATGCTTAACAAAAATAGTACCTTTTTCTTATTTTCCAATAAAAAGGAGAACTCTATTACACTTTGTGGATTTCAGTCAGACAAACAATGGTTTATCTTTTTGAAAACAAAGTCTTATACGGCCCAAGTGAAGCCTACAATCCTAACTCAACTGCTATACGAAGAGTGTCCTCCATCTGATGATCTGCATATGACTGCACCCAACCACATGTCCATGATAAATTATGACTACTGTATATGACTCCTACAGACTGACACATAACTTTCTCTTACTCGTGGACCACAGGGTGGGGTGAGTAAAAATCTAGCAGTGATCATTGCATTTCAATTTTATTTATTTATTTATTTACTTTATGCTGCCTTTCTCTCAAGGCAGTTCATAATATAAAAGCATTTTAAAAGACTTTACTATAAAATTTTAAAAACAATTAAAAGCATCTGGATAAGACACCAGAAAATTAACACAAAAATATACAAGTTAAAAATATAAATAAAACACCCCATATAAAAACCATTCTGTCATGTTTATATATTAAAATGCCTGCCTAAATAAGAACATTTTTGCTTGCTGACAAAAAGAAAGAATGGAGGCACTTAAGACGGATGTCTTCTGGTGGGCTTATCCATTCGACCCTCCATGAACAACCCCACAGAACGTTTCTTTCAGACGACTGGAGTATTGGACTGACAATCACAATTGGATATGTTTGATTACAGAAATATGTTTAAGATTGTTTTAATATTGCTGTTATACTGTATTGTGATTTTAAATTGTTGTACCCCTGCCTCGATCCATGGGGAGAGGCGGCAAATATAAATAATAATAATAATAATTAATAATAATAATAATAATTTGTCTTTCAGCTATGAAGATTATTAGAATCAAAAGGAATGCAGGATTCAAGTGAACTTCAATCCATGATCAATATTGGACAACCATCAATAAATGGGTACATCGTCAACCTATGTCAGAATAAAAAGTATACCTGACCTTTCCCTTCCACTGGTCTAGGGACAACATTTATTACTTTGAATTGGATACTCAAACATTTCCCATTTCCCCATCCAGCCCTCCCTCAATAACCCATTGCTTCAGCTAGGAGTTTAATAGGGTAGAAAGTAAATTCTTGGCTGGAGCCATAGAATGGAGAAGACTAGATGGGGAAAATAAAGCAGCATCCCATACTAACCACAACCTATTGAAAAAGGCAAAGAGAAAGTCTCAACTGGGTCTTTTGACATGCTGAGATCAACGATAATATTTCATAAAATTATGCCACTTAAGATGTGATACTTTCAGTATAGTTTAAGACTGTATTGCATGCTTAACACCACAAAATAATTACGATGGAAATATTTAATGTCATACCTAGAACCAACAGCACCATCACCAGAATCTTGGCTTCCAGCTTCACTTGGTGTGCTCACAGATTTCGAAGATGGAGACATAGGAGGGGGGACTAAATAGTGAAACAGACAGGTATCCGCTGTTACTAGTCGTAGAGGTTGCACAGCTTAGGATGTTTCCAAATTAATTTAACATGGAAGCATTAAAAAGTGATGGTAAACAAAACAAAAATAAAATGGATGAAAATGAACAATAGAAAAAAAGGGGAAAAGACAATGTTAACATATCATGCTGGAGATTCATGCAGTGTTTAGCATTTAATGCATTTTGGGGTTACATTAAAAAGTATAATTTATATAAAATGCTGAGGAAATGAAGATTTCACTAGGATTTCTTGATACTATGCAAACATACTGTTTTCTTAGAAATTAAAACAAGTAATTAAGATGAATAATGGACTGGATTCAGAGTTCCCATGAGTGAAAGCCTGCTCATGAGAAGAAAGAGATGGGAGGTGATTCTGCCTCCCATCACAGCCCCCGTTTGCTTCCTGAAAAGCTGATTCTGAGAATAGCAAGAGAAATGGCTATGGGATCTAAAGGACAAAGAGAGAATCTGTGAAAAATCACTTCCACCCACCAACCACTTCCTTCAGCAGGAGCCCATTTGCTTAAAGGCAATTCTGGATCCAACTCAATTACCAGTAATATGATTTGGTTGTATTTCTCAACTGCAGTTATTGCTGAGGGGCGATGACAAGTTATAAAGCAAACCCACCCTATGAAAACTCTATAGTATTTCCTAAAAACACTTTTACCCTGATAAGCCACATGTCATTTTATTAATTCTAACTTTTTTTTAAACAGCTTCTCTTTTGAGGCAGGATTATTTTCAACATTTTATAACAAGACCTTTATTAAAATTGAATGGAAGAAAAGTGGCAGCATGTAAGCCAAATGTCTGTTTATGTCTTTTACTCAAGCATGTAGGATTACTCACTTTTCTAATGAAGGCTATCTCATCTCCTAATGTTTTTACACTGTTTTATTTTTATGGGAAATGGCATTTTTCCTAGTGAAACACTCCTCAAATCATTTTTTCGTTATTCTGACTTTTAAAGAAATTGTTGGATTGGATCCAGAGTTTTCATAAAGAGAACTTTTTAACATGGAATTGTCCCACTCAAGCAGGGGAAGGGAAGTGGTGATTTCCCTTTCCATTACAAGTTGTTCCGGTAAAGCTTCTCCAGAGATTTGGGAGACCCCCCCCTCCACATAAAAGAGTTTGAATGGGAGAAAGGAGGAACCAACAAAAATACACTCTCACCATACACCAGTGAGATCTCTGTCATCTCTGTGGATAGACAATCTGCTTGAGGATGTGACATTCTGGATCCAACCTAGCACTAAATATTATGCTGAAGTAAAATGTAACCAATTACCAACAGCTCTATTATTTGTATTAAAAAGAGGGAAAGGGAAAGAATTCTAATCTGACATGTAATATATAATTATTAATAATATTTTCAAAAAGAGATGAAGAAATATTGTATTTTTCAAGACAAACATCATTTCCCCCCAAAAACATCATGCTTTATAGGAATTGGTAAAACAGATTTTTTTTCATACTCTCTTATTCCATGTTTTGAGATAATCTGAAAAAAGGGCATTGACGATCAATGTTACATACTGACTCAATTTATTACTTGAAAATTTTAAAAAGTAACATTTAATTTATGGTGAATTAAGTTCTTTGTTATGATTTCAACTGATGCCTACTGCCATCTGTTGGTTGTTTAAATATAAAGTGGTAAAAAAAGCTTCAAATGTTGCAGGTGTCTCTCTTAATTGGAGGAAATGATGGCCTAAATCCAAGTGCCAGTCTCAGCTACAGTAAGTCCACTAAATCAATGATATTGATGTACGTGTTGATTTACCATTCAGAAACTGATTCAGCGGGCTATTCTAGCTGGGATTTAGGCCCATATTGTTTCTTTCTCTGCTTAAAGGGAAAAAATCCTGAAGTATGTTTCAAGCTGCAATGCTACATACAACCTAAGGCTGCCCTGGGGCTTCCATAAGGAAAAAGGCAGGACATAAATAAATAAACAACATTTAGATATTCTTCCTGGCAGTTCAGTGGGACTTCAACGTATAACAGAATAACATGGGAGAATCCAGATTGAACTATTTCAGGGAATAATTTTAATACTTCCCTAAGTGAAAAGCTTCTTACTATTCAGCCCACACACTAGAGTGCAAGTTTCCCACCTGAATTATTTTCATTAAAAATCTTAAGAAGTGTTCAGAAATGTAATGTGGCTTGAAGTGGTATGACCTATTCTATCTCCTCAGAAGTCTATGATTTATTTCTTCATAAACTAATTTAAAAGAATTCTGTTATCAAAACAAAGCTGAATTTATTCTGTTTTAGGTGAGTTAACATTTTATTAATAAGATTAGCATTAGATTTATTAAGGACTAATTAGTGTGCGTTAAAGATTTTTTTTAAGTTAAGTTACATTACATTCAAGTAAAGAATTTCTAACCAGTAATATACAAATACAGTATCAACCATTCTGCTGTGAACTTAACTTTCACATGAACATGGCTGCTCTGGTCATAAAAGCTCCATGTACACACTAAGCCCCTGCACATGTCTAGACACATTTATTCATTTCAGTATCTGCAACAATTCTATATGACCACAGGTTGGCACTGAAATTAATCAGGACACTCAAATACATGAGAGCTGTGTGCGCTCACTAAAGTTCTTGCCATGTAGATGGACCATGTGATCAGAGAACAACATGTAATGTGATCATAATACAGTATCTCAATGAAGACATTCAAGTAGATTTGCTGTTAGATTTACGCTGCAATCCTAAACACAATTTTCCTAAACACAGGAATAAGCCTCACTGAATAAAGTGAGGCTTACTTCTGAGTAAAGTTACACAGAATGGCACAGCTATGATGCGAAATTCCAAACATAGTAACTGCTTGTGTTCATGCAGAGGCTCAGATAATCCTGAAAACTGTCCCCTAGTTCTATAAGAAACCAGTCATAGAACTGAGGGATTTCAGGAAAAATCTCTAGCAAAGCACGAAAAGCTATTATTGTGAGGTGAGGCAGGCAGGCAGGAAAGAGGCATCCCAGCAGAAAGACAAAAGAATGTGCATAAAATGGCTCTTTCAATTGGAGCTAGCATTTTTATAGAATCTAACCTGAAAATCCCAGGGATGACTAACTAGAACATCAGAGAATACCCATATTTTGTTGTTGTTGTTGTTATTTGTATCCCACATTTCTCTTGGTACAGGGACTCAAGGCAGCTCACCCATAACCTTGTTGTCTATCAGACTAGATCTGAAGTTAATTTCTTTCAAATATTTTTTCCCTCAAGTCAATAAACTCACTCTTTATGAGTATCGTTTAAAAGAACCAGAAGTTGTACTTTTGCTCAATGATTGCTCTTACACTAAACAGGCACTAGTATTAATGTCTGGAGGAACATATGATTGCCAAATTTTATTATGTCCTTTCTTTTCCAAAACTGTCATCTTAATTACACAAAGTTTTTCCTCAAAGTTTTGATGCTTAGAAATCTAACACCTTTTAATGTAAAAATTAAGAACAACAGAATGCATCAGTTATAATCTTGCATTAAAAAGGATCAGCTTCTAAACTAGTAAAAAGCTGCACTGTAGTGTAACAGAAAAGAACAAAAAAATCTGGCATAAGTATGTAGGCCAGTAAGTAGTTTCTTGCAATGTTGCAATGCCCCCTTGTGGCCGTGTGTTCGCTCCAGTTATATATCTACAAGAATTTGAGAAACTATTGAAGATTTTAGCTTTTGTCCTATTGAAAAACTAGCTTTTAAGAACTTAGCTACTAATTAAAATGAGAAGGTAATAGAGATAGTTTGAAAATACAGTCTTTTAATCTTTATAGCATTTGGAAAGTTAGGAGTTTCAACTGCAACTTCATTTTCAGCTGATTCAAATGAAATAATGCCTGAGATCCTATATCAGCTATTCAGTTAAGTGGACCTAATTAATAGTATAACCACATTACACAGTTCTACCACTTTGATAATACTTTAATCCTCAAGGCTCCTTCCTATAGAATCTTAGGCCTTGTACTTAGAATTGTGTGTCAGAGAGCTCTAATAGTGTGGTTTACAGAAGTAGACTAGGGAATTCTAAGTATCTTTACACACTGCATATCTCAGATTTCCACAGGATGTAGCCACAGCAATTAAAAGTGGCACAAAACTTCTATAATTGTGAGATGGACAAGTCTTCATCCTTCATCTCTTCATCCTGCTTTACCGGGCAGCAAACACTACAAGCAACGGCAATCTGTTCTCCTGTTGATTGGGGCACAGCACACTGCCACTTCCTCCAGTGATTTCCAGTATGACAATTAGAAGCAGGATCCCTGTCACAATTCCTTCTCACAATGGAGATCACTAGCAGGCAGGGAGTGGAAGCATCAGTATACTGCAACCTGATTGATGGGGACAGAACATATCTCTGTTGCTCACAGTGGCTGCTGCCTGTTAAAGCAGGATTGGGGGACTTTTACAATTGTGGCAATAATCATGAATATATAGGGACTGGCAATATAAATAAGGTACAGATGTGTAACTCTAGGTTATGTTTCCATAACTACAATAGTGACTTCTAGCCAATATTTTCAACTGATTTAGGTGGTTATTGCATTAGCTTCGCTGCCGGGAGAGACCTGGAATGTAACTTTCTTAAGGCAGATCTTTTCACATTCACCCATCTTTGGGCAGTATGCAGCCCGTATGCAACCTGGGCTTGTCTTCATATTTTCAAGAACGGGAAAATCCCATTCTTGTCAAGCTGCGCAAGAAGCGCTGAATGCATATGGGCTGCATACTGCCCACAATGGGTGAATGTGGTAAAATCTACCTTAAGATACATGATGGGTCTTATCCTGGCAGCAAATCTAACAGGATAATCTCCAAAGATACTCCTTTGTTCTAGTTGTTATACCACCAGATGCTCTATCTGAATACATTAAAAACATTCAGTAGGTAGTAGAAGCCAAAAGTCAGAGTTCAGGTGAGCAGAATCCACAGGATAATCTTACTAGAGGAAAGCAGGGGACAGGCCATTTTGATTATGTTCTCATTTCCCCTATAGGTCTTTAAAAGCTGCATTGGAGGGCAATATGGGAAACTACAGGAAGGAGCTGTGAAAATCACTCTCACTTGGTCTATCGGGAACCTCTGCTGGATGTCAGTAACTTCCACACATGGAAAGAAAGTATGCTGGATCCAGTTATTTAGAAACATTTATCTGTCAGTTTTGTTGCTAATTTATGATAATGCATTAAACAAATCCAACTGTGGATGCCTTCATGTCATTTTAATATCTAAGATACTTTAATATCTAAGATATGTTTTCTACAGGAACAATCTTAAAACCCTGAACCATGGAATGCTATAACAGTAAGAAATCAACCAAGTTGATATACTAATCTCTATTGCTTCCCTCTATAGTGCATTGGATATCTGAGATAAAATATTGCAATAATGAACAAGCAACAGATACATGCATGAGTGAATCATTCAACTTTCATGCTAATATGAATGTCACATTTAGTAGTAGAAAGGACATTCACACAATACATTTTCTGTGTAATTCTTACCCATAGGAGCATCCGGTGTTAAACCCATGCTTTGAAGCAATGCTTCTGCTTCCCGCCTCTTCTTTTCAAGATCAGACTCATCTTGTACAGGAAGAGATTCTTTCTTCTGATCAGTCTAAATATTTTTTAAAATGGCAAAAATTATATGGCTCAGTATACTTTTAGCACACCACTTATTTAAAGCGCAAGGGATTTTTTAAAAAAACTATTACTTTATTTCATAGAGGTAGTTATACAGTGAAGAAGAATCCATCTATATTTAATTAAGAAAGGATCAACATGGCATAGGGCCTCTTGTCAAAGCCCTTCAAGGGGGAAATGGTAGGGATCAAGGAGGACAGAAGATGGAGAGAAAATTGTGCAATTGCATCGTCTCAGCACTGGGTAAGGGTACATACTATCAGTGGGAACAAAAACCCAAGCAACTACTGTACTTTCAACAACAGTGAGCCTAAGACAAAAAAAGCAGTTGTAGTGTCTATCAACTAAATCAGATCAACAAAATGGAGAACAAAGCTCTAGCATATTCCTCACAGATCTTAGTGCTGCTCCAAGAATCTAAGCAAGAGACAGGAATTTCGTTTGCACCAATGCCGGCTCACAATCTTCTACTCACTTATTTATAGAAAGACATAATGAAAATTAATACATCTAACAGACTAAAAAAGTAATTAGTCTGTTCTCAATAGGGTTGCACTCCCCTTAAAAGATCAGGCTCATAGTCTAGGAGTACTCCTGTATCCCCCACTGTTTTTGGATTCTGAGGTGGCAAAGTGTGTATTTGCACAGCTGTGGTTCCTGTGTCAGTTGCAGCTGTTTCAGGGTCAGTCTCATCTCATCAGTTATTCACAATTTGGTTACATTACATACTATTATAATACACTGTATAGGAGTAGCAGGAGCAAGAGCATGTGCATTTCTATACCACTTATCAGTGAATTCAGCACTCTTTAAGTGGTTTACAACATGTAAGCCAATTACCCTCAACAAGCTGGGTAATCATTTTACCAACCTATGAAAGTATGAAAGGTTAGGTCAACCTTGGAGTCCTGGGATCGAACTCACAACCTTGTGGCTGAAGTACCAGCATTTAACCACTGAACCACGAGGGTTCTCTAAAAAGAACCTAAAAGCTTTAATTATCACAAAATGTGGCAGCTAGACTGCTAACCTGAAAGAGTGTTTTGATCAGAAAAAAATGTGACTTGCACTCACTGCCAACTTTTTTCCAAGCTCAACTCAAGATATTAAGTTTAACCTTTAAAATTCTAAACACCTTAGGCCTGTTTATCTGATGGCAAGGAGGATAGTTTTTAACAGCTTATTGTCCACCCCCCCCCCCCAGTTTTCTGTACACTACTTTGCTTGGTCCCTGAAGAAGAGAAAAATAATAAATAACTTAAATAAAACCCACTATCTTAATGAATAATTTAAAAAGAATTGAAAATTTATAGCTGAATCAAGAAAGAGGGGCACATGGCTGAGAAGAATCTCCCTCAGGCAATCAAGAACAGTATCTTCTTTAAAACTATTAAAGAGCTGATTCTTATCCCCCCCACTTTCAGACTACTGGTGTTCCACAAAATAAGGTTACTGTGGGCAAGCAAACTACTAAAACATCATGGGCAAATTCTTGTTAACCTTTATTTAAGAGACTGAGTATTCTTTTATAACAGACCTTGTTACATTGCAGGTACTCACTTGGGAGAACAATTTTTTGCTTTTGTCATCTTTGACAACACTTGCTCCCTTGGAGGAGGATCATCCCCTATAGTCAGATGCAATTTGACAATCACATCAAAGGGGAAATCCTTAAAATGCATATTTAAAAACAATCAGATTTGAATACTTCATTCACACCAGAAATCATGTCTTAAGTTGACTTGGGCATGAGCTCTCCTAGGCTATAGCCTACTTCATCAGGTTTATGAAGTGCAATGGCAAGTGGTGTTGAACCAGATGGAAACCATGGACATAAATCTATCAAGTTCAAGCTAGATATTATTAGCAAAGAGATCAAAAACAAATCTGCCAATATGACACTAACTTCATGCAAAGCTCCAATGTTATCTCATTTAAATACACATACAATTCTGGTATCAGCTCTTCAGAAAGCATTTTAAAGAGATGGAAAAGGTGCAAAAAGGGGCAATTAAAACATACAAGGGCTGTGTTAAAGACATCAGGGCTGCTATCAACCCTGGTGCAAAGCCAACTTCATTAGGCTTTGCCTTCCAGGAGCTGTTGCATCAGAATGTAAAAGAGTGAAAGGCATGAAGCAGCCACTCCTGGTTGAGATACCAGCAATTTTTTGGTCCTCCTCCTTGAATTATTTCATATTCCAGCTGGTCAAGAAAAAAAAGACTGATCATGCCTGGCTTCATTACAGCTTATTATTACTATTATTATTATTACTACTACTACTATCCTCCTCCTCCTGTTACTACTAATTTACATACCACTTTTTTGCTACATATTGGGACTCCAGGAACATTATGCTATTAGAATAAGTGCAAGTAGAAATGAAAGATGAAAATAGTTAAATATGCTTAAACATTTAATGCATATGTTTTAAATGATTGATGTTTGATATTCTATAAAGGCCAGAATCAAAACAATAGTTCAGCACATTATTAAAAGCCTCTACTGACGACAGTAGAAAAGTCTACTGGAAAGGGAAGTTTCATTTTCTAAGAGAATGACAGCAAAGAAGGAGCTAATCTGATCTCCCTAGTGAGGGATTTTCAGCATTTGGGGATAGTCATCAAAAGATCCTTTTTAATTTTCCATGAGACATCTCTGTGAGGGAGGCAGGACCATGAAAAGGGCCTTTCCCAACAATCTCAGGGCCCAGGCCAGCTCATATGGGAAAATACAATACTTCAAGCAGGTGGACCCAAGCCACATGGGGGCTTTATACCTAAAACTCTGAATTGTTCCTGAAGTGGACTGATAACTAGAGGAACTGTACAAAGGAATCATTATCTTCCTGTAATCAGCCTGGTTAACAATCCAGTTGTTCCTCCTTGTACCTTCTGAAGTTTCTGAACATTCCTCAGTGGCATCCAGCCCCA
The DNA here is from genome assembly GCA_034509955.1 of Urosaurus nigricauda. Classification (NCBI taxonomy): domain Eukaryota; kingdom Metazoa; phylum Chordata; class Lepidosauria; order Squamata; family Phrynosomatidae; genus Urosaurus; species Urosaurus nigricauda. The sequence continues at coordinate 168,326,382 of JAOEGL010000001.1, read as the reverse complement.
TACAATGTGTTACAATAATTCAAGTGGAATGCAACTAAGGCATATTGTATATACTTGACTATAAGTCACGTATAAGTCAAGGGCAAGTTTTGGGACCTAAATTAGGGATTTTGATATGACCCATAGATACGTCGAGGGTAAAATTTAGGGGCATGTAACAAAGGATGTAACGGATGATGCACATAACATACAAAATTCCAGTAGACATTAACTATTTGTGCTCATACTAAAATCTGTATGGTTGAGATAACAGAGGGTGGTCAGTGCTTCGAGGACACATTATGGTCTTTCTTTTCATCATGGTATGGTTCCTTTTTAAAATAAGTATTAAAGTATAGTACTTACCTGTGATAAGTCACAACACAGTTTTGGGCATCAATTTTTTTGACTAAAATTTCTAGATTTATACATGAGTATATACAGTACGTCACTATAACTATATCAGACAGCACCAACAAGGTCAGTTAACACACTAGCTTGAATTGTGCAAATGCACTCCTGGATAGCAGTAAAACCTGTGCCTCCAGGAACAAGTGGAATCTAGGAGCATATACACAAGGTGTGAACCTGTGCCTTTGTATGAAGTGTAACCACAGCCAGCACAGGAAATCCCTATTCCCTGCCCTGAACTTCAGCTGACCATGAATATCCCTGTCTTGTCAGGATTAAGCTTCAGTTTGTTTGCTCCCATCCAATCCATTATAGACAACGGACAAACAGTTTTCTTTGATTTAGTTGAAAAGAAGAAATAGAGTTTTTATCTTTAGTGTATCATATGCAATTCAGTTTGTTTATCTGTGGCATATAATCTGAACTCTCAAATTTCAGACAATTTCTCCCCAGATTTTTATAGGACTATTTACTAATATTGGGAACAGAAGGGAATCCTGAGGAGCTAGCTCCACAGGCTAATGACCAAGGAGTTGAGCAGGGATCTACTATTGCCACCACTTTCTGGGCTTGGCTCTTCAGAAAGGAAAAGAACACTGCCTCCAAATTTCATCTCAGCAAGGCAGCCCCAGAAAGACATCATTGTCAATGGTATTGAAAGCTGCAGAGAGGTCCAGCAAAATCAACAGGGCTACAATTTCTCTGCCCAGTTCCTAATATAGGACATCCATCAAGTTGACCAAAGTTGTCTAATGGATCTAGATAAAAACTTCTGGAGTTGGGAGGCCACTACATACTCGAGTACCTTGCTGAGAAATGGGTGAATAGATTATCCTGGACTTGGGGAAACTTTTTGTTTTAGTTGATCTTGCCTCACTATAGAAAGCCATTCACCATTCTCTTTATCCACCTGAATTTTAAAATATTGAGAAGCAGTTCCTGGAAAGTACTTTCTTTCCTTGTGGTTCCCTCCCACACACATCCTTTTGGAGTGCTACATCTTTTTGGATTGTAAACCTGGCTTGCTTTTATTGATCTGTGAGTTATTCTGGCAGTTTTTTCAACTGATGAGAACAACCTAAATACTTGAAGAAAGTTCATTCCTGGAAAAACTAAAAGCCAATGTCACTCTATAAAGTTGAATGATGAGATTGTCGAGAGAAAAATGTACTTCTTCACAGAGTTCAAACTATGGAATTTACTTAAAAAGATGTACTGGAGGACAATAACATCAATGGAAATTAGACAAGTTCATGGACTATAAGGCTATTAAGCAACATTCCACAATTATTTTATGCTACCTCTAAAATAAGAAGCAGCATGCCTCTCAAAATAGATGACAATAGCCCAAAGAAACAATCCCCACATCCTGTTTTGGTCTTACTAGTTTGATCCGCGAGAGCTTGTATGCTTTTAACAATGCTAAGGTGCAGAGATGCAATCTGAGCCCCAATGGGATGAATGAGACCCAGGACTATCCATCTCATTACAAAAAGCATTTGACTTGCATGAATTAAAGCATCACAAAATATGGACAGACTATTCAGTGAACTCAGTGAAATAACTATATTCAGTGAACTCAGTGAAATAACTATGTACTGTCTTTAGTGTAACCTAGTGTACATAGTATCACATCTGCTAATGAATTCCAATGAACCAACTTCACATTTCAGCCAACTTTGACACACTTTTCAGCATGTTTCAGCAGATTTGTGTTTTTCTGGCTGACAATGATGTATCTTTCACTTATATGATAGCAAAATTTGGGTTAGCAGCCAGTAAGATTAGACTCAATTCTCAAATTGGGAATGATGACTAGGAGTTTTTATGTGCCCTATATTTTTATCATTTTTAACGATGTCATATTGTATTTTGCTGATGAGCTTTTAATCAATATTATGATGTTGTTTTATTTGCGGTTTTATTTGTGGTTTTTGTGCCTTGACCCTTTTATTTTGTCTCTGTATATACTGTACATACTGCTCATATTGAATGGACCAGTTTTGTATTGTGTATTGTGTATTGTGTAGGCTTTTAGCTTTTAACAATAAACTTACTGTGGACTTTGGACACTTTTCAGCATGCCAATACACTTGTCCCTCCCCATTTGCAAACTTCCCATTCATGGTTTTCAGTTTCCGCGGACAGCAAGACAGAAAGGACAAAATAGCGCACTTGCCTGTGGCGCACACACAGTGGCACACATGAAAGTGTGCCACTATTATAGTCAATAGGGTTTTTTTCTTGTTCATGGGGGGTCCGGAATGGATCCCCTGCAAATGGGGAGGAAAGACTGTATTAAGATCAGCAATGGATAAATTCACACTCACACTTATCCCCACCCCATCATGATATCTTGATGTTGGAAGAAGCACCACTTCATTTGTATTCTGTCACGGAATCTTCATTAAGTAAATAAAATTAGTCAATACTTTCAGGCTTTCAAGTATTAACCTTCCACTAGCAGGAGTTTATGGAAATTTTAGTTACATCAAATTGGACTATTAGAAAGCAAAAAGGCAACTATATATATATATATATATATATTGCAAACACAGTTAATATGTCATGCTGAGATAAATTAGTTTCTCAATGACATATTTAATGTTTTCAGTCATGTGTTGCTTTGTGATACCTGCCGATTATACAGCACAAATAGAGAAAGATCATATTTAAGGAAACTAATTTATAAGCGCATCTTGAGCATTTACTGAAATAAGGAAAGATTCAAACAATGGATTATGAAAACCCAGCATATCAGCCCTATACAGTTAAGGCAGAGGTGGAAATCATGTGGGCCTCCAGGATGTTGTTGAACTGCTGCAACTCCCATGAGCACAACCATTGATGAAAAACACTGGAAACTGCATTCCAACAACACCCAGAGGGTCACTGAGATTTTTTGGTATGCAGTATTAATTTTATCTCCAATGTCTTCAGCTACTTTAGAGCATTAAGATCAAAAATAAGTTAAAACAACAATACCCCCTTCTTTTATTACATTTATACTCCAACTTTCCTCTGAGGAAGAGTGGTACTATTCCCTTACATTTATTCTCACAACAGTGAATCTGCTCAAAAGCCCCAAAAAGCAACCAGCAATTATGAAGATCATTTCTGATCACACAAAATGGTAACTGAAACAGTGGAGCTTTCAGGGATTTTGGAGGATTTGAAAGTGACCCTTTGAGCTCCAGACATTTCCAGCCTAACACTCCAAGCACTCACCACATTGTGTTTCATCTTATTACATCTAACTGAACATCTTTGGAAGGTGAGTTTTTCCTAAATAAATTTGGAAGAGTTTCTAATTCTTCAACAACATTTCCATCCATTATAGTTCAGTAATGTACAAAGTCCCAGTTGTAACATAGTTGCAAGGCACTGATTGCTAGGATTAATGGTCTTCTTTCTTTTAAACAAAGAGGATGTTCACACTACAGAAATAAACTGGTTTGGAACCAGTTTATTTCTGTACCAGTCATACTTGCCCTGACTGCAAGTGATCCAGTTTGCAGGGGGATGGCTGATAAGCCCACTTAAACTGTTGCATTTGGCACTGGACCCCTTAGCAGTTCTTTTTTTTAAGAGTTGCATCAATTTGCATCTTCGGTAGTGTGACCATGCTACCGAATCAATTCGGATCATGCTGCATCATTCCTGGAAAATGAGGCACCTCCATTTCAAATCAATGTGATGGCAAATGTGAATGGCTGCAGGGTTAAATGCCATGGAGAGATTCGGTAGCCTAAAACTGTAGTAGGAACACTGAACTGATGCTGAATGGGTTTTCAATCAGCGTAGAAAGGCAAATCTCTCCGTTCAAAAAAGTAAGTGTGAATGACTTCAAAAACACACAATGAATACCAGGATCAGAAATCAGAAATGGGAGGGTTGGGGACAATTCCTTGCTTTTCCAACAGACATTCATATTAAACTAATTCTATGAAAGTGAAATAAGTTATCTGTTGGAGCTCTTCAGTGACATTTAAAAGCTGTCAAATGCTATAGTATCTACAAAGAAATTGCAACATTTGAGAGGAAAATCTTCTGGAGATGTAATCTGAGAAGTTCTTACTTCCTTTTTCTTTCTTTCTTCCTCTTTTCTCTTTTTCTCTTCTCTAATTTGAGCCAAGCGTTGTTTCTTACGCTCCAATTCTGCCTTCAGCTCACTTTTGTCAGACATGATGAAAATCCTGTCAACAAAACAGGGATTATATTTCTGCATAAATGAAGTGAAATATAGAATTAATTCTTAGCATAAGAAGCATATAACTTGATCACACCTTTAAAATGTTCATTTTGCACCAACATCCCAAGAATCTAATCTTGCAGCACACTATTTATTCACTGTAAGACTAGAAAACTTTTGTTACAAATGAGTGTTAAACTGCACATGCTTCTACTCAGATAGTGTATTTGTTTTCAGCAGCACAAAAAATATATCTGATGACTAATATCTCAACACAGATCTAAATACAGCTCACGAGAGGAAAAAAATTTAAACTGTATAGTACAATAGAAATTGTAGCACAAGCAGACTTGGGCTACTTATGCTACAACTTCTATCTGAGGAAGTAGACCAAGTCTTCAAAAGCTTATGCTACAACATCTTCCACAGATTTAGTACCAAAGGTGATACAAAATCCTGTTGCATATTGATATTCCACACTAACACAGCTTTGTCTCTGTATAGTAAAAAGGACATGTTACTTTAGAAGCAGAAAACAGCTTGTACCTGCCAGGCAAATCTTCTCAAAGAAACAACTTAATGAAAAATGAAGTTCCTATTCAGCTCAGAAACTCTTTCAGAGAACTATACAAAGCTTCAAAATGTTATAATTTTTAAATACAGATGCAAATACAAAGGGAATTAACAATGGCATTTAAGTTTGAAAGGAAGTAAAATGACAATTACATCATTCTATAATATATATGACTATGAATGCTAAAGTTGCAGTTTCAATATGCCAACATCTAATAGCTTCTTAAAGGATTAGAGAAAACTGCAAGGAATAAAAGAATGGTTATGCAGAAGCTGTACTTCTGCACAGATACAAAAACATACACAGTACTACACACTGTGTAACATTTTCATAAACGTTAACATATGGCAAACAAAAAAATTAGCATCCTGAAATTCTTCAGATCTTAAAATGAAAGGTGCCGGTCTCATGGCTCACTTTCCAGATGGACTGCTCTAGAAATTTAACTGTAATCACACATACTGTACAGTCAGTAAGGGAAGAGAGAACTATATTCTGATGAATGACAGAATGTAAAGCAGTTTTGAGAAAAAAGCCAAGTCTTCCTTGTTAGTGGGGTTATTGGTTGGTTGAATGGGAGAAACTAATAAGATTCACTAAAACATATTTCTTTCACGTTTCCCAAACTTGCTATAAAAGGGCATAACAAGCTGCCACATATACTTGGATAAATGCTACCTATTATTACATTTTTATTTTTCAGACACGAGTCTTAGTTTCATTCAAGAAGGGACACCTCCCACACTTGCATGTCAGTCTTATGCAGCTGGACAAGTCTGCATCTATTGACATTAATGGGACATACATTTAGCATTAGATGAGATCAGGATGTGAGACACAAAGAAACTTTCACAGAATAGAGTCCACATTATCAAATGCACAGTGCTACACCTGATGAGTAGACTCCAATTCATAAAAACCTTATGCTATGAATTTGAAATCCCTATGTATCACAAGGTCTTTGGCTATGGCTCATTCATTTCTATAAAGATCAACAGAAGAATGACTTTTAGTCACTTTCGGACTAAGTAGTCAATTTAATAGAGATTATCTACACGAGTTTCATATATCTAACTGCTTCATTGTAATGTATTGTTTTTTGTATGTTTTTAACTGTATGGCATTTTAAATGTTTTAAGCCACCCTGAGTCCCAATCTTGGGAGAAGGGTGGGATATAAATAAATATAACAATAATTCATCAGATGCAGGGATGGAAAAAATGATGTGAAATCCTTACAGAAAGGAACAGTGCAAGCATTTGATTTAGCATGTTTCTAATCAGCTATCTCATGTCCCAGCTATCCTCCCGAACTGATTTGCTTTGGAAGTGTTATCCCTCAGAACTGTGATTTCTTGAAAAGCAAAATTAAAATACTGATGAATTTTTGATCTATTATTTGTGCACAATCTCAGTCTTAAAATCAGGCTCATTTGCCTAGCATATGCTACTTAAGGATCTTTAATGCCTGATGTTAGTGCACAACAGCAATTGACATAAAGGTGTTACACTCTCAGTCTTATGATCAGGCCCATTTACCTAGTATATGCTAGTAAAGGATCTTTAATGCCTGATGCTAGTGCACAGCAGCAATTGACAGAAAGGTGTTAATGTCCTAAATATGACAAATCACACAATCCGGACAATTAATTACATTAGTTGTCTAAACCTCAGATGCCATGTGGGCATGGTACAAAATTAGGTTCCAAGCTCTGAACCAAATGAGTATCTTTGGACAGTAACTAGGTGTTTGAAGGTTAGCACAGAAAGCAAGGTAGTTGAAAAGCTACAAGAAGAAGGCAGAACAGCAGCACAATACAGACGTTTTATTAGGGTGGTTTTGAAGGGATCTTTTAACATTTATATTTTAATTGTTTTTTTAATCATTTGTCATTTAAGGGGTGTCAAATACTGTTGCCAGCTCAAGAATATTTTAGGGACAATTGGGCTATACAGATGGGCGGCATGCCCCTTTTAGCCCTGGATCGGTGCCCCAGCAACTGCACACAGTGGCACCGATCCACTCCCTGGAAGGAGCAAAGAGAAGCCACCCCAAGCAGCTCCCTGGAAAGGGCATCATAGGTGCAGCGGTGTGCCATGATAAAGCCCCTTCCGAGCTTTGCCATTTGGGCACTGCGCCACAGTGGCATCATCATGGTGCACATCATGTAAATGGGTGCACGCTAAAATGGCACCATGGGGGCGGGGTCACAGGGTCAAGCATGCGGATGCTATACCATGACTCCATCCATAACCCAGCACAAAGTGCCGGTCTGTATCCCCCCCAATATCCAAGACCTAGAGACTGACTGCTACATTGAGGGGACCCTGGTGATATTAAAAGGGGTAGTCCCTGGAAATACCATTAAGCATACTTGCACAGAGCACACTATCAAATAAAACACACCTAGGCTACATCTGCATTGCAGAATTAATACAGTTTGAAACCCCTGTAACAGCCATGGCTGCATGGTATGGAATCCTGGAGTTTGTAGTTTATTGTGGCACCAGAGATCTCTGGCAGAGAAGGCTCAATGTTTCACAAAACTACAAATCCCAGGATTCTATAGCATGAAGCCACAGCAGCTAAAGTGGTGTCAAGCTGCATTATTTCTGTAGTGCAGACGCAATCCAAGCACACTACACTCTTGCTGCTGCTGTTGTGTGCCTTCAAGTCGTTTCCAACGTATGGCGACCCTAAGGTGAACCTATCCTGGGGTTTTCTTGGCAAGATTTGTTCAGAGGAGGTTTGCCATTTCCTCCTCCTGAGGCTGAGAAAGTGTGACTTGCCCAAGGCTCTCCAGTGGGTTTCCACAGTTGAGCTGGGATGCAAACCCTGATCTACAGTGTCATAGTCCACTGCTCAAACCACTACACCACTCTGACTCTCCGACTACACTGTTGTAGCGCTGCTACTCCACTTGAACTGCTCTGGCTACCGCCTCCAGTTGCATTCTGGGGTTTGCAGTTTAGGGGAAAGCATTTAGCATTCTCAGCCAGAGATTTCTTAGGCCTCACTGAACTACAAGCCCCAGAATTCCACAGGAGGCAGCCAGAGCAGTAAAAGTGGACCGATAGTGATGTACATGTTTGCCTTAAGGTCTCTGTAAATTGGAAAAGACTTGAAGGCACACGACGACAACAACCAACAAAACCAATGTGGTGCGGTATGAAGCCAAATCTAACAGCTATGGACTATGTCTCTGGAGACCAGGGTTTGAAACCCGGCTTGGCCATGGGAAACCCACTGGGCCACCTTGGGCAAGTCACACCCTCTCAGCCTCAAAGGGAGGCAATGGCTAACCTCCTCTAAGGAAATCTTGCCATGAAAACCCCAAGATAGGGTTGCCTTGGGCAGGTCAATTTCTCTCGTCCCCAGGGGAAGGCAATGGTGAACCTCCTGTGAAGAAATGTTGCCAAGAAAAACCCATGATAGGGTCGCCATAAGTTGGAAATCACTTGAAGGCAACACCTACATACACACAGAAGGTGACCCTGAGCAAGCCACACTCTCTCAGCCTCTGGAGCAGCCCATGGCAAGCACCCTCTGAGGAAATCTTGCCAAGGAAAGCCAGTGATAAGTCGTAAATCACTCAAAGGCACACAACGACAACAACATGGCAGTGTGTGTGTGTGTTACTATCTGAATTTTCTCAACCAGGCGCCACTAGAGGGTAGATTCCCAGTTCTCATTGTGATAATTCTGTGGAATTTAAGTTATGGATTGTTTGGACATGGGGATAGACAGTGCTACGGTTTTTACGACTGGGATGGGGTTCAGGGTATGGGATTATTTTTAACTGTATATTTACGCTTATTGTATTTTATCGCTGTCTTTGTCTCGTAACGCGCCTTCATTCTTTTGGGATAAAGGTGAGATATAACTGTATTATTATTATTATTATTAAAGTGATTTGTTATTTTATGAATTCTGTGTTATTACGAAACATGTTTTATGTATGTAATGTAAGCTGCCTCAACCTACAAGAGAGAGGTAGGGTACAAATAAATTTTTAATAATATAAATTATTATTATTATGTGATTGGTTATTTTATAATAATAATTATTATTATTAAACCCGCAGGGTGGCCTTTTTTGGGCAAGTCACACTCTCTCAGCCTCAGGGGTATGGCAGTAATCAGTGGCCCCCAAACTCTGAGCCTCCAGATGTTTTGGACTTCAGCTCTCAGAATCCCAGACCATTCATTGGCCAAGCTGGCAGGGAGGGCATTGTGACATAGGAAGGAAATTTGCATGTGAGCTGTGATTGGCTGTGGGGCAAAGAGGAGGGAGGGGCCTTTGTGTGGGTCTAGATTGACTGTAGAATCTTGGGGTAGAAAGACTATTTGCATGTGGCTGGTGATTGGCTGAGGCCACCGACGGCTCAGGACTGAGGAGGCCAGTATAACAACAAGGGGGCCTACGCAGAGAAGCCACTGACACACAATAATTGAGGAGGAGAATGATAAGAGGAGGATGACAGGCGCGTGAGGGAGGGGCGTCTGCGCATGCGCGCACCCCTCTGGACCGGGGGGGGCGGGGCGCCTCCCTCCCGCTGCGAAAATTCTGACTCCGAATCTTCCCCCCTCCCTCCCGGGAGCCACGTGACGCGCCCCAACGGTCGCAGCCCAACGGTCGTTCTCCCCTCCCTCGCGCGGCGCCACACTCTGCGCGAAGCAGCCAGAGGAGGAGGAAGCGGGTGCGGCTCTCTCTCTCTCCCTCCTCCGCCCTCGCACACCGACCTGTCACTGCGGCTTCCTCTTCACCTCAACCCCGGCACTTTGTTAATAATGAGCGGCTCCTTCACGCACGAAAACGGGCGGGGAGGGAGACGGGGGTGGGGGGGTGTGAAAGGTTCCTGAGGAAACGAGAAGGAAGGCGGCGACGAGCCCAACCACCAGAGAGACAGCTCAGCATCGCCTGACCCAACGCACATGCGCGGAAGCGATGCTGATGCCTGCTGCCGCCGGCAACGGAAGAAGATATATACAGATGGGGCCGCGCATGCGCACAAAGAGAGAGAGGGGGCGCGGGGTGTAGCAGGGTGTCCGTCTAATATACATCCAGTTTTGGAATATCAAATAATTCCGTCACTGTTCTTCTAGAGAAATTATAAATATAAATAAATAATAGAGTCAAGTCTTCTTATTCCGGCTATGGCCTTCCGGGTTCAACACAGCCTGCTTGTGGGACTACATTTCCCAGCATGCCTTTAAACAAGCGTAGACTCCGCCCACTCCTCACCCGGCTGTCACTCACAGATTCACAACAAGAGACTTGAGGAAGCAAGCAATACTAGAAGATTGTTCATGTTCGTTCGTGGGGCCGTGCCTGAGTCACAGGCCCTGCGAGTTCTCATAGTTGATCATATAATAATACAACAACAACAAAATAATAATAATAATAATAATAATTTTACCCTCTTATAGCCTACCCAATCACAAGGAATCCGGGCGGTTTACAGGAATAAAATACATATACAATAATCCCTTCTCAACCCTCCTCCCAATACTAAAAATAATAATAAAGAAGAATTAATAATACAGTAATAAATAGGGAAGAATTGATTTTCCCCCCCCATATAAGCTTTGTCCCTCCATATTTACTAGGGTTAGGGGCACAGGACCCCAGTGAATATGGAAAAACCGCACATAAAAACACCATGTTTTTACCGGAGAGGACACCTCCCCAGGAATATCTAGGTCCTCCAGTGCAATTCTGTGGTCAACATCTGACAGACACTGACAATGGAACTGCACTGGAGGAGCTACAAAGGCCTAGTGGAGTATTTTCTCTACCGGTAGGAATCTTTACCTCTTTCACTGCAACTTTTGGTTAAAATTAATCATAGAGTTGCACTGGAGGACCTAGATATTCCTAGAGAGAACACGTTAATCAAATCCACAAAAGTCAATGCCGCAAATAGGGAGGGATGAGTGCAGTTCATTCATGTTCATGGTACCCTGTCTGAGTCACAGGTCCTGCAGGTTCTCATACTTGGTCATATAATGGGAGAATCATTTTTTTCTTCAATATAAATTCTTACAGAACTCATTTTCATTTAAGCGTATGATGGGAGTTTCCATGCAATCACCCTGCCTCAATCACAGAGATTTTTTAGGGTTTCAGATGATGTATTTCACCTGAACCCCTCCCACATTTTGCCAATGCTTCTGTCTCCCCCCCCCCCCTTAAACACACACAAAATCTATTGAGGGAAAATCAGAATATGTTTGGGATTATGAGTGATAGGATCCCTCTTTCTGGAAGCACCCTGGATTGCATTGGTATGTGGTGTGGCCACATATCTCACCAGTTCTGGACATCCCACATTCACCAATATGAATAGTACAGGGCCGATATTTAGGGTTTTATCACCCAGGCAGGAAAGTCAGAGTTAAAGCAGGATAATAGAGAGTTTGGATGGGAGTTATCACCTGATGTCATTCGTCTTCTGTTGTTCTCCCAGTAGAAGACCAATTTGAAAGCATTTCTTTTTATTAATACAGCTGTGGTAACCATATTCAAAAGGGATTTAGAGATGAAGTCGAGGCTGAAAGGGTGTTTGGAGACATCTAAAAGGATCAGAGTGATAGTTTGAAGGCTCTCCTACCCGTAGGGGCGTCTGAGAACATGCATTAAGACATAATTAATAATGTTAACGAATGCCAGTTTGGGAACATCCTGGTATTGATAGTTAAAACAACACTGATAAGAAGAGATATAATATCCACAAGTGGGGTACCCAGATGTTGGGATAAAGAGTCCCAAGAAAAATGTACAATGTGTAATGGCCAAACACTAGCCAGGAACACCAGCCAATCAGGTGCTGGCTGGGAGAATTTGAAAATTCCATTGACAGTTGGTCTTGGCATTTGGGTTTGACAGTTGGGCTGAGGATTCTGTTGGTGTCAGTTGACAGTGTGGGTTCTTCTGTGGATAGATGGTCAACTCTGTAGATGTTTGTAGATAGCTCTGTACTTATTGTAACTTCTAAGAATAAAAGCCTCATCTGAGAGATCTTTGTCTACAGTGTCTCTTCAGTTACTCTGGAAGAGGAGAGGTACTTCTCCAACTCACAAACTGCTGCCTACACTACAGTCGCAAAGGTGATCCTATCACCAAACATAGCCATGGTACCTCATCACAGACTGCACTACAAACGCTAACACCAGATGCATACCTTTTGTAGCTAACAGAAGAATAGAAATATGTTTAATTTTCTACAGCCAATCACTGATGTATTAGTATTTTCTTTGTCTAAAGCCCTATATAATGGAAAACCACCTTTTGCTCAGGGCTTCAGAGCTTTGGGAAAAAAAGCTATTTTCCTCTGAAGTGTAGCCAGCTGAAAATAAAAGCTGATTTAATAAGATTCTGGGGTCTCCTTTTTGACTGTTTGACTGGGTGAGATATGAGCAGTATTTCTTAATAATATTTTGAGAAATCTGCACCACAGCAAATCCATTAAAGACTTTTCCTGCTACGATTTCCAGTGCAAACGTTCATATGTGTTTTAACATCGATTTGAGATGGTCAGGGAGTGGTCATTAGGTGTGGCTTAGGTGTCCTGTGACCAGGTGAGAAGAGGAAGGCATAGAAATTTCATAGTTTTTTGTGGATTTTTCCGGCTATGTGGCCATGCTCTAGAAGAGTTTATTCCTGACATTTTGCCTGTATCTGTGGCTGGCATGGAAGAGAGTGGGGGGATATATATATACTGAATGACCCTGGGTTGGATTGGGAGGAGTGGTTTCCATGTTAATCTGTGTATTGTTCTGTTGTTGAATGGCAAGGCCTCAGGGTGGGAGGATATGCAAAAAGGATTAGTGTCTGCTGCTTAACTAATGATCATTGTATGCTGGGAAATGCCTCTCACCCTGGGTGGTTTTAATTTGCATTTTGCTGGGTCTTGATTTTAGTGTTTTTCAGGACTGGTGGCCAAACTTTGCTAACTTTAAGGATTTCTTCTTTCCTGTTGAAGTTGTCTAGGTGTTCAATGACTTCCCTGTGCATTCTGACCTAATAGTTGTTGGCATGGTCCAGAATTTCAGTGTTTTCAAACAGAATTTTATGCTCAGGATGGTTTATAACGTGTTCTGCTACTGCTGATTTTTCTGGCTGACCCAGTCTGCAGTGTCTCTCATGTTCCTTGATTTGTGTTTGAATACTGCATATGTTGGTCTCTATGTAGACTTGTCCACAGCTGCCTATTATGCGGTAAAGTCCTGCAGCTGTGAGAGGGTCTCCTGTCCTTCGCTGAGTGCAGCATTTGCTGGATTTTTGTGGTCGGTCTGTAGATAATTTGGAGGTTGTGTTTCCTCACCAGTTTCCCTATTCTGTCTACGACTCGTTTGATATATGTAAAAATACCTTCCCTTCGGATAATTGTTTTGTCTTCACTGGATTTGTTTGGGTCTGGCAGCTCTTCTCATGTCTAATTTCCTTTCAATTGGTGAAGTAACTCAGAAATATAAACTTTTTTCCCTGCTGTAAAAAAAAATCTGTTGGCAAATGACACCCTCTACCAACCGATGTTTGTCAGATAGACCAAGAAGGCAAAATTGTGCTCATTCTGACCCCCACCTCACCTCCTTTTCCAGCCCAGGGTTCCCCCCCCCCCCCACACACACACAGAGGAATGTCTCTAGGGGATGCTTGTAGCACCAAATGATACCCTATGGGCGGCTGACACCACTGCTCCCCAAACATCTGCCTTTTAGCAATAACTGGCTGTGGCGTTTGCCTGCATTCCTTTAAAATGCAGAAGAGATGGTGTGAGTGGAGCAAGACTCAGTGTGAGGAGAAAGGAGAAGCCCTAGGTTTTAATTTTTAAAAAATAAAATATCTTTAAATTAAATTAAATTAAAATAAAGTTAAATATCTTTTAAATTTTTCTTTAAAAACATCACATCTTAGCACATTTTTACTTTAACCACATGAAACAAGTACATGTAAATCCATTTAGGCTGTGTGTATTATGATATTGTTCATTTAAAGGTATGCAGTGGGGCCTCCTTAAAACCATGGATTTAACCATCCGCTGATGGCAAGCCCCATTGTCCACAATGGTGACACATGCACATGACTGTGCTACTGGGCACACGCACATTGCACCGCCATTAGGGACAATGGGACTTGAGGTCCCACATTTCTTGGAATCTGTATGGAGAAGTCTGGGAAGGATCCCTCGCGGATACAAAGGCCCAACTGTACTTTAAATTTTATTAGTTGTTTATGTCACAACTATTGCTGTTACATTCAGCGACATATGAAAATTGCAATTTATGAGTAATATTAGTACAAAAACATTACTAAAGATTCTGTATGGTGTGGGTATGGGAGGAAGTCAATGAGGGTGACACCATGAGTTACCACACCGGGAGACACCAACCCTAGTGATGCCACTACGCACACACACCACACATCCTGGAAATGTACTGTATATACTCAACTATAAGTCGACCTCATGTATAAGTCGAGGGTAGATTTTGGGGGCAAAATTATAGATTTTGATATAACCGATGCATAAGTTGAGTGTCTTATAACAGAACATAAAGGACAAAGCAAAGGGAAACAATGCCAAAGAACACCACCATTTTTTCCCCACCCAGGCATGGAAAAAGCCCAGAAGCACTCCTGTGGTAGAGACAGTCAAGTGGGTTGGTGTTTCTGCTGGACTAAGCTCTTACCTTTCATCACTCTGCTCAGAGAAGGGGGTGGTTCCTTTTTTGAGAAGTTAAGGTAGAACAGTTACATTAACTCATGGATAAGTCAACCAGATTTTTTGGGTCGAAAAGAGTCTTACAGTTTAAAAATAACCATTTATTTCTGTTCTGTTTTATCTGCCCTTTTTGCTTACAGCTTCAGGTTTGATTAATCACTGGCAGAAAGTTCTCCTTCACAAAGAGACAATTTTTTAAAATTGTTTACACTTGTCCATCCATATTCACGGACTTGATGTCCGCAGTTTTGATCGTTTGCAGATGGCAAGCTAGGAGGGACAAAATGGTGCACATGCAAGAGTGCATGGCCATTATAATCAATGAGGACTTAAGTACACGTGCTTTTTCTGATTTGTAGCGGAGATTCAGAATGGATCCCCCGCAAATCAATAGATACAACTGTGGTCTGATTCCCACTAACTTTTAAACCAGATCACAAAACAGTTTGAACCAGTTCAAATGACCCTGGTTCCCACTTGAATCGATTTGCTGAAGTTAACTGGGAAGGGGGGGGGCAATGCGCTAGACCCATTTAACCCATGTCTTTTTGATGCTGATGTTTTCCACATCTTTTTGGATAAATCGATTTTGTGCAAGTGTGAATTAGATGTGGATTGAAATCGATTTAAATTTGGCCAGATGGAGCGGGTCCATTTTGAACTGATTCATTTGTGAATGTGAATCACAAGTGGGTTACTTTACAGGGGAAAAATGCGATTGGGGCAAATGTAGTGGGAACCATGCTTCGCTGTCGAATCAATTCATTGATTCAGATCGCAAACCGCTTTTTTTTTTGTAAGTGGGAATGAGGCCTGCATGTTTTTGTGGGGTAGAATTATTTGTGTGTGCCAAACTAAGAAAAGAGGTGTGGATAATGTCTTGGAGGAAGTGGACAATCTCCCACTGGTGGAAAATCTCAAGCCCTCTTTGTCTTTGGTTTTTAGCTCAAAGAAAAGTTGTGATCCTGAAAAGGTTCTTGGTGCAAAAGGAAAGAGAGGTATCATGACTGCATAGTGTTTTAGAAACAATGCTATTTTAGCAGGAGAAGAGCTGTGATAAAACCCGCAATTGCCTTAGCAATCTCTTTGAATAGTCAAGTCTTCTTACAGGAAGACAACAGGTTGTGCATCTGTTTTCAAGCGATGATACATTCTGTACATCTTTTGGGTGAGTCACTGTATACATCTCCCAAATCCCATTAAGTCCAAGTCCATTGTTTTCAGGGATCCAGTGAAGAGCATCAACTGGTAGGCCAGCCTCCTCTTATAAGGTAAAAGTTGTACTTTTCTAGCATTGTTATTATTGTTCTGGTCCTTGCTTTTCCTTTTATATTTGTTACACTGTTAATACATTTTTCTCCATTATTCCCTTTGCTTCATACACATCTCCTTCTTTAGTGTCAAAATAAGGTGACAGTGAATTATGAGGCCCTCCTGAGATGAGTACTCCTGCAATCTGGTAACCTTTGCCACAAAAAACATATACTCATGAATGGGCAAGCACTTAAGAGTGATTCACTGCTGAACATTATAGAAAATAGACCTATGGGTTCAAAAATACAAGACAAGTTCCCCTTTCCTCAGCTTAGTCTAGTAAGTGCAGTGTTCTAATTTTCTCCCTATTATGTGGTTAAGATGAGAGAAAATGAAAGCTTCTTAAAAGGCCCCCCAAACCTCTGCTGTTGCAATGGTTTCTAAAAGCAAAAACAAAAACACCAAAAAGATCAGAAAAAGGGGGACCATTTTAAGATATACTGTGGATGGCTGGATATTCTGTTCTTCTCTTATTCTATATCTTTGCCATTAGTTCACATGCAGGGTGGGGGCCAGCAGGGGAGTGTGTTGGATTTTCAAATAATAACACTGTGGGGGGGGGGGATTAAAGGAAGTTACTACTTCATCCATAATACAACAGCCCCTTTCCCTTTAATTTAAGACAATCTAGTTTATCCACTTCCAGTTAGAATCAATTATGTATGCCTCCTTATATGAAAAAAGAAGAATCTGAAATTTTGTTTCAAACTCCCTGTGCAAACTCGGGGATTAATTAGATTATTCATGGAATGTGAACTAGAATGGAATAAAGTGTCCCTCCTTTTTGATAATCTATTCAGACTAATGGTTTTAATGATGGAGATTTTGATTGTATTTGCTTCTCTTTCCAAATCTTTTGGGGCAAATAGTTGTTAAGAGGAAACATTGTAAGCATCACAAAGCGAAAACTTGTCAATAGTTCTGTGATTCCTTCCAATGTTCTGCAACCAGAACCTCCACGTTTTTCCACCATTAGTACCTGGTTCCTGTGTACTCATTTTTATGTGACAAGTTTTTATGTGACAAGATCTTATTCAACATAGGGGCATTCTAGATTGGCAGGGAAGTGTGACATGAAGTTGCCTTTTCCTTAATGCTTAGCAGCTGCACCGCAGCCTTTAGATGGAGCTGCACTGTTCTGCAGTTTTTAAAAAAGAAGCTGGGAAAACAGCACCTTTTTAAAGGCGCTTCTTCTCCCCTAAAACGCAAAAAAAAGCATTTTCATGGCACACTTTCCCTTTTTCTCATCTAAAGGCTAGAGTTTCATGCAGCCATGAACACACTTCTTTTTGCCAATCTAGAAAGCCCTATAGACAAATTAAATATTACATATTACAGACAGGCAAAAAGCGCTGTCCTGGGACTGAAATTAGGGCTGGGGAGCATGGAGTGTCCGCACACTCTGCGCTCTCTCGGCGCCATTTTGGGCACACACGTCCAAATGGAGCATGCACCAATGATGTGTCTTGTGTGCCCTGTCTAAGTGGCGTGGCGCACAAAAGATGTCACTGCACCGCGCCAGTCCAGGGCGCTAATGGCTCCTTTTCAGCAGCTAGTCATTGCCAGTACCATGCGGTCGCCACGGCGATGATGCAGGGCAGAAAGGGGTGGCATCTCGTCGCTCCTTCCTGCCTGTCTGTACAGGGCCAATGTTAGCATCAATAATTATTACAGTATGTAGTTACTGAGAAAAAATGTACCGTTTTGCCGCATGTGAGGTGTGTTTGCTTGTAAGTGTGTTCAGAACACTTAGTATTCTCTTGCTGGCAAATTTTTATCCAGTAAATGCTTCTAACCATAGGTGCCATATCTACAGGTCACGACGACTCTTAGTATTCAATTTCCTGTGGAGTCAATCTGTCCTGTCTGTCAGTCTGCCTTAATGCGTGCAGCCTCTATGTTTAACAGAAGAGTAGTTTGTATTGTTTTCTGCACAAAAAAATAATCTGGGCTCAAATTATGACATAAAAGAAGAGGGTAGCAACAGAGACTAATGTCTTTATTGTACAAAGTCGTCTGGTTACAGAAGACAGTATCTCTGCATGCACAAATAATGATGTAAATCAGAAAGAGTTCATGACAAGAAAGATAAGTCTCTTCGAAAATACTTTAAAAGCTACAAATCCAAACTGTGCACACATGAGGCACTGTACAGTAAAATGCTAACATGTCTACTGTGGAATAAACAAAGTAGGAGGCAGCCTTAAGGATGTGTGCCCTCCTTTACAAACCTAAATGCATTTCCTTACATGTAATTCTGCGAAATATATCTGGGACTTGTGCTCACCATACAGACTTTATTTTCATGCCCCATATTGCCACAGGCACATGCAATTTGCTTGCTTACAACACAATCCTATACAAGTGTGCTCAGAAGTATGCCTTAATAATTTCTGTGAGGCTTACTCCTAGATAAACAGATTGCAGCCTTTGACATTGGCTACTACAGTGTAATTTCCATGGGTCTGCCTTTGAAGAACATCCAAGACTGCAATTATGACAGTGCAGCACTATAAGGAAAGATGCTGATGGGAACTCAGGGCCCAAACAGACAGGCCAAAATAAAGCTGCTTTGGGTCACTTTGGAGGTATACTGTTTGAATGACACACACATCTTAAGAAGCCAGAAGGTGTGCCAAAGCTGCACTCCAGTTCTTAGGAGGCTTCCAGCCTCTTAGGACACATGCATCATTTAAACAGCATATCTCCAAAGTGACCTGAAGCAGCTTTATTTTGGCCTGTCTCTTTGAGCCCTTAGTCATGTTACACAGTACTGTGTTAACTGGTACCTAGTATTCCAAGCTCAGTTCAAGATACTGGCTTAAAGCCTGAAATACTGTAGTTCAAGTCTAGATTGTGTGAAGGACTGCCTCTGTCCTCATGAACTTAATCTTCTCAATAAATCTTAAACCTTTCCCAATTCAACATTTTCAGTATAATTCAGGATAAGGGAGACAATTCTCTGTAGATGAAGGTAGGTTGGTAGAAGGTTTGGGGAGGATTAAGTGGTGCAGTCATAGGAGTTAACATACAATTAGATGAGATGGCTGCATATTCTCTTTCCCTTTGAAACTGCATTTGAAAGTTTTGAGCAGTTTGGTCTGTGAAGCCACGCATATTGACAATTACCAGATGAACATGCAGCATCATGTAGTAGTATTGTGTAGAGCAAATATGTGTCTGATTTGGAGCCAAATTTGGGGTTTTAAAGGCCACCTGATTTAAATGTAAGGAGAATAACTCCATATCTCTGAAGGTAAATCTTATTCATGCCCAGCCCCACAAACAGAATTTCACCATCTCATCTCCACAGGAGAAAAACAAAGCCCACAGAAGTGAGGAAGAGACCTACACCCTGCTTATCAGTCCTTCAGTATTCATGATTAAAATTAGACTTCACATCACCTAGCGCATTTTTGTGTAAGTGATAGTTTGTTTTCAGGTAGACTGACCATATTTCCTTGAGGAAAAAGTGGGACATTGGGATGGCAAAAATAGGATGGGGTTATGTAACATTCCATATTAATGAAAAAGTAAGATGGTAAGTTTAGTTACATTAATCGATTGAGCTAACAATTATTCTTCAGTAACAGATGTATAGGGGGACTGTATTTCATCACAATCATACTATAACTATTTCTCTGATGAATAAACTCACGCAGCAAACAACCACAGTTTCAAAGAGGGGTCCTCAAACCATTTTTGTAACATAGTTTTTCTTGAAAACGGGACAAAATTGACATTCACAGTAAAATGATGGGATGGTGTGGAAAAATGAAAAAACAACAGCAAGAGTACTGTCCCATTTAAAATGGTGCGTATGGTCAGCTTATTTGTAGGTTTTTTTATAAAAAAAATGCAGATCACTGAACCTATTTCAGGTAAGGATAAAAAAGGAGGAAAAGCACTGGCATCTTAAATCTATTTACCATGAAAAACCTCATGTATCTTAACCAGGCTGACATTCTTTATTTCCATTTTAGAAGACAAGCAACCATACAGTATATCCTGCATACAATTAATAGTCTTTCACTGATGTATTTTTTGTAGAATGAGAGATTGTGTACTGGTCAAGAATACCTTTCTCTCCTCAGATTATCAGATTAAATTCCAATCAGCAGAGCAGATATATGTGTACCCAGTATTTGTATATGACATTACCATCTGTACCTACTCCAGCTTTGATTAGTCCAAGTACTTAGTGACATGAAAGTGTAAGCCACCATGGAAAGACTGTACCCTTGAAACTTTGCTATGTCTTAAAAATAGAGGTCTAAAAAGAAGTGGTGCTATCACCATGGCATTACCTTTCTGTAGTGGCAGGATAGTGTGCTCCTGTGAGCCAAGAGACTATGGTAGAAACGCAGAATCATAGAATCATAGACTCACAGAGTTGGAAGAGACCACAAGGACCATCCAGTCCAACCCCCTGCCACGCAGGAACTCTCCATCAAAGCATCCCCGACAGATGGCCATCCAGCCTCTGCTTAAAGACCTCCAAAGAAGGAGACTCCACTACACTCAGAGGGAGTGTGTTCCACTGTTGAACAGCCCTTACTGTCAGGAAGCTCCTCCTAATGTTGAGGTGGAATCTCTTATCCTGGAGCTTGCATCCATTGTTCCAGGTCCTGTTCTCTGGAGCAGCAGAAAACAAGCTTACTCCCTCCTCAATGTGACATCCCTTCAAGTATTTAAACAGGGCTATCATATCACCTCTCAACCTTCTCTTCTCCAGGCTAAACATCCCCAGCTCCCTAAGTCGTTCCTCATAGGGCATGGTTTCCAGACCCTTCACCATTTTAGTCGCCCTCCTTTGGACACACTCCAGTTTCTCTACATCCTTTTTGAATTGTGGTGCCCAGAACTGGACACAGTATTCCAAGTGGGGCCTGACCAAAGCAGAATAGAGTGGCACTATTACTTCCCTTGATCTAGAAACTTATACTTCTATTGATGTAGCCTAAAATTGCATTGGCCTTTTTAGCTGCTGCATCGCACTGTTGACTCATGTTCAGCTTGTGGTCTACTTGGACTCCTAGATCCTTTTCACATGTTGTATCATTCAGCCAGGTATCCCCCATCCTGTATCTGTTCATTTCATTTTTCCTCCCTAAGTGCAGAACCTTACATTTCTCTGTGTTGAATTTCATTTTGTTAGCTTTGGCCCAGCTTTCTAGTCTATTCAGGTCATTTTGAATGTTGATCCTGTCCTCTGGAGTATTAGCTACTCCTCCTAATTTGGTGTCGTCTGCAAATTTGATAACCAGGCCCTCAATACTGTCATCCAAGTCAATAATAAAGATATTGAATAGCAGTGGGCCCAGGAGAGAACCCTGTGGGACCCCACTTGTCACTTCTCTCCAGGGTGAAAAGGAACCATTGTTGAGCACCCTTTGGGTTTGGTCAGTCAACCAGTTACAAATCCATGTAACGGTTACCTTGTCTAGTCCACATTTTGCAAGCTTGTTTGCAAGAATGTCATGGGGAACTTTGTAAAAGGCCTTACTGAAATCAAGATATACTATATCCACAGCATTCCCTTCATCTACCAAGTTGGTAATTTTATCAAAAAAAGAGATCAGGTTTGCTTGGCATGACTTGTTTCTCTGAAACCCATGTTGGCTTTTTGTGATGATGGAATTATCTTCTAGATATCCGCAGACTCTCTGTTTTATAATCTGTTCCAGAATCATTCCTGGAACTGATGTCAGACTAACTGGGCAATAATTGTTGCAATCCTCTTTTTCCCCCTTTTTGAAGATGGGCACAACGTTTGCCCTGCTCCAGTCTGCTGGGATTTCTCCTGTTCTCCAGGATTTCTCAAAGATTATTGCCAATGGTTCCAATATTACATTTGCCACTTCTTTTAATACCCTTGGATGTAGTTCATCTGGTTCTGGACACATTTATTTATTTATTTATTTATTTATGGTATTTATATCCCGCCCTTCAGCCCTAAAGGTTCTCAGAGCGGCTTACAATTATTATTTTAATTAGATGGTTCCCTGCCCTCAGGCTTACAATCTAAAAAGACACGACACAAAAGGAGAAGGGAATGGTGGTGGGGAAGGGAATCAGGTCCAGCAATTCTTCTCTCCCTCTGAGGCCTGGACCAAGGCAGATGGACAGCAGGGAGGGTTCTTCTTCTTAACTGAGGCCAGGCCCGATGGCATTGAGCCTGTCTTTTCACTCCCTTCAAGCCAGAGGATGACAGTTGGCAAGGAGGGAGGGCTCTTCTTCTTCTGACCTGATGGTCTTGGGCTGTCCCTTCACTCCCTCCAAGCCAGAAGATGACAGTTGGCAAGGAGGGAGGGGCTTATTCAGGCCCGATAGCTTTGGGCCTGTCCTTTCACTCCCTCTAAGCCAGAAGATGACAGATGACAAGGAGGGAGGGCTCTTCTTCTTCTGGCCCGATGGTGTTAGGCCTGTCCTTTCCCTCCTTCCAAGCCAGAAGATGACAGTTGGCAAGGAGCAAGGGCTCTTCTTCTTCTGGCCCAATGGTGTTAGGCCTGTCCTTTCACTCCCTCCAAGCCAGAAGATGACAGTTGGCAAGGAGGGAGGGCTCTTCTTCTTCTGGCCCGATGGTGTTAGGCCTGTCCTTTCCCTCCTTCCAAGCCAGAAGATGACAGTTGGCAAGGAGGGAGGGCTCTTCTTCTTCTGGCCCGATGGTGTTAGGCCTGTCCTTTCCCTCCTTCCAAGCCAGAAGATGACAGTTGGCAAGGAGGGAGAGCTCTTCTTGAATATAGTTGAATATATTTCATTTCTAAATTTATATACTTCTCCATAGTCCTGTTCCCAGAGTAACAATTTCATTCATTTAGATTCACCAGTTATTCCTGTACGATCTCTTTACTTATTCTGTGCTGAAATTCCCCTATTCTGTCTTCTTCCCCATCATCCTTAGGTTGAGCACCCTTTGCCTTTTCTGAGAAGACTGAAGCAAAGAAGGTGTTGAGTAATTCCGCCTTTTCTCTGTCCCCTGTTAGCATTTTGCCATCTTCTGCATGCAGTGGCCCTACTGTTTCCTTCTTCTTCCTTTTGCTGTGGACATACCCAAAAAAGCCCTTTTTATTGTTCTTAACCTCTCAAGCAAGCCTGAGTTCATTTTGCGCTTTAGTTTTTCTGACTTTACCCCTACATGTGCTGGCTATTTGTTTGAATTCTTGTTTGGTGATTTCCCCATTTTTCCATTTCTTATACATGTTCTGTTTAAAACTTAGCTCAGTTGAAAGTTGCTTAGTCATCCATCCTAGTTTCTTGAGACATCTCCCATTTTTCTTCCTCATTGGAACTGTTTCAAATTGTGCATTCAGTATCTCCCTTTTGAGGAACTCCCATTCGTCTTGAACTCCCTTCTCTTTTAGTGTACCTGACCATGGGATCACTCCTAATATTTCTCTAAGTTTATTGAAATCAGCTCTCCTAAAGTCTAGAATTTGTGTCCGACTATGCCTAGCTTCTCCTTTCCACTGTATAACAAACTCCAGGAGAACATGGTCACTCCCACCTAAGAATCCCACCACTTGTACCCCATCAACTAAGTCTTCCCTGTTGATTAAGATCAGATCCAAAACAGCTGACTCCCTTGTTGCCTCTTCCACCTTTTGCACAATGAAATTGTCTTCCAAGCAAGTGAGGAATTTGCTAGACCTTGATTATTTGGCAGAATTTGAATTCCAGCAAATGTCAGGATAGCTGAAGTCACCCATTACTACTATATTTCTCCTATCTGAATGTGTGGTCATCTGTTCTAGAAAGGCATCATCCAATTCCTCCGTCTGACTTGGAGGTCTGTAGTAGACTCCCACAGTAACATCCCCGTTGTTTCCCTCTCCTTTAATTTTATCCAGATGCTCTCCACTTGGCTTCCAGTATTGATGTTCTGGATCTCTTCACTGGTGTAAATATCTCTCACATATAATGCTATTCCTCCTTTCTTGTTTGGCCTCTTTTTCTTAAAAAGTTTATACCCCTCTTTTTCTACATTCCAATGTAGGTAGTACATATAGGTAGTGCTACTGCTAGTAGGGTCTCCTTCATAAGACAGGCTTTTGCTAAGGAACCAGTATAAATGTGCCAAACAACTACTGATCCGCAGAGTAGTATGAAATGACTCTGATCTCTCAGAGACAAAAACTTTAGCTAACTGTTGGCACTGCACAGGAGGAAGCACTGATAAATTACCTCTGAATTACCATGAAAACCTTATAGTGAGATAATCCAAAATGAATAAAGTAATAGTCCTGGAAGATGAGACCCCTAGGTCAGAAGGCACTCAAACAACTATTGGGGAGGAGCAGAGGATAAATCATGCTGCATCTTACAATGCAACTGGACTCAACAGGGTATCTCTCATTTGTAGGATTTCCATAAATTGGAGCCAGTTTGATGGCAATTAACAATAACAACAAAACAAAGTGGTAACAAACTATCCCTATGGTAGCCATTATAACAGTGCTTACAAAATACATGGCTTTAATTGAGCAGCCTTGTATTGCAGATGGTGTAGAAATCACATGGCCTAAAAATCATCATACATCTAAGTCCAATTGTTATTCTGTTGTTCTGTGTTTTAAATTGTTCAGCTGATTTTGGAGTAAACCCAGAGAGCTTACAATATGTTGTAAGATAGAAATATTATAAATAAAATAGTTTTCAGCCAGTAAGTGTTGACTTACCAAATTCTTATTCGTCCATAGGGTGTATTCTAATTGGGACTAACAGCTGAGCCATGGACTTGAACAATTAATCTAAAACATTTATGGAAGGCTTAAACCATGCTTTGTTCAAGCACCCAAGTCAAGCAATGAAGAATAGCATTGAAATAAAACTGTGTTTTGGAAACTGATTCATTTTGCACGTGTATATTCATTTTGCACTGAATTTATTTAATTCTGCTAGCTGTTTAGACTACAGTGATTGGGCGAGGAGGGTAGTTTTGGTGCTTGTTTTTCATGAAAGAGTCAGAAACATGGTTCTTTCTTGGATTCCCGTTTCTATGTATTTTCATTTACTTTTTCATAGCTGTTCTGTTTCTTTACATATAATTCACTGAAGGCAAGAAAATTGCTTCCCCCAAAAATGATATATTGGCAGGGAGAAAGGTAGTACAGCAGTTTGGAAGAATTCCCTGCTCCTGGCTCATTCACAGGGAATTGCATATGTCTGCCATGGTCTTCAGTACCAATTGAAGCTTCTGTTGGATGCTGGACTGTGCTAAGTATACTGTTCTGGCCAATATGCCTCTACCACCATTTGAGGTCAATGTTAACACAGTGATGGGTCTGTCCCTCACATGGGGCTGCTGTGCTATACACTTTCTCTTCCCAGTCTCCACTGGCAGGGGTATTTGGCATTAAGACCATGCTGAGGATTCATCCATTCTCTTTCTCCCAGGCCATATAATGTGATGAGAGCACATTTATTCCCCCCCCCCCCCCATTTACTAACTATGATATTTTCTTGTATTATGAATTTTATACGTGTAGTCATACTGGTTAGCCCTGAGTATAGTGAGACTCTTTCTTTCTTCCTCTTTGCTAAATGACACTGCCAAATAAAATCTTCTTTGAAAATGCCCAAATTGCGTGTGTTCTGTGAGCTGGCATTTATGAAACATTCCAGAGACCTTTTGTTTAAACCCATAAAATCTGTTAAAGCAAATTTCATACATTTCCATTAAGGAGACAAATTACTTCTTCTTATAGACAAGGATCAAATGCATCAGAGAGAGTGGGGATGCCATCATAATGATAGGAGGTGGGCTATGGCGGGGGGAGAATTGATGGGACACTTCCAGTTCAGAGATTTCAGTGCATTTCATTTGTGCTGGAAATAACATAAATGATGTAACCTTCACCTCCCAGTTGCAAAGTTATCAGGCAAGGCAGCCACCGCTAGAGACATCATATTTCTGGCGTTAAGGTGACTAGCAGGCTATTTCCTTCCATTCCTTTCCTCCAGAAAAATCTTTCAAAATTTTATTGTAATATATTGGAGAGGAAGGAGGGAGCCTGCATAATGCTGCCGATGACAAAGCCTCAGCAAGCAGCCCCTCTCAGAGGATTATTGCCGTTCTATCTTTGTGCTGATTGAAATCCAAGATGTTTATATCAAAGCCATTATGAGACCCTGGCAAATGCCTTTCTGCCCCACTGGAAATGTAATCTTTCTGTTGAACACTTTTATTCCAAGTGAATTTCATCTGTAATAGGAATGGACAGTTTTGCATTTGAATCAAGTAAGGTCACTGCTTTGCATAAGATGATGTGGCATATACTCTGCTTGCCTTCAGATGAAATTGATCCTTGACTAGGTTGAATGCAATAGATGGCAGTAAATATTGGGAGGTAATTAGGTGGGTTTTTTTTTAAACCATCTTGGTGAATGGAAAGTGGAGGTGAGTTGCTATGCTTTCTCAAACTCACTGCTAGGTTTAGCTAAAAAAAAACAACAAAAAACCCTACACCAACCCAAATAATTTCAGTATAACTATTCCTAAAATGGCCTTAAATTCATGCTGCCAAATATACAGCTATATTGATGTAATCCTTGGGTCTTGGAAATAAAATCAGAATATTTGACAGTGTATGCCTCCAAAGAACAATGAAAAAAGCTGATATAGCAAAGCATCTTTGAATTGCTTCATGATACCAGCTAGAAAGGGGTTAATATCAGTCAAGTCCCAGATCTTAAACTTCAACTCTGAAGGGAAAGCACCTGGATTCTCAAAAGTCTCCTTTGCTCCAGTATCCAAAATGATGTTCACATCCTGCAGGAGTTCACTTGGAGACTGCTTGCTGATACTTCTCTTCCATCTCCTTACTGCTTTCTCTTTTGGATGGATGTTGTTTTTGTCTTTGTGTGTGATGAGTTAATATGTAATTTCGTGCATTTTCAAATTCGCCCCACTTTCTTTTCTTTTGGGATGGTGATACATTCCTCTCGTATGAAAAAGTCCTTGGACTGCTGGGAGTTGTGGTCTAACAGACTTTGGAAGGCCATATGATGTTTACCTTGATAGAAAGAATACCAAACTACAGAAAGGGTTATATGTGAAATACTTTAACTTGAATGCTTTAAATCCCTGGTTTAAATAAAGTAGAAAGTTTACAATTAATGTAACTAGAAACACATTTATTTCAAATTATGTCCTGCTTGTCACCTAATGGTCCAAGCAGCTAATGACAATTAAAACATGAAGTGACTATCAATAAAGGTATCATAATGCAGTAATAAAGTCATCAGTAACATGATATAGCAGTGCTGTGCAAATTGTGGCCGATCAAATTTCAACTGCTTGAATGGTGGTCCCAAAAAAATATTGGTAGGGCAACAATTTTCCCAGCCCAGCTGTAAAAATATATAGAAAAGGTCAGCAGATGGTTCAATATGCAAAAGTACTTAATATCAGTGTAATAAGCTCTTGACATAATTACAGTATCAATTTTGTGTAGATATATCTTGCATCAAGATGCATGTAAAATGTCTCAATTTTAAAAGTGCCTATTAATTCAAATATACTTACACAAGTACAAAATATTACTTATAGTGCAACTTTAAAACTGCCTGGAGTTTTTCCAGAGTGTTTCCAGAGCTTATGCCTGGCAACTGATAGTATGTGAACTAGGAGGCAGAGGATTATACTCTTCCATTTTCTCCCCCAATATATACCAAGGGCATCCTTATCACAGCAGTAGAATGCAAAATCAGGGAAGATGTGAAAACACAAGTTTTAAAGCAGATGGATGAACTCTAAGTCCACAGTTAGACCACGTGTCAAGTCGCAATATCCAATCTATTTCTTTTTTAAGCAGGGTCCTCTCATTCTGGGGGGAAAAGTTTCACAAGAACCCAAAAGTGCAGATTCCTAAAAGAGTGATTGCATTCCAGAAAACAGTCAACCAAAGGGACACCTGGTCTTCTGTTCCTGATATTGCTAAAAATGTTCCTCTATATGGATTTTTAAGACTCTAGACCCACCTCCACCCCCCAAAAATATATATTTTGTTGCAGGGAAACCCAATGGCATATATCACATATGCACTGCTAAAAGCTGAAAACTGTTTTCGGTTGCATGTATTTTCATTATAATTCACAAAATCTGTTACCGTGAGTGTGATCTTACAAAATGTACAACACCAACATGGGTGAGACCCTCTTGGGCATTTGGGGATGGTCCAGTGTTGGGATCGACATGTTGATGTGTTCTGAAATCATTTGTTTATTAATACATCACAAATGCTATGAGTTCCCTTAAAAAGAAATAAGGGGCTTTTCTTGGCACATATGTATGTCCTGCAAGATGTGCCAAGTACTACTCTGCATTTTTTGGGTTATGCTATCATAAGCCAAACACAGTTGATTCTGGAATTAGTTTTTCTTTCCTGTTTTTTTTTTTTTAAAGAAAAGATCAGTGTGGGTTCACTGTGCAGCTCTGTTGAAACTGTTGTTAATGATGGACTCTGGATAGCCTCTGTCCTATATCCTGTGGCTGAATAATCTTTATTCATCTAAAAGGTCTTCCTGCCTTCTACAGTATCTTTTAATTCTCAACAACTGACTATGGAGTTTATCAGATGGGAGGAATTTCTCTCAATTGCGAAGGGAGCCAATTCGAATTCACATGAATTTGCTAGTTTAGCGAATTCACGTGAATTCCCATTGCATTCGGAATGTGTTCAGAATGACTTCCCATTACCCGAAAATGACCCCCCCCCATTGCCCGAAATTGCGTGAGATGCTTTAATTAGTAATAATGTAAAACCCATGATTGCGTTCAGAATGACTTTCCTTTTGCCCAAAATTGTGTGAGATACTTTAATTCGTAATAACATGAAACCCCATGATTGTGTTCGGATTGCCACTGGATTATACTTCCAATTTCTGACATCTGATAAACTCCTATGACTTGCCCAGGATCACCAGTGGGCTACCATAGCTGAGCAGGGATTTGAAACTTGGTTTTCCAAGAATTGCTCCACTACACCATGCTGGCTCTCCTGAATCCTAATGCTTTGTCCCAAATAGTGTAGCCCCACTGAAAGAATTGTTGATTGGTGAGGCAACATGAAGGTACATCTAGTTGAATCTGACAGGAAGATGCAGACTTAGTGAGATCTGTGCCTCCCTGAAAATATCAGGTTTGAAGTAGGGTGATTGCACTATAAAAGTCACATGTGAAATTTTCATGTCTGCCACTTCCATCTGTGGAAGACATTTGGTATAGTTGAGGAATCTCCCTGGCAAAATCAGAGGGAAGTGATTTTTGCCTATTCCCCTTCAGCTGGCAGCCCCTACCAATCTGATCTAGGAGCTTATCGATTGGCATTTTAAATTGTCTCCAGCTTCCCAGGCTGCAGCCAGGATGTGGGATGGAGGTGGGGATTATTGCACACTAAATTGGCACTGAATCACCAGCAACCATCAGCCTGGGTCCCAGCTGGGTCCAAGCCGTGCTCCACAAGCACTTTTTAGAAGTTAGAAAGCTTTCTGACTTCTAAAAAGTGCTGGTGGAGCATGGCTTGGATCCGGCTGGGACCCAGGATGATGGTGGCCAGTAATTCAGCGGTGATTTAGTGTGCGATAAACCCCACCTCCATCCCACAGCCTGGCTGCAGCCTGGGAGGCTGCAACCGATTTAAAACTCCAATCAATAAGCCCCCCTCCCCGAAAGGTTACCCTCTGAAACAATGTGGGAATTGGCACTATGGGCCGTGGTAGAATGGAAGAATCACCAAAATATGCTCTCTCCCCTTTCTGTTGGTGGGGGCATCCATAGTGAAACTTAGGGTCTTAACACTTATTTCTTGTATAGTAGAAAAATCTTAATACATATATAGTTGTGAAAGAGAGCTGGGGTACAGGCTTTAAGTGCTGCAGCATCTAAACCATTTGATCAGGATTTAAATATTGCCTCTTCCCAAATATTTATTTGTTAAGATGTAGTTAACACCATGGGAATTACAGCTCTGATGATGCGAAACATCCTGGATGCATTATGTTATGAGTATTATTTACAGTATATTTTCATTGTTGGTTAAATTACTTGTCAGTTTTCTGACACAGTAATTAGATTACTCCAGATAAGCTTCACTCAATGAGAAGCAAATGCTCAGGCTGTGATTGCTTATTTAAGCAAATTAGTTTGGACTGAAAATAAAATATTGGCAATAGTTTAGATATAAAATAGCAACGAGTGAGATGCAGAAAAGGCTGTAGTCCTTTGCATAGTTAGTACACAGTAAATCCTATTTAATTTAGGGTGACTTACTTTCAAACAAACAATTTTCTATGTATAACAAAGACACACTGAAAGTCTAGTTATGAAAACTAACAGGAGGCTACAGTGGGATGCTGGCATGTTGCTATGTGCTTATGATGGGCTAGACAAGAATTGCTTGTGAAAGTACAAAATGCCATGAGAATAATATTTTGTGGGATGGGGTGGTTGCTTTTCCATGCATGTGAGCCTGCTCCTTCAACAATAACAGTTTGTAGTCCACAGTTTGTGGACTGTGATAATCTTTGTTCAGTTGTTAATATGGCCCCTGGTGTCAGTGGAGGGATCATAGAAGTAATGTTTTGCTAACCTTGGTCACTCAAAATCTTTTTTCCCCCCAGTTGGTTAGGTTTTATGTATAGCTTTTATGGCTGTAGAAGTTAGTTGTCCTCAAGACATAACTGTATGCATGTCTAAGGGATTGTCCACACTGATGAAAAATGCCATATTCACCCCAAAGCCACTGCTGGCAGTCTCCACAACATATGGCTACTTCAAGGGAGGATCTATGGTTTTCAGCCTTAACCAGTAAGCAAAGTCATGGAAAACCTTGGGCTTTCGAGGAAACCCAAAAGTGCTTTCAATTCTTTAGGGCATGTGGACATCTGAACTGGGTCCACTTTGACCAATCCCATTGTCTACATGCCAAGAACTGTGCCATCCTCCTTCAGGCCACTGCCACTGCTTTCTCACCAGCAGAGATGCTCCCTGTGAGTGCCTGCTCAATGAACCACTACTTTTGCTGAGGTCAGCATGAGTGATCAACTAGGAAGGAGTAGAGCGACCTCTCCTCCTAGATCATATGGCTGAACACCTTCTGGAAATGTTTCAGCCAGTGATCTAATTGGGGTAGGGGTGGGAGAGATCACATGGCTGGACACCTCCTGGAGATATCCAACCATATGATCTAGGAATGGGGTCACTCCACCCTCTCTTTGTTTATCGCATAGATGATCTGGGGGCACCAGAGAGCATTTTCCTGTTTGAGTCAATGGTACTGTAGTAACAACATACTTGTGACAAGCAACCCAACTAGTCATTTTCTTGACTGTGGTAACAAGTAATGAGCTGTTGGGAGTTCAGAGTAGCAAATAAAACAACTAGTTCCCCTTTTAAAAGTACCATTCCAAGCTCTGCTGAGCTAAAAGGGTGGTGGTGATGATTTTCAATAACAGCCCACTTTGCAGCAGTTTTATCAGAGGTGATGGCATGAAAGTAGTCACTCTGAGGAAAGAGAATCTAGTCTTCTCAACTGCCAAGATGGTTTCACTTGAGTATTACCTCCATCTTCTCCAGGAAGGACAATATAGCTTTGTTGGCCCTTAGTGACATCATCATCATCATCATCATCATCATCACCATCGCCAGCTCTAATTTGCTATGTGCACTGCAACATTATAATTTGAGTTCTCTGTGTGATCCCTGACTGGCTGGTATCACAAAGTAATAATGCCCAGATAAGAAAAATGGCACCAAATGAGGAAACAAGAGCAGTGGATCATTTCAAACTGCTGCCAAAGGAAGGAAAGGCAGAGAGGTGGGAGGGGGGAAGAAAAAGAACAAAAGGAAAAGATGAGGAGATAATTCATGCCCTTTAGAAGCCATCCTTTTGCCTCAGAAATTTTTGAGAACAAATATAAAACAAACTCAGCTGAAATGGTTTACTGGATCTGGCCTTTGGGTTCAAAAATTCAATGAAGAGTGGATTCTAGCAAGGCCTTTGATGAAAAAATACTGTTTTGAGGATTATAAACATGGTATGCCAAAGTGTCAAGTCTTGCTGCTACTGCCAGAAGGAGCCAATTTCCTTTTAGCTCAACAGGGAACCCTACTGATTTCAGATGCCAAGGGCCCTAGTTCAATTTTTTGCTGGAATGGATTCCTCACAAAGAAGGATAATCTTTTGTTTGATGTTTACTCACTTGGATACCTTTCCATATACTGTTTTCACATCAGGCTTTGCAATTTTTTATTTAATCTTTTCCGAATGCATTTATGCATTAGCTGATTTTGCTGCTGCTGCTGCTGCTGCTGCTGCTGAGATACAGGTGAAATATTACTTTCTTTAGAGAGCTCTCTCCTAAGTAGCTGCAATACAATTAACAATTAACTATTCTTGGGCTGATTTTTAAAAACCTATTCCCAGTAAGTCCTCTTTTTTCTTGAGGAGGAAGGTTTGATATGAATGATCACAGGAAAGTGTGGGTGTATGCATGAGGGCTATGTTTTAAGAGAAAACGTGGCAAAGCAGAATACATATCAGCCCTATCGAGTCACACCAAAGACATACAGTATCTAGTCCAGCATTCTGTTCAGATAGTAACCAATATGGAAAGTTTTGAGATATTATTTCCCCTACCTGCCCTTATAAAAAGAATATAGTGAGCTGATATAGGTTGAATCTTCCTTATCTGAAATTCCAAATTCCAAAATCTTCCAAAATCCAAAACTGTGCTCATGGTGATACCTTCAGTGAAATCTTCAATGCACAGAAACTTTGTTTCATGCACAAAATTATTTAAAATACTGTGTTTAGAATGATCTCTGGCTATGTGTATAATGTGTGTACAAAACATAAATAAATTTCATGTTTAGACTTTGCTCTTCAAGATACCCTTTTTTATATATGCAAACACTCCCCCCCCCAATCCAAAATTCTTCTGGTCCCAAGCATTTCAGATAAAGGAGGCTAAACCTGCACAGACTTGTTGATTATGTCAATATTTACTGGACAGAAAGGCTAACATTTACTGGAAAGAAAGTCAGAAGACTTTGAAATAATTTTTGGGTGGGTCAATATAAATAACAATATTCAGTTTGATACCCACTATCACTTTAAGGAGACCCACTTTTTGGCCATCACTATTAGGAAAGAAGGAACAAAATTATGTTAACCCCTCCCCCCCCATAAAAAACTTTCTAATTGAAATACTTATCTAAGGTTTGACAGTTTACACCCCAAAGTTTTGAGAAATAATCTACCGTATATGAGTTCATCAGACGTCAGAAATTGGAAGTAGAATCCAATGGCAATCCGAACGCAATCATGGGGTTTCACGTTATTACGAATTAAAGTATCTCACGCAATTTCGGGCAAAAGCGAAGTCATTCCGAACGCAATCATGGGTTTTACGTTATTACGAATTAAAGCACCTCACACAATTTTGGGCAATGGGGGATCATTTTCGGGTAATGGGAAATCATTCTGAACGCATTCAGAATGCAGTGGGAATTCACGTGAATTCGCTAAACTAGCGAATTCATGTGAATTCGAATTGGCTCCCTTCACAATTGAGAGAAATTCCTCCCGTCTGATAAATTCCATAGCCTCTCTTATGCCCCTTATGCTCTTTTCCAACTCCTATGGATGTTATCACATGGGAGGAATTTCTCTCAATTTTGAAAGAAATGAAAGTGGGACCATTTCGGAATTGAGTAAATTCACTAGTTCAGGGAATTTACGTGATTGCGTATTGACGCCACATCGCGTTTGGAACTGCATGAAATTGCCTCCCAGTGCCCAAAATTGCATGTGATAGTTTTTCATGCAATAACATGAAACCCCACAATTGCGTTCAGGAGGGCTTCCCATTGCCCGAAAATGTGTGTGATCGGCTTTCACGCAATAACGCGAAACCCCATGGTTGCATTCAGATTGCCATTGGATTATACTTCCAATTCCTGTCATGGGATAAACTCCTATGATTCTATATCTTGCCAAGAAAATCCCCTGGTAGGTTTGTCTTTGGGTCACCATATGTCAGAAATGACATGAATGCACAAAACAACATCAAAAATGCAGACCTTAATCTTCCACATTTTGCCATTGCGATTCCCAGAATCCTCTAACCAGCATGCCCAATGATTGGATCTAAGCCTGGATGTTCAGTGGTAATGTCATTTGCAGAATATGAGTGTACTGTATTTGAAAGGGTAGGCATGGAATGAAATCTAGACAAACAAAAGCATCTGGTCCTGAAATGAGAGCAGAAAAATCTCTGAAAGCAAATAGGCAAAGCTAGGGTTAACTCTCTTTTTTTTTTTACAAACTCTCCTGAAAAATGCCGACACAAGAATTGCAACGTGGGAAATGTAAACAGAAGCTGAAGATGATGAAAACTAATTAGCTAAGTCTACTGGAGTCAAATCTTAACATGATGTGTGATTATACATCAAGAGGAGAAACACATTGTTTAGACTACATGTAATTCCAGTAATATGGTAATGAAGCACAGCGTATAATTTCTGACCCAACTAATCCTACTGGGCTTTCATCTTGCTGTTTTTAACAACAAACCATTGGTAGCCTTTTAGTGGTAGGTGACAATACTGTAACAGATACCAGAAGAGCAGTTAAAATATTTAAATACAAATGAAAATCTACAGCAGTGGTTAAGTGGAAAACAAGTACATGCTTCTCTGGCTGAAGAAGTTAGATGTAGAAACATTTTATGCCAGATATTGGCTCTGATTCTGGAACTCTTTCCAGGTATATGGCTCCTCAATAAATCAATAGCAGCTGAAAATATGATTTGAGTACAAGATGATGATGATGATGATGATGATGATGATGGGACATTAATTCAATTCAAACCCTACAGGGTTTAATACACTAAGTGCTCATTACTTTAGGATGTAATTCACATTTGTTCTGGTCATATAGGAAATAAAACCTGCTTCAAATGCTATAGTCTGGGGAGAGATAACTTTCTGGGAACCAGTGGCATCACCAAGCTGGGTGACACCTAGTTGGGGGGGGGGGGTTGCCAAGGGGAACAGTGGTGATGTGTTGCCCTGCCCTTCTGCTGCCTTGCTCACCTGCTGCCCACCACCACCCTCGCTGCTGCTGCCTTGGTCTCCTCCTCAGGGAGGGAGCAGTGGTGGCAGTGAAGCCGCAAGGGGAGCACTCGCCCCTCTGCCACAGCAGGTTGAGGACCTGACCAGGTGTCACCCTCCTCTAAGGTATCACCTGGTATGGTCCGCACTCCCTGAACCCGCCTAGTGATGTCATTGCTGGAAACAATGGCAGAGACACCTCATTCCCCCCCCCCATCCCAAAATATAGGTTATTTTTAAGGTATCTATGGTGTATTTTTGGGCAGAGCCAAGATGTATTCCAAGCAGAAATGTATAAATATATGTAAGGAGGCTCATACATATTGTCTAAGGACTAGCAAAGGTAGGAGCTCAATCTATTTTTACAACTAAACCACAAATAACTTCCCTGGTAAGAATTCAGACACATAGCCTAGATTAAGAAGCTGAGCCCTCCCTCCAGTTCATCTGCCTTAGTCCAGGCCTCAGAGGGAGAGAAGAACTGCTGGACCTGATCCCCTTCCCTACCACCATTCCCTTCTCCATTTGTGTTGTGTCTTTTTAGATTGTAAGCCTGAGGGCAAGGAACTGTCTAATTAAAAATAATAATAATTGTAAGCCGCTCTGAGAGCCTTGAGGGCTGAAGGGCGGGGTATAAATACTGTAAATAAATAAATAGCCAAGTTAGTCTGGATCAGTATGCAAAGAGATCTTGTAGCACATTTGAGAATCACTGTGCAAAAGAAGTTGTAGTGTAAGCTTTTCTAGACCTGGGAGTTTATCACACGGGAGGAATTTCTCTCAATTTTGAATGGAGCCAATTCGAATTCAGGTAAATTCACTAGTTTACCGAATTTACGTGAATTCTAATTGCATTCAGAATGCGTTCAGAATGACTTCTCATGTGTATGTTCTAAAATGGAATCCCTTTGCTTGTCTGACTGAGGACAACAAGGGTTAGATGGAAAGCCTCTCCAGCCCAGTCTCTTAGCTAGCACCTTTACTGAACTCCATTATCTACCATCTGCTAGGTCTGCTAAGAAAACTGATTACACTATTGGAATACTTCCTAGACAAGGTTCTGTCTCTCTCAAGATATGGCCTTGCAGCTGGTAAACAGTGCATTATGCATTTTAAGAATGCCATGGAAAAGAATTACTGGTATAATATTTGGGGTACACAGTGACCAATTTATAATTTCTCTTTTTACTAGCCAATAATGATGTAATAATCTCTCACAAGTGAGCTTTAGTCAGCAAAATGAAACAATATCCTGAGACAGTTTAATATTTTGAAAGCCTTAAGGGTCTTTCATTCCTGAAAACCATTAAGAAAGGATGCCAATTTCGAAGGTAGATGGTTCATCTGGACATGGGCTCTACTTGAACCAAGGATCTGAGCTGCCTGACTTCTCTTTCTGGAGATGTCTCGTTGAAATCTCTATCTTAGCTTTGCTTCTTTCCTGCTGAAATCACTGTCTAGGTAGGCTAGATTTTATTTCACTGAAGGTGAAATGACTATTCCATATGCTCAGAATCCAGGATTCAACACTTTCTGGCTTTCCATCACAAAGGTCCAACCAAACAGTTCTTCCAGACTGCAGAAATAAATGAATTTGATACCACTTTAACTGCCATGGCTCCATCCTGTGGAAGCCTGGGGTCTGTAGTTTGGGGAAATATTCATCCTAGTCTGTAAGAGAGCTCTGGTGCCACACTCTCAGGATTCTGGAGGACAACGTTATGGCAGTTAAAGTGCTGTCAAACTGCTTTATTTCTGCAGTGTGGATTCACCCAGTGAACAGATTATCATCAGAATGACACCACAGCCTACAACAAACTAATCCAAGATGCATTTGCTACTGAACCTACCATACTTCTAGATCCACTGTTTCTTGTTATTGTTTGTTATTTTACTTTTTTGTTGTTGTCTTTATTTATGGTAAACCAATCATATCTTTCTACTGTAACATGAGCCTCATATTTCATCTTCAATAAAGGTACAGGAGAAGAATCTTAACGAAGGGAGGGAGGGAGGTCCAATCAAGGAGAGGTAACTTTTGTCATTTTGGAAATTCATCTTTCAGGGAGTACTTTCCCTGCATGTTGCAGCTCCCCATATCTGCCCCCTCTTTCCCTGGCATATGTGTGTATTAGGGAAAGTATTATATTGTTCCGGCTTTTGAACCCTTCTTTCTTTCTCTCATTTCTCTCTGAGCACCCCTTCAGTTTCACATTGCTTAATTCCACGCTCTTGCAATCTTGAAAGTTTGTTCGAGTTATTATCTTTACATCATAAAGCAACTGTGCCCTATTGGGCATTTTGTGTCTGTTTTTAATATATGGTTGCCTTTTACAAACTCTAGCATAAAAATTGCTATTCCCCAATACAACTATATTGTTTATCTTGATTTCAGTGTGTTCAATCAAATCCCCCTTTTAGGACTTTATCACATGAGCCTTTTAAATCAGAATTAAAGCTGGACAATAGTGGCTTTAGTGATACCTATCACATGATGTCACCTCCAAATCATTGCTGCAGTGCCTCCAAATCATGGTTAGGATACTCCTTTCCATTGAGTGAGAATACCTATCAATAAGCTCCCAGTGACACAGCTGCATTCCCAAGATTTGGCAGTCTTCTCAGACTCCTCCTCACTCCCTCTTCACTTCCCTTTCCCAAACAAGCTGGTTTCCTTCCCTTTCTCACTTCCTTTCCTTTCCTTTCCTCTTTGTTTCACTAAATTGCATTGTCATAATTGCTAAATTGTGTTACAACAACAACAACAAATCATCATCGTCATCACAAAAGGCATGCTGGGGACAGGGTTAAAAGGAACTCCGAAAAAGAGCTGAGGGACAATCAATGACTTAAACATTCACAGTTGCACTATTGAAGAGATGTGAGATATTGAGGGCTCCCACAGTGGTATGTATCCATTTACTTTTGCTAACATGATCATGGCAAGAATGAGGCTCATGCAATAATGTCCTTAGAAAGTTCTGTGTAAATATGGGTTTTTATTCCAATTTGCTTAAGACTGTCTTGACCAAGGTCACAATATCTCTTGTAGCATGTGTACTCAGAACATGTAGGAATTTGTTCATGTGCTCTGAGGCTATACCTGTTAACAAGGAACTGTGGCTTTTACTTAAAATAAGGTTTAGGACTTCCTCCCATATTGTGCCCAAATACCCCAAAATGTGAGAAAACAGAAAGAAACAAAATGGAAGTTTAGCATTTCTATGGACCTGTTAGGAAGTCCTGGAGTTAGAAAATGGTCTTTGGACCATTTGAAGTTGCCCACTCCTGATTTAGGTAAATGTTTTGTGGCTTCTAAAGTGAGAGTTGCATGGTTATCCATGAAAACAGACAGGCGTCAAAATACAGTCATCCCTCCCAGTTCGCATGGGGATCCATTCCCGACCTCCCTGTGAAATAGAAACATTGTGGATATTCAAGCCCCATTCATTATAATGGTGGCGTGCTCCCACACATGTGCCATTTTGTCCCTCTTGGCTTCCTGTCTGCAGAAACTCAAAACCATGAATGGGAAGTCCGCAAACAGGGAGGGATAAGTGTATTTTCATTACTAGTCATACAATATGAACATGTCAATAAAAACACCTTTGCTATAGCTAGCGTGCAGAAAAAAGGACATAAATTAAAATAAATAAATTTGCAAAAAACAAAAGTAAAGTTTTGGAACGTATACAATCCTGCTCATCCAATACATTTAAGATTTTATTATACAGAAGCAATTAAAGTGAAGATTATGTGCTGAAGTCCACCTTCTACTGTATACCCCCATAATTTTGTAACTGAAGCCAATTGCTCCAGATCTAAATTTTAAGAATAATTATCTTCAAACTACTTATTATGTTCTTTCAGCACTGACCTCTGTGTTTTCTCTTGTGTTATTTGAGAAAATGTGTCTTCTGAGTGGCTAAGTTTAATTTGTATGATAACTACTATTGCAAGATAGGTATCAAATTTATGCAGACCTTGCTGTAGCTACAATTAATGGCTACATTACATGCTTCAACCTAAAGGTGAACTTTAAGATTGACCTCTTTTTTCTTTTGCACATTTAAAAGAAGTAGTTTACTGAAAAACTGAATGCAATCATGGGGTTTCGCGCGATTGCGTGATTTCTCATTACATGCAATTCCTGGTTTTTGCGAACGAAATGGGAGTTTCCACGTAATTGCGTGAAAGGTTATTATATGCTTTTGCTTGATGTGCGAATGTGGTTCGAACGCAATCAGAACATAAGCAAATTCGGTGAACTAGCGGACTTACAATTCCTATTCCCTGGCAATTTCATTTCGCTTTTTTGGGGTGTGATAGGCATTTCTGTTCATCCCCAATTTCGCCATCTTTACTACAATTCCCATGATCCTTCATGGCACTGGCTTTTCCTTTTTACTTCCTGTAGTCCCCAAAATGTTTTGCCATGCATGAACAGGTGGCCAGAGGAGGGAGCACTTTTACGCTCATCTAGTGCCAGCTTTACCCTCATCTTTTTCCGTGATTCCTGCCTTCCAACAGTTGCCATAGCAATGCCTCCTTCACTTGCCCAGTAAAGATGAGGTCCCCAAGGGCTATCCAAACAGACCCCCCATCTGCCCTGGTTCCCATTCATTCCATAGAATTCATGCATGGCACCACTTGTCCGGGTAGATAAGAATTGGCACTGTTACAGTGATTTCAAGATGACACTCACGTCATGGGGCATGGGGTCCTGAGAGTCTTCTATTCTGACCCATAACATGCAGCATGCTTTGATGGGGAATTCCTGCATGGCACACCAACATCTCAGCGCACATGGGGCTTTGGGCACTGGTCCAACATGGAGGATGCCTTGATGGGGAATTCCTGCATGGCATGGCATACCAACATCTCAGGGCGCATGAGGTTTAGGACGCGGGGCCACCATGGAGGATGCTTTGATGGGGAATTCCTGCATGGCACACCAACATCTCAGCGCGCATGCGACTTAGGGCGCGGGGCCAAGCTTTCAGCTGGTGGCAGGCTTTCACATGAAAAGGAGCAAGAAGTAAGTACAGCAAGTAGAAGCTTTCAGCTGGTTGCAGGCTTTCACGTGAAAAGGAGCAAAAGGCTAGTACTGCAAGTAAATACCCAAACTCAATGACCTGGAAGCACATGAGGTCACCATGGCATCGGTTGAGAAGTGGGCATGCGCAGGAGAGCAATTTCGCATTTAGAAATCTACTGGTGTAATAAAATATTCTTGAATGCGTTTGTTTTGGGTTTGAAATAAACAGAAAATGTATAATAAGCTTTCGCGCAATCGTGTGAATTGCGAATCCATAGCGCAATTTACTTTCACGAAATAACCTAGTCATGTCATTGTGTGATGCACTTTCACGCAATCACGTGAAATTCCGAATTGAATACGAAAATTACTATTGCAAAATTTAGAGAAATTCCTCACATGTGATAAACTCCTGGCACTTCTCCATGTATTGACTCATTCTTTGGCTATTGATTTGATAGGACTGTTCTAGTCGGGAACTAACCAACAGGTCTCAGGCTATATCCAAACGGTTTCTCTTTCTCAAACGAAATACTATTACATACTCAAAGATTATGCCAGATGACCATCCATGGAGAATCACTTTCAAAAGAAGTAATTGCAGAGACATAAATATGGAGTGAAGCATTTATTTTATAAAGACAGATATGATAGGTTCCCACCTCCCTTGCCCTGCTCTTGGGCTTCTAGGTGAATATAAAGGATGGCCATGAAGGAAGCGGCAGAATGGCTTTGACCCTTTCCTCGTGGCTTCCACATAGATCCAGCTTCTCTCCTTGGAAAGGGAAGGGTCCAGTTGGGGAGACTGGCTGATGCTCTTCCCAGTTTTAATGCTGACCCTCTTCTGGATTAAGATGGTGGGCTGTTTTTTTCACCTGGAAAAGCCAGAACAGAATCAACAGATGAACAGCAGAACCATCAGCTTCCGCCTCTTTGCACCCTCCTGGAAGGGATACTGACCCTATGAAGGTGGGCTTCTCTTCCATTAGAGATCGGTCTATCACTCCACGCATCTCAAGAAGTAGCCCAAGTCTATAAAAGGCTTATGCTACAACTTTTAGGGTGCATCTACACTGTAGAAATAATGCTGTTCAGTGCCACTTCAAGTGCTGTCGCTCCATCCTATGGGATCTGAGGTTTTACAAAGCCTTGAGCCTTCTCTGCCAAAGAGCGCTGCTGCCTCCCAAAACTACAATTCCCAGGATTCTGCAGAATGGTGTCATGGCAGTTAAAGGGCTGTCTAGCTGCATTATTTTTGCCGTGTAGATGCACCCTTGGTCTTTAAGGTGCTACAAGATCCCTTTGCATACTGTTTCTCCCTAGTCTGACTAATAGGGACCAGTGAAAAGCACATTTATTTGGGTAAATTGGGGGGAAGAATAAGCAAATGTCTTATTTGTGTTCTTCTCGTATTGGTTTCAATGGTTTTATTTTACATATATAAAAAAGGAAAGATTAGGCACGGAACACAAAATTAGACTGAATACCGGTCCTGTCCCTTTAATGATTATACAGGAAAAGGGAATTTCATGACTTGTGACCAAGATGCAACACAAACAGCGCCTGCTGAAATCCCTTCTTCTACACAACTACTAAAGACACAGGAGCCCTCTTCAGTTTTCAATTTGGACACAACTATTGTATTCACCCACCCGCTGCCATAAAAATACATCGCAGCCTGATAAAAGTCCAGCTGGAAGGCCCCCAAAATGTAGTTAGTTTCCAGAATCCCTGCAGAACTCATGAACAAAGTAAGAGACAGAAGCATTACCCCGTGGGACTGGTGATGATTTTGTAGGAAGCCACGATGGCAACAGCAGTAGCGAGAATGAAACACACCATAAAAATCCCTGCGACGGTCCTTTGGAGAGACCTTTGGCCTTTCTCTCTCACTTCAAGCCATCTGGAGAGAGAAGGGAAAAAAGCATTTGAGAATC
The DNA here is from genome assembly GCA_034509955.1 of Urosaurus nigricauda. Taxonomy (NCBI): domain Eukaryota; kingdom Metazoa; phylum Chordata; class Lepidosauria; order Squamata; family Phrynosomatidae; genus Urosaurus; species Urosaurus nigricauda. Next base: position 168,284,096 of record JAOEGL010000001.1, on the reverse strand, counting down.
AGGGCATGGACCTGCAAGGTCTTCACGCCATCTTCTCTTAGGACTCTTTCATACAAGGCTAAATTGGAAGTATAATTTAAGGTCAATTCGAATGCAATCATGGGTTTTATGTTATTGCAAATTAACTCTTCGCACGCAAATTCTGGCAAGAGGGAAGCCAATTCGAATGCAATCATGGGTTTTACCTTATTGCGAATTAAAGCTTCGCATGCAAATTCGGGCAGGAGGGGGTTATTTTCGGGTAATGGGAAGTAATTCCGAACGGAGCAGGGGTTCATGTAAATTCGCTAAACAAGCGAATTTACATAAATCCGCATTGGCTCCATTCGGAGTTGGGAGAAATTCCTCCCCGTTTGAAAGAGTCCTTAGGGTTAGGGATTTCGGGCACCGGGAGGCAATTTTGGGCAGTTCTGAACGCAATGCAGTGTCAATACGCAATCAAGTAAACTCGCTGAACGAGCCAATTTACTCAATTCCGAACTGGCCTCACTTCCATTTTTTTCGAAATTGAGAGAGATTCCTCCCATGTGATAAACTCCTGAGTCGATCTTGAGCCCTTTTGCTGGAATTGAACTCACAACCCTATGGTTTTGAGTGAGTGACTGCAGGACAGGCATTGAACCTCTCAGTGCCTCTTTAAGACTTCCCAGTATGGACACTGAAGGCCCTGCAGCAGTCACCTGCAACATCTGTGGGATGTTTGTCTTCTTGCCTACAGATGTGGGGAACTACTCCTGCCCTAAGTGCAAGTTGGTAGCCCTCTTAGAAGAGAAAGTACAGCAGCTAGAGGAGCAGATATCTGCACTCCAGCATCATAGAGAGCAGGAGATTCTCCTGAACAGAACAGGCCAGAATGTCTTGGGTGGGAAACACACAGAGGAAGTTGCTGGGGTGGAGGAGGTCACTGCACATAAAACAGAGGTAGATGCTTGGAGGAAGGTCACACACAGAAGTAAAGAAACCAGGGAACGTTCTGTGAGCTGCTTGCAGCTGCAGAATCGCTTTGAATCTCTCTCTGTTGTCAGAGATGATGGGGAAAAGCAGCAGGGACAGACGTCAGGGACAGAGCAGGGGAGCCTGAGAATAGCACCAAAGGGAACGACCACTGCTAAGCCTCGGAGGAGGTGCGTGGTGGTGGTGGGGAACTCCTTACTGAGGAGTACGGAAGCAGTGATTTGTGGGCCTGACAAGATGTCTCGGGAGGTGTGTTGTCTCCCTGGGGCAAAGATCCATCATGTGACAGAGAGGCTGACAAGACTTGTCAAGCCTACTGATCAATACCCCCTTCTTTTGGTTCATGTGGGAACCAATGATACTGCAAGGCACAGCCTTCAGAATATCAAAAGGGATTATGAGGCTCTGGGAAGGAAGCTGAAAGAGATGAATGCACAGGTTGTCATCTCATCTCTACTCCCGGTAGAAGGGCATGGTCCAGGAAGGGAGAGGAAAATAGCAGCGGTAAATAACTGGCTCCGTAGATGGTGCCGCCAAGAACAGTTTGGATTCTTGGATCATGGGCTGCGGTTCCATGTGGAGGGACTTCTGGCAAGGGATGGGCTTCATCTCACGCCAGTTGGCAAAAACATTTTTGCCAACAGTCTGAAGAATCTGATCAGGAGGGCTTTAAACTGAGTGTTGTGGGGGAGGGAGACAGCATTCTGGAAGGCAAAAGGGATGGAGAGAATAGTCAAAGTGGCATAGAGGGAACAAGGCAAACAGTGAAAGGACCCAAGAGTAGGAAGCAAAAAACCATGCAAAAGCAGCAAGTAAAGAGGACACATGGTCTTAGATGTCTCTACACTAATGCACAAAGTATGGGAAATAAGCAGGATGAACTTGAACTCTTAGCACAACAAGGGAAATATGATATAATAGGCATCACTGAAACCTGGTGGGATGAGTCTCATGATTGGAATGTAGAAATAGAGGGATATAACCTTTTTAAGAGAAACAGGCCAAACAGGAAAGGAGGAGGAATAGCATTATATGTCAGGGATATTTACACCAGTGAAGAGATCCAGGAAGTCAATACTGGAAGCCAGGTGGAGAGCATCTGGATAAAAATTAAAGGAGAGGGAAATAACAGGGATGTTACTGTGGGAGTCTGCTACAGACCCCCAACTCAGGCAGAGGAATTGGATGATGCCTTTCTAGAACAGATGACCACACACTCAGAAAGGAGAGATGTAGTAGTGATGGGGGACTTCAACTATCCGGATATTTGCTGGATGTCAAACTCAGCCAAATCCTCAAGGTCTAGCAAATTCCTCACTTGCCTGGAAGACAATTTCATTGTCCAAAAGGTGGAAGAAGCAACAAGGGGATCAGCCATCTTAGATCTTATCTTAACCAACAGGGAAGACCTAGTGGATGGGGTGCAAGTGGTGGGATCCTTAGGTGGAAGTGACCATGTCCTCCTGGAGTTTGCTATACAGTGGAAAGATGAAGCTAGGCATAGTCAGACACGAATTCTAGACTTTAGGAGAGCTGATTTCAATAAACTTAGAGAAATACTGGGGGTGATCCCATGGTCAAGAATACTAAAAGAGAAGGGAGTTCAAGATGGATGGGAGTTCCTCAAAAGGGAGATACTGAAAGCACAATTTCAGACAGTCCCAATGAAGAAGAAAAATGGGAGATGTCTCAAGAAACCGGTATGGATGACTAAGGAACTTACAACTGAGCTAAGTTTTAAATGGAACATGTATAAAAAATGGAAAAATGGGGAAATCACGAAAGAGGAATTCAAACAAATAGCCAGCACATGTAGGGATAAAGTCAGAAAAGCTAAAGCGCAAAATGAACTCAGGCTTGCTAGAGAGGTTAAGAACAATAAAAAGGGCTTTTTTGGATATGTCCGCAGCAAAAGGAAGAAGAAGGAAATGGTAGGACCACTGCGTGCAGAAGATGGCAAAATACTAACAGGGGACAGAGAAAAGGCAGAATTACTCAACACCTTCTTTGCTTCAGTCTTCTCAGAAAAGGCAAAAGGTGCTCAACCTGAGGACAGTGAAGAAGGGGACAGAGTGGGGGAATTTCAGCACAGAATAAGTAAAGAGACAGTACAGGAATACCTGGTTACTCTAAATGAATACAAATCTCCAGGACCAGATGAACTACATCCAAGGGTATTAAAAGAACTGGCAAAGGTGATATCGGAGCCATTGGCAATAATCTTTGAGAACTCCTGGAGAACAGGAGAAGTCCCAGAAGACTGGAGGAGGGCAAACGTTGTCCCCATCTTCAAAAAGGGAAAAAAAGAGGATCCCAACAATTATCGTCCAGTTAGTCTGACATCAATACCAGGAAAGATTCTAGAGCAGATCATTAAGCAGAGAGTCTGTGAACATTTAGAAGCCAATGCCATAATCACAAAAAGCCAACATGGGTTTCAGAGAAACAAGTCATGCCAAACGAACCTGATCTCTTTTTTTGATAAAATTACCAGCTTGGTAGATGAAGGGAATGCTGTGGATATAGTTTACCTCGATTTCAGTAAGGCCTTTGACAAGGTTCCCCATGACATTCTTGCAAATAAGCTTGCAAAATGTGGGATAGACAAGTTAACTGTTACATGGATTTGTAATTGGTTGAGTGGCCGAACTCAAAGGGTGCTCAACAATGGCTCCTTTTCATCCTGGAGAGAAGTGACCAGTGGGGTCCCACAGGGTTCTGTCCTGGGCCCAGTGCTGTTCAACATCTTTATTAATGATTTGGATGACAGAATTGGGAGCATACTTATCAAATTTGCAGATGACACTAAACTAGGAGGAGTAGCTAATGCCCCAGAGGACAGGATCAAAATTCAAAATGACCTGAATAGACTAGAAAGGTGGGCCGATGCTAACAAGATGAAATTCAACACAGAGAAATGTAAGGTTCTGCACTTAGGGAGGAAAAATGAAATGCACAGATATAAAATGGGGGGACACCTGGCTGAATGAGACCACATGTGAAAGGGATCTAGGAGTCCAAGTAGACCATAAGCTGAACATGAGTCAACAGTGCGATGCGGCAGCTAAAAAGGCCAATGCAATTTTCGGCTGCCTCAATAGAAGTATAGTGTCTAGATCAAGGGAAGTAATAGTGCCACTCTATTCTGCTTTGGTCAGGCCCCACCTGGAATACTGTGTCCAGTTCTGGGCACCACAATTCAAAAAGGATGTGGAGAAACTGGAGCAGGTCCAAAGGAGGGCAACTAAGATGGTAAAGGGACTGGAAACCATGCCCTATGAGGAACGCCTTAGGGAACTGGGGATGTTCAGCCTGGAGAAGAGAAGGTTAAGAGGTGATATGATAGCCCTGTTTAAATATTTGAAGGGATGTCATATTGAGGAAGGAGCAAGCTTGTTTTCTGCTGCTGCAGAGACTAGGACGCGGAATAATGGATATAAATTGCAGGAAAAGAGATTCCACCTCAACATTAGGAGGAACTTCCTGACAGTAAGGGCTGTTCGACAGTGGAACACACTCCCTCGGAGCGTAGTGGAGTCTCCTTCCTTAGGGGTCTTTAAGCAGAGGCTGGATGGCCATCTGTCAGGGATGCTTTGATTTGGAGGTCCTGCATGGCAGGGGGTTGGACTAGATGGCCCTTGTGGTCTCTTCCAACTCTATGATTCTATGATTCTATGAACCACTTCACTCCCAGGGCTCCAAATAAAACCAGCATCATTTTCAAACAGCATCCCTTTTAGAAAATGGGAAAGAGCAAGATTTGTTTTTTATATACATATGTATGTGCTTATATGTGTGTGTGTGTGTGTGTGTGTGTCACCATGGAACCTCCATCTGCCCTTCAAGGCAGAGGAGCAGGGCCAAACCAGAACATGGCAAGAGAGAGAGAGAGAGAGAGAGAGGAAGGGAAGAGAAAGACAAGGAAAGAATGGCTGAGAATGCTTCCATAGGATTCTGTTTCTTGCTCTGGATTCCATCCGGTTGTTCCATCACCATCTGCCTAGTGACCCCAGATGATTCGGAACCAGACACTTGGTTTCTGGCTTGGCTTTCGGTTGGGTCAGAAATCAGGTGTTTTGGGTGTTTCAGGTGTCGCGAAGATGCCGCTTCCTAAGGTGAGTGGTCCCTAAGAGAAGGAAGAGGAGGAAGAGGAGGAGGAGGAGGAGGAGGAGGAGGAGGAGGAGGAGGAGAGGCCAAGGGTAGTTGTGCAACTGGCCATCCCAAATTCTTTGGGTCTCATTTTTCTCTCTCCTTGGCAGTGGTTCAAGAAGAGGAGAGCCAGAGTCTCTGTGGATCCGGGGTCTACTCTGGAAGAAGAGGAAAACTCGGGATCTGCTAACAGGTAAATTTCATCCAAATTGGTCATCTTCTGAAGCTGAGAAAGTGTGTTTCAGGGTGATAGACTTACCAATGGTCTGATCTTTCATGATCCCCCCCACCGCCCCATTTCAGACCTCAAGAGGCAGGGGATAACGTGGGCCCGTCTCATCCCATTACGGAGGAACGACCATCTGAGCCTGTAAGTAAATAACTGGATGACAGTACTTGGAAGCTCCCAGGTTGTTCAGTTGTGTTTTCATTTCCTACCAATGCTCCCCTTTTGCATCCTTGGAGCTAAGTCTCAAGCTTTCTTTCCCTGGAAAAGGCCAGGAATCACTCGCCTGCCTCCCTCCAGGCCTTTGGGGTGGAAACTTCATCTCAGAAGAACCAGGTTGAATGGACTAGTGGGAGGGGGGTTGTTTTGGTGGACCTAATAAATCTATTTCCTTCTTCTAGCAGCAGGGAAGAAAGAGGCAGAAGATCTTCAGCAGATGGAGAAGTAAGCTCCACAGAGGAAAAGGGCCTGCTCCGACTCAGGAGCCAGGATCTTCTGCAATGAGCCAGCAGGAACCAGGGTGCTCAAACCTGTAAGTCCGTCCTTCCTTCCTTCCTTCCTTCCTTTGTGCGCCTTCCAGTCCTTTTGGACCTATGGCCACCATAAAACCTGTCACGGGGTTTTCATTAGGATTGGTCATCTTCTGTGACTTGCAAAGGATTCAGACCCAGAGCTCCAGAGTCGTAGTAAGGTCCCAGAGGCAGATTGAAAGAGGCTTTGCCTCTTCATCCATGGAATGTCTTGCCTTCCCTTTCAGGGTCATAGAAAGTGTTTCATGATCTTTCCCTCTTCCCTTCCCTATTTCAGACCTCAAGACGCAGGGGAGAATGTGGGAGCATCTCATCCCACTGCGGAGGAGAAATCCTCTGAGCCTGTAAGTAAATACCTGGATGACAGCCCCCAGGTTCTTCACTTCTGTTTCCATTTCCTACCAATGCTCCCCTTTTGCATCCTTGGAGCTAAGTCACAAGGTTTCCCTGGAAAAGGCCAGGAATCCCTCGCCTTCCTCCCTCCAGGCCTTTGGGGTGCAAACTTCATCTCAGGAGAACCAGGTTGAATGGACTATGGGGTGGCATGTCTGCCTGGCCATTGCAAGTTCTTTGGTGGACCTAATAAAGATATTTCCCTCTTCTAGCAGCAGGGAAAAAAGAAGCGCAATATCTCCGGCTGGTGGAGAAGTAAGCTCCGCAGAGGAAAAGGGCCAGGGTCTTCTGCAACCAGCCAGCAGGAACCAGGCTGTTCTAACCCGTAAGTCTTTCCTCTCTCTCTCCCTCTTTAATTCTGGTTGTTGTTCTGTGCCTTCAAGTCCTTTCGGACCTATGGCCACCATCAAACCTGTCACAGGGCTTTCATCAGGATTGGTCATCTTCTGTGGAGTTTATCACACGGGAGGAATTTCTCCCAATTTTGAATGGAGCCTATTCGAATTCATGTAAATTCATGTAAATTCATGGATGACAAAGCAAACTTCCTTCCTTCCTTCCTTCCTTCCTTTATTCTTCCTCTGCAATGGGACAATCTGAGTCCATTAGAATAAATGACCCCCCCCCCCCCATGAGTATTTACCTTTTTTGTCTTTGCAGCATCCCTAGAGAGACTCCGGAGAATGGGATATATGGTGCCAATGAGACTTCCAGCTCAGAGATAATTAAATAGGGTCTCCCATTTCTCCTCTTTCTTTGGGTAAGGTAATTAGGATCAGGGCCAACGAAGACCCCCCCCTTGCCCCCTATGTACACTCTTTCACTTATCTCCCCCCTTTTTATAGGATTCAGACGTTGAGAGTGAGGAGGATGAGTGGGATTCCTCATCCGCTTCAGAGAGGTGATTTGTTCTCAACTGGGAGGGGATGAAGGGCAATAGATGCTATTGCTGATGGTGGCCCTGAGTGGCACCTAGAAAGACCCCGTGGTTGCCCAGGTTCAACGGCAATCTGCTGGGCAAAGAGGGACATTTGTCTTGTTTCTCCTCTGACCGTTGAGAAACCATCCCTACCAACTCATGCCCTTCCCTTTCAGTAGATAATAAATAAATAAGTAAAAATCTATTGCTTGCCACTAGAAATCTCACCACTTTTTGCTTCTCCCACAGCTCTCTGGACGAAGAAGAACGTGCCCTCCTCCCTTACAGACCATCCCCTTTTGCATCATTGCAGGTAAGGCACCGAATTCCCTGGGAAAAGACCAAACCTCGCTGTCCTGCCAACCTCCACCAAGAAGGCATTTTTCTCCTCAGGGCACTTGGAGACTCCAGGGCACCTCTTCCATAGACCTACCATGTTTCCTTGAAAATAAGACAGTGTCTTATATTCATTTTTGCCCCCAAAGATGGACTAGGTCTTATTTTCAGAGGATGTCTTATTTTAGGGGAAACAGGGTAAGCGTTGTCTAATTCCCCACCCCTTTTTTTATTGTTCCTGACAGGCAAAATTATCTCTCCATGATGTGTGCAACATGTTCTCCAGTTCCTGCCATGAAAGGGCCAGGGATATTGCAGACAATGTGGCCGAGAACTATATGGAGCTCTTCCTGGAGCATGTCCTGGAAGTAAACGGAGAGTAGGTGGATTGCGTCTCCTCCTCCTCCTCCTCCTCCTCCTCCTCTCGCACCCAGCCCCGGGGTCCTGAGCTTCCCCTTTCTGGGTGTAGGAGCCAATAAGGATGTGTGTTCTCTCTTCTTCCATTTCTCTTGGCAGGGAATGTATTCTTCTAATGATTGCAGTCCTCATCTCACCCAGCTGCGGTCTGGATGCTGTGATCCGCCTGTTGATTCGCACGATTCGTGGGGGATATTGCCCTATTCCTGCTGAGGAGGAAAAACAGCTTGAGATGATGGTAAGGAGATCTCTCCCTCACAAGGCCTGTCCGGATCAGCCGCGAGAGGCATCCTCTCGTTGAGCCCCGAATGTCCTTCTCTCCTCAGGTAATGGCAATCAAAGTACTTGGACTTATCATCTGCTACATCCCGCAAATTGAGCGCTTGGACCAATGGATCCCTGACTTCATTGGCATCTTTTCTAATTTCATGGCAAAGCAAACCTTCTCATCGGAGAAGATTTTGACTGGGGCCCATTGACATTACAGTAAGATGTGTTTCCTCCTTCTTTCTGGGGATGAAATGGTGAGTGGCTTCCATTCCACTCAATGGGTCTAGACATAGGAATACAAATCCTACAAGCTTTTCTGTCACGTAAGAAAGGGGTGACGTGACAATTGTTGTCTCTTCTCTGCAGAGAAACAGCATCTGTCCTTCTGTTCATGAACAGAACATGGGGCATAATGTCCTCCATATTCTCGAAGCACTGTGGCTTTGATTAGGTGAGTTAGAGAATCATTCGTTGGGAGATTGTCCGTTTGAAATGTTACAACATTCTAAAGGGAAGTTGGCCAAGTAAAAACAACAACAACAACAACAACTTCTTTCTCTGTTCCCCTGCTTTCTCTGATTCCCCTCTTCTTTTCCAGGCAAACAATCCAATGTACACGGGACTGAAAGGCCGTCACTTCCAGGAATGCCGAGACCCCAAGGAGAGGTTCCAAGTTAGCAGGAGGAAGCTCTCATGCTGAGCTGAGAAGTCACCAGAAGGCTAGCAGGTCCTTCTTAGGACTCAGGCCATCACTTCCAGGAATGCCGAGACCCCAAGGAGAGGTTCTGAGTTAGCAGGAGGAAACTCTACCTCATGCTGAGCTGAGAAGTCCCAGAAGGCTAGCAGGACCTTCTTAGGACTCAGGCCGTCACGTCCAGGAATACCGAGACCCCAAAGAGAGGTTCCAATTTGCAGGAGGAAACTCTGATGCTGAGCTGAGAAGTTACCAGAAGGCTAGCAGGACCTTCTTAGGATTCAGGCCATCACATCCAGGAATGCCGAGACCCCAAAAGAGGTTCCAAGTTAGCAGGAGGAAACTCTAACTCATGCTGAGTGAAGTCACCAGAAGCCTTGCAAGTCCCTACAAGGACTCTCTGCTGCGTCTGGGGGAGGAGAAAGATGCCATCACATGCAAAGATGTACAGTCATCCCTCCGAATTCGCAGGGTAACCTTTCCAGGACACACCCCCTTGTAAAATTCAGGGATACTCCAGTTGCCCCCCTCCTTCCCTCCATCTTTCACCCCCCCCACCGGGCCTAGTCTGCCCTCGGGGGCTGGGAGGGGGCCTTTCCTCATTCCGGGGAGACTGAGCCACGATGTGGGGGCTGCCAGGACCTGGCATCTCCGCTCCACTGGCCGACCGCCATGCTGACTTCCCTTCCTGCCAGACACGCGCCAGGCCACCTCCAACACGGCCAATGGCTCCTGGCTTTCTTCTGCTCTCTTCCCGTGGTCCTGGCAATGCAGCAGAGATGGGAAGCAACTGGGGAAGCCACCATCTCCCCACCAAACCCGCCATCCCTCTACCTCTCCATCCGAGGCAGAGAGAGGCAGCAATGGGTCATCTAGACCCGCACAACTTGGAAGTATGAAATAACATTGCCGAACTTATTCAGGCCGCAGATAAGTATTAATTAATTGTTAGTAATAAATAATAGGTTTGCAGTCCATCCCTCCCAACACTTTCTTACCCCTCCCTTTCAACATTTCATAGCTGGGAGATGGAAAGAAATTTTAAAGCAGCATTTGGATCTGGACCGTTTTTTAAAAAGCCACTGGCCCAATATGCAATGTCCTCCCTTCTGGTTCTGACATTTGATCACCCTGCTCAAGGCTCCTCCGAGAAAGAGCAGGGCGCAGGAGCATAAGGATGGAATTAATAGTAATCATTTTAATCATTAATAATTATTAGTAGCAATGTGCTTAATTAATAATTAGTAATTAATAATTTAAAGTCTAAGGATTTTATAGCGAACATCCATAGATTTTGGTGGGTTTTTCAGTCTACGTAGCCATGTTTTAGAAGTGTTTATTGCAGACGTTTTGCCAGCATCTTTGGCTGGCATCTTCAGAGAATGCTGGCACGGAAGATCTTTCTCTGAAGAAGTCAGCCACAGATGCCGGCGAAACGTCAGAAACTATAGTAATTCATACTTATTAATTATTAATAAATAATTGGTAATTCATAATTCATTATAATAACGAATTAAAACCTACTTCCAAACCGTGCAGGTCTGGACCAGAGGGTCCACTCCATAGCTCTCTCTCTCTGCCTTGGAGCATGGTTACGATGGAGAGGGAGAAGGATGGGGCGGGGGAGATGCCTTGCAGGAACCTGGCTGGGAGACGCCAGTGTTACAACCTGGGCTCAGGCCCTCCCAGCCGGGTATTCGGTCAGTGGGCAGGGAAGGGGAACTGGGCGAGGGGGTGGAGTGGCCTTGGTCCATAGAAACAAGCGGAGGGCCCAAACAGGCCGAAATAAAGCTGCTTTGGGTCACTTTGGAGGTATGCTGTTTAAATGATGCATGTGTCCTAAGAGTCCGGAAGCTGTGCTAAAGCCATACTCCATCCCTAAGGACTAGAGTGCAGCTTTGGCGCAGCTTCCGGCCTCTTAAGATGCCTTAGGACTGGAGTGTGGCTTTAGCGTGGCTTCCGGCCTGTTAGGACGCATGCATCATTGAAGCAGCATACCTCCAAAGTGACCCGAAGCAGCTTTATTTTGGCCTTTCTGTTTGGGCCCTTGACCAGTACAGACCACTTTGAGTGTCTGTACCTGAGCTTGAAGACCAAGGATAGTTTGGGGATTCTGTTGGTCTACCGTCCACCTTGTTGTCCAGCAGGCTCCCAAACTGAGCTGACACAACTGGACTCAGAGTTGGTGCTGGAGTCACCTAGGCTGCTAGTCCTGGGCCACTTCAACATCCCACTTGAGCCCAGTTTGACAAAACCAGCAAATGCAGCTCAAGGGACCAGTTTCACATCTTCTGTTCCCGAGCAAGGCAACTGAGAGAGCTGTTGCCCTTCAACTCCAAGTAGTTTTGGCTGAAACTACAGTTAGGGCTCCCAGCACTTAGGTCCCAACCCTTAGTAGATCCTCTGGGACAAATTTCCTGCAGACTGGCTGCGGTTACCCAGAGGGCCTTCTCATCTCCCAAACGATGGAATGGCTTCTCGGAAGAGATCCGACACCAATCCCCAATTTGGGCAGCTTTAAAAAGGCTGTCAAGACGGATCTCTTCTGACAAGCCTTCCCTGATTAGCTCACTTTTCCCCATTAATATGGACCCCCAAATAGAATACCCCAGGACTCCCACCGTCCTGTTGCAGTTTTATCATTTTTATAACTGGATGTTTTATTATTGCTATTGTCATTTGGGAATGTTAAGTTGTTGTGTCGGAGGGAGGGATAGAATAATAATAATGATGATGATGATGATGAATTTTATTCTGTATTGTATTTTTTACCCTTTCTATCAGCCTCCTTGATCCAATAGGAGAGGCGGGATATAAACTATTATTATTATTATTATTATTATTATTATGTTGGTTTCCCCAGTTGCTTCCCATCTCTGCCCCATTGCCAGGGCCACAGGACGAGAGGGGAAGCAAGCCGGGAGCCATTGGCTGTGTTGGGGGTGGCGTGGCGTGCGTCTGGCAGGAAGGGAACTCCGCATGGGGGCTGGACGGTGGGGCGCAGATAGCAGGCCTTGGCGGCCCCCACACCCTGGCTCACTCCCCCCGGAATGAGGGAAGGCCCCCTCCCAGCCCCCGAGGCCACGCTAGGCCCGGTGGGGGGGGGGCTGAAAGACGGAGCGAAGGAGGAAGGGAGGGGAGGGCAGGGGGAGGGCAGGGGGGAAAGGAGTGGGGGGAGGCAGCAACTTGGCGGGTAAGCAAAACCGTGAGTCCCAAAACTGCGAATTCGGAGGGACGGCTGTCTTTTGGAGCAGTATGTGCTTTCCATCTCTACCATCAGGATGGCCTGCAGAGCAACCAGCTCCCCAAATGGCCAGCATCTTAGGGTTCAACAGAGGTTTTTGTTCTGAGGTTGGCACCTGTAACCTAAAACCCCCAAAAGGTGGCACTTGCAAGAAGAACAGGAAGAGACTGGAGACAATGTTACCGTCATATTTTTAAATTATTATTTTATTTGTATTGTTTTTCTCTATTTTGTATTGTATTGCTGCATTAATGTATTGTAATGTATTGTATTGATGTATTCGTTATTGTAGAATTTCTTATTTCTTACTGGATTGCATAAAAAAGAACTTCCATGCTCTATAGTCTATATTTCTTCTAAATATACTTCTATATTTACTGCCATAGACTTTGCTGTGGTTTTTCTTCTTCTAACTTGTAAGGTTCTGTGATAGTCTTGGCCTGTCAGGCCTTTGTGTGGCTTGGAGGGAGTTTCTCTTTAGAAAAAGGAGAAAGGCTTCTGGAGGAAAACTCAAAGGAATAGGGTTGGGCTGAGATCTGAAGGGGATCCGATGCTTGATCTCATGATGTTCCCTGGAAAGTTGGAGGAGAAAGTGGCAGAGGCTTCCTGAGGAGGGTCCCAATGGCACAACATCTGGAGGAGGGCTAAGCATCCCCCATCTGGACCTCTTGGATGCCTTTAAGACAGAGCTTCCAAAACTTTGCTCTTCCATTTGTTTTGGACTTCCGCTTGGCCAGGAAATGTGAGAAGCGAGGTCTAAAGCACCCAGAGGACCAACTTCTGCTCGAAAGAGTAGAATTCAAAGATATGGCCCTGTAACCTGTAAAACCAGCATGGAGAGAGATCTTGTAGCACTCTCCCCCTTCCACTTCCCCCCTTTGGACTCAGCTTCTTTCGGTTGCTGCAAACTGAGTCCATAATCTATGGATGCTCAAGCCGTACTAAACAGAGTGGCATAGCTCCATGGTATCCCTTATATAAAATCAAGGCTTGCCTATATATATATTCCCACCAGAAGAAATAAAGGTTCTGCCATGAAAAAGATGCTAAAATTCTGCGCAGTCATCGGGATGAAACAAGAGCTCAGGATGTGACCTAGCAGGTGAAGAAGAGACGGATGGATGGATGGACAGACAGATATTTGGCTGAAAGAAAAGGCCAGCACCGGGCAAGGCAGAAGAAGCAAAACCTGAAATTCTGCAAACAGGAGCAGAAAACACTTGCATTCCCAGCCTGGGTTTCCCAGGAGTCTTGGAAAGCCTCGAAAGGGCAATTTGAAGCAAAACAAACCCTTCATCTGTGCCAATGGTGGGCCACATTCAAGTAAAGCCTGTGCCCTCAAGTCTCCTGTTAGCTTCTGCTGACCCTATGAATTTCATAGGGCTTTCTTTCACAGGCAGGGAATCCTCAAAGGTGGTTTTGACATGGCCTTCCTCTGAAATCGAGCCTAAAGAACCGGATATTCCCAGGTGGTCCTCCTTTTAAGGCCTGACCCAGCTTAGCTTCCAAGACCCCATGGAATCTGGTGCCTTTGGGGTATTTTGGTGCCAGGAGAACTGCACTATTGGAAATTGAATTTTTTTGCAAAAACGGAGGGGGGGGGAATCCCTGCAAAAGCGAATTGGTTTTCAGAAGATGTCTGACATTAAACAAGGCAGAAATTTGGGGGGGGGGGGGGGGGGACGCTGAAAAGCAGATTGTTTTTCAGATGTCATCGGGGTTAATGAACATTAATTCAACATTAACCAGATGGAAAGTCAACAAAATGCACTTGCTTTTTACTTCTGGAAAATCCCGAAAGTAAAAAGGGGCACATTTTGTCGACTTTCTGTCTAGGTTAATGTCATGTTAATGTTTTTTTGTGGAAAGGCTGCATGGTGGAAGCCACCAAAAGTAGGCTTGCTCTCACTGGGCAGGAGATTATGGAAGAGAATTGCACCTTGTCTATTGCACATGTGTCCCTCCCACACATCCCCTATTATTTCAACACTAAGATGCTACACATCTATGGCTCTATGGTAGAACACATCTACCAACAGTTGGATTTAGGTCATTATTTGCAATCTGGGTAGCAGCCTTTTTTGGCCATCTGTACCGGGCCTTAACTTCCCATCTCTTGAAGCACCAGGAGGTCAGCGTGAACTGTGCTGTCTATGAGTATAAAGCTAGAAGGTTTTGAAGAATGACTCCTATGCTAGATCCTCATAGAGTAGACCCAGTGAATCAATGGAGTTTATCACATGACCAATTTTTTTACTGAAAAACCGAACGCAATCATGGGGTTTCGCACGATTGCATGATTTCTCATTACATGCAATTCCTGGTTTTTGCGAACGAAATGGGAGTTTTCATGTAATTGCGTGAAAGGTTATTATATGCTTTTGCTTGATGTGCGAATGTGGTTCGAACACAATCAGAACATAGGCAAGTTCGGTGAACTAGCAGACTTACAATTCCTATTCCCTGGCAATTTCGTATTCATTTCGCTTTTTTGGGGTGTGATAGGCATTTCTGTTCATCCCCAATTTCGCCATCTTTACTACAATTCCCATGATCCTTCATGGCACTGGCTTTTCCTTTTTACTTCCTGTAGTCCCCAAAATGTTTTGCCATGCATGAACAGGTGGCCAGAGGAGGGAGCACTTTTACGCTCATCTAGTGCCAGCTTTACCCTCATCTTTTTCCGTGATTCCTGCCTTCCAACAGTTGCCATAGCAATGCCTCCTTCACTTGCCCAGTTAAGATGAGGTCCCCAAGGGCTATCCAAACAGACCCCCCATCTGCCCTGGTTCCCATTCATTCCATAGAATTTGTGCATGGCACCACTTGTCCGGGTAGATAAGAATTGGCACTGTTACAGTGATTTCAAGATGACACTCATGTCATGGGGCATGGGGTCCTGAGAGTCTTCTATTCTGACCCATAACATGCAGCATGCTTTGATGGGGAATTCCTGCATGGTACACCAACATCTAAGCGCACATGGGGCTTTGGGCACTGGTCCAACATGGAGGATGCCTTGATGGGGAATTCCTGCATGGCATGGCACACCAACATCTCAGGGCGCATGCGGTTTAGGACGCGGGGCCACCATGGAGGATGCTTTGATGGGGAATTCCTGCATGGCACACCAACACCTCAGCGCTCATGGGGCTTTGGGCACCGGTCCAACATGGAGGATGCTTTGATGGGGAATTCCTGCATGGCATGGCACACCAACATCTCAGGGCGCATGCGGCTTAGGACGCGGGGCCAACATGGAGGATGCTTTGATGGGGAATTCCTGCATGGCACACCAACATCTCAGCACTCATGGGGCTTTGGGCACCGGTCCAACATGGAGGATGCTTTGATGGGGAATTTCTGCAGGGCACACCAATTCAGCGCGCATGCGACTTAGGATGCGGGGCCAATATGGAGGATGCTTTGATGGGGAATTCCTGCATCGCACACCAACATCTCAGCGTGCATGCGACTTAGGACGCGGGGCCAAGCTTTCAGCTGGTGGCAGGCTTTCACATGAAAAGGAGCAAGAAGTAAGTACAGCAAGTAGAAGCTTTCAGCTGGTTGCAGGCTTTGACGTGAAAAGGAGCAAAAGGCTAGTACTGCAAGTAAATACCTAAACTCAATGACCTGGAAGTACATGAGGTCACCATGGCATCAGTTGAGAAGTGGGCACGCGCAGGAGAGCAATTTCGCATTTAGAAATCCACTGGTGTAATAAGATATTCCTGAATGCGTTTGTTTTGGGTTTGAAATAAACAGAAAATGTATAATAAGCTTTTGTGCAATCGCGTGAATTGCGAATCCATAGCGCAATTTACTTTCGCGAAATAACCTAGGCATGTCATTGTGTGATGCACTTTCATGCAATCACCCGAAATTCCGAAATGAATACGAAAATTACTATTGCGAAATTTAGAGAAATTCCTCACATGTGATAAACTCCGAAGACTCCCTCCCCCAAGAAAAATGAACACATGACCTTCCACAACCTGATGCCCTCCAATGTGTTGGATAATATTTCCTACCACCTGGCCATATGACATGCCAGTGGCGATGATGAGATTTGTGGTCCAGATTGCTTAGGACTCCCAAATTTATTAACTCGATTGTTGACCTAGGACCAGGTTAACAAAGGGTGATAGGTACTTAGTAGCCAGGTCTCACAGAGCAATCTTCTTTTGCATTTGGAACTGAGCGTACCAATGGGTGTGCACAACAGGTTTCCATGCCTGTCTGTCCACATCAGAACTTCAATCTGGAATTTATTTGGACAATAAGCATAGTACTGGGTGGTGTGATCAAATCTGATGGAGCCAATCCTATCTTAGGAGAGAAATGGGAGGACTAAAGCCATGCAATGACATTGCTCAGTGGCTAAATTGAGAACATTTATTTTCAAGTTGGCACTGACTGTAGAAAAACAGCTACAATCTCTGGCTTTTCTTCGCTAATGATGATTCAGGAAGGACTCATCCCACGCTTACTACAAGCGCGTTGATGACTAAAAAGGCCGATCCTAGATAAACAAGTCCGGTTACAGAAAGCACAGCAGAAAGTCTCCTTGGGTGATGTTTCCAAGTTGTGGTTCTTTCTGCATTGCTGTTTCTCTTCAAGATTTGTTCTGCGTGAGTTCTCGAAAGAGGCTGCAGCATTGTGGATAGTGAGTCTCCATGCCTCCCGATGTGAGGCCAGGGCAGACCATTGTTGGTGATCAATTTGGCCAAGCTTGAGATGTTGTTTCAGGGAGTCCTTGTATCTCTTCTTTGGGGTGCCCCTCTTACGCTGACCTGTGGCAAGTTCACCACAGAGTACTATTTTGGGGAGGCGGTGGTCCTCCATCCTAGAAACATGACCTGCCCAGTGCAGCTGCGTTTTCAGTAGCAAGGCCTCAATGCTGGTGATCTCTGCTTGCTCCAGGACAGCAACATTTGTCACATAGTCAGTCTAGTGTATGTTTAGGATTGTGCGTAGACAGCGCTGATGAAAACGTTCAAGGAGTTGTAGATGTTGGAAATAGGTGACCCATGTTTCAGACCCATAGAGGAGAGTGGACAATACAATGGCTCTGTACACACTGATTTTCGTGCTTCGCCTCAGGTGTTTGTTACTCCAAACTCTTTTGTGAAGCCTTCCGAATGCACTATATGCCTTTGCTAATCTGTGATCTATCTCTTTGTTGATCTTGGCATCTGAGGAGATGATGCTTCCCAGGTAGGTAAACTGCTGAACAGACTTAAGTACAGATTTGCCTGTGGTGACATGGGGGTGATAGTGCTCTTCCTGTGGTGCAGGATGGTAGAGAACTCCTGTTTTCTTCAGGCTGACTTCCAGCCCAAACAGCTCTGCAGCCGTTGCAAAGCAGGATGGTAGGCGCTGCAGAGCTGCTTCTGTATGGGCTCAAGGGCAGCATCAATACACCAGAAATAAAAATGTAGAAAGCTGTTATTCTTGATTATCTTACAAAATGCCTATCAGTGTAGTGTTTGTATTCATTGCCTACAAAGAATCTGAGAAGTTGCCCCACAACATCCTTTTGCAAGATTTTTGCCAATTGAGGCTAGATCCTCGAGTGGCAAAGTTACATCCTTACACCACATCCTGATCCCAAGGATATGGTTGTATAGGATACATTTTCCAAATACAGCTCAGTTTATGGTGCAAAAGACACACTGTTAGACTTTGGCTATACAGTAATTATATAATTTTACAACACTATGTAATGAATATTAACAACACTACTTAATGAATATTTAAATTTAAGAATTAAATTTTTTATTAAAAAACTGATTTTGTAAAAATATTCTTTTTATAATAATAAAGATTTATTTCTATTCTGCCTTTTCCGAGTAGGAATCAAAACGAATTACAACAAATGTTAAAACAGAGAACAGTTAAAATCACAATCAAATTAAGATCCCCTTTCCCTCCCGCACAGTCATATAAAATTAAAACATTAAAGTATTAAAAGAGAATTAAACAATAAAAGGAATTAAAATACTTAATACAAAGTGATTTCAATAGAAATCTGCATACAAATCCTGATATGTGAGGATGCGTTGTCCCTGGGGAGAAAAAATTCTTTAAAAACATCACATTTTATCAAGATCTTCATGACGCATATGTAAATACATTTAGGCTGTATGATACTGTAATTTGAAAGTATAATTTTAATTTTGTTGGTTGTCTATGTCACAACTATTAGCATGACATTCAGTGGTATATGGGAATTAACGATTTATGAATAACATTAGTGCCAAAAAGGATGACTAAAGATTTTGTGTAGTGTGAAATGGGAGGAGGAGGTCTATGTGAAGGGGCGGGGGGGGTGTGACACTATGAGTTACCACACCGGGTGACACCAATGCTTACCACAGTTATGGGCAGCAGATCAGTTTAGGGGTGCAGGGCAGATGTTGCAGGATTCAAATGCTTTGTCTTCCAAGAGAGAAGAAAGCCTGAGGGCTTAGGAGGAAGGTTGCCAGGGTTGCATCAGCCACCCAAGATGGTTGCCTCACATTGCCCAATGATAGGGCTGGCCCTGATTCCATGCCTTTCAGGATCTTCAGGTAGATAGTTCACATTTCACAGCTTGCTTGATACTTTTTGCTGTCTTTTCATGGTTTTATTTCCCTGATTCAACCACCCCTCAGTAGCATCCTTAGGCCTGGTGTCACTTGGTGCAGATGCTCATGGGGGAGGAGAACTTATGGGGGTGGGACTTCCAGTGCTCAACTTCCGGCATGCACAGGAACATGCACAAGTGGTTGGAAATACCCCGCGCACTCCCAGGGTGCAACCACAGCGCCTGGGGTGCCTCTGTGTGGGGTCTGGGCAGCCCAAAAAGGTCCGCATGGGGCCTGGAAGCTGGCCTGGTGTGACCCCCCTTTTTGGATGTAACCCCATTTCTGGAGTATCACCCAGTACAGTCCACACACACTGCAGCCTGCAGTGATCCTACTGCTATCCTTTTATTTTCCAAGCATTTTAACTGGTGGCCCTCTACTATAAAACTCCAACCTGGTAGTATCAGCCTTTTTTATTCATCCAAGACTTGGTCAGTAAGCTATACATGAATTCAGCAGCCTTGGCCTTGGGAGTCTTAAGTGTTGGGATGCTACTGACCTGGTAGGTAACCCTTTTGGGTAGGGGAGAGGAGATGACAAAAGTAAATTTGTATTAATTTAAAGGAAAATACAAGGGAAACAACAAGCCTCTGTTTCTTCTACTTACAGCTCTGAAGTGGAACAACTTCAAATGAAAAGATGGCAAGGTTTCAGAGGCACTAGCTTTGCTGAAACCAATTATTGAAAATATTCTGTCTCCAGGAATATCTAAGTGTTTTCAGTGAATAAGGGCCTTTTTATCTCTAAGGAGTTTTTTTTAAAAGAAATGAATGCAACGCTGAGAGAAATTGTTTGGGTTTTTCTTCTCTTATGGTTGCCTGTTGCTCTTGTAAGAAACTTCCTGCTGATTTGACTTGTTGTTCTGCTGTGAGACAGATGCCAAGATTTACATGATTGCCAGGAGGAACAACTGGATTGAGCAAAAGGAAGAATAATCACTTTCCCCCAGAGAGAGAATAAAAGAAAAGGGGAGGGTGGCGAGAGCTAACTAAACAATACTATCTTCCTATTCAATTATTTTATTCAGTTGCTATTTTGGATTCTACTACATCTAATAAAAGTCAGAAAAGTCCACTGGCCTGGAACCAAAGGTTGAAATTAAGGAGGGAACAAATTGTATTTCAGCAAAAATCTATTTGTAAACGTTGCTATACCATTATCTGAGTGTTTGGCATTTTACTTAAAGCTGTCCAGGCTGTAAAACACTACAAGCTCAGAACCGCTATTAATTGTGGATAGACAAAAGCATCCATAATATTAGGATATATGTAGTGAGGATGGCATTGGAGGGGAGGGAAAAACAAAAAGAAAATATATAGAGGAAGACCTGTGTTAACAATATTCCACTACTCATTTGGTTTTCTTTTTTCATTTTTATAAACAATGGTGCTCAAATATTCTCATGCAGTTTTTTCTATGTACAGTGGGCCCTTTTTATCCGGTGGGGTTTCATTCCTAGACCCTCCATGGATAACAAAATCCATGTATGCTCAAGTACCACTAAATATAATGGCACAACAAAATGGTGTCCCATATATAAAATGGAAATTCAGAGTTTGCCATTTGAAATTTATACTTTTTGGGAATAGTTTCAAGCCGTGTATGCTCAAATCCGTGGATAAGGAGGGCCAACTGTATATATGTATGTATGGTTACAATAGTTTACAATATCTTTTACAATTTAAATATGTTTTTCAGCACAGAGTGCTACAGAGAATAAATCTCTATTTGCCCCCAAGCCTGGCAATTTAGGCCCTCAAGAGACCAGCAAAATACGGCAGCATGAGAGCAGAGCGGGGGTGCGATGACTGCACATTGCCCTCCCTCATGCTGGTGACATGCCGTATCACGCTGCCTGATCAACCATATATTGGGTGGCGTCACGCTGTGGAAAAGCTCTTTGTGCCATGGAACTGCCAGATTAGAGGACTGGCATTCATTTGGCATGTCCCAAACCCAGGGGCTTCCAGGGGCAGGGTGGTGCCACCTCTTAATGGTGGTGTGCTGAGCCCCTTTGTCAAGATAAACAGAGCAAAGCTTGATTACATTACTTTGTTTTGACTGCAGCTCCTAGAATCCCATAGCCAGGCGACCCCTACTCATGATGTTTGAGGTTATGGCTGTTATAGTCCTGAAAGAAAAACATCCAAGCTCTGATATAGGGGCCATCTACTTAATCCGAGTTCTCTTCTGTTTCTTGCTTTTTCTTTTTCTATTCCATTCACTTTACTGTTCCTCAGAAACATCCTAGATGGCATTACAGGCAGCAGTAGCTTGCTGCTGGGGGGGGGGGTACAAAATACACCAGGTGACACCCCAGAAGGGAGGTGACACCAAAGAAGAGGGAGTGACATCCAGTTGCCCCTCCCCATCCACTACATGGGTTTCCCGGCCCAGGCAGGCAGCAATTTCTGCAGGCACACAGCACTTTCCCACCTCGCTCGGCCACTTTCCATGGGCATGGTGGAGGAGCCTCTGGCTGGGGTAGCTGTTTCCGCACCTGTGCAGCCATTCCAGCTGGCTAAAATGCTCCTGTGCCCCAATTCTGCTTTCTTTGGCCTGGATTCCCTCAGGGAAAAACCAGGCTGAAGCAAGGGGCTGTCTAGAAATGGCTACGTAGCTGCAGAAACAGCTGCCCTGGGTGCAAGCATGCTCCAGCCAGCTCCTCGATTCGGCCTAGCTTTCCCTTGAGGGAAAGCCAGGCTGAAGCAAGCAGGAATGGGACATGCAGGTGCGTGCGCCCCATCCCTCTCATGGTAGCCCCACCTCTTCCACTTTGCCCTTGCCCCTTCCACCTTTGGCCCCATCAGCACCACACTGGGTGACACCAAACATAAGTACGCCACTGATAGGCAGTAGTTTATATGGTCAGCGACCTGCCCCTTTTCTCTGTAGCTGTTGTTGCAAATGAAAAGTTTTTAATCTTCTCCATCTCAACTTGATCCAAAAGATTCTGAATTTTTGATGTTATTGAACTAAATTTGGATTCTTCAAGATCAGCCAGTGTGTCTACACTGACAGGACAATCCAGTTTGCCTTTGGGTTGTCTTGAACCAAAGTTGACCGCAGGTTTGTCTACTGTAAGCTGTGAGACAAAGAAAAGGCCCGGATTCAGCTGCAGTCATCACATACATCATTTTATCTTTTTATTTGGCCCATGTTGGGCACCAACAGACTCACAGAGGTGAAACAAGTTGAAAAATATGAAGACATCATACAAAAGCAATGTCCAGAAAGCTACTTCTGTTGCATCTGTAGATAAGGGAATCTACTGACTTTTAAAGTTGATCATCATATATACCTTTAAACTTTAAAGTTTAAACTGTAATTGCTGTCCTTAGGGTATGGTGAAATACAACTGTGTTTGACATTCACAGATCTAGAGGACTGGCAACTTTGGTGGTGCATGCCCTCTAGTGGATATTGCTCATATGTACACAGAATGAAAAAAGACAACCCATTATTTACTTAAAATGTACTTCAAAAGTAACAGTTATTGCCTAGAGGAAGAATTTATGCAAATTTGAGTCCCAATAGCAGACAGGAGTGGGAATCATGTGATTCTTCAGATTTTAGTGGAATGTAATTCTCAACATTGCTGTGCTTCTTTCACACACACTGTTATAGAGCTATCTTATATACCCAACTATAAATCAAGGGCAGATTTGGGCCAAAATTACCGGTATGAATTTTGATGTGACCTGTGGATAAGTTGAAGGTAAAACCTAGCGGCAGATAACAAAGGATCTAAAGGATGAAGAAAAGGAAAACATTTCCAAAGAACTTACAAAATTCTAGCAAACATAACTGTGCTCACACTAAAGGATGGATGGATGGATGGATGAAAGAATAGAGGGGAATCAGTGCTTCCAGGACATATTATGCTCTTGCCCTTCACCAGAGGAGGATTCTTTTGTTTAAAATAAAAGTTAAAGTATAGTATTGATAGTGACTTGTGGATAAGTTGACTCAGTTTTTGGGGGGTTAATTTTTGATTTTCTAGACTTACACATGAGTATATACAGTATACATACTTTTGTAATAGAAACTCAGTACTGGACTGTTTATTTAAGCATTTCATCTTATACACATCAGCTCTAAATAAAGTTCCACTAAATCTCAGAGAAGCAGGGATATGATTACAGTGCTAGTCTACTTAATATGAATGGTGGTCTTAACTTTCTTTGGATGGGTCTGTTGGGCCTGATTTAGTGAATTACTACACCGTCTGAAGGTATCAGCCATACTAGAATGTTCCTAAATCTGTCTGGCTTGGGTCTGATGAAGCCTTGGGCGCTTTCAATGATGAGCACATTCTTAAGAGCATTCCACAAATCAGAAATAAATCTGAGTCTTCCACAAAGTATACAATCAATAGGGAGCTGCTGTTAATGGTAGGTCCATGAGAAGTATAAGAATCAATCAACACAGAAAAAGGGTAACACATAGCTAATAAAAAGTCAGGAGGTGAATGCAAACAAAGAATTAGGATATATTAAACAACTTGTGTGAGCTTGTGTGAAGTAGTGGTTTGGATGTTGTACTAAGACTTTGGAGACAAGGGTTCAAATACCTGCTTGGACATGGAAACCCACTGGGTGACCTTGGGAAAATCATACTTTCTCAGCCTCAGAGGAAGGTAACAGCACCCCCTCCAAACATAACTTGCCAAGAAAAACCTCGGACAAGGCCAAACAAACAAAACAAACAGCTTCATTTATATACTGCTTCATACTGCCTAAGGAGTGTCTAAGCGGTTTACAACTGTAAGCTACTTGCCCCCAACAATCTGGGCACAAGGACAGCAAAGTCAAGACCCAACCTATGCAAATGAGCAACAGCCTAAGGCCAGGGGATTCCCAGCCGACAATGAGCACCAGTTAGCTGACATTAATCCTTGTTTGCATATCCTCCCACCCTGAGGACTGCCGTTAGCAACAGAACAATACATTTGCAAATTACTCCTTCTTTCCCAGAGTCACACAGGATATATATATCCAATCCTTCTCCAGGCTATCATTCTCTGAAGATTCCAGCCACAGATGCTGGTGAAACGTCAGAAAGGAACTCTTCTAGAACATGGCCACATAGCCCGAAAGCTCCACAAAAAACTATAAATCTGGATACTCATTTTAGTGACCTCGGAAGGATGCAAGCCTGAGTTGAGCTTGAGCCCTTTTGCTGGTCTCAAACTCAACTTGAAGGTCAGCTTGGTGGCGCAGTGGTTAAATGCCTGTACTGCAGCCACTCACTCAAAACCATAAGGCGGCGAGTTCAAGACCAGCAAAGGGCTGAAGCTCGACTCAGGCTTGCATCCTTCCGAGGTCGCTAAAATGAGTACCCAGATTGTTGGGGGGCAAATAGCTTACAATTGTAAACCGCTTAGACACTCCTTAAGGGTATGAAGCGGTATATAAATGAAGCTGTTTGTTTGTTTTTTGTTTGCACAACATCAACAAACACAACACACAGAAACATCTCCAGTGTACTACATGTCTCTAAAATTCAACATTACCCTTCTTATTTTTAACCAGAGATTCTGTCAGGACGATATTGTAAACAGGTCTGATAAAATGACATGGATGTGGCCACTAGGTGGAGCTGTAGCAAAACACATTACAGTTCCAGTGGCAGTTACATGAGTCTGCATTTTGAAACATGGGAAGGCTGATGCAACTGTCACTTCTTCTGAGAAAGAATGTCGGTTAGAAAGTTGGTGTTACTGTAACTGCCTCAGAAGTTGTGGTTATGGTCGGTTGGTCGAAGCCGGGCACTGGTTTACTCATGGGTAAAGTGGCAATGGGCAGGGAGAAAGAGGCTAAAGCTCCACACACAGCATGTGACACCCTGGACTGGAACACCACTGTGCCCAGTAAGTGATGATTGGGTTGGGGTTGGTCTGGGAGACACTACATGAGTACAGATTTGTAACTACTGTAGTGAATTCTGGCCAGGGTATTTTGCGCACTCATTTTTTGTAGGGGAAAATTATATGGTTATTTAAAATGTTTTAGGTATGTGGAGACATGTTGTGCTTTGATTGGTGGTGATGTTTTACTCTGAAAAATTAGCTAGACATCTCTGGAACACTAAATGTTATTAACTGGGATGCCACCATGAAGGAGACTCTCTCTCTGATCACACAGAAAGGAGCGACTTAGCATTTAATACACTTCACAATGGCCCTTTTCTCTCCTGGTTGCAGAGGTGCAAGTGGTAAAAGGCAATCTTTCAGGCACAGTGGGATCCTCAATGGCAGTCACATGTACAGTACATTGCAATAACCTAAACAGGAAGTCAGAAGGGCAACAAGTAACTGTGCCCTGTCTATCTCTGTGTAAGTAGGCTCACAATGTAGTTTCACTTTTTAAAATGAAACAGCTGTTCTGAATGAACTAGCATATCAGTTGAGGATGATCAATGTAATTTAAACCATTGAAGCCATTTCAGCGCCCTTGATCCAAACATCCCACTCAGAAAGTAATCATTAATCAGCCCTGTACATGGTACTGTATGT
The DNA here is from genome assembly GCA_034509955.1 of Urosaurus nigricauda. Classification (NCBI taxonomy): domain Eukaryota; kingdom Metazoa; phylum Chordata; class Lepidosauria; order Squamata; family Phrynosomatidae; genus Urosaurus; species Urosaurus nigricauda. The sequence goes on along the minus strand of JAOEGL010000001.1, from coordinate 168,258,818 downwards.
GACTACAACTCCCATCAAGATGGCCATTGCCTATATTGCCCAATGTCTAGGATCAACCCAGGTTTAAAGAGTTTAAAGCAACAAGTCGAAGACTTGTTGTTAAGTACCTTCAACTTCATTTTAAGGCAATACTATCCTAGAATTTTCTTGGCCAGATTTATGCATAGGACTTGCCATCCCCTTTCTCTAAGGATCAGAGACTATGATATACCCAAGTCCACCCAGTGGGTTTCTATGGTTAAGCGAGGATTCAAACTCTGATCTGCTAGAGCCTTAGAGTGGATTTACACTGTAGAAATTAGACACCACTTGAACTGCCATGGCTCCATCCTACAGAATCATGGGATCTCTCTCCATGGCAACACCATCTGGCCTAGGAGGGAGTGAAAGGAGAGGCTTGGCAACACCATTGGAATTGGCCTCAAACTGAAGTGCTAGGAGGGAGTGAAAGGACTGGCCAAACTCCATCGGGCCTGTCCTAGAGTATGAAACAGAGCCCTCCCTCCATGCCATCTGCCTTGGTCCAGGTGTCAGAGGTAGAGAAGAACTTTTGGACCTGATCCCCTTCCCCAACACCATTCCCTTCTCCTTTTGTGTCGTGTCTTCTAAGATTGTAAGCCTGAGAGCAGGGAACCGTCTAATTAAAATAACAATTGTAAGCTGCTATGATAGCCTTTAGGGCTGAAGAGCGGGGTATAAATAAATAATTAATAATAACAATAATCTGTAGTTCTGTGAGGCATCACAATGCCAAAGACCTTATAAAACTACAAAACCAAGGATTCATAGGCCTGATACAGACAGCTCAAAAGGGCCATCTGTAAGGTGCGATTAGGATTAGGGAGGCGCAGCATCTACACCCTCCCTAACCCTAATGCGTATGGACACTGCCATTTTAAAATTGTGGCGTCCATATGGGCGCAGCATCAAAACGTCATGGCACGCGCAGCATTTAGATAACACTGTGTGCACCTGACGTCCTAGTGCAGTGGGAGGGCACCAAGGGTGCCCTTTCTATGGCACCAAAAGGAGCTTGGAAACCGAGCTCCTTTTTTGGTGCTGGTCTTTGGTGCGGCCTTTAGATGGCCGCACCAAGGACCCTGAGAAGATTTAGGAAAAGAACTGGAGGCACCAAGCTAAACTGAAAGAACTGACATTCTACACATCCCTGATAGATAATTAGATAAAGCCTACAACTGGCATTAAACCACTCTAGCAAGAATGTAAAGAAATCTTCACGATTTAATCTCTGAGAAGATTCTAACTGGGAATGAATGAACAGTAAGTGCCCACTGGAGTGAACCATTTTGAGATGGTAGATAAGAGCAAGGGAAAGCTTCGAATACTTGAGTGATAGCAAACAGATCAGATGTGATTTTGCCTATATCAAAATGACATAGAGGCCGTACACATAGTCACTAAGGGGCGGCAAGACACCACCCCTTTCCTAGCTAGATTGGGGTCATGGCAACCTCATGCCGTGGCCCCAATCCAGCCTTTTGAGGGCGCAAAAAGAAGCCGCAAAAAGTGGCTCCTTTTTGCACCCTCCAAAGTTTGCCATAACCATGTTGCCAAGGCTTATACTGCTCTCCTTCGGTGCTGTGTCATATGGACTCAGGACTGAAGGAATGTCATGATGCCATGATTCCATGCACCGTGTGGAGCAGCGCACAGCAGCAGGACGCCCTGGGGGGGCCAGAGTTGGGGTGTGCGTTATCTGGACACAATGCCCTGACTCCACCCCCAGGCTGGTCTGAAGAGGGCCATAGTCATTCATGCCAAGCAATTATTTTTTCCAGCTAAGAAAGAAATGCAGCAGAAAAATCAAGCTAGAAATTTGGAAGCCATTCACACTACAGAATTATACAGTGGGTCATTATCTGCTGGGGTTTGGTTCCAGGATCCCCCATGGATAACAAAATCTGTGGATGCTCACATCCCATTATTATTATTATTATTATTATTAATTTATATAGCGCTGTAAATTTGCACAGTGCTGTACATACAAGCTTATAGTTAGATGGATCCCTGCCCTCAGGTTTACAATCTAGAAGAGACAACACAAAAGGAGAAGGGAAAGGTGGTGGGAAGGGGATGAGGTCCACTGGTTCTTCTCTCCCTCTGGGGCCTGGACCAGGCAGATGGACTGGAGGGAGGGCTTGGGTTCTTAATACATAGTTAAAAGGAGGCATCCTGGGGCAGATGGCACAGTCCTGGGAACGCTTCCCTAAATAATATAGTCTTTAACTCAGTTTTGAACCTGGTTAGGGAAGTGATGACGTGTGCATGTGGGGGAAGAAGGTTCCAGGAGTGAGGGGCAACAAGTGAGAAGGGATGAATCTGGGACGGGGCAGTGGAAATCCTCGGCTGGGACAAGAGACCTTGACTACCAGAGCGGAGGGTATGAGAAGGAATGTGAGGAGAAAGAAGTTCAGACAAGTAAGGAGGGGCCAGTCTGTGGAGGGCTTTGAAAGTCAACAACAAAAGCTTGTACTGGATGCGGAAGGGGAAGGGGAGCCAGTGAAGGGAGGATAAGAGGGGAGAAACATGGTCAAAGCGGCAAGTGGATGTGATGATACAGGCAGCTGAGTTCTGGATAAAGATTAAAGGATGGACGTGAGAGAGAGGAAGCCCTGTCAGAAGAAGGTTACAATAATCTAGTCGCGAGACCACTAGGGCATGGACCAGAGTCTTGGCAGTGGAGGCTGAGAGGAATGGAGGGATTATAGCAATGTTGTAGAGAGAGAATCTACAGGTCTTGGCGGTGGCCTGAATCTGGGGAATAAACGACAAAGAGGAATCAAAGATGAAACCAAGACTGCGGGCTGGCTGAACCGGTTGAATAGAAGTGCCGTCAACAGAAACAGAAAAGGAGTATTGAAGGGTGGGCTTAGGTGGGAAGACGAGAAGCTCTGTCTTAGACATGTTGAGCTTCAACCATTAAATACAATGGCAGAGCAAAATGGTGTCCCTTACATAAAATGGAAAATCAAGGTTGCTATTTGGAATTTATCCTTTTTTGGAATATTTTCAAGCTGTGGATGCTTGAATCTGTGGATAAAAAAATCTGTGGATAAGGAGGCCTGACTGTAGTACTATGATTCTATTTTAACTGCTATGGTTCTGTCCTATGGAATCCTGGGATTTGCAGTTTAGGGAGGGGCTATTTAGAATTCTTAGCAAGAGAGTTTCTCTGGTGCCTCTCACAAAATCCCACAAATCCATAGGCTGCAGCCTTGGCAGGCATAGCTCTAAAATTCTGTAGTGTGTAAGGACCCTTAGGAAGATTTTAAAAAAGAGATTCCAGAGAAGGTTCAATTAGCCTGCAGAGGAGTAGCGCTAACAGATTCCCTTAACGAGCTGACACAGTTGGTCTCGGAGCTGGTGCTGGAGTCTCCCAGGCTTCTAGTCCTGGGTGACTTCAACATCCCCTACGCGGCCAACAAGTTTCCATCCGGTGCAGCTCGGGAATTCATGGATACCATGACAGCCATGGGCCTGTCTCAGCTAGTTATGGGTCCAACGCATTCTGCGGGAAATACACTTGATATGGTCTTCTGTACGGACATGGAAAATCCGTGGGCGGAGATTACCAACATCTCTGTCCTGTCATGGACGGATCATTTCCTGGTCGAGGCAAGCATCAAGGCATCAACCCAAATCCCCCCCGGGGGTGGCGGACCTATTAGAATGGTCCACCCTCGAAGGCTGATGGAACCTGACAGGTTCCAAGAAGCCCTAGAGGGGTATATGGTTGGAAGTGACGGCGACACTGTTGATGCCCTAGTTAACATCTGGGATACAGATCTCTCCAGGGCTATACACAGCATCGCTCCCAAGCGCCCTCTCAGGCCTGCTTCCAAAAAGAAGCCCTGGTATACAGAAGATCTCCGGGCCAGGAAGCGGGTCCTGCGACGGCTAGAGCACGTCTGGCGGAAACACCAGCGTTTATCCGACAAGGCTCTCCTAGACCTCCTCTTAGAGGACTATGGAGAGGCGATACAGGCAGCTAAGAATTCGTTCTATGCTGCTCGTGTCGCGTCCGCGGAGTCGCGTCCAGCAGAGTTGTTCAGGGTAGTGAGGGAGCTAACTCAGCTCCCCCCTGCCCCGAACCAGATCCTGGAACCTTCTAAGGCCTGCTGTGACCAATTTAACAACTTCTTCGCGGATAAAATCTCTCGGATAAACGAAGGTCTCGACGCCAGGGTTGGAACAGAAACCAGAATAGAGGCATCCAGAGCTTCCGTGGACTCGGTTGTACTGGATCAGTTTGAGTCTGTCAGTACCGAGGATGTGGACAAGATCCTTAGAAGTGTTAGGAAGACAACCTGCTCTCTCGATCCCTGCCCCTCGTGGCTAGTGGCACAGGGGGGGCCGGCTGTAACATCATTGTTGCGCCGGATCATTAATTCATCTTTGAGGGAAGGGCAGTTCCCTACCATCCTTAAATTGGCCATGATAAAACCTATATTAAAAAAGCCCTCCCTCGACCCCCTGATTCATAATAATTATCGGCCAGTTTCGCTGCTGCCATTTTTGGGAAAGGTGATCGAGAGGGCGGTTGCATTCCAACTTCAATCGATCTTGGATGAAACGGATTTTCTAGATCCATTTCAAACCGGTTTTCGGGCGGGCTACGGGGTTGAGACTGCCATGGTCGCCCTGGTCGATGATCTCCGTCTGGGCATCGACAGGGGTAGCGTGTCCCTGTTGGTGCTTTTGGACATCTCAGCGGCTTTCGATACCATAGACCATGGTATCCTTCTGGAGCGCCTGGTAGAGGTGGGGATCGGAGGCACTGCGCTCCAGTGGTTTCGGTCCTACCTCTCTGGGAGGTTCCAGATGGTGCAGCTGGGGGACGTGTGCTCCGATAAGAGGGCCCTCACCACTGGGGTCCCTCAAGGAGCCATTCTGTCCCCCATGCTTTTTAACATTTACATGAAACCGCTGGGAGAGATAATCCGGAGGCATGGGGCGCGGGGTTATCAGTACGCCGATGACACCCAAATAGTCTTCTCTATGTCTCCGACTGATGCAGTGACCAGGGATGGCGTCGCTCCCCTCGTGGCCTGTCTGGAATCGGTAATGGACTGGATGAGGGAAAACAGACTCAGCCTGAATCCAGAGAAAACGGAAGTACTCGTGATAGGTTCCCCCGGTCCGGGTATGGAGGTGGCTCCACCTGTCCTGGACGGGGTCACGCTTCCCGTTAAGGACACCGTACGCAGCTTGGGGGTGCTCCTTGACTCGTCGCTCCACTTGACTTCTCAGGTGGATGCGACAGTCAGGAGCACCTGTCATCAGCTTCGGCTGATACGCCAGCTGCGTCCCTACTTGGACCGGAGGGACCTTGAAACTGTAGTACATGCCCTGGTAACCTCTCGGTTGGATTTCTGCAACGCGCTCTACATGGGGCAGCCTTTGTATCACACTCGGAAGCTACAATTAGTGCAAAATATGGCGGCACGGGTGGTCACTGGTGCTCCCAGGGCCTCCCATATAACACCTATACTGAAAGACCTTCATTGGCTGCCGATTCGCTTCCGGGCTCAGTACAAAGTGCTGGTTATTACCTATAAAGCCCTATATGGCTTGGGCCCAGGATACCTGAAGGACCGTCTCTCCCCACATAATCCGCCCCGCACACTTAGGTCTACCGGGCAGCAATTACTGAGAGTTCCAGAGGCTAGATTAGTGAATACAATGAAGAGGACGTTTTCCATCTCTGCCCCTAGCCTCTGGAACTCATTGCCCACCGAGCTCCGCCTGTCCCCCTCTCTTTCCCAATTCAAGAAGGACCTGAAGTCTCACTTATTTCGGCAGGCATACTTCTGAACTGGCCGTTCATTATATAAGCTGCTATTGTATTGTATTGTTGGTACTGTATTGTATTGTTGTTATAGCCCTGCGGGATATTGTTTTTATTGTATATGGATGATTTTAATTGATGCTGTTTTATGATGTTTTTATTGTTTATATTTGTTGTACACCGCCCTGATCATGGGAAGGGCGGTATAGAAATAAATTTTATTATTATTATTATTATTATTATTAGGTGCATTGGCAACCTGCCCATGGAGTGCATCAGTAAAGGGTTAAACATTATGGAATTCCTTGCTGGAATGATCTAAAATGATTTAATTGTTTGTTTGTTTGTTTGCTTGTTTTAGAGTATTTATATCCTACTCTTCAGTCATAAAGACTCCCAGAGTGGCTTACAATGGTTAATTTGATACTTCCCTGCTCTCGGGCTTACAACTTAAAGGAAAAGGGAAGGCAATGGGAAAGGGGAATTAAGAGGGCCCAAAATACACACACACATACACACACACATACACACACACACACACACACACACAGAGTTGGAATGCTGGATCTATGCTGAATATTGGGTTAGATTCATATTTAAATGCATGCAGTGGGACTGATGAAAACAGACTGCCCCCACCTCCCCATAGCAGTCTCTCTATCTTTCAAGCACATACACATACATACACACCGCCTGCTGGTACATAGGTCAGGGGGCATACTGTTGTGGTTTTTCTTCTTCTTCTATACTCTCTTACATAGTAGTCTTTTGTGCACACAGCATAGTGAATCTGTTGATGGAAACCTGGTTCCATAACAAAGATGGCATTCACTGAATCAGTGCAAGTTTGCTTTCTCAGGATATTTTGTAATCCCTCAATTAGAGCTGGCAGCAGCTTTGGACTGAAGTGGCATGATCCTTCCTGGCAATTCTGAAGTGAAGTTTGGCTAAAGTAAACAACTTTGGCTAAAGTAAACAACAACAACTGATAGGTGTTTTGTTATATGCTTTGTTCATAATAATGCCAACAATCAGCATGGTGTTTTTGTGCAGTGATTTCCAATCCTGACTCCCCAAACATTGTTGGATTTCATATCCCAGAAGCCACAGCCAGCATGGCCAATTATGGGGGACTGTGGGAGCCCAGCAACATCTCAAGACCCAAAGGCATCAGATCCTGACTGATCTTGGAAACTAAGTAGGGTGAGCCTTGGTTAATATTTAGATGGGAAACCACATACTAATTCCATGGGGCTGTAGGTTGTATTTCAGAAGAAGGAACTGAAAAAAACCACCTCTGAGTATTCCCTGCCTAAGAAAACCTTATAGAAAATTCATTGGGTCATCATAGGTTGAAAAGTGATGTGAAGGCGCATCCATGCACATGCACATGCGTGCACACACGTACAGAGACAGTAGTTACTTTATGAAGGTAATTAGTCAGTCAGAGCAGCCATTTTTGGTTTTCTTGGCTTTGGCTTCCTCCAAATCTACCCCTTTCTTCATCCACATCCCTGTATGCCCCCCACCCCCATAGTCCATATTTTCAGGAAGATCTGTTGCTGTGTGCTTTAATTCAGTCTGATTATGGAAGAAAAGAATCTCAGAACAGTCAGCCAGAGTGCTGGGTCTCATTGCCAGGAAGAAGCTATTTGGCTTTATTGCATTATTTCCCCCTCCACTGCACCACATGACTCACAGATCTTTGCTGATTTCTTGTGGGCATTTCCAAAGAAGTAGACTTCAGACTTTATCACACAAGCCTCAGTCTTGCCGTAACTGTATTATTAAAAGAGAATGAAAATGTATCAGTTTTTGGACTTTTATTACCACACCTCTCTTCTATAGTGTATCAGGGTGTTGTTGTTGTTTTGTGCCATCGCTGGTCCCCACTCTCCCTCTTTCTCGTTCCCCCTTGACCCAGCCTTCCTGCCCTATGCCCTAGCCAGCATGCCATTTATTTATTTATAAAAGTTGTAATGCCATTTCTGAGTTATGGGAATGCAGTTTAGCGAGGAGGAGGAGAAAATAGGCTGCCTAGGGAATATCAGGACTGTCACAGACTGTTGCTTATTGCACTTGTGAGTAATGGGGTGGCAGGGCAATTGGCTGTTTATTGATGGGTTTTCCTGTCAGTAAAAAGATGCCCTCTAACAACACTTCAGAAGCATAGCAGCAACAGATTAGAGATGATGTTGTGTGATAGGTACTGCCAAATGTGCTTTATTTTGCTAAAATTGTAGTTAAAAATCCATGTATGTTAAGGGCTTACCACACTGCATCTGTTGCAATCTATTTGGCGCAATTGGGCCCAGAGACTGGGTCAAGGATCAGTGAAATTTAGGGTGCCAGATTTACATGAATCAAGATGCTTTTGAAGCTAAGACAAAGTTTTCTAAAAAATAAATACTTAAACGGAATGGCTTTTCCTATCTGTAATGTGAAATATATAGCTTCCAGCACTGAGGGCCATTGCTCTAAAAAACTTTCATGTCAGTGACATTAGCAAACACTGATGCCATAGTGGGGCATTCAATAAATAGAATGAAAATTTTCAATACAGAAATCTGGCTCTTATATTGACAAGCGCCTGCTTTATATAAGTGTGTGATGTGATTATTAACAGGCAGTGTTGGCAGTGGAAAATTGGAATGGCCATCTTTTAGCCATCTGGAGTATTAAGTATACTCAATGCGAAAAAATCAATGGCTTGGATAATATATAATCCCTAGTTAATTTTTGCTTTATTGCAAAGATTTTAAAGTAGCATTTTTAACCTGTTTGAATTACAACTGAGAAGATAAATATAGTGAACTAGTGGAAAACAGCATGTTAAATAACTTTTCTGCTGACAGTTTAATTATGTTTGTGTGGTCTACAGATGCCAAACACTGTTGGTAGAATGAAAATCTGTAGCTTACTCATTGCAGTGTTGCTGAATTATATTTTCTTTGCTTTTTATTTCTTGTTGTGTCATGGTTAACATTCACTTTAGTTATGGAAAAAATCCAGATTACAGATCACAGAAAAGGTAGGGCAATACAGAAAAAGTTACCAATAGACGAACTACAATGCATTGTAGCAGTTTACTGTGTCCTTCTCACATGCTGCAAAAGTTTAAACAGTGTTTTGCAGATGAGATTACAATCCTAATTTTACCATGAAAAATATCTGATATTATCTGTTCTCATTAATTATGTCACACAGCTCTTGAATGTTTAAATATGTCTAGCTAGCAATTGATATGGTGCGTCAGGCCTGGGAATCATGCAGCCCTGAGTCCAGATGTTGTTGGATTGAAACTCCATTCCTCAGCATTGACTATGTTAGCTAGGGCTTCTGGGAGTTGCAGTCTAACAGCATCTGGAGGGCTGGATTTTGCACATTTTGCTGTACCTTACTGGGCATTAGGCACTATACGTTCTAGGGAGATGGGATAATTTTTCAGTAGTTCTAGTAATTCACCTTTTGAAAAAATAATTTTGGAATTTTAGTTGAAAAATATTATCTCAGTTTGTACTCCACTGGGCTGCAAGATTTCAATATAGGCATTCCTCTGTGAACAAAGCCTCTGACAATGAAGCTCCTTTTTACAAAAGCTTTTTTACACCTGCCCTCCCTACCTTAGAGAAACACAGTTTTAGTGCTGGATTGTAGCAGCATGTCTGCAGTCAACAATGCAACAAAGCTTAGCCTGGGAAAGGGTGGGGTTCTACTATAGCCAGCCCTACTGGAGCCATATGTGCCTCCCTACAATAAGCAAGGTAAATGTCAGCTACCCCCAGAACCCCTTACAGAGCATAAATGAGCAGAGGAAATGTGAAGGAAACATCAGTCTGACTTTCTATATCCCCAGAACCTGCTTTAAAAACATAGATCTGTAAGTTTTGCCAGAAAAATGGCAATCATAAATAGTGGAAGCTGGTGAAAGAAAAGATGTCACCCCTGAATGGAGTTTTGAAGAAGCTTTCAAATAGTCTCTAGAAGATCCAAATTTTTATGCAGGGCCTGGTTGTTTCATTTCATATGTGTATATTGTTAGTATTGATTAAAAAGTTGTGGAAACATGCTGAGCTACTCTTCTTTCTTGTGCTGCAGGAACCTATCTGTTACCCCCATGACCAAGCCCCCGATCACTCCTCATATTTAATATCAATTTAATATTAGAAGTGATGCTGAGGTGAGTGACCTGGAAAGATGTTCCCAAGGTGGAAACCTGGACATACCATATTTGGAAATCTGGTTGGTTCTCACAAGGGAGTAAGCAAAGGAACTCACCACAATGAGATCACTCTTACAATGACATCACAATGACATCAGCATAATCCTTTTTCTCTATTGAGGGAGATGATGGGATTCTGACCAAAAAAGGTAACAGTGCGTACACAGACAAAGGACACTTCTCTAAGAGCATAAAATTTCCTTTGTCTGAGATATTAATGCCAATCACCCAAACATTTCCCTCGGTCTCTTGACCAATCTTCTCTCCTGGAAAACCATGTAGCAGTGTGTTAATCCATTTATTCTTTGATTACGGCCCGGAGACATGATATATATCACCACCTAGACAATAGCTGAACTATTAACTGAACTATATATTGCATTGCTATTAACTTCCAGAATATTAATTATCTGTAATTGTCTCAATAGTTTTCCAATAAAAAGTAATTGTCCTGATTGTTTTCCAATAGAAAACTGATTAATATTCTTAAGATCACTGATACCTTTTGTAGCTAAGGATCAAGTGCAATATGGTTAGTTATGAAAGAGTAAACTGCCAGGAACATACTGTCATCTGTTCATGTCCTCTGCCCATAGCTGCTAGGACAAAACAAAATATTCAGTATGTTGCAAATTAAAAAGTTTAAGGAATATTTGCATAGGACTGCGCTGCTTCTTTGACGCTACACTGGTATGATACATCCGGGAGACCCATGTAAATACAGATGGATATCTGAGATTTCAGTCTCTCCAATATTTTGCAGATTTTATGCTTTTCAGTCTCTTGGGTAATCAAAACTCCAAAGATAGCTTGTTATGATTTCATATAACCAACAACATTCCTGAGAAGCAGCCATATCAATCTGTTGCAGTCAAAACAATGAAGAATGTGGTAGCATCAATTTGTGATCAATGTTTTCCTGTTATCTCAGGCTGAAATCCTGTGTATATCTAGGCCCATTCAAATCCCATTGAATCCAATTTGTGATTTAAAACAGTAATAAAACGGCAACTTGGGCATAGAATTGTGATCTAAGCTTACATTTATTTCTAGTACATATTCACAGCCCCTGGGAATTGTTTAGCTAGAGTTTATTTACATGATACATCACTTAGACTATTATTGTGTATATCCTTTGGGAATTTATTTGAAAGTAAGCAAGACCATCTGGAGGAAAGCCATCTAGCACATCATTTCCAGATTTTCAAGATATTTGGAATCCAGCTCCATCACTTCCTAATTTCACTATAATCCTACAATGCATTTCTCCACAAAAATACCCCATGTGTGTGATTCTGCTCTTACTTGGCTAATGTGAGGACTTCTGTTGATCTGAGTTGGTATGTGCAAAGGAAACTTTTCTCCTCTCTGACTATCTTGCGTCCTTTTAGTTTATATCTTGATCAATTACTGTTATTAATGTTGGATTAATAGCACATTACTGTGAAGATAGATTAATAGAATCACAGAATTGGAAGAAACTACAAGACCATCCTCTGCCATGCAGGAATACACAATTAAAGCACTCCCAACAGATGGCCATTCAGCCTCTGTTTAAAAACTTCCAAGAAGGAGGCTCCACCACCCTCTGAGGGAGTGTTTTCCACTGTCAAACAGCTCATACCATCAGGAAGTTCTTCCTAATGCTTTGGTGGCATCTCTTTTCCTGTAGCTTTAATTCATTGCTCCATGTCCTAGTCTCTGGAGCAGCATCTTCAATATGACATTCCCTCAAACAGTTAAGTATGGTTATCATGCCACACTTTAACCTTCTCTTCCCAAGATTAAACATAACCAGCTTTCTAAGCCACTCCTTGCAAGGCATGGTTTCCAAAGCTTTCACCATTTTGGTCTGGACATGCTCTGGCTTGTCAGCATCTCTCTTGAATTGTGATGCTCAAGACTGGACACAGTATTCCAGGTGAGGTCTGACCAAAGCAGAATATGACGGCACTATTATTTCCCTTGATCTAGACACTATACTCCTATTGATGCAGCTTAGGATCATATTGGCTTTTTTAGCTGCTGCATCACGCTGTTGACTCATGTTCTACTAAGACTCCTAGAACCCTTTCACAGGTACTATTGTCAAGCTAGGTGTCACCCATCATGTATCTGTGAATTTCACTTTTCCTGCCTAAGTGTAGTACCTTGCATTTCTCCCTGTTGAAATCCATTTTGTTATTTCTAGCCCAGCTCTCTAGTCTGTTAAGGTCATTTTTCCAGGATAACATGGTCACTCCCATCTAAGGGTCCCACCACTTCCACCCCATTAACCAAGTCATCAGCATTGGCTAGGATCAGACCTAAAATAGCTGATCCCTTTGTTGCCTCTATGCAAAAGATGCATAGGTGAGGTGAGGGCTGAAATGTTTGAGTGCTGACCAGAAATGCAATTGAGTGGATACCTCCAAGTTGATTTTGCAGCATTTTGAATAACTGAATGTTGGATTTTTGGGGTTTGTAGAATGATTCATCACTATAATCTGGAGATGAAACAACAGTCCTTGTAGTGGCAGCACTCAGTTCACTATGGCAGAAGAAATTCAAGACTCAAAGTTCAGCAGAAATAGTCATGGTCATTTTTTTAGGATAAGAAAAGTATTTTGATGATTACCTTCAGAAAAGCCAAATAGTTAATACAGAATACTATTATATCTTGGGGAAAGTGGTAAGGGAAGCTGCAGAAAGCTGTTCTCTTTTTGCAGCATGATGCACCTGATAACAGGGCTGGCAAGACAATGAACGTTTTGAAGATTTGGGGTTTGAGTGCAAAGACCATCCACCCTACTCACCATATCTTGCTCCATCTGAATGAATGAATGAATGAAATTTTTGAATTATTCAGATCAGTATTTCAGTGAGCATACATCAGATGATGATGACAACGACAATGACTGGAAAGGTTAAAGAAACTTCAGAAATGATATGCCAAATGCTTAGAACCTCAGGGCAAATGAGTAGAGTATTATGTAAGATACATGGCTGTAGGTTATTTCGTTCTTGGTCAGGCCAAGAACCTTTCAGCACCCCCTTGTATATGACATTTCAGCTGAGAAGAAGCAATCAGTTCACCATCAGTAAGTATTCTGTGCTGAGAGGAAAATGGATCCCCGTATAGAAATCTATTTCTGTATTTGGCTTGGCTTTAGAGGTGCCATATTTCACTGGCAAGAGAATGTTGTTCACATGAAAACCTGTCACAAAAGGTCTTCAAGAAATGTCCCAAGAAAAGTCTCTGAAAGGTGAACTACTCTAACCATTAAAATGTTACTATGTGACTTGCTTCTTATATGCAAAATTGGCATGTGGGTTCATGTTCAATGCCAGTAGCAGAATTCTCTACAGCACTCAATGTTGACTTAAGTAGCCTTTATTGCATTATAAAAAAATAGTTACAAAACTTTTACCTCCGTTTGCTCTGCAAAATAAGCACTACAAATGGCAAATATTCAAATTTCAAATACAAAGAATATCTTTGGCAATTAAAATGCCTGATAGTATCTGGTAAGATTCCCTCTACAAAGAGTCAGGTTATAATTATTACATATACAATTTATTCTTATTTACAATATATGCTTCAACTTTAACTTTAAGTCTATATATAGCTGTTGTACAATCAGCCACCAATTTAATGCAACCACTGAAATAACAAATTTTTTAAAAAAGGAAATGCAGCCATTTTAAATTTTCAGAAGAAGGAGGGCAAGCACATTTTCAGCACTCGAATACTTGTCAAAACTGGAGACTGGCAATACATTTGGCAACTTCCTGGCAGTCATAAAAAGCACTTAAATCCCTCACCAGACATCAACACTGATCAAATGACAGGGAGTATCACTTCTCAGAAGTTGGTATAATGGAAACTAGCCATGGAGGATATGCCAGGAAAAGGGTAGAGAACATTTGCCTCACAAAATGTACAACTCTCCTAGTTGCTTTCCACTGGCTCTGCTGGTTGGGACTTGGGAGTTCAAGTCCATGCCGCGCAATTACAGTGCTACAATTCCATCCTATGGAATTTTGGGATTTACAGATCGGTTAGATTCTTACAGTTCTCTGCTAGAATGCTCTACTGCACAGTTCACAATATTGGAGGAAAGAGCCATTGTGTTAAAGCTATAATAATGTAGCCTGGAAAGACAGATCATCACCTATTCTAGTTTACTTTTTCAATGTTTTCCTCACATTGGGGGAAGCTTTATTTCTGCCAGCAAATTAGCCCCTCACATGGGCAAACGAGATTTCTAGCACAGAAGGTTCACAGGGGTTATTTGCTTCCTCCTCCCCACAAGGAGCCTGCTCAGGAGAATAACATTAATGCATACAGTTTAGTGTTTGATCATCTGAATCCATGCAAAATCTTTGCTTAGCTTTTTCTAGAAAAGACCTGGTGCATTAGCTAGAATGGTGAAACTGGACTAAAGAGACATGGATTTGAATTGAAGCCTACTGCATTCACTAGAATAAAGGCTTTTTGAAATGAATATAAAAGCTTAAAAATGAAAAGAACACCAACAAGTTCAAACCAATATGTTCAATTATGGAATTTTGCCAAAGTGGGTGAAATAATACTAGTGGATCTTTAAAAAGAGACACATGAATGGTAGGTTTGGCCCCTAATTTGCCATTCCAGTTGTGATCTTTTCTTAAAATCACATTTCCCTGTGAGTGGCAGACCCTGACAATTTCCAAAATATACATGCACAATATTTGACAAACCTCCCTATATTTCCTGTTTTATGCCTCGTGCCAAATTGAACACAGAACTGAGAACAGCCAGTCCTTCTGGTAAGCTGTAACTTTTGTGGCAATTTCAATAATACTGAAGCTTCTCTGAGGTTGTAAAGACTCACCTAGTATTAGGAAAGTTTCCCCACATTTAACAAAATTACATTTTTAAGTTTGGCAGTATTTTAAAGATATTAGGTATAAAAATAATTTCTTCCCACACGTTTTGAAGTTGGAGGGCCAACCTACCCAAATTCTGGCATTTTTTGAATTGCTATTATTGCAAAAAAAAAAAGAACTCCTTTAACAAGTAACTTTCTAGCTTAATTATAAAGCCAGATTGTTATATGTTATGGTATTAGGCTACTAGCTTAAAGAATTCCTAAACAAAGCATAATAGGGCATCCACAGCTTGCTAGGCCCAAGACATCCAGAAGTGGCTACTCTTCTGTGTGCTATGCTGATTAAATTTATTTTGGCACCACCAAAAAGATCAGAAGGTGAATACTGTATTAGATGGTACACAAAATACTATATCTTGTATTTTTTCAGTCTCTTAAATCTCAAGCAGCATATTAATTTTGGCAGGCAGTTGGTGCTGGTGGGGAGGAACACAAGCAGAATGATGCCACCTGACAAAGGAAGGTCAAAACATACATATAGGATCATCATAATACTCTGAGGTTAGAAAAGTTACTTTTGGATTACAACTCCCAGAATCTCTCAACCATGTATTGGTAATGCTGGACAGGAGATTATGGTAGCTGTAGTCCCGAAACTAATGTTCCCAGGCTCTAATAAAAATACCAAACAACCCTACTCACACATAGGCACACATGTTACATGACTTTCACACTCATGTATGAAATGCCTTTTATGAATTCCATAGACATTGTCTAAAAAAACCCATAGTAAATAGATAACCTTCTTCTATCCTGATCCATCATTTAAAAGATGCATTAGGTTCATGTTGTTTGAGAAAGGGGCCATTATGTTTAAGATACTGAAAATATATTGAAATATCTGGTTGTTCCAGTTGATTGAGAAGAACCAGTATTTAACACAAGGGTATATATTAGTAAAAATCCATTAAAAATGTGGTAGTAGAAAGTGTTTCATTCTTTGATACACATTGCTGACCATTCATTATTTACACTTAAAATTTTCCTGTTTTGGAACACAATACAAAACCAAGTCATTCTTCTTTATGTAATTCGTAAACATTCATTCAATTTACATGTCATATTCCAAAACAAATTTTTTAAGATTGCAGTTTTTGGAGAATGCTGGTTGACTTTGCTCCCAGTGAAGTTCCAGAAACAGAGGGAGCATTTACTGGTAATCTCAAAACTACTGTTGAAGAAGCTATATTGGAGTTTGTGCAAAACAGTACTGTTGTTAGCTGAATTACACTCTTCAGGGTTTCTACTCTAATGTTTTTGGAGTGCCAGTGAACAACCAGAAAGAAATCTGCAAAATCCAGAAATGTCAATGAAACAGTATATGTTATGTTTAGTTAGAAGTGCCAATCCTTACTTGTGCAGCAGTTTTTAGGAAGGTACAATGTGGCAAGAAGACAACTGCGATAGCACTTGTTTGATCTGGGGACAACACTGTTATGGGATCCTGGAGGGTCATATACCCCCATTGCACCAGCCGTCTATCCTAATGGGGGTGTTAAATTTTGGGGGCTAAAAATGGCCAATAGCACCTTCTAAACCCCAGAAATAGATAACTACTTCCTGTTTGGAAAAAGCACCTTTTAGAAAAAAAAGTCTATAGATGTAGCAAAATTTCCAGAAGCTTTGGGGATGCTACTGGCCATTATTCAATGGAAGAGATTGATCCAAAATCTTGTTTCTTGCGGGGGGGGGGGGGGGGAGGAGCAGTCACCAAGCACTTTAAAATGTCACTGGCAAAATTTCCAGGAGAACTTTTGTCAGAAACAAATACAACTGCCCATCAACGAATGGCAAACTAACATTTGCATTTCAGTCCTGTCTCAATTGATCCAAAAATACAATAAGAACAGTAAAGTGATAAGCATGAATTCTTCCAAAACTAAAAAATTAACCAAGTATTATGAATTATTTGGAAATGCAGAACAGCATCATGCAAGCAATATATATCATGCTTCACAAAAAGAAGATAGTCCTTGCCATGCTGCAATATGTCCTGCTATGATAGCCACTGTCTTTACATGGTTGATCTTTGTCCAGCGTCATCAAGTTTGGCATTTCGCTTTCTAGCTGCAGCCTCACCACTGAATTCCACATCCGACTTATCTGCATTGCTGTAGTCAGTCATTGCCGATCCCTCTTCATTACCATCATGTGTTCCCCCATTTCGCTGTAGGAGTTTTGTGTTCTGTTCTGCCGGGCGCTTCCAGTGTGGCCTTGTTGCCATCCACAGAACAACTGCACCAAAAACCAAAATGAGAAGCCCAAGCGTGTTGACAAAAAGCGCTTCTTCTGGGGAACTGCTGTATGCAGGTGATCTCCTGGTGGGAAAGAAAATTACTGTAAGATCAGAATTAACAATGTTATTTAACACACACACACACACACACACACACAAATACTTACAAAGCAAAAATAAGTTTTTCTGTAATTCCCATGAGTGCTGTGGCAATCACTGTTCCAAAAATGAGAAGACCCGAATAAACATGTATTGGCATAATGGTTGCCCGAAGAGAAGGAGGAGCAAAGGGAAGCAGGAAGACTGCAAAACCTAGAACAAGCTAAACACAGATAATATTTTGTTATTTCATTTTCAAATGTTTTTAAACACAAAGAATCCTGAGACACTTTAAAAATTAATTTGTTGTTGCATGCCTTCAAGTCATTTTTGACTTATAGCAACCATAAGGCAAACATGCCATGGGGTTTTCTTGGCATGATTTGTTCTGTCTTTGCCTTTCTCTGAAACTGAGAGTGTGTGACTTGCATGGCTCAGCAAGGATCTGAACCCTGTTCTCCTGAGTCATAGTCCAGTGCTCAAACTACTACACTACACTAGCTCTCTTTTAAAAATTAATACGCCAATTATTTATTTAATAAATATTTTTAAAATTAAAAATTAATACTGTGATATAAACTTAAATGGATTTGAGTTCACTCAAGCATATGAATGAACTGTTAACTTAAATTGACTTATACTATAATTATGCAAGTACAGCCAGAAGGGGATAAGATGGTATTATTATGAAAGTGAGGCTGGAAGCCCAAGAAATGCTGGAGACTGGTGTGCTCTGTGACTATGACAAAGGCAAACAAGAACCAGTCAGAAGGGTAAAATAGCAAACCCCAATAGGTGCAACTGTGTCCGATTCTCAACATTAACAGATAAACAAGATTAATAGTACTGAATCAAATCTAAAGAAGGGCAAATTATTTCCAGCAATCAGCTAGCTACTTCCAGTCATTCCAGAGCCCACTTCTGACAATGTAAAATCTGTAAATGAATTTGTATTCAACTTTAACACACCAGAAAATTCTCTTCATATGCCTGTTGTTCCTAGTTGTATGTTTCTAAATGTCAACTGAGATTATTTCAATTTATTCATCTTAAAATGGAACTCATTAGGGCACTAGGAGGCTCCTGGAATTAGCTTGCTCCACTGCTGCTAATCAAACCATTCTAGTTACCATACAGCTGTGTCCTTAACCTGGTGCTCTCCGTGGGTGTGCTGGCTGTGGAGGATAGAAAATGTAGTTTAACATCTCTGGAGGATACCAGGGTCCTATTCACAGTGGAGAATTACACCACTATTATTCCATTTTAACAGCCACAATTCCATCCTATGGAATCCTGTGAATGGTAGTTTGGTGAGGCACTAGAACTCCCTGGCTGAGAATTCTAAAATGCCCTTTGATAAACTGCATATCCCAGCATTCCACAGGACAGAACCATAGTATTAAAATTGGAATAATAGCACTATAATTCTGCAGTGTGAATGGGCTCTCTGCATGGCAGGGAGTTGGACGGGATGGCCCTTGTGGTCTCTTCCAACTCTATGATTCTATATATGATTCTATGATTTACTACTGCTGCTGTTACTCCTCCTCCTCCTCATTTCACTCTTTCCCCAGAACTGGGACTCAGGGCGGCTTTACAATATTTAAAAGTAATACAATAGGTATGAAAAGCTAACATGAGATCTTACTCTAACTGCCATTAAACTGGAACCTCAACTTCAGAAAGAAAGAAAGAAAGAAAGAAAGAAAGAAAGAAAGAAAGAACAGCAGCTGAACAGAAAATGTATCTATGCTTCTGTCCAGCCTCTTAAATATAGCTAGACAGATAGGGTTTCTTATTGGTTACATTAAGATACAAAGGCAATATTAATATGAGAAAGATGTTGAAAAACTCTTAAAGACTGAAAGTATTTTTGAAAGACAGTCAAAATTAATGATTGTAATTCTAAAAACTTTGAAATAATAAAACTCAAGATCAGAATTTTTAACATTCCTATTCTCTCTCTCTCTCCTGCTCCCCTTGTCTTTCCTCCAAAACTGGGACTTGAAGCAGCTACCATGATTAAATGAAATACTGTTTAAGTAAAAACAAATGTAGCAAAAACCTATATGTAAAAAAAAAGTAAGATTAAAATAGTATTAAACTTTCTCTATGGGACAGCAGCATGGTCTTATGAAAATATGAAAATGAAAATGTTTACTTTAAGAACCCAGTGCAGCAGCCACATAAATCCTAATCATCTTACACAACAGAGGAAAACTTTGGCTTTCATTCCAAGATCCTTTAAAAAACAAAAAACAACAAACCAAAAAAATGTGAAAGAGCAGAGCAAGCTTGCCTAGCTTAAGTAACAAAACAATGGTTTCTTTTATTACTATCACAACATGCTCTTTAACCAGTATGAAATGGAGAGTGCAGTTGTCACTAGAAGTTACTGCTAAACTTAGTCATCTTAAAATGGCATCTGAGCCCAAATAAATAAAGCCCCCATCAGCTAAAATCCTAGCTGACACATTCCTTGTGTGATTCTTTAAACCAAAGAGCCAGCTGCAACACTAGAAAACTGGGCACTCTTCCATGGAGCCTGGTAACCTCCTCTCAACAGGAATGAAGAAAAAATGCTCATCCTCACAGTGGGTTTCACCATATAAACACTCTCTGGCATGCAAAATAAAAATAAAAAATGGGGGGGGGGGGGTTAATGGTCTCCTATCTGTGCAGCAGTCACTGGGTGGATAAATAACTTGGGGTGCATCTACACTATAGAAATAATAAAGTTTGACAGCACTTGAAGCACCGTAGCGCCATCCAATGAATCCTGGGATCTATAGTTTTAGAAGGTCTTTCGCCTTCTCTGCCAGACTGTTGGTGCTTCACAAAACTACAAATCCCGGGATTCTGTAGGATGCAGCCATGGCAGTTAAACTGCATTATTTGTGTAGTGTACATGCACCTTAGGACAGTAGTTCTCAACTAGTGGTATAGGTACCACTATGGGACACAAAATTAGTTTAGGTAAGATGCAGGTGTTTTAGTCATAGCAATAATGAATATTCTGCATTTTAACATAGCGTTCTTCTGTGTTTTAACAGCCATAACAATAAAATATATGCTCAACAGGATTATGGTTTGTCATTATTTATGGAATTACTACTGTAGTCTGCTTCCCAACAATACTATTGCTGTATTTTTAGTTCTTAAAACTTACTATAAATGATAAATGTAATAAAATAATGCCTGTTCACATTTGAAAATCTCATCCTTAAGGAAAGTTTCTATCATATTCCTTGACGGATTGATTGGTGAGACTTAAGATAACAAAAGGTTAGGAATCATGATTTTAGGATGTAGTGTCAGCAAACTGTCATCTTTTTATAAGGAGCAAAGCCAGTAAGTTAACATTGCCGAAAAAGTTGATATGGACTAAAGAATGGATATAATTTTCTCCGGCCCTGCCTACATTCGAGGCCTACTCTTGAGTTTTGGCTGCTAGTGAACAGATGTTCACCTGCACACTACCAATGAATGGGCAATTACCGACTATAAGTCCACTTCATATATAAGTCGAGGACAAGTGTTAGGGCCAAAATTATGGATTTTGACATGACCTGTGGATAGGTTGAGTGTAAAACTTGGAGGCTCCCTCAGTGTGTGTATGTGAGTGGAAGCAGCAATCAATATGAAGCTTCAGTGTTTCAGCCTTCATTGCTGAGACAGCAAAGCACTGGGAAGGCGAGGGACTGTTAAATAAAAAGCAATCCATCACCAAGGACTCTATCTGCTTGGCTCAGGACATAAAGAACGACCTGGGATTTTGGGGTCAATTTTTGGACATAAATTTTTAGACAAGTATATACGTTAGTTGTTTTTTGTGTTAGTCCTTCCATGGCTGAAGTGATGCTCTTCATACCTTCTCAGTTTCTTCCTACTTTACCTTTAGAATGCGCCTGAAAAAATTCTGTGCCCCAAGTGACTTGAGAGCTTTATGTTAAATTGCACATTCTCTCTTTCCTTTTCTATCATCTCAGATATATTGTCATTTTCCATTTATATGAAATACTCCTGATGTTATCAGTGATGGGAATGAGAAGGAGACAACAGCACAAAACTGGAATAAACTTAAGGGAAGAAAACGATGATGTCAGCTTTGCTCATGTGAAGAAATTACAAATGTAGTTTAAAGTGATTGTTTTCAACATCATTTGAATCCATGAAAGAACAATGTATGTCCCAAAGGTAGGCAAAATGGTGCCCGCTAGATGTTTTTGACTATAGCTCCCGTAATTCCTGGCACTGGCACTGCTGACTGGATCTTATGCATTTGTTGTTTTCATTGCTGTGTGCCTTCATGTTGTTTCCAACTTATGGCAAACCAAAGGAGACTATATCATGGCATTTTCCTAGCAAGATTTGTTCAGAGGAGGTTTGCCATTGCCATCCTCTGAGGCTGGGAGCATGTGACTTGCCCAAGGTCACATAGTGGGTCTCCATGGCCAAGCTGGGAATTGAACCCTGGTCTCCAGAGCTGCAGTCCAATACTTAAACAACCATGCCACACTCACTATCATACCCTCCAAGCATATGCATATCCTCCAAATCAAATCCTCTTCAAAATCAGGATGCATGTGACCAAACAGCATCAGACTGTGGTCAAAAAGATGTGGCCAAGCAACAAGAGGGCAAAAGATATTAATGAGGAAAAACACATAAAACTGCTATTTCAACGATGGAAACCTTGGTTTATATGTTGAGTTTAGGAAAGCTTGAAAAACACACAAAACACAAATCAATAAATAAAGTACTCTCTCTCTCTGGGTGCATGTTGTGTGCATCATGATATTATATAATACTAGGATTGTCAGGTTTTCAAAATAGCAATAAGAAACTGTTGAAATTCACGACACACTGTTGGCAGCACAGGGTCAACAATTAGGATGTGGCTAAAGAAATGTAGCTTTATTAAGAAATAAAATAATGTGTCAATGCCAAATAAAAGTGCTGCATATTATTCCTCCCCTCACTCAGTGAACTTTGCTTGCACTTACAATCCATGATCCATCTTTAAGTAAATATAGAGCTGGCCTAATAAACTTGATTATTCTGTAAGATATGCTACCACAAGTTGCTTATGTGTACTTTACTTACCTAAATATAAATCTGCCTAATAAAACTGACTGGCTTTTAAGATAGCTTGATTGATCTTTGCATTGTTGCTTGTTGTTAACTGCCTTCAAGTTGACTTTGACTCATGGCAGCCCTATTGATGAGATATCTCCAGGCCCCTTTATCATCCACATTTCTGCTTAGGTCCTGGAAATTCATACGTGACCTCCCTAATTGAGCATATCCATCAGGTGAGAGGTCTTCTCTTCTTTCTACTGCCTTCTACCTTTCCTAACGTTATTGTCTTTTCTAATGAGTCATACCTTCTTATAATGTGGTCAAAGTATGATATCCTCAATTTGATAATCTTAGGCCCCATTCCCACTACATTTGGATTCGAAGTGTGACGTGGGCTATATGACCCTCGTTCACACTCGAATCGACTTCCGATCCTCATCAGATCGATTAGTGGAGGAAAGGACTGGGTTAAAAGCAAATTGCCTGGGCTTTCCTGACACTAGTTTTAAAGTGGTCTTTTTTGGAAAACACGATTCTGAAGTGTTTCCAGTAAGTGGGAATTCTGGTCAGAATCGTGGTTGTTGTTGTTTTTTTGGAGGGGGGTATTGATCGCAAAATCAATCTTGTGCATTTGTGTTCTTGTGCATTTGTGATCTTGTGCATTTGCGATCTTGCGCATTTGCAATCAGTATAATTACAAATGCACAAGATCACAAATGCACAAGATCACAAATGCACAAGACTGCATTTGTGATCTTGTGCATTTGTGCTCAGTATAATGAAGAAAAAGAGGAAAAAAAGGAAGGAAGGAGGGAAGGAAGGAAGGAAGGAACCCCCAGGAGCAAGTGTATGTTCATTTTCTTCATTATACTGATCGCAAATGCACAAGATCACAAATGCACAAGATTGCATTTGTGATCTTGTGCATTTGTGATCTTGTGCATTTGTGATCAGTATAATGAGGAAAAAGAGAAAAAAAGGAAGGAAGGAAGGGGGCAAGGGGGGAAGGAAGGAAGGAAGGACCCCCCAGGTAAGTGTGTGTATTTTTTTTTTTTCATTTTCTTCATTATACTGATCGCAAATGCACAAGATCACAAATGCACAAGATCACAAATGCACAAGATTGATTTTGCGATCAATACCCCCCCATAAAAAAAATTCCCCTGCGGGAAGGGGATGGGGCATTAAGGGCTGTCACCTTACATGGCAGCTCCAGTGGGAACGACAAGCATTCCCAGCTAAGAAAGCAGTTCCAAACAAGGCCCCTTTTCATAGTGTGAACGAGGGGCCTTTTGGAATCGCTTTCATAAGCGGAGCACAGCCCGGTTCCAATGCGGGGTTTTCCACAAGTGGGAATGGGCCCTTAGCTTCCAGAGAGATTTCAGGCTTGATATGTTCAAGGGTCCATTTCTTTGTCTTTTTGGCTGTCCACGATATCCTCAGCACTCTCCTCCAGCACCTCATCTCAAATGAGGTGATCTCCCCCCCACCCCACTTTCTTCACTGTCCAGTTTTTACATCCATATAGACAATTCTAACTTTGGTGTTCAGTTGTATATCACTCCTCTTTAGGATCTTTTCTAGTTCTTTCATAGATGCCCTTCCCATTCCTAGTCTTTTGATTTCTATACTGCAGTCTCCATTCTGAGAAATATTTGATCCAAGGTATGGGAACTCTTTATTTCAATTTCCTCATTGTCTAGGTTGAATTTATGTAAATCCTCCATGGTCATTATTTTTGTTTCCTTATGTTCAGCATTAAGCCTGTCTTAGCACTTTTTTCTTTGATCTTCTTTAGTAATTGTTCCAAGTCTGTAATGTTTTCAGCTAATAGTATGGTGCCATGCGCATATCTTAGATTGTTAATATTCCTTCCTCCTATCCTTCCTCCTCCTTCTTCTGAGTCTAACCTGTTCTTCTTGTGCTATTTTCTGCATACAAGTTGAATAAATAGATACTCTATTCACCCCTTTCCCAGTTCTCTTTTACAGAAAATCACAATTGCTTAATCTCTTAGGGAGAAACACAATCTTTCTGTCACCCATGGAAGATAAGCCATATAATCACAACCTCTCCCTGCCCCGGTTGTCTCTTACTCATGAGGATCCCAATGGTACTTCTTTTCTTATAGATGAATTTAAAGACATAGCCATGATAGTCTGGAAATCAGGATGAAAAGGGATCTTGTAGCACCTTTGAGACTAACTGAAAGAGAGACATTGGTAGCATGAGCTTTCGTAGACTTGAGTCTACTGGTACTTCCTTAGATGGGGTGGTGTGGAAAGTTGAAGGGCAGGCCCATATAAGGAAGCTGTGTTTGAGAATGTCCACAGCAATGCAAAACTTTGTAGGTGTGGAGACGAGGTGACAAGTTCAGTTCTAACAATGGTCAATGGTAGTTGGAGGACAAGACAGGAGGAATGATGGTGTTTAAAGACAAGTTGAGTAGACAGCCATATGAATGAGTACTGGAATGCCTGAATCTCCCTTATCTGAAATGCTTGGGGCCAGAATTGTTACAGATTTCAGAGGTTTTCAGATTTTGGAATATTTGCGCATACATGATGAAATAACTTAGAGATGGGACCCAAGTCTAAACATGAAATTCATTTATGTTTCATCTACCCCTTATACACATCGCCTGAAGGTGATTTTATACATAACATCTACGATTTTGGAATTCAGGTCAAGGGAGACTCAAGCTGTACCATGTTTGCTGAGTGAAGTTGCTGCCTTCATTTCTTGCTCATACATTAAGTGAATTTATATATAGAATCTGAAGAATCCCATATGACCATAAAGGACAGCTTTTTTGGCCCCTAAATGTGTGTGTGTGTGTACACCTACAAGTCCCCTGTCAACTTATTGCAACCTAATGAATTTCATAGGGTATTCTTAGGCAAGGAAACCTCAGAGGTGGTTTTGTTAGTTCCTTTCTCTGAAATATAACCTACAGTGCTTGGTATTCATTGGCAGTCTCCTATCCATGTACTAACCAGGGCTGACCCTGCTTAGCTTTGAAGATCAGGTGTGATCTGGTGCCTTGAAGGAATAACTCTATAGAATATGTTGTTGTAAAATCAAAATGTCTTTATCAGACCAGGCTCAAAATTAGAGCTTTATCTCAGATCTATCATCACAGCATAAGTTTTGTGTTTACATCCATGCTCTGCCCAATGCACATTATATATCAGGTCAAATTCTAGCTTCTCCATAACTTAAGACCTTGATCCAGCTGTGGCTCCTGAGAACTAGCCAACTTCATAGGGTTTTAGAAAAGCTCTTTTTATTAGGATTCTCTGTGTATTATTTATTCATACCAAAAGAAGCAATCGGAGTCACATGGACCCCCTAACGTCTCTCCTTTGCTGCCACATGTTAAGCATCCCTCCAAGAAAACATAACATGGCTGCTGTAACCTTCTTGTACTGGCCTTACTAGGAAGAGCAATACTCTGTCCCCTCCTCTCCTGGGAGGGGTGAGGGAAAGGATGCAATTGAGTACAAAGTCCTTAAATGTTGGCTAAAAAGACAGCTTTGAATTCTTTGCAGCTGGCTGTTTAGGGGTGAAAGGAATCTGGGAATTCTTAAGAGAGGATAAACTGGGAATGCAGTAACCCAGTTGATCCGTGACTGCTGGAAGTTACATTTATGGGAACAGTAGTCCAAAACATCTGCAAAGTATCAGGCAGCCTATCATGATGTGCAGCATATTTGAAATCCACCCAGCATTTAACAGGATTATACTCCCCCATTAGAAAGCTGGCCTGTACACTGGGCCTCATTCTGATTTCTTCCCATCAATCACCTCCCAGCCATGATTCTTTAAGACTGCTGACAACAGAGTTTCACATTTATCCATATTTTCCAACCTTTGGGGATCCTGTGGTGTAACCTTCAAGATATTAGCAAACTATTCTCTCCCCCTCCCCCCCCCCCCCATCACTTCCTGATTACCAGGAAGAGCAAGCATATGTTTGTTTTGTCAGGTTCTTGAATTAATGACTGAATAACAGAAAGCCAATCTGCCTAAAGATAACTTACATATTTACATAATTTATTCTGTTTACAAAGAATACAGTATTTGGCTTACTGAGGTATAACATTTTGTGTTTGAGCAGTGGTAAACACAAAATCCTCAATTAAAGCAACCCACATACAGAGGCCACTCAGCCGTGAAAACATATTGTTAATAAAGATAAAACAAGACATCTTATTCCACCTCTGAGTACTGTTTATAAATGGTTTCTGACCTGTAGAGCATAAAGAATGACAGCAGTCAATCCAATCCAGCTGTGCAGACTGTACATATTAGGAATCTTCTTAGAATTATGGAAATCAAAAACAGCCACCAGAGAAATAATTGCAAGAATCAGAGCAATCGTATTTAACCCAGCATGGATTAATTTCATCAGGAGTTTGCTGCATTTCCAGGTCCATGGTAACCTGTACACAATAATTGCTAGAGATGGGGGGGAAATAGAAGAATGCATAAGTTTAGAAAACAATCCACTTTGTTTAAAATACCTTTTCCATTACTCAAATTATATTTAAAAGCTTTTGAGAACTGAGCAAGACAAAACTGGGAAGTGATCATAGGCAAATGAAGAGCCCAGTGCTACTGAAGAAGGGGTATCTGATTTTCACAAGAAAAAAGTACGTAATACAACATTTTTCTCGGACACCTGTTACGAAAGAAGAGGTATCATGCAACAATGGAACATGCCACCAAGTTAAGATTTTCCAATTCCTTTAGTCCATTCTATCCACGATCCCTTCACTTTTTTAAATTCTCTTTGAATAGTTTTTTCAGGAAAGGGCACTGGTTCGTTTTAGTACCTGTATACAGAGCTTAGAAAAATTACTTTTTGGGGAACAGCTCCAGGATCCCTCAGCCATGAGGTGTATGAGATAAGATGAGATCATATCAATAGAGACTTGTAGCTGCAAAGGCAATCAAACCTGAAAACCTGAGGCAGATTTTTCTACAGTTTTGTTGTTTGTAGCTGCTTGGAAATGCAGAAAATTCAGACAGAAATACCAAGCCTGGACTATTTAATTTTTATTCTTAGTATCTCTCCCACCAGAACCAGGACAGAAGGTGGTCATTGGTGATGCTGCCTAGGAGATTTGGAACAGTTATACTTCAGAAAGGTAAGTTTTCTAAGCTCTGCATCAAACCAATATCTTTCCCCACGACGAGTGCACCAAGTTAACCTTTCCATCTGGCTAAGCCTTTCCATACTGTGGCTGTGGCTGCATCCACACTGTAGAAATAATCCAGGCTGACACAACGTTAACTGCCATGGCTCAGTGCTATGGAATTCTGGGAACTGTAGTTTTGTGGGACATTTAAACTTCTCTCTCAGAGACTTCTGGTGCCACAGCAATTTAGGACTCCTAGGATTCCACAGCCTGGAGCCATGGCAGTTAATGTGTTGTCAACCTGGATTATTTCTGCAGTGCAGAGATGCAGCCTGTGATTCCTACATTCATTTAGACACCTCCACGGTGTGTAAGCTTAAATTAAAGCTGTTAAGAAGCACCAAGTTATATGCTCTAAATCAGGTTTTTCCATTATATTATTTATAAATCTGTTGGTCAAAAGAGCAGATTAACTGATTAACATAAGTAATCCAAATATACTGTTTTCCAGCTATTAACAATATATTTTTTAAAAACTATGCAGATGCAAAAAAAAAAAAAAAAAAGTCTGGGGTAGAGCTTAAAGCAAACTATATGCCTGGAATATGGGAGAACCCATTTTGACACCCAAGCATCTAAAATTGGGGCCTCTTGGCACAGTTAGAAACTTGGTAAATTTATGTCTACCTCTACAAAATAATTCCTGTAGAAGCCATAAGGTCAAACTAGTTACGCTTAGCATGTATTCAAAAGAGATGCTCCTTCAGATGGTGAAAGACATCTGTCATAGTATGCGCTCTGGTCACCCAAAATATTGTTTTATTTTGTATGTTTTATTTTATGATTAGTCATTAGAAGTTAAACACAGATATAATTACGGAAGCCTGACTGGTGAGGTACATATCTCTTAGGTTACCTCATTGTGGGAAGAAGCAAACAGATTTACTAGAAAGACAACGCACTCTCTTTAATATCAAGTTTGACCCTCTTTCAAGGCAGAAAATTCTAACTACCTCACCAATCTACAAATCCCAGGATTCCACAGGATACAGCCTTAAC
Source organism: Urosaurus nigricauda (assembly GCA_034509955.1). Taxonomy (NCBI): domain Eukaryota; kingdom Metazoa; phylum Chordata; class Lepidosauria; order Squamata; family Phrynosomatidae; genus Urosaurus; species Urosaurus nigricauda. Next base: position 168,230,254 of record JAOEGL010000001.1, on the reverse strand, counting down.
TGTTAACGTTGGATCCAAGTATTATACTAATGTAGTGTAGATTCTCTCAACTTCTTATAAGTACTGAGCAGGCCACAGGTCACAGTCATTTCAGGCTAATCAGTTGTTTGGCAATCTGTAGATTCTGCTTGGTGAGTAATTTGGTGCTAGAAGCTGGAAATCATACTAATCAGTACAAGATTAGTATGTGAAACAAAGACAATGAAACCTAAAAACCCAAGAAAGTTTTCCTATGGTTTTGATTTTTGTAGTTCCTCAGAAGTACCGACAATTGAGAATATTTCTTGGAGGTTAAATGTCTCAGGAAGCCCAAACCGAGACTATTTTCTTTTCTCTTAATACGTCTCCCAAATGGGCCAGGAAGGAAATGCAAGAGGTGAACAGAAATGTTAAGTTGCTCACAAATATAGGTAGCTTTTAGTATTAAAAAAGATACTCTACATACGTAGTGGGGGTGGGGAAGGAGAGAGTGAAGTAGGTGTTTTGACAAATAGAAATGAACAGTCTTACCTGAAAGTCTCTAAATCCTTATAAAATTCTCTAAATTATGTACAGTGCATGCCAAGGACTACACTTCTACCCTATAAGTCATAAAGAAAACTCTGTTCTCTAATGGAATGTCCTGGAACGTGAACCAACGTATATTTCTTTATGCTATAGGAAGCACAATATTGACATTTTAAGACTTCTTTTCAAGTTAATCATACATACATATTTTCAGTTCCACGGCTCCCCCTCTCCCACTGCTCTGCCACCATGGAAGAAAAGAACATTCAACCCAAGAAGATGGTAGCTTTGTTTCAAGTGATGGTAGCTTTATTTTGAGAGGTTGACAAGGCACTTTTAATCACAGTAGAATAAGAGAACCTAAACTAGCAAACACTATCATGCAGTCAAGCCTATGTTTTCATTCAAGTAAATTCTTTGGGATTAAATCTAGTGGGATGGACTCCTTAGCAAATGTGCACAAGTGTCTAACTTTACAGCACAATATTCTGTGTGTCTTAGAGCTGTTAAAACAAGGAATACATGTCCTGTAAAGAGGGAGAAAAAGCTGCGCTCAAACTGCTTTGCAAAATATATTTCTCCATTGCTGTTAATAATGTTCCCATTATTCCTGTAAGGAAAATATGTGGACTTGATTTCATTTTTGATTCTCGTCTTTTGTTACTCAGGTTGAGACTGTAGCAAAATCATGTCTCTCTCTCTCTCTCTCTCTCTTTGGCCAAAATCAGCCCTTTTCTTTCAGCTTTCTCTGCTAAGACCTTAGTTCATGTCTTGGTCATTTCAAACCTTGATTATAACAATCTTCTTTTGACTGCTCTTCTGTTTATGTCATTTCAGCCCTATGGTTTCTACTGTATTCAACATTTTAATGTTAAGATTATCTTTTTGGCCCTTCATTTGATCATGTTACTCCACCTTGGATATTTCTTTGTTGGTTGCCTATTCCTTTTAGGATTCAGGGCAAGCTGTTTACTTTAATTTTTAAGTTCCTACATGGCCTAGCTCTTCTGTCTTTCAGTCCTCATTTCTTTTAACTAACCTGCTTGGATCTATGTTCTAGGAACTCTAGCCTTCAGCCAAGGGTTTCCTCTTTCATAGCTCTACAGCCTTTTTTCACTTTGATGCACCAGACTCCAAGAATTGCCTAGCTGAATGTTTGTGGACTGCTTCTTTCCCTACTGCTGTCCCTCACTGTTTCTGAATCTCAAAGACCTTATTTTCTGAGGCTTTTGGAATTTAGATTTTGAATTTGGAATTTAATATTGTTTTATACCTTTGTATATTTTGATTTTACACACACACACTTGTTGTTGTTGTTGAGTGTCTTCAAGTTGTTTTCAGCTTATGCTGACCCCTAAGGCAAACCTATCATGGGGTTTTCTGGAGCTGACAGTGTGTGACCCACCCAAGGTCACCCATCCTGAGTGCGCAACTGAACCCTGATTTCCACAGTCATAGTTCAACATTCAAACTACTACACCATTCTAGCTTTCTCTCTCTCGTATATATACCATCATTTATTTATATAGCACCATCAGTGCACATGGCCCTTTACAGAGTAAATCGACAACCAATAAAAAACAGCCAGCACTGCCAAAGTTTGTTATATACTACATTGTATTGGTTTCTGCATTTTGATCTGGATAATTTGTTTTAAAACAGTATTACATTTGTTTTATATTTGTATTACACCTTCCTTCCCATGTGTGTTAGACTGTACATCCTTGGCAGGGCTGGCTGTTTTTTGTTGGTTGTATTTTTATTTTTTGTAAAGTACCATGTACACTAATAGTGCTATATAAATAAATGATGATAATAATAACAACAACAATACTCTCCCCATTCCATCAAATGTCTTATTATTTAACACCTTTTAGCATTATCTAATCACAATGCCAAACATTACTATAAAAATTATTTCCGTTACAGCTCACATTCTTTTATCCCTGGCACAAACAACACTGTTGTTTGATGACCACATGTGAACTGCTTTCACGTATACATAAAGACATATATTATATGAATCTATTCACTGTTATTATTGTGTGCCATCTACTATAGGTAATATGGGTCAATATATAAATCGAGAAGAATATATAATGAAAAATGGAAGGGTAATTTAGCCCATAGCAGGAACTTGGCTGACTGCTAAAAAATAACTCATGGTTCAGCTGTTTTCTTTTCCACATCATCTTCTGCAAACTCAATCCTCTCTTTGTTTTCTTCCTAGGCGGTTTTATTCTTGTCGTCTTGTGCAAACAGTGTCCAATTTCTTTTATGATCAATGCTTACTCCATTTCAGTCACACCCCAGTGTTGTAGTTAAAGAAGTAAGACTCCTAGAACTGAAGCATGGGGACATTTCATTGGTGGAAATGATCTCATCTGCCACCTCCTTCAGACTTTCCTGTTTTTTCAAAGTTTAGTCAAGGGTCAATACACTATTCATTAGATTGCCAGATCACTATTCTGTGACCGTCAGCTGTTCCTAATATATTGGGCAACAAACTGGCCTGCATTTGTGGGCTCCTCTTGGGGGGCATGGCTATGGGACTGTCATGATAAGCCCCTGCACTTCCATTATGCTGGGAGTGGGAATCATGCAGTCCTCTCTTGATGTTGAATGACTCAAATTTCCATGATTTCTCGCCATTCTCTATGATGGCTAGGGCTGCTGGGAGTTACAGTCCAATAACATCTAGAAGGCAGTATGAGCTTTATGTCTTGGATCACGTCTCAAAGTAATTTTCTCTTCTTATCCAAATGACAGAGTTGTTATGTGGCAAATGCTTTATGCAACCATGTACTCACAGTAATATGTTTATAAAACTTCCAAAAATAATTGAATAGTTTCTTTGGACAGAGTTTGAGTGGTGTTGTAGCTTATGTATTGGACTAGAACTGTGGAAATGAGAGTTCAAATTTCTACTCAGTCATGGTAACTCACTGGGTGTCTTTGGGCAAGTCATACACTCTCAGCCTCAAAGGAACTCAATAACAAATCCCCTTGAACAAATCTTTATGTAACAGGTTTGCCATAAATTGGAAATGACTTGAAGGCACACAACAACAAAGTCGAATTGGTATACCCAATGCAGTGATAAAATAAGAATTACAAAACCATGGGGAAAGCCTCGGTAATTGCTTGGTAATAGTGAGATCAAAATAAAATAGTTGAGGAAGTAAAAAACATCTTAACCATAGCAAGCATTGCTTAATACCATCCCTTATCCTTGTCTTACTTGCCACTCCCATCACAATCTCAGTAGGAACTTTTAAATAGAACAATGCTACTGTTGTGTACTTTCAAGTTGTTTCTGATTTTGCAGAGCTGGGGTTTGAACCCTAGGCTTCCAGAGTCCTAGTCCAACACTCCAAGCATGACACCACACTGGCTCTCTCTGAACTGAATACTAGAAATGTAAAACTATTTAATTACAAAGAAGAAGGTATACCCAACTCTGTTTGTAAATAAGAAAAAATGTGTGGAGAGGTTATTTTCTTTGTAAATAAGAAAAGAATGTGTGGAGCGGGTACAGGGTATGCTTCAAGTTTTACAAATCACTTTTTGCAAGCATTAAGAAAATAGAGCTAATTAAGTGCTGGTATATAAAGACTATATGGCTCAGGGTAGGCTGTTTGGCAGATGTATCTTCCTGTATGATCTGGCCTGGGCTCTGAGATCATCAAGAGAGGCTCCTCTATCAGTCCCAACATCATCACAAGGAAGTTTGGTGGGCATGTGAGAGAAGGCCTTCTGGGTCACTGCCCCTAGGAGTTTATCATACAATGGAATTTGGGGGTATAATGCAATGGCATTCTGAATGCAATCATGGCGTTTCATGTTATTGCGAATTAGTGTATCTCATGCAATTTCAGGCAATGGGAAATTATTCTGAACACAATCATGGGGTTTCACGTAATTGCGTATTAGAGTATCTCACGCAATTTCAGGCAATGGGGGGTCATTTTCAGGAAATTGGAAGTCATTGGAAGAAATTAGAGGGCTAACAAATTGAAACTTAATCCAGACAAGACAGAGGCCCTCCTAGTCAGTTGAAAGACCGAACAGGGCATAGGGTTACAGCCTGTGCTTGACAGGGTCACACTCTCCCTGAAGGCGCCAGTTCGCAGCTTGAGAGTGATCCCGGACTCGTCGCTGAGCCTGGAACCCCAGGTTTCGGCGGTGGCCAGGGGAGCTTTTGCACAGTTAAGACTTGTGCGCCAGCTGTGCCCATACCTTGGGAAGTGTGATCTGGCGATGGTGGTCCACTCTCTGGTCACATCTCGAATAGATTACTGCAACGCACTCTACGTGGGGCTGCCTTTGAAGACTGTTCGGAAACTTCAACTAGTCCAACGGACGGCAGCCAGACTAATAACTGGAACTTCATACAGGGAGCATACTACTCCCCTGTTATGTCAGCTCCACTGGCTACTGGTCCATTTCCAAGCTCAATTCAAAGTGCTGGTTTTGACCTTTAAAGCTCTATACGGTTCTGGCCCGGCTTACTTGTCTGAACGCATCTGCCCCTACATCCCGCCTTGTAACTTAAGATCTTCTGGGGAGGCCCTGCTCTCGCTCCCTCCAGCCTCGCAATTGCAGCTGGCGGGGACAAGAAACAGGGCCTTCTCGGCAGTGGGCCCCCGCCTGTGGAATGCACTTCCGAGTGAGATACGATCAATCCCATCCCTCCTGGCCTTTAGGAAGAAAGTAAAATCATGGTTGTGGGACCAGGTTTTTGCACATTAATGTAATGCAGCCCTTCACTGGGACTGGCTAACATTGATGGTCATAAGAACACGGATTACCGCTTTGGGATATGGAAGGATCATATATTGAGATCTTAAACCATTTGATTGTTAATTATTTTTGATTGTGCTTGTTTTAACTTTGCTGTATTTATGTTTTAAATTGTATACTGCTGGCATCTAATGATTGCCTTGTAAGCCACTCTGAGTCCCCCCTCGGCGGTTGAGAAGAGCGGGTTAGAAATACAGTAAATAAATATATAAATAATTCTGAATGCATTCTGAATGCAATCAGATTTCACATAAATTCGCTAAACTAGTGAATTCACGTAATTGCAAATTGGCTCCATTCGCAATTGAGAGAAATTCCTCCCATGTGATCAAACTCCCTAGACTCTGAAACTCCCTTCCCAGAGAGGCCAGAATGCCCTCCTCCTTGTCGTCCTTCTGTTGGCAAGCTAAGACATTTTTATTCAGGCAGACTTTCTAAAAGAAAATTTTTAAAGAACAGGAGGTATTTATCATTTTGAGTGAACTGATTTTAATATTTGGATTTTTTTAAAACTGGAGTGTGAATTGTTTTAAGACTGTAAAGAGTTTAAATATATTTTAAGGTGCACTATTTGTATGCTTTTAATTGTGCCGCTCTTTTACATTGTGAGCCTCTTTTGAGTCCAAATTTTTTGGGGGGAGGAAGTGGGATAATAATAATAATAATAAATAATAATAAATAACTTTCTATACTTAAGCATGAAAAAGATGTGTGATATATCTCTTACAATTCTTGTTACATTTTTAGGAATTCTTCCCCTCCCTCCTGCTTCCAATATGACATAGCAGTTTAACTAATCTAAAGTAATCAAATCAATCCACAACAGCAAAGGAGTCGTGAGCTCAAAAGCTCTAAGAGTTCAAATCAAATGTTCATTTGACTGACATTAGTAAAAACAGGAACCACAGAAAATGGCTATTAATGATTCATTGCACAACAGAAACAGGCTGAATCCAGATGTGATGAGTCTAGCACTGAAAATGCACAGTCATTATGAAAAATGTGAATTCTGCCTCCTTTGCTGCACACATTATAACACAGGGCTGAACATCGTCCAAACAAGCTAGTAAAATGTGGGCTAGACAATGCAACTGTTAGGTGGATTTGTAATTTGGTTGACCAGCTGAACCCAAAGGGTGCTCAGCAGTGGCTCTTCCTCGTCTTGCAGAGAAGTGACCAGTGGGGTGCCACAGGGTTCTGTCCTGGGCCCGGTGCGATTCAACATCTTTATCAACGACTTGGATGAAAGAATAGGGGACATGCTTATCAAAATTGCAGACGACACCAAATTAGAAGGAGTAGCTAATACCCCCAGGTCTGCCCCAGAATGTCTCATTCTAACTATCCATTAAGTAGCTGAGCCCTCCCTCCAGTCCATCTGCCTTGGTCCAGGCCTCAGAAGGAGATGACCTGCTGGACCTGATCCCCTTCCCCACCACCATTCCCTTCTCCTTTTGTGTCCTGTCTTTTTAGATTGTAAGCCTGAGGGCAGGGAACCATCTAATTAAAAGATTGTATGTGCAGCGCTGTGTAAATTTACAGCACTATATAAATAAAGGTTAATAATAATAATAATACCCCAGAGGACCAGATCAAAATTCAAAATGACCGTAATAGATTAGAAAGCTGGGCCAAAGCTACCAAAATGAATTTCAACATGGAGAAATGTAAAGTAGTACACTTATGGCAAAAAAATGAAATGCATAGATATAGGATGGGGGACACCTGGCTTAATGAGACTATGTGTGATAGGGATCTAGGAGTCCTAGTAGACCAGACATTGGGTCAACAGTGTGATGTGGCAGCTAAAAAGGCCAATGCAAGGCTGCATCAATAGAATTATAGTGTCTAGATCAAGGGAAGTGCCACTCTATTCTGCTTTGGTCAGGGTTCACCTGGAATACTGTGTCCAATTCTGGGCACCACAATTCAAAAAGGATGTTGAGAAGCTGGAGCATGTCCAAAAGAGGGCGAGTAAAATGGTGAAAGGCCTGGAAAGTATGTCCTATGAGGAGAGACTGAAGCCAGTTATATTTAGCCTGGAGAAGAGAAGTTAAGACATGATATGAAAGCATTGTTTAAATATTTGAAAGGATGTCATATTGAGGATGGAAGAAGCATATTTTCTGCTGCTTCAGAGAATAGGACCAAGACTGATGAATTCAAACTACAGGAAATGAGATTCCACTTAAACATTTGGAGGAACTGACAGTAAAGGCTGTTCGACAGTGGAACACACTCCCTTGGAGAATGGTGGAGTCTCCTCCTTTGGAGATCTATCTGTCGGGGATGCTTTGACTGTGATTTCTTGTATGGTGGGGTGTGTGTGGATTGGATGGCTCTATGAATATATGACCTGTAGTCAGATATTGGTCACATTACCCTCACTACCAACCATGGTGCCTAGGGCTATTGGGTGTTACAGTTCTACACCGCCTGGAGGATCACAAGTTGCCTATCCTGCTGCTATAAGCAGCCAATTAGATTGGTAAATAGAGCAAGAAAATCAAAGCAGGAGAAGAGAAATAGCTAATTTGAACAGAATTCTGAGACATAGCAGTATGCAAAGGGAGCATGTTGCACCTTTGAGACTAACTGTGTGAAAGAGGATGTAGCATAAGTTTTCGTAAGCATAAGCATAAACTTTCTTCAACTTAGTGTAAAGAAGCAGACCAACAACTCTAAGAAAATCTATGCTACAACTTTTTTTTTGCACAATTAGTTTCAAAGGTGTTGTAAGATTCCTTTGCATACTTGTTTAAACAAACTACTTTTCAGTGTTATTTTTGCAACAAACCTCTGAACATATTTAATGAGAAATAAGCTATATGGTGTGTGTTTTCTGATTAAGTCTGCTTAACACTGCCTGTGATGCCTGTATTTTGCATTATCTCCTGCCCCAGTAATCAAGGGAAGAATCGAGAAAAGCAGCAGTCACAAATATAACTACACTGGCTGTTCGAGCACTTAAAGAACCCCATCCAAAATTCCAAGCAAACCCGTCATCATAGGCACAGCCAACCCAATATGCTTTAAAGAGCTCCATCTTTTTTACAAAAACATAAGCAGCATAACAGAGGAGCTGCCAAATTAACTTGAGAAACCAAGATTGCTGACCTAAGCTGCCGAACTGATGCCTTCTTACCTGCAAGTAAGCCCAAACTGAACTCCATGAGTGCTTTCCAAGCTCCACTGGCTTCTTCATTAGACAAAGGTCTTAAAAATCATACAGGAAAATTATGATGAATTTTCTTTCCCGTTTGATTTTTAACACCTTTGCCTGATGAAGAAGCCAGTGGAGACTTGAAAACTTGCATCATGTATTTGCTAAAGACACAGCCATGTTAGTCTGGAAAATCTGTATTCAGAGAGATCTTGTAGCACCTTTGAGACAAGTTGAGATTATCACACTAGGTTCAATTCCAGAACCATCCCACAACTGTTCCATTTTTGGCAATGAATATCCCATTATTGGCAATGGGATAATTGTGGGATAGTTCTGGAATTGACCCTAGTGTGATAAGCTCATATCTGAAAGAGAGGAAACATATCCACAGGTAGCCATGTTGGCCATACAGCAAAGAACAATAACATCTATAATCTACAAAACAGTGATACCTTTATCAGATCAACCAAAATGCAAAAAATGAATAAAATATATGTTGCAAGCTTTCAAAGCTCCACTGGCTTCTTCTTTAGACAATAGTCTTAATGGAATTTAAGTTTCCAAGACTTGAAAATACTTTATCTCCCAGTACCACATGGCCAGGAGGAGCAGCCTGCCTGCATAGATATCCCTCCATGCGACAACATTTTGACAAATTGTAGGCCTGTGATTAACATCATCAATAGTTTTTTCCTGTATGATTTTTAACTCGTTTGCCTGATGATGAAGCCAGTGGAACTTCCAAAGCTTGAAACATATATTTTATGCATTTTGGTGGGACCAATTAATGTATTCCTGTTTTGTCAGTTTTGGATGTTACTGGACTTTGAAAGAGAGGAAGGTTCAGTTAATCTCAAAAGCTGCTACAAGATCTCTTTCGCATCATGTACAGTATATCACTCTTTTGGTTGGCCTAATAACGAACTGTATTACTGTTTTGTGGATTTGGGATGTTACTGTACTTTGAAAGAGATGAAGTTTCAGTGAGTCTCAAAGGTATTAAAAGATCTCTTTGCTTCATGCATTTTGAGCAATTTTGATTGGCCCAATGCAGGTATCACAGTTTGTGGATTTTGGATGTTACTGTTCTTTACTGTATGGCCAACACAGATATATATGGGGATATATATGCCACATACAATATAGATGTATGGCCTCTTATTTTGCTCTTTATTGATATTACTTGTAAAAAATACTATTGCGAATAACTTGTCTTGTTGTTAATTACTAGGTACATAATTACTTGTGATGAGCACATTCTATTACATGTTAATGTGAGAAAAATATTGCATATTGCATGTAGTATATGAATTAAAAGGTGGGTACTTAACACAATTTGTATGTTGGCTTTTATATAGATTTGCTATAAAACTTTGTATCTGTACTATATGTCTCATAATATTTCTATCATTGATATGTCTTATTATAGACACCATGATTTATGTTGACCATTGCATTAGTAATTGTGGGCCCTAGGGATCTGGTGGGGTTTAGTTTTCAGGATCCCTCATAGATACCAAAATTAGTGGATGCTCATCTTGTTAAATACAATGGGTAGTAAAATGGTGTCCCTTATATAAAATGGGGGAAAAAAACAAGGTTTGCTTTCTGAAATGTATATGTTTTGAATATTTTCAAGCCATGGATGCTTAAATCTGTGGATAAAGAATCTGTGGATATGAAGGGATAACTGTATTGGAAAGTACTGTATGTAGAGAGATCTTGTAGCCCCTTTGAGACTCACTAAAAGAAAGAATTTGGCAGTATGAGCTTTCCTAGAAATGTGCCTCCTTCCTCAGATTTGGATCTCAAATACATCTGAAGAAATAGACTCAAGTCTACAAAAGCTTATGCTACCAACTTCTTTCTTTCAAAGATATTAGCTGTGTTAGTCTGTAGAGTCAGTATATGGACAGATCGTGTACTCTCTGTTGTTGCTAACTGCCTTCGAGTTGATCTTGACTCATGGCGACTCTATGGATGAGACATCTCCAAGACCTCCTGTCCTCCACTGCTCTCCTTAATTCCTCGACTCCATACCCACGATCTCCTTAATAGAGTCCATCCATCTGGCTATTTCCTCAGATGCATTTGGTCAAAAGAGGAAGCAGACTTAAGTCTAGGGAAGTTCATGCTCATGCTGCCAACTTCTTTCTCTCAGTTAGGGCCAAAACAGACTGCAGAAATAATCTAGCTTCAGACCATTTTAACTGCCCTGGTTCAGTGCTTTTGGGAACTGTAGTTTGTGGTAGTACCAGAGCTCTCTGACAGGGAAGGCTCAATGTCTCACAAAACTACAGTTCCTAGCATTCCCTAGCCTTGAGCCAGAAAAGAGTTAAAGTGGTGCAAAACCGGGTTATTTCTCTAGTGTGGATGCGGGGCAGTCCAGAAAAATGGACACTGCCAAAGAAAAGAAAAACATTCACAGAAATGCGAATTCATGCTTCTTGGTCCTCCTTCTCAAAAGGGAGGGCTGTTTTGGGAAAGCTTCCTGGACTGAGAGGGTTGACACACGGAGGACATGTCCTAGGAAAGGAGGACGCCTGGTCACCCTGGGGACAAGCCCACCGTAGAAATGGAGGCCTTTCCAGGAAAAAAGTGGGACATGTACGAATAAAAGCTCAAAATAGAAATGCTTCTTGGCCAAAAGGGGAGGACATTTCAGAAAAAGGGAGGGCATGGTGGCCCTTTATACTCCTATAAAGATAAAAGTATGCTGCTTGGCCATGCTGAAAAGGGAGGAGACATTCAAGAAGAAAGGTCACAAACACTCCATAGTAGAAGTGTTAAGTTCACACTTTCCAAAAAATGGAGGGACATTACCATTAAGAAAAGCTACAAGTGTTCAAATAAAAGTGTCCATGCCATGCCTCTTAGCCAGGCTCAAAGAGGAGGACATTCCAGAAAAAGGGGAGGACATGAGCAAAGAAAGAGCTAAAGACACTCCATAGAAGTATGACACTTCTACTGAGCTCTTTCTTCAGTCATGTCCAGCCAGCCAGGCTCAAAGGGGAGGACATTTCAGAGGAAGGGAGGACATGTCCAAAGAAAGAGATAATAAACAAACTTTATTCTTATACCCCGCCTTTCTGCTGTAAGCAATCAAGGCTGCTTACATGATTGAAATATATTGGAATAATGGATACTCTTAATAAATAAACTGACCCCTGCTAATGAAAGAGTGGGATACTTCCATGGAGTGCTCTTTTGAGCTCTGGTCCTATCCTCCCTTTTGAGCCTGGCTACAAAGAGGCATGGGCTTAACACTTCTATGGAGTGCTCTTTTGAGCTCTTTTCTTGGGTCCCCGTCCTCCCATTTTCTGAAATGTCCTCTCTCTTAAGATCATACTTGTGATGTTTCCATGGGGAGTGCTTTTGAGCTCTGCCTTTAGTCCTATCCTCCCTTTTTTTCCCTTGCAACGTCCTCCCTAGTTTTGAGCCTCAAAGCATTTCCACTTCCCTGGAGTGCTGCCACCATCATCCACATCATCCCAAAGAGGAAGGGGGGACCCTTTTGCTCTCCTCCTTCCTTCCTTCCTTACCGATGCCCTGGACGAAGACGAAGCCGGTGAGGATGAGGACCGGGTGCCAGTTGAACTCAGCAGCTGCCCCGTCCCAGCCCAGCCCCTCGCGGTAGTGGAGGACCCAGACCAGGGCGAAGACCACCGAGAGGAAGCCAAGCGTCACCGCAGAGCCCAGCAGCCCCAGGAACACACCGTAGCCCTCCATTGCCAACAACAGTCTCTAGCCTCTCCAGCCAGAAGCTGATGATGATGCTGTCTCTGCTGTTGCTGCTGCTGCTGAGCAAAAGTTCCAAAACAAATAATAAAGGCTCCAAAGAAGGGGGCAGCAACAGAGGGGAAGAGAAGCAGTCCCTCCCCCAGGCCCCAGCAGGAGGAGGAGGGAAGGAAGGCAAAGAGGATCATCACCACCCACCCAGCCCCAAAAGTGTCCAATGCAATGGTGCTCCTCCTCCTCCTTGGAAAGGCTTTGCAAATTATTGCAATGCTGCTCCCCCTTTTGGAAAAGGTCCCACTCTCCTCCCTTCCCTAAAGGGAAGCTGCCCAGCAAGCAGAGGAAGGATGACCACAGATCCTCCTTTTCCAGGACATGTCCATCATCATCATCATCATCACCATCACCACCATCATCAAAGTTTTATTTTTTTAAAATAATTTTTATTAAATTTTGTACAAATGCAATTCAAAACGTAAAGCATTATTATCAATCACTCTGGACGTGTATAAATTTCATTGTCCCCCACCACCCCATTCTTCTACATATCCATAATTATCGTGCATAGAAGTCTATTTCAAAACCACTTCCTTTCCCTTTCATGAACCAAGACGTTTGATTCTTATTATCATACTCCTTTTTTCTTGTTTTCAAGTTTTATTTGTAAAGCGCTGCACAAAGGATCGGTTGGAAAAACAAATGAATAAGAATAGACTAAAATAATAAAATAAAATAAAATTTTGGTGGCTATGTGGCCATGTTCTAGAAGAGTTTTATTACTTTTTTCATATATGTATATGTATATGTACACACACACACACATATATATATAATATATTAAAAATAAAAATAATAAAAAATAAAATAAAAATAATAAAAATAAAATAAAAAATAGAAATTATATATATTTAATTCTGTAGGATGGAGCCATGGCAGTTAGAATGATATCAAACTGCATTATTTCTACAGCGTAGATGAATGAACTCTAATGGGTCTTTATTTTAGCATGAGCATTTGCGGATATAAAAGCCCACTTCTTTAGATGCAGTACAGAGAGATATCTAGACCTTGAGATGTAAAGCACGTTAACACAGTTGCATGTGTTGGTGCCTCTCTAAACTACACATCCCAGGATTCTGTAGGTTGGAGCCATGGCAGTTAAAGTGGTGTCTGTTGTTGTTGTTGTTGTGTGCCTTCAAGTAGTTTCAAAATTATGGTAAATCCAAAGACGGCTCTTTCATGGGGTTTTCTTGGCGGTATTTATTCAGAGGAGATTTGCCATTGCCTTCCCCTGAGGCTGAGAGAGTGTGACTGGCCCAAGGTCACCCAGTGGGTTTCATGGCCAAATGGGGAATTCAATTATTATGGTCTTCAGAGTGGCAGTCCAATGGTCAACCTACTACCCAAAAACTGGATCTACTACAATCTACTACACTACACCTCACTCACAAAAACTGGATTATTTCTGCTGTGCAGATGCACTATAACAGTAACAGGGATTAAGGCCATTTGCCACCCAATTCTACCCAATTCTACACATATTTTAAACATCTTTGCCTATCCTCAGGGGACTGCAAATTTAGGCCCAAAACACACAGCAGAAATAATCCAGTTTGGATTAAATGTGATTTTTGTGTTAAACCTCTGTATAATTTCACGGTTCATTTCTGAGTTTTAGGCCTGATACAGACAGACAAAAAGGTGTGTGTTCATGCCTGCATGAAAGTGTGGCCTTTAGATGACCCACACTGAAAGTTTGGCATGAACGCACTTCTTTTGCATTTTAGTGGGAGAAAAGCGGCTTTAAAAAGGAGCTGTTTTTCCCAGCTTCTTTTTTAAAAGGGTGTAACAGTGCAGCTGCGTCTAAATGCAGCGGTGCAATTGTGCAGTTTTTTAAAGCTCCCAAACCCTAGCTCCAGCCTAATCCGAACCCTAGACATGCGCAGTAGGGACTCTGGGATGCTGTAACTGTTATGCAACTGCACATAAAATGTCAACTCACTCATAAGATAAAGAAGTTTATTCATAAAATAAAGGGGTTCATTCATGGTGCACCGGTGCAACTGCGCAGTTAAAAAAGGGAAGCGAAACTGCAACGGTAATTTGATAGATCTTCATAACTGCACAGTTCATGTGTGATGTACATGCGCAACTGTGCAGTTTGCAGCCAGCAATACAATTGTCTGTATGGTGTACTAGTGCAACTGCGCAGTTTGCAGCCGGCAACAAAAAAAAATATTAATGGTTCAGTGCGGCCAAAAGCCCCGTTCATTGCCACCTGTGCAGCTGCTCCGCCTGTGTTTCTAGCATCCTGACAGCTTCCAATGCAGTGGCTGAGCAAGAGACAATACTTCAGATAAGTCATCTCCACACCCCCTCAGTGTAGCTGCCCTATGCCTTTTTATTACACCCCTGGGACCTGCAGTGTAGCCGCTAAGCATTAGGGAAAATGCAACTTCATGTCGCCCTCTCCTGGCAGTCTGGAAAGCCTAAGGTGAGCCAGAGGGGTTTGCCATTATTTGCCATCCACTGAGAGAATGTTGTGGAGAGAAGGCAGAATAGGGCAAGCCTTAGCAACAGCAAATAGAATTCGAGCCAATCCAGTCGAAGGCTAGAGAGGATAAAAAGTCGGTTAGTGTCAGTTGGAACTTAGATAGGGTTTCAGTTAAGTCCAGAGGGGGACAGTTGGTGTGAGGGTTCCAAATTCGAATGTGAAACAGGGACAGTTAGGGGTAGAGTTCAAAAGTGAGGGACTCCTTACCAGAGTTGTTGGAGTGGAATATCCTATGGAGCTTAGTTAGCCTGGTTGGCTAGGGTAGAGATAGGTTTGAGAAGAGAACAAGTGTATAAAACATCTGAATACGTGAAACTTGGTTAAAACTGTTGTTTAAATAAAGTTTTATTGTTGTTCAAGAAAGACTTGTCTAGAACCTGAATTCTTACCATGCTACTAACAACTCAAAACATATTTTGAGGGTAAAGTGACAGTCACAAAGAGGTGGCAGGATCACAAATTAATAAGAAAAATAGTGTTAAAAGTGCGTTAAATGATGCAACTAGTTCCCCACACACCAGACATTTTGACTGTGGAGTAAACCGAATTAAATACAATGCAATTTAATTTTGAGTAAACCTCTGTATAATCTCACTGTTCATTTCTGATTTATGGTGATCCTATGGTTGGGGTTGGCAAGTTTCTTCAGAAGGGGTTTGCCATAGCCATCCTCTGAGGCTGAGGGAAAGTGACTTGCCCAAGTTCACCCAGTGGGTTTCCATGGCCAATCCAGGATTCGCATCCTGGTCTCCAGAGTAATAATCCAATACTCAAACCACTACACCACACCAGCTCTCAAACAGGATTTTACTACCATGGTCCATCGGTTTCAGTGTTGTACTGTACTACGAATCCAGGAGACTCAATTCCCTACACAGTTCTTCAGAGCTACTGGGTGATGTTGGGCAAGTCACACTTAGCCTCAGAGGGAGGCAATGTTGTACCCTTTCTGAACAACTCTGGTCAAAAAAAACCCCATAGGATATGGTCAGCATATATTGGAGTCAACTTGAAGGCCCAGAGCAACAATCCTTGACATATTTTTCACTGTTTAAACATGGGTTGATCCTCCAGATGTTGGGCAGTATATAGGCAATGGTCAGTTTAATGGGAGTTGTACACAGGGTTGACTTGAAGGCACATAACAGGATTACATCTTTTAGGACCAGCCCTACTATTAGGCAGATAGAATTATGATTGACAAACCTCTGAACAAATCTTGCCAAGAATAAGTGATGATAGGTTTGCCTTAGAGTCACTGTAAGCTGAAAATAACTTGAAGCTACCCAGCAACAACAACAATTTCTTACCCGCTTCCCTAAAAATTAAGGCTCGGAATTACAATGGATTAGACAAATAGTACTTGATAGGGTTGCCTTGGGTAGTTGTTTTGAGTATGATGGAAAGGCAGTCAGTTGTTACTTAATTCCTTCCACCATCTTGAGGGAGAGAAAGGCAAGCCAGCTCCAACAGGCCTTTCCTAAAAAGAAGAAGAACCCTCCCTCCATCCACCATCTTGAGGGAGAGAAAGGCATGTCAGCTTTAACGGGCCTTGCCTAAAAAGGAGAAGAGCCCTCCCTCCAGTCCATCTGCCTTGGTCCAGGCCTCCGAGGGAAAGAAGATCGGCTGGACTTTCCCCCTTCCCCACCACCTCTCCCTTCTCCTTTTGTGTCCTGTCTTTTTAGATTGTAAGCCTGAGGGCAGGGAAATGTCTAATTAACAAATTGTAAGCCACTCTGATAGCCGTGGCTGAAGACCGGGGTATAAATAAAACATTATTGTTGTTGTTGTTGTTGTTGTTGTTGTAATAAATGCACATTTATGGACAGAACTACTTATCTTTCTTCCAAAACCTTCTTTACAGTATACATTCTCCATCATGGTTAATAATGTTCCCATTCATCCAGTGAAGGAAGCATGTAGTCTTGGCCTTATTTTTGACACTTCTTTGTCCTTTGCTCCCCAGATTCAGGCTGTAGCAAAGTCATGTTGATTTTTTTTCTTTATAACATTGCAAAAATTAGACTTTTTTGTTCTGCTTTCTCTGCTAAGACTTTGCTTAGTTCATGCCATGGTTATTTCGTGCCTCAATTATTAAAATCCTTTGACGGGGCTCCCATTTTCTCACCTTAGTCCTCTGGCTTCCATTCAACATTCTGCTGCTAAGATTATCTTTTTGGCTCATTCTTTTGATAAGGTTACTCCACTTTTGGTATCTCTTTACTGGCTACTCATTCCTTTTAGGATTCTGTATGAGCCTCTTCTCTTAACATTTACTAGCCACCCCTTACTTTCCAGCAATTATTTCCTTTTACCAGCCTGTTTGAGATCTGCATTCCAGGAGTTCTGGGCTTCTTATCCAGCCAAAGGTTTCCTCTTCCTTGGCCTAGCTTCATCCTTTTTCGCTCGCTGCAACATACTCCTGGAATTGCCTCCCTGATCATCTCCAGATTGTTTCTTCTCTTGTTAGTTTTAAATATGAATTAAAGGCTTTCTTGTTTTCCACAATATTTGGAGCTTTATTTTAATACTGTTTTATAAGTTCATATTTGATTACATGTATTAGATGCTTTTATAGTATTGTATTTTACTTGCACAATTTGTTTATAATTACTGCATAGTTTTATATTTATCATTCCTCGGATAGTATGCCTCTGGCAGGATTTAATGTTTTGAATTGATTCTATCTGTAAAAGGCTGTGAAAATTTGTTGTGATAAACAATGATGATGATGATGATGATGATGATGATGATGATGATGATGATGATGATAGGATTTTCTCCCCCAGGTACCAAAACAACAGCTAATTTTGGATATCATTCACTTGGACTTGTGGAAATGGGTTGGATATGTTCTTTTCCCTGAACCAAACTTGGGTCAGCCCTGACAGTTTTGTAATGCAGTTCTGTGTATTTTTACTCAGAAGCAAGTCCAAGTATGTCCAGTAAGGTTTAGACTCATAACATGTTCCTGATTGCAATCTCATTGTAGTATAGGCATTGGTGCCCACCAGTGTGGGCTTTGCTCCATTGGTAAATAAGCACTTTTGGGGAGGGGGAGGGAATAGATACTTGTTGCAACTTTTAAATACAGACCTTCTGTATGGATGGAGAGGCCTGGCTGATAAGCACTCCTAATCAAGGCCAGTGAAGGTAAAACAAGCATTATACAACTGCAACTCTGAAGTAGGGTTGTTGGATTGAGCCTTATAGAACAATGAACTAAACCACTTTGTTTTCCAAAATCTTACCATAAGTCTGTTATTCTAAAGCAGGGGTGGAAATCATGTAGCTCTCCAGACTTTGTTTCCTTGTACTTCCCATGTGATTTAGTGGCTTTAACGCTGAACTGTGACTCTGATGACCACGGTTCAAATCACCACTTGGCTATGGAAACCCACTGGGTGACTCTCGGCAAGTCACATTTTCTCAGCATCAGAGTCTCAGCAAAGCCTCTTCTGATCAAATCTTGCCAAGAAAATCCTGTGATTGGGTCACCTTAGGGTCACCTTAAATCGGAAATTACTTGAAGGCAAAACAACAACCTCCCACTATGCTGCACCTTTGGCTACGTGAGTTAAGGCTGCTAGGAACTGGCAAGCCACAGTGGTCCAGCCCAGATCACAAGCCAGTTTTCTAAAACAGCAAACAAAAACAACCAGAATAAATAGTTTTAAAACTCTTTGAGTGTGTATTTAAAGCCAACCCAAACTGAAAATAACTTGCTGTACCTCTGCAAAATTAAGAATGAATGGATCTCAAAGACAAATTTCATAGTTGAGGGGCTATCAGCAAGGATGCTTTTCTTTACATTCTTGATGGCCAGATACAGTATATGAACCATGCTGAGAATGCTTCACATCTTGATGCTGGTGAAAGTTCAGAGCTGAGCAGAGCAGGATACAGGCTGGATCAGTCTATTTTTAAAAAGGACTCCCAAGGTGCAGGTCAAGTCCAAACTAGTGTCTGGGACAGGTAGTCCATACAGTTAAGCACCTATAACAGGGATGGGCAACTCAGGTCCTCTGGATGTTTTAAGCTCTCAGCTGCCCTAACCAGCTCAGCCAATGGCAAGGTATTATGAGATACATCTGAAAGGCCACACATGTTTACAGGCACACGCAGGACGTAATGTATATTCTGAGATAATTATAAGGAGTCTTTGAACTTTGCAAAAAGCATGTCTTAGAAGATTCTCCCTCCCCACTGCGCACAATGTATTATTCGCAAGAGTTTTAAATTCAACATACAAAGAGTGAAAAATATACGCAACATTTTGTGGAATTAGTTTGGCTGTGAGAGACGTAAAAATATGAGTTCTCAGGGTGATCATTCTTTCTTGGGAATCTAGCCAAGACAGGGTCATCCTGTATCATGACACTTGCAGGGGAAACAGGCAGCTGGAATGTCCTGCAGGGAGAAAACATTAAGGATGATTCCAGATAGATGGTGACTAGTATTATGGAGTAAAAGTCACTACTACATTGCTATTCCAATTAGTTTCAGGGCAAAGTACAAAGTGGTAATTATTACCTTTAAAGCCCTACATAGTATGGGTCCAGGTTAACTAAAGAATCACTTTCTCCCATACAATCTGCCCTGTACGCTCAGGTCTTTTATTATTTATAAGCTTTTATTATTAATTAATTTAAAATCTTTTATTTTGTTGTTAATTGTAATGTATTGTTTTAATGGTTAATGTGTTTAATTGATGTTTTAGGGGAGGGAGGGAATAATTGGGATATTAGGTATTGCATACTTTAATTATAAGCTGCCTCGATTGTCTTCTGACAAGAGAGGCAGGGTAAAAATAAAGTTTTATTTTATTATTTATTACTGTATTATTATTAGGTCCTCGGGAAAAGTTTGCTCCAACTGGCCAGGACTAGACTGGCAACAGTTCCTAGAGGACCTTTTCGTCTGCTGCCTCCAGACTGTGGGATGAGCTGCCAGAATGGATACAACAGTTAAAAATGCTGATAGCATTTAAAACATCAAAAACACATCTCTTCTGGCAGACCTACCCAGTTAACGTTAAAACATGACTTTTTAATTTGTATACCTTAAAAATGTACTCAAATGAATGTATTTTAATGGCTCTATAGTACTGTATTTTAACTGTTGGTTTTATATGTTTTCTTTTTTTCTTTTAAATTGTGTTTTGTATTCGACTGTGTTGTACTGCACCTTAAGCCTTGAGGAGAGGCAGGAAACAAATACAAATTTTGTCTTCTTCAGCTTCTGCTTTCTTCCCCTCCTTAATGGGAGGGGAAGGGGCAAAAGATGGTCATGTTTCCACCAGCAGGCAAGAGCCTTTATCAATTAGCTGGACTGCTGTGGAAAAACCCATTTAACTAAGTGGGCATTCCTGCGTTTACTGAGGTGTTTCAAATTTGTTTGCTCTTTTTAAATTGTATTTAGTTTAACAATTTTCACATTGTTAGTTTCCTTAAGTTCCATTCTTTGAGTAATATGCAAAGTAGACATCCAGCGCTTACACACATGGGGATGAAAATACTACCAGGTGCAAGATAATTGGGGGGGGGGGGGGGAGAGATAATTTGTGGATTTATATACTTAACATTTCAAAGATGGATTATGGCCAGAAGTTAGGGGGCCATAGGGAATCTTGGGAGCCACCTCCACCCATTGCACAACAACAACAAAGGTATTATTATTTGCACCAGAATGTCCCCAGAGTGCTTTAACACCCCCTCTGGACTGTATAAAACCCAGGACTGGAAGAGGCCTTTTTTTTCTCAACAGGGAGTGGAACACCAATTTACAGGTTAGTTCCTGTTGAAAGAGAAATGCTCTCCTGGGCTTAAAATAGTGTGTGTGTGTTTTAAAATAATTTTATTAAATTTAAAATGAGTAATACAAATATACATAAACAACTTATGAAGTCATATATGTTACATATTATACAAGCTAACAATACGTTAGTCAAAATATCCACTATACATTCATTCCATTATTTTCATGCTCGTTACTTCCTTTGCTTAAAATACTTGAGAGTGATATAAATAAAATATAAGCGATATCAATTACATCAATCCAACAGGAAAAAGAACAGAGCAAACCTTTCTTTTCTTTAATCCTTAAATCAGGTTTTGTATGTAATTACTCAAATCTTTAACTATTTAGATACATTTTAATTGCTAGATAGAAAAGAAGAGAAGATAATTAAAGAGATTTTTTTACATCAATTATACTTAGTTTAATTTAAACCCATGATCGTCATGTCTCCCCATTTTTCTCGTAAATATGCTATTATTTCTTTCCAATCCTCCTTATATTTAAGAGTATTTTCATTTCTGAGTCCTCTTGATAATATGTCAATTTCTAGAAAGTCTAGGAGTTTGAATACCCAGTCTTCTATTGATTCCTTTTCCCAACATTTGGCGTATGTCATTCTTGCCGCTGATAACATATAAAATATTATTTTATCATATTTCAATTCCTTATCATTATCTAACATATTTAACAAAAAAATTTCTGGTAAGAGTTTCAAATTAATTTTTAAAATTTTCTTCATTTCAAAATAGATCTTTTTCCATTTTTTATTTTTTTTATATTTATTATTTATTTATTTATTTATTTATTTATTTTGCTTTTGATAAGGATATCTGCAGAGTTGCAGGAAGCCAAGGAGGGATGCTCACCTCTTGCAGACAAACATTTCTTAGATGCATGCATCCATTGCTCCCCTGCAAACAACTTGGCAGCATTTTGTTGGATTTTTTTTTTTTTTTGAGTAATGGGACAGGTAGATGGAGTGCTTGAGGGATGTTTGGGGGATTCCCCCACCAATAGGAAGGTTTGCCAGATGCTGGCTGCCATTTTCCCAGCCCTGCATGTCTTGCCATAATACTCAGATTCAAATGTTTCTCTTCTGTCTTACCACTCACATATGAGAAGAATGTGGGTTGCAAATGGGAGATGTTATGGAATGGACCACTGTAAAATCTCATGTTTGAGGGAAGTTGATTGCATGATATAAACTTTGTCTGGGTCCACTCTTAAGTGCTTCAGAGTCTTTATTCTGACTTTGGTTGGCAGCCTGGATATTTCAAAAGGTCACCATAATGACAAATTTGAGAAACTGAGGAGTTTATCAGACGACAGAAATTGGAAGTATAATCCAATGGCAATCTGAATGCAATCATGGGGTTTCATGTTATTGCGTATGAGTGTATCTGACGCAATTTCGGGCAAAAGAAGTAATTCCCAACACAATCATGGGTTTTACGTTATTGCATATTAGAGTATCTCACACAATTTCGGGCAATGGGAAATCATTTTCGGGCAATGGGAAGTCATTCTGAACGCATTCCAAACGCAATTAGAATTCATGTAAATTCGCTAAGCTAGTGAATTTATGTGAATTCGAATTGGCTCCATTCGAAATAGAGAGAAATTCCTCCTGTCTGATAAACTCCTGAGACATGATGGGAACATGCTACTGAAGGAACAACCAGTCTACCACACAAGTTACTGAGGCTGTCTCACATACTCACCGTAAGCTTTCCTTCTATGCAACCCAATAGAAAAAACGAGTCCATGCACTGGGACAAAGTTGAGCAAAAGAAATAAGCAAGTGGTTGAAATTCTATATATGCTTACCCAGGAATAAGATTCACTGAACTCTATATGATTGACTTCTGGGATATATGGTTTTACACTGCAAAAGTGATGATAAAATATTAATACTTCCTCAAGTAGGCATGGAGAACCTCTAATGAGGGACATGAAGCATTGAACATCCTTGGTGCTTTTTGGATTTTTTCACTTTGTGAAAAATGTATTAGTGCTAAATAAAGTTTTATTCTGCTTATTTGTGAAGACATCAGTGCTATATTTACTCTGCTACTGTAATGACACCGTACAAAATAATGTCAATTAAAAAAAATTGCTAAATACACTGATTGGATTGTATGGGTAAATTAATATTTTATGACACATGAGGAGGATTACCATCACTGTCTGCATTTCATTCACTTTGGATATTCAGTTATCTTTTCTCGATGCCCATTATTCAAAATATTTACTATATGTCAATTTCAACAAATGTGTTTGGACAAATACTATTGAAATAATTCTTTTTCTTAGGTGGTGTAAACAGGCACTCAAAACTACCTTATTATGTCTGTTTGGGACTCAGCTACTGTCAAGACTGACCATGCTTATAATCATAAGTCCATAGTTCAGCATGCCCAGGTTTAAATGAGGCAAATAAGAAACATTGTTCGTGGAGTGGAATTGAGCAATTATGAATTTATTCTCTTAGCATAAATAACACTTCTCTTAACACTGATGAATAATATTGCAAAGGCAGCATAAATTATTTAGCAACATGAGTAAGACTGCTACATGGATTTCAGTGACATACAGCCTAGGGGTTCTTCAATGTCCAGAGCATAAAGGTTTTTATGTACACAGTCCCTCTGTCCCCAAAGCAGGCGTTATGTACCTTGCTGGGCATCCCCTATTTTTCCTGTTATGGAAAAATAAATAGCCAAAGAAGGCGTCTTGTGTCAGAATATACTTATTCATATGTAGCTGAACCTCTCATATACTTTCTTAACATTTATTTATTTATTTATTTTAAATTCTTCATTATTTCATCCACCAAAATTTCACCCTGGCTTCTTATGACCAAGCCAATGTCAGGAGTTAGCATAATCTTGCCCCTCCCTCAGAAGCCCCAGTGAAAACTCCAGGATGCCTTGCTGAGTCTCCCCTTGGTTGTTGCTGCCCTCTTGGAGTGAGTGAACTACACTGGGAATGAAGAGATGGAGTACAGTAATAGGCTTTGCTTGCCTTTCCCTTTAGTGTGTCATGTGGAATGGACCCAGCCCACCTCCAAAGCAGCAGCAAATAGTGAGGAAGGGTGGTGGTGGTCACGTTCAAGGAGTAGGGCCCATTAGGAGCATCTTGTCCCAGAATCACCAAAAATAGAACCAGGCCAGGTACTATTTTTAGTTTCAATAACAGTATATACTCATGGACAAGTCAACCTCATGTATAAGTCGAGGGAAGGTTTTAGGGCTGTGATGGAAAACCTTTTAGAGACTGAGTACCCAAACTGCAACTCAAAACCTACTTATATATTGCAAAGTGCCAGCATGGCAATTTAACCTGAATACTGAAAACAACTCATACCTTAACACCTCCAAATCACTCTGTCCAGGCCTCTTGAAGCGATCTTCCACTATTTGCTTTTGCCACTAGGGCCAGTGTCCTCCCAGGTGTCCTCCTCACAGATGGTTAAGGGGATAATGGAAGCTGAAGTTTCATGGCCTCTGGGCCTCGAGAGACCCAAGTGAGAGAGAGGCAGTCTGGCAGCGGGAGAGCTGTCTGTGCTGGGGCAATGGTGCACGTGCCCAGAAAGGGGGCTCTGAGTGCCCCCTCTGGCATGCGTGTCACAGGTTCGCCACCACTATTTTAGGGCAAAAATAATGGATTTGGATATGACCCGTGGATAAGTTGAGGGTAGAACTTAGGGGCAGCAACAAAGGATGTGAAGGGGAAAGCAAAAGGAAAACACCACTCCCCTCCCTCTTTTTCCCTCTCCCAGCCACCAAACACCACTATCATGGGGCTGGAGGAGAAGGTTTTAACATGCGATTGAGAAGGGAAGGGAAGTGGGGTGTTCAGTGAGGGAGATATACAGGGAGAGGATGAGGATGAAAGAAGCTTTTCCCATCCTATTGAGAAGTAACTTACCTCTTTTACACATGCACACATACACCACCTTGCCTCAGCAGCTCTTTCAGGGATGACTGCCCAGGCCAGGAGAGTGGGACGGTGCTTCTTTCAGGACCTTTCTAAGCAGCATTAATGTATCAATCCATGTATAAATCGAGCCAGGATTTTAGGGTCAAATGTCGAGCATAAATTGCTCTAATTGTAGTTGAATATATACGGTACCTCATACCTAGCACTATACAGTGGACCCCTGTTATCCACTAGGGTTTGATTCCAGGACCACTCTGTAGATACCAAAATCCATAGATGGTCAAGTCCCATGATATTCAGGGGCATAGTAAAATGGTTACCCCCCATATAAAAGGGCAAAATCAAGGTCTGCTATTTTGAATTTATATATTTGTAAATATTTTCAAGCTGTGGATGCTTGTATCTGTGGATAAATAATTGGTGGATACAGAGGATCAACCGTATGTGGATACAGAGGGCTAACTGTATTATATACTGTTGTCCCTTTCCACCATTCTTAATTTGGGCTCCCAAAGAAGATTGTGTCCCCTGGGCAGAGATGTAAAATCTCTTTTACATTCTGTGAAAACCTAAGTTTTAATTACATTCTCTTACTGTGTGCCTTCAAGTCATTCCTGACATATGATGATCCTAACCCTATCATGGGGTTTTCTTGGCAAGATTTGTTCAGAGGAGGTTTGCCATCGCCTTCCTCGAGTTCATGGCCAAGCTGGAAATCAAACCCTGGTCTCCAGAGTTGTAGTCCATACTCATACCACTACACCATGCTGGCTCAGCCTTAATTACATAGTCAAACTCATATTATACAAATATTTACATAAATATGATCTGTTGCACATTTGCAGTTATAGGAAAATCCCAGATTCCAACTCAGTTGATAAACGTGTAATTTCTGATGTCTGTCATATAAATTTTCTCTAATCTGATAACTGCCACATGTAGTTCAGTGCATTTGGTGGGCACTATGGAGAGGACAGGAAACCGGAAAATGATGCAGGAATGAGAACATATTGTTTGCTTCATATGCCATAGTACAGAAATACTGTACACAAAGTCAGTGGTGATGCAACTGAAGTATGTCACCGTATTCAAATCAGGTATTTCCAGGAATGGGCACAATTGGTGCCCTGGATTTTAATTATGCAGATACATACTTTGCCATGGCAGAAACTCAGGCCTTCTGGTTTAAGACTGAGTCAAGCAATAACCTAAAATGAGAACCTGGTTTTGTCAGTGTAATCCCAGCACAGATGGAATCTCTATTCCTTGATCATTCTTTCAGTTGACTAGGAGGATCTTTGCTTTGTCTGGATTAAGCTTCAGGTTTTTTTAAACTTTTAGTTCTTTACTAAACTGGGCTTTGCATCAGTAACACTTCACTTTTTAGTAACTCCAAATCTGGAGGCAGGACAACTCCTCACTGTCCTTGTGCTCTATTTTGGAGACTCAACAGGGAAGACAAACATTTCATTGGCTGTTGATGACACACATTTGGATAGTTTGGATACATATTTTAGGCACAATTGTCTTCATTCTTCTAGAAGCCAAGACTCTGCTTTGTTGTTGTTGAAAATGCTTTCTTTCCAAAGGGACCATATGGAAGCTTTCAGGAATATTTTATTACTCTTCTCATATTACTTTCTATTGAGCATACTGAATAGTTCACAGGATGATTTCCAAGTTGCATCTCATTTGCATTGGCTGGGAAAGACAGGAAGGTAAATCTATTCTAGTTGTGACATTACCATATCAGTATTTGGCCCCACAGCCCAGAGGCAGCATATGGCTTTGATGCATGGCAATACAATTCCACAGTATGAAACATAAGCAGATGAGCCCTCCCTTTGCCATCTACATCTTCAGAGGGAGAGAGAGGCCTGCCAGCTCTATCAGGCATGGCCTAAACTAAGAGGCAGAGCCCTCCCTCCAGTCCATCAGCCTTGGTCCAGGCCTCAGAGGGAGAGATGAACTTTTGGACCTGATCTCCTCCCCCCCACCATTCCCTTCTCCTTTTGTGTCGTGTCTTTTTAGAGTGTAAGCCTGAGGGTAGGGAACCGTCTATTTAAAAATAATAATTGTAAGCCGCTCTGATAGCCCTTAAGGCTGAAGGGCAGGGTATAAATACTCTAATAATAATAATAATAATAATAATAATTTATTTATAGCCCGCCCCTCTGAACTGGCAATCGGGGCGGGGTACAACATAGTTAAAAGCAGCACAAGTTAAAATACAACAATCCCAATTCCCCTCACCCACCCCTTAAAATAGAATTAAATAGCTAAGAATTAAAACATAGTGCAAATAAAACATATAAAAGTAACTGCCCAAAGCTGTGTGAAACAATTATGAAGGGGGGGGGGGGGAGAGGAACTAGGAGAAAGAGTCAACAGTAGGTATGGAGCCGGGAAATTAAATGTTATCTGGGAAGGCCTGCCGGAAGAGATGTGTCTTTAAGGCTTTTCTAAAGCCGTCAACAGATGTAATAAGACGCATCTCATCCGGCAGGTAATTCCATAGCTTGGGGGCTATGGCTGAAAAGGCCCTCTGGGCGGTTTGTGTCAGTCTGGTGTTCAAGGACTTTAACAGATTCCTCCCAGAAAACCGGAGTGTGCCACAGTTTCTAGGTCCCTTGTTTCCAGGAAAGGGCGCATCTGGCGTATCAGCCAAAGCTGATAACAGGCACTTCTGACCGTCGCATTCACCTGACTCATCATGTGAAGCAACGAGTTGAGGAGTACCCCCAGACTGTGAACAGAGTCCTTTGAGGAGAGTGTGACTCCATCGAGGACTGGAAGTTGTATTCCCAAACCTGGCTTTGGTCCCGAGACAGTGAGTACCTCCGTTTTATCTGGATTGAGCTTCAATTTGTTTTCCCTCATCCAGTCCATTACCACCAGAAGAAAGTCATTGAGAGGGGAGACGCCATCTGAGGTCTGGGCCGACAATCTGGTCATGGAGAGGTTTATCTGAGTGTCATCAGCATACTGAAGACACTGAGCTCCATGCCTCCGATTACCTTGATTATCTTGCTCAAAAAAAGGGAGCAAGGAAACTGGTCTGTAGTTGTTCCTGTCCAGGGGGTCAAGAGAGTGCTTCTTCAGGAGGGGTTTAACAACCGCCTCCTTTAGGCAAGATGGTAAAGAGCCCTCTCTAAGGGACGCATTGATTGTGTCCGGAAGGAATACTCTCAATGCGTCACCGCCCTGGACGACCAGCCAAGATGGACAAGGATCGAGAGGGCAAGTTGTTTTCCTCAAACAACCAAGCAGCTTGTCCACGTCATCAGTACTCACCGATTGAAACTCATCCAATAAACTGATATCAACGGAGTTGCTGGACACCCCACTTACGGACTCTGACAAAATATTGGCGTCCAGGTCAGCTCTTATCCGAGAGATTTTATCTGCAAAGTGGATGTTAAATGCCTCACAGCAGGCTGTTGTGGGGTCCAGTAGGGGATTTGGCGCAGGGGGAACCCGCGTCAGCTCCCCTACCACCTTGAACAGTTCTGCCGGGCGGGACTCTGCAGACGCAATGCGTGCAGAGCAGAAGGATCTCCGTGCTGCATGGAGAGCCTCCCGATAGGTGCGAAGATGCAACCTATGGTGAGTTCTGCTGGAGGAGAGTCGAAACTTCCGCCATTTGTACGCTAGTCGTTGTCCAACCGCTTCATCTCTCTGATGAATAAATAAATAATAAAATAAATAAGCTCATGATTCCAAAATAACACAATTGTACCCCCCCAAAAAGGGGGGGGGGAAGGGGGAGGACAAAAAAGACACATCAATCAGGCAGATGCTGGATGGAATATTATTAGTGTGCTTTTTCACTTCTTTAATTTCCTCTTCAAGAAAGCAGTTCCAACATTCCTCAGGAAATCTTTAATGGGAGCCCTTTGAGAGATTCTTAGCCATCTGAATTTTCCTTTTCATTCTTCTCCCTCTACTTTTATTGGGTCTCATTACAGACAAACCTAAGGAAAGTTCTAAAGTAAATGTTAACAGAACACAACATAACCTTCATATTAACAGATGTTATGTGAGCAATCTGTTCCAAAGCGTAACAAAGTCTGGAAATCTTTTAGGTCAGTACTACTCAAAGTGGTGATCCCCAGACCAGTTCCTGTCCCTCGGCGATTGGTTGTCAGTTCCTGGCAGTGGCATGGACTACACTGGGTAACACTTCAGAGAGGGGTGTCACTCAGAAGGCTGGGCAGGGGCAGGCAGCTGCCTTCTGGGTCCCATGTGGCAATGGCCCTGCAAGACCTGGAAGGTTGGGGAGGCAGGTCAAAGGGCAGAGTGTGCTCCCCCACCTCATTGCTGCAGTGCTATTCTACACACTGCAGCAGTGAGTGGGGGAAGTGCCCTTTTGACTCTGCCTCTGGAAACCCCACCTCCATAAGCCATGCTCATCCACACCAGGTGACACAAAGGGTATGGACGCCACTGGTCCCCAGTACGTTTCAAAGAAAGAGTTGTACCTACTGAGCACAAATATGATGCTGGTCCTTGGCCCATTTGGAAAAAATAACTCCAGGTATACCACAGCAGATAGCCTGGGAAGTACAAGCTATCCTTATCCATGGATTTTTTGTCCACGGATTCAAGTATCCAAGGGTTGAAAATATTCACAAAAAGTCTAAATTCCAAATAGCAAATCTTTTCCATTTTATATAAAGGACACCATTTTACTATGCCACTGTATCTAATGGGACTCAATTAATCACATGGGATTCTGGAAACAAACCCCAGCAGATAACAAGGGCCCACTGTACTCTTTTACATGGTTTTCTGTCTTGGCAACTTATGTATTTATTATTTTTTATTATTTATTTATCTATCTTTGCTTCTATTCATACTGGCTTCTTCAATGTTATCAGAGAAGTCTAAGTCAAAGTGAGGTTTGGATAGCCTTGAAAGGGTTCCGATTCTTATCATAATTCTCTATTGCATTGTCCAATGATCTCATAATTTGCTTAGGTTCGGAATATTAGGAGTGTCCTTTGCTAACCATACAGGGCAGTTGCATTCAATCAAAATGTCTTATTTGAAGCATGAGATTTAGCACGTTTTCTTACCTGTATCTATCTTACCTATATACAGATGGGCCATTAGGATATTCTACTGGAATTAAAAAGAATACTTGGAATTTATCGCTTTCAGAATACAATGCCTAAAGATCCCCTCAGTAAGTTTGTCCTTTGCTGGAAATCAACTTGTCTGAGTCCTTGATTAGTCGAATTCATTCCCTGATGACATACTAAAGGTACTAATGATGTTGGAACAACCAAATGACCTATCCCTAGAATTGAGTCATCAGTGAAGTGTATTTCATTGTGTGCTTACCTGTAAGGAAGATGTGCCAGTGTTAACCTCCATTGTATATTTTGAGGCTGGCAAGAAGCGATTCTCTTCATTCACAGTGATTGCCTCTTCAGTAGATTTGGCAATCTCTGTGATCACCATGTCTCCATGTTCATCTGCTATGTTGCCCTCTTGGTTCAGAATTGGAAGGCAGGTCAAGCAATCAACACTGCTGATTCAGGCATGTGGTAAATACTCAACTTAAAAGCAAAGTCCATTGGTTTAGCAATCCACTTGGAAATATTTGGTTTTGCTCAGCCAGATCCCCAGGTAATGAATAAAGCAGACAGTGATTTATGATTTGAAAATAAATAAAACTTTCTGCCCACCAGATATTTTCTGAAGTGCTGTACAGCCCCAGACATGACAGTCCTTCCCCTTCAATGACATAATTTATTCAAGGTCAGTAAATGCTTCAGATGCAAAAGCAATTGTTGAATCCTCCTCCATTTTAAACTGTGTTAAAAAAGCACTCAAACTATATTCAGGAGTATTGGGGTTTTTTATTTGAAATTCTTAATAGGTTTTTAAAATATTTACATTCTTCTGGAGCTTCCTTAAAAGTGTCGTGTAGCACCTGCCCTGAGAATATTGTATGTCAACATGAAAGCAAAATGAAAGAAACTGATGATCCTAATGATTTAACTTAACTAGTGAGTCACTGTTAGAATAATAAATGACCAAATAGGATTTTTTTTTTAACCACTGTCCTCCTGGTATCAAAGGAAGTGCCAGATGTTCTGATATAGCCAGTTTGATTCTTTTAAAACTTCCTCTACATGCTGCATATCATTGAAATTGTACATGCTTTTTTCAGAGATGGCAAACTGTTTCACAAAATGAGAATAATACAAAGACCTTAGATGGACCAAAGTCTGCTTTTATTCTGTGGTTCTGGTGCTTCTTTTATAGCTTCTTACAAAGACTACCGTAACTTATATGAAATGCTGTTTTGTGTATCCTAAACCTGGATACAGGAACACGGTGGCTTAGTGGTTAAGATGCCAGTTCTTAGGACCAGAAGGTTGACAACTCAAGGCCCAAGTACCACATGATGGGGTGAGCTCCCATCACAAGCCCCAGCTTCTGCTAACCTAGCAGTTTGAAAGCATGCAAATGCAAGTAGATAAATAGGTATCACTTTGGTGGGAAGGTAACAGCATTCCATGCAGTCATGCTGGCCACATGACCACTGGATTCATTTTTGGATAATGCTGGTTCTTCAGCTTAGTAACAGAGATGAATACCTTTACAGTCAGTTACGACTAGACATTCATGTCAAGGGGAAACCTTTACCTTTACCTAGACATGTTACCATGTTGTAGAAAACTGGCACAAATGTACATTGATAGTAAAACCATGTTGTCAATGTTGATGTAACTTCCTCTCCAGAACAGTGTCATATTCTGTTATCATTTTGCCATGGACTAAGATGTCATCCTGGAAGCATTAAACTCATGACATACCAGCAAAAAGAATGCATGTAATTTGCTGAAATACAGAAGCCATAGAAACCAATCTTTTAAAAAAAGAAACAGCTCTTCTGGTATGATAAAAGCTCTGTATATTCAAGATTTCATAATCAGAGGAATCTGGTGATGCCCTGCAAGACTTATCTAAAGTAAAGAATGAGTCTTCCTTCAAGGAAAACAAAATTCCATTGATATAGAGGAAAGAATGACAATATACTACTATGTTAAAGTTTACATCTCTTAAATGAAATGCAAATGCAAATAGATCCATTTTGTTTTTGCTTTTTCCAAGGTATCTTAAGGATGAATTAACAGTTCAAAATACCTGCCTTGCACAATTTTAATGTCTCATGTTTTAAAGCTTGCCACGGTGTTAACTTTCATTGTCTGATGTTTTGCAGATAGTACATTAACTTCTATCTGAATTTTGTGTCTAAAAATCTTGCCAACAGCTGTAGTGCTGGGGAAAAACACCTGAAAACTGGGTGGTAATCTTTCTCTCTGGTTCATGCTTTCTTTGTAATACAGGCTACATGTTATTAAGAACCCAAGGTTATGTGCTCTCTCCTCTTTGATGATCCCATCTTAATACAGAAACTCTTTTTTTGCCACATGCTCTTTATCTTCTGCAATGTGGCTCTTAAAACTGGCTTTGAAATATCTACTGACAACAGTAGAGACTCCATAAGCATCTGGTTTTATGTTTGGAGTAAAACTCAAGAAGAAAACAAAACCAGTCATCATACCAAAATATGATCTAAACAATATCTTACCAGAATTTATTGACAATATAAGGAACAGATTTGCATAGTAGACCGAGAACTAGATGAACTATGGTCTGAAGCCAGAGACATAATGAAAGAAGAATGCAGACAGACATTCTCAGTAGACAAAAAGAAAGAGAAGAAACCATGGATGACAGATAAAACACTACAAGCAATATAGGAAAGAATAGAAACAAAACAAAAGAGAGATAGGAACACACCAAGAACTATGATTGCAATAGTACAACGGCTAGTGTGAAAAGATAAAGAAAACTACTACAACGAAATGCAATGCAAAGAAATAAAAGACAATAACAAAAATGGAACAACAAGAGACCTATTCCACAAGAAACAAGAAATCAAAGGAAATTTCAAAACCAAGGACTGGGACGCTCTATGGCAATAAAAATAACATAATTTAAGATCAAGAAGGAATAAAAAGATGATGGATGCAAGACACAGAAGAGTTATACAAAAGAGATGACAAAATGAAAGACACATGGAACAACTAGCCGTATGAAGATGAATCCCAAATTCTTAAAAAGTGAGATGGAAGCTGCAATAAGGGAAATCGCGAAAAACAAATCTCCAGGAGCAGATGATATTCCAGTCGAACTGCTGCAATCCACATTGACAGAGTGGATCGGACCAACTAACATATGTCAACAGATATGGAAAACAAAACAATGGCCAACAGATTGGAAACAATCAATAAATCCCCATCCACAAAAAAGGACCATAGCACTACTCTTCCACGCAAGCAAAACTATGCTCTAAATTCTGCAACATAGACTTCAACCATACATGGAGAGACAAATCACAGAGGTCCAAGTGGGTTCAGGAAAGGAAGAGGCACTAGAGATCACATTGCAAAAATACGATGGCTAATGGAGCACGCCAGGGAATTCCAAAAGAAAATCAGAATGTGCTTTATAGACTATAGCAAAGCTTTTGACTGCATAGATTATGAAAGGCTATGGAACACCCTTAAAGACATGGGAGACATCTGATAGTCCTAATGAAGAATCTGTATTCAGGACAATATACTATTGTTAGAACAGAACATAGAAAAACAGAATGGCTCCCAACTGGCAAAGGGGTCAGACAAGGCTGCATCTTATCACCCTACCTATTCAACTTATATGCAGAACATATTGTAAGAAAAGCAGACTTGGACAAAGAAGGAGGAGGAGTAAAAATAGGAAGTAATATCAACAATCTAAGATACCACACAATACTAGCAGAAAACTTCCCAGACCAGGAGCAACTATTAAGGAAGATCAAGAAAGAAAGTACAAAGGCAGGCTTACTGTTGAACATAAAGAACTTGGAAATGACTTAAAGGCACACAACAAGAAAATAACTAATCAGGAATTATGGTGCAAGGAGAGGCAGAGCCAAGAGTTTGAGTTCATGTTCTCCTTATTTTAACCTGGAAGCTGGAGCCTAAATATCTTAAAGGTACCAGATCCTGTCTGATCTTGAAAGCTAAGCAGGGCTAGCCCTTGTAACTACTTGGATGAGAGATTGCCAATGAATACCAAGTGCTGTAGGCTGTATTTCAGAGGAAGGAACTGGCAAAACCACCTCTGAATATTCCTTACCTAAAAAAAACCCTGAGATTCATTGGGTTGCCATACGTTGACTGGCAACCCAATTTCCATCAAAATGCATTTCTAAGAGCACATACAGACACACACACCCCGATGACTTTTGTTGCAAATTATCTTTTGCTTTGGACACCCTGAAAAATCTGTTTTGCCCTGGGATTCTCACAACAGTAAGAAAAGTAATTTTGATTGCTATGTAAAAATTTCTTTGCCAGGCCAAACTGAAATGGAAGAAATTTTCTTGGAGGGACTGACATGCCTGCACTTCATGGCTCTGAGAAGAGGCCAAAGAAAGAGATTTAGCACCGTGTACAGTAGTCTTATCCCTTCAACAGCTGTAGTCAAAGTAAGATTTCTTAAAAGTTTCTCCTGGACTTTGGATGAAAAGGTTCTCATGGCAGCTGGAGCCCTAATAATTTTCTCAGCAATACTACCAAAGTCACAAGTAGCAATGAGGGAATGTGAGCAGTGAATGACATATTGATCAATTAGCTCACTTGGCAGTTGAATTCTTGAATAACTTTTGTAAATTTCAGCAGGCGTGTTTACAGGAAGGTTAAAGTGACTAAGGAGAGCTACTTTATAAATATTTGTGTAGTGGAGTCACAGCAGCAGGAAAGGGTAAATGTCTACATATCGTCTGACCCAAATCAATAAATCTGCAGTAACATCGGTCTGGATAAGCTGACAATTGCCAACATATGCCTTCTCCTGTTTCTCTTGAAGAGGGGGTTCCCCGGAGATGGGCAGGAAGAAAGATGACAGGCACACATAATCCTTATTGGTTGATAGATAAGAGCAGAAGCTGCAGTATGATCAAGAATAAGCAAGAGATGTGAAATACCTGAATATAGTGCCAGCTGCAAAAGCAGTAGGCTTGATGCCTATGTCTGTGGGGATCTGAGAGCATTGGGAGAAAGAGAAACAGGTCCATAGTTGAATCACTAAAATGATAGGATAGTTTGCTGTTTCATTAATTCTGTGCCTGCCCTTTAAAAGTTCATTGCCATTTGTTTTCTGTCTGCCCTTTTTTCAAAAAAGCAATTCTAGACGTTTCTCAGGAAATCTTTATTGGCAGCCTCTTACGAAACACAGCAGTCTTTCTTCCTCTATCCTCCTTTTCTTCACTGCCACCCTCTGGCTTGTCAGACCTTAAGGGCCTCATTCTAGACAAACTTAGCTATGACTCAGACTAACAGTTAACAGCAGATAACAACTGGCAAACTTCCTCCATTCTGAAATGAGGGGGAGGAAGCAAAAAAAGCAGTATTTGAACCTCTAGATTTGATAAATTTGTAAATTTGTAACAGAACAATCATTATGTTGGGATTATAAACCGCCAAAATTCCTTTGATATAAACATGCTTTTTGGAAGCAAAATTCTGGTTTGACTACAGCTAGTGTAGCAGATGCGCCAAATGGCTTGTTGTCATATAGAAATGCAAGTTGTATGACAGACAAAGTACACACCGTCCATGCGATCATGCAAACTAGCCATTTTATGATCAAAACACGAGCACCTTTATTTAAGAATTATTTAAAAAACACAGCTCTCAAGGCTTTAAGTAATTTTGCAGGAGCCGCTAAAAGGTTAGATGGCATCACTATCACTTCCATTCCATTCGTATCTGTGTCTTAGTTACTTCACAAACACATAACACACCGTCTCTGTAACAAATAGTTTGTTACAAATAGTTTGAAACTAGAAAGTTTCAGGGTGTTGTTGTTTTTTGAAGGGGCATAAAAGGATTTGAACTTCCCCGCCTGTACTGATGCCTGGGTATTAACAGTACTAAGGTCAGTGGAGCAAGTGTACTGAAATACAGTGGCAGTGATGTGCTGGTTTGGTGAAGTTGTTTCCATGAGTTCAGTGGATCCTTCATGTAAGTGCCTTCGCCACTATGGTGCCTGATTGACAGACTCTGGTCAGAAGGTGCCTGCCAAATTTTACAAGATTTTTCCTTTTTTTGTGTTTATTTCCCCCTCTATGGCTGAGCATGGAAGCCACTGTGCTTGTATAGCAGCAGCAGTATCCCTTCCCAATCTGTAAATTATATATAGCAGGGATAGGAATTGGGCACTCCTCCAGATCTTGTTGAAATGCAACTCCCACCACCCAGGTCAATCTAGCCAATGAATGACAAGGATTTCTGAGAGATGCAGTCCAACAACAATCAAAGGACCAAACCATTGCCATCCTGATATATAGTACTATGCTGGTGAGTTTCTTTCTCTTTGCAGATATGAAATCTGGAACACCATTATCATTCAACAACTGTAATGTTCCCTTTATTAGAAATCTAGAATGGAATCCTTGAGATCTCTTCTGACAAAACTTCCAGTTAGCTGGCTCTTAACATTTTTATATTATAATTTCAATTTGATATTAAAACATAGGACACTTTTTCACTAAAAACAGTGTTTGTAACTATGGCTGAAAAAATTAGTTTGCATTCAATATGTAGCACCATTTGTAAATTTTAATGTGTATCATTTGTAAATTTTAATGTGTTCTATTTTGTTTATTCCCCTTTAAAAATAATTGTGATGACATATTTTAAATACTGCTATTATTATTATAGCTTAGGCAGTAAACATCTATTCACAAACTTGCAACAAGAACATAGGTCTGTTCCTCATGAGATACTTCAGTTCTCTGCAGCCCACTGCTATCACGACACATTGGACAACTTGCAGAAGAAAGATGAGAATTTAGATATTAATATCCATCACTAAATATGCTTAAAAATGTGATTATGCCAAAGTGGTGACTATAGATATGTTTAGAGAGGACCCAGAGGAAAGCATTTTTGAAACAGGAAGTGACTTCCCCCCACTTCTTGGTGTTAAAAAAGGCCTCTTCTGAGTTAAAAATTGCCAAGGAAGCACGGGTGCAGCATTTCAAGTTTTCCGGGGGGGGGGGGGGGGGGGCTAATGCACCCCTTCCAGTCTTCCATAGTTGCCCACCCTTGAGTTATATCACATTCTTTATCTGCTGGAATTACAAAAAGACAGTAAAGAGCACAATTATATACACCAGGACTTTGTGACACAGG
Organism: Urosaurus nigricauda; assembly: GCA_034509955.1. NCBI lineage: Eukaryota > Metazoa > Chordata > Lepidosauria > Squamata > Phrynosomatidae > Urosaurus > Urosaurus nigricauda. The sequence goes on along the minus strand of JAOEGL010000001.1, from coordinate 168,193,482 downwards.
TCCAAACACACTGCGGAAATAATCCAGTTTGAGACCATTTTAACTGCCCTGGCTCAATGCTAGAAAATTCTGGGAACTGTAGTTTTGTGAGACATTTAGTCTTCTCTGTCAAACAGCTCTGGTGTTACAATAAACTACAATTCCCAGGATTTCCTAGCACTGAGCCAGGACAGTTACAGCATTCTGAAACTGGATTATTTCTGCAGTCTGTTTTGGACCCTAGTTAATTGCTTGATTACCAAACATACAATCTTATACTCAAACCATCTGCCAAATATCTGTTAAATTTAACAATGCATCCAGAATTTTTATCACACCAAATATCTCATATTGAACGAGGGGTGACAGATTGCTGTAATATCCCATAAAGACAACATCTCTATAGTCCTTTAAAATAATAATTTAAGGAATTCTACATGCAGGGTAACCTTGGTGTGTTTATAGACATAAGGAACAATCTTCTTGAAGTATTGACAGACAAAAGCTATGGATTGTATGTTAAGCAAATCTGCGGTTTTCCTTCTTGGGGCTTTGGTCACAATACAGTGATCAATATCCACAAGTTTTAAAACATTGTCACAGTGCTATTCTTTAATGTACCTATTCTCGTTGTCTACTAGTAAATATGTATTTTCAGCCACAGGATGCTTAGATTTTTAAAGAGAAATTAGTGGATTGGGAAAGCTTTGTGTAGTTGAAAAAACAAAAACAAAAATCTTTCAATATTCACAACAGGAAATGGTACAACACATATTAATTCCCAGGAGCATTTTTTTTAAGAAATGAATTTTTCCTTTTAAAGATATTCTCTCTTAATCATGTCATGGCTTAAAAGAGAAATTTCTGGCAGGAAACTTGCATTAAGCCAATATAAACAGACTGGAGAAATGGAAAACAAAGTAGGATCCTCCCAAATTCATACAATAGTAGGATGAACGGCCAAACTGATTTCTTGGGTCATTACTATGATCTCCAACTCACTGCTAGAGAACTTTATACAATTTTAAACACAGAGAACCTTATTCAACCATAGCCACAAGCCTGGAGAAATTACTTGTTTTGCACTACAATTCCCAGCCATTAGCATTGTTTTAATATTAATAAATGACCTATTATTATTCTCTTATGAAATTTGAAGGTGGTTGAAATTTTCTTTTTTCCTACTTGAAGAAGACAGGTATATTTTAAAATAAAAATATATAAATAGCAGCCAAGATCCTGCACCACAAGATGTAGCTATGGAGATATATCTACAATGCCTCTCATCGCTACCCTCCTCATAATCTCATAGCCCCTGCCCCCAACACTGAGGCATTGAAGAGTGGAGTAGTGAGTAATGGTGTGTCCAGCCCTCTTCCAGCTTTGAGGTGCAGAGGAAAAAAGTTATGACTGAACCTCTCATGTAACAGACATATTGCAGTGCATTCTTAATTTGAGAAGGACTTCTTTTACCCAGATGAAGTTGAATAATAAATTTTAATTACCACAAAGAGGCTTGCGAATCTTTGGTTGTTGTCCACAGAAAAGCTGCTATAATGAGGGAAATCCTAGAAATATTCAAAATTTCTTCCTATTTTTCGGCGCTCTCCTTTTTCCTTCCTTATGTCTTCATCTTCATTTGAACTGGTGCAGATCATTTGGTAAACATAACAATGGAAGATCCTGTTGTCCTTTTGCTCAATATGCAGAATCACATTTCTGTCAAAGTAAACTTCATGGCTGTATGTCTACAAAGTAAACAGTAATTTTCAGTTCCATTAGGTAAGGTGGGGAATGTACTCATATGACATATAGATGATTTGTGGTGAGAAACAACTCAGACAAGCCATCACCTTGCAAGCCATGACATATTTGTTTCAGAGCTTAACTAGTGAACATAGCTCCACTTCACACTCTTTCAAAAACGTACTCCTTTGATGTCTTGGGGCTACAACTCCCATCATCCTCAGTATCCTTCCTTACATTTGGGATATCCTCCTAGCCACATTGGCTGGCATGGCATGGAGTTGAGGAAAGATGTGATTATGGGCAAATAGCATAATGTGACTGTAGTGTTCTAAATCTGACAAGTGTCACGGCTGTGTTGGTTTGCCTCCTATACTGGGAGCACTAGGACTTGTACAATAAGGTCACCACTATTGCTGGTGTTCATGGGTATGTCTGTTTTCTGGGATGTGTAAAAATGAGAGAAGTGAGTCACACCCCTGAACTTGCCAGCGCTGGAGGAAGCAGAATAGATTTTTTTTTAAAATTGCTTTTTTTGATTACAACTCTCAGAATAACCCCATCCCAGGCGACTGGCCAGACGGGCTAGAGGAATCTGAGAGTTATAGAACCTCAGAGTAGCACTTCTAAGCTATAGCAGATTGTAGATGAAGCCTGGTACAGGGAAGATGGTACTTCATTTCTACAGAGATAGTGAGGCTTTGGGATAGTGAGGATTTGGCAGCTGGCAAGGCAGGGTGGAGAGAGTAAAAAGAAGTAGAGTTAGGAGGCTTTCCCTGATGTGATACACGACCTCTGTCAACATCTGAAGGCAAGTTCCCACTGCCACTTGCTGCCTTGAGTGTGTGGATTTAACAGCCCAGGCCCTAAATCAGTTACATTCCACACTGGAGCACATACTGACTGGGAGATGTGAGGGTTAAAAGCAGTATGTGGAGAAAGACCAGGAAGACAATGCTGTTATTCCAATATCTGTGGAGCCACATAGCTTGACAATTACTCCTGGAAAGTGATTGGCTTTACCTTTGAAAACCTAAGTGGTTCTATTATAATTAGAAATGTATATTAACTAATTTTTATTAACACATACAGTGGGCTCTTGGTATCTCCTGGGGTTTTGTTCTAGGACTCCGTGTGGATATCAAAATCCATAGATGCTCAAGTCTCATTAAATACAATGGCATAGTAAAATGGTGTCCCTTATGTAAATTGGCAAAATCAAGATTTGCTTTTTAGAATTTAGATATTTTAAAAAATATTTTTAAGCCATGAATGGTTGAATCCATGGAAAAAGAATCCATGAACATGAAGGGCCGATTATATTTCACACATCTGACTTTGATAACTTTAACTAAGCCCTTTTATACTGAATTTGTTTATCTATCAGCAAACATGCCTGGCTCCATTTGAAAAGCTTAGTTGTTAGTTTTGTACCTTACTTTAAAAAAAGTTTTTTTAAAAAAACGTTTTAAGTGACTTACTTTAATTAAAAAAAATTACAGTGACAAATTACTGTCTAAAAAAAAGTCTCAAATCAATTTTATAAAAAGTTTTATACGGAACATGTATAAGAAATGGAAAAATGGAGAAACCACGAAAGAGGAATTCAAACAAATAGCCAGCACATGTAGGGGTAAAGTCAGAAAAGCTAAAGCGCAGAATGAACTCAGGCTTGCTAGAGAGGTTAAGAACAATAAAAAGGGCTTTTTTGGATATGTCCGCAGCAAAAGGAAGAAGAAGGAAACAGTGGGGCCACTGCGTGCAGAAGATGGCAAAATGCTAACAGGGGACAGAGAAAAGGCAGAATTACTCAACACCTTCTTTGCTTCAGTCTTCTCAGAAAAGGCAAAGGGTGCTCAACCTAAGGATAATGGAACAGGAGACAGAATAGAGGAAATTCAGCACAGAATAAGTAAAGAGGTAGTACAGGAATACCTGGTTAACCTAAATGAATATAAATCTCCAGGACCAGATAAACTACATCCTAGAGTATTAAAAGAACTGGCAAATGTAATATCAGAGCCATTGGCAATAATCTTTGAGAACTCCTGGAGAACAGGAGAAGTCCCAGCAGACTGGAGGAGGGCAAACGTTGTCCCCATCTTCAAAAAGGGGAAAAAAGAGGATCCCAACAATTATCGTCCAGTTAGTCTGACATCAAATCCAGGAAAGGTTCTAGAGCAGATCATTAAGCAGAGAGTCTGTGAACACTTAGAGGCCAATGCCATAATCACAAAAAGCCAACATGGGTTTCAGAGAAACAAGTCATGCCAAACGAACCTGATCTCTTTTTTTGATAAAATTACCAGCTTGGTAGATGAAGGGAATGCTGTGGATATAGTATACCTCGATTTCAGTAAGGCCTTTGACAAGGTTCCCCATGACATTCTTGCAAACAAGCTTGCAAAATGTGGGATAGACAAGTTAACTGTTACATGGATTTGTAATTGGTTGACTGGCCGAACTCAAAGGGTGCTCAACAATGGCTCCTTTTCATCCTGGAGAGAAGTGACCAGTGGGGTCCCACAGGGTTCTGTCCTGGGCCCAGTGCTATTCAACATCTTTATTAACGATTTGGATGACAGAATTGGGGGCATACTTATCAAATTTGCAGATGACACTAAACTGGGAGGAGTAGCTAATACCCCAGAGGACAGGATCAAAATTCAAAATGACCTGAATAGACTAGAAAGCTGGGCCAGTGCTAACAAAATGAAATTCAACAAGGAGAAATGTAAGGTTCTGCACTTAGGGCGGAAAAATGAAATGCACAGATATAGGATGGGGGACACCTGGCTGAATGAGACCACATGTGAAAGGGATCTAGGAGTCCAAGTAGACCATAAGCTGAACATGAGTCAACAGTGTGATGCGGCAGCTAAAAAAGCCAATGCAATTTTAGGCTGCATCAATAGAAGTATAGTTTCTAGATCAAGGGAAGTTATAGTGCCACTCTATTCTGCTTTGGTCAGGCCCCACCTGGAATACTGTGTCCAGTTCTGGGCACCACAATTCAAAAAAGATGTGGAGAAACTGGAGCATGTCCAAAGGAGGGCAACTAAGATGGTGAAGGGTCTGGAAACCTTGCCCTATGAAGAACGCCTTAGGGAGCTGGGGATGTTTAGCCTGGAGAAGAGAAGGTTAAGAGGTGATATGATAGCCCTGTTTAAATATTTGAAGGGATGTCATATTGAGGAGGGAGCAAGCTTGTTTTCTGCTGCTGCAGAGACTAGAACGCGAAACAATGGATGCAAACTGCAGGAAAAGAGATTCCACCTCAACATTAGGAGGAACTTCCTGACAGTAAGGGCTGTTCGACAGTGGAACACACTCCCTCGGAGTGTAGTGGAGTCTCCTTCCTTAGGGGTCTTTAAGCAGAGGCTGGATGGCCATCTGTCAGGGATGCTTTGACTTGGAGTTCCTGCATGGCAGGGGGTTGGACTGGATGGCCCTTGTGGTCTCTTCCAACTCTATGATTCTATGATTCTATGAAAATTTCAGAATGACTCTGCAAAAGGAAGAGGAACGGGAAGTGCAGGAGTGGGGGATAATAACTTCAGAGTCACCAGACAAAAAATACAGTCCCACCCAATTTGTGTATTCAACCCAGAAAGCTCAGCTCGAGAAAGGAACTATACACATCCGACAACAATGTGGTGAGTGTGGCTTCAGAGAATGGTGGCCGCTGTTTCTAGTCACATCTTTGTACAGTGGTCCATTGGTATCTGTGGGGGTTGGTTCCAAGACCCCGCAGGTATAGCAAAAAATGTAGATGTTCAAATCCTTATTAATAAAATAGTATAAGGCAGCAGCAAAGGTGGGAACAAGCCCCAGTCACCAAGCAGGCATTACATACATAGGGAGAAGAAAGAAACTCAGATTGCCCTCCCACAGTGACTCTCCAAGTTCACCTCCACAATCTGGCTGAGCAGTCTGAGAACAGCAGCACAGGCAGCAGTAAACCCAAGCCACCAGGAGTGTATTCTTCAGGCTCACTGCCTCTGGAGAGCCCACCAGCTGCTTGCTTCTGCCTTCAGAACCAATGAGGTGCACTGCTGCTTCATTCATTTGCAAGGTGGAAGTGGGTGGTTGGCAGGCTTCCTGGAGGGAATGGGGAGGAGGCTGAAGAATGCTTGCCTGGCAGCTGGAACTTGCCACTACCTCCAGTGCTACCCTGAGACTGCTTGGCCAGGCTATGAAAGTGAGCAAAAGATTCACTGGGGGAGGGCAATTTGTGTTCCTTTCTTCTCCCTCCATATTTTTTCTGAATATTTTAAGTCTGCAGGTATAGATACAGATACAGCAGGCCGACTGTATACCTTTCCATTCCCCTCCCTCACCTTGCTTTATGAATTCTGCATTTAGGCTCTTCATGGTATTGAGAAATAGATAAACCACACCAGATTGAATTTATTACATTTATAATCTACAAGGCACGTATAGCTATTAATCAAAGCTTTCGTTAGCATGATATATACTCACCACATCCCAAGATTCTACAAAAGGAATGCTCTTAAGTTGAGTCCCACGCTCATTACAGTGAAGGTCAAGATGAGCTTTTCCATCAAATCCTATCTGAGTAACTGCCACAATGGACAGTAGATTCAGCTCATCTTCATAATCCACGATTTTGAAAGTCTTATTGGAGGGAAAAATGAAACTAGCTTAATGGGCAATTCACATTTTGGATACTTGTTTACAGTGCAGAAAAAAACAACAACAGGAAAGCAAAGCAAAAGTAAACGTCATGCTTTATAAATTGTGCATTAATTGCTGCTGCTGCTATAGCTATTTTCCCAGTCACCATCTTTTCAAAGGATTTTAGAAGGTGGTGATAATTCCAGAGGTTTTAGACAGTGTACAGGATGGCCACATGGAAAAATAGCTTTGGGCCCTTGTGTGGAAAAGAAAATTACAGGAGGTGTTGCTTGTGATGCAACCTATACCTGTTGGAATTCCCTTTTCCACACAACTATGGATACAAAGAAGCCTTGTCTTCTTCTTTGTGTGGCCATGCTAAGAGATGGTAAGTTCCACAGGACTACATTGTTCATTCAAAAGAGCTATTCCAGTCCAAGGCTCCTGTATGTAGAAAGGAAGCTGAATGTGTGGATTTGAATACCTCCACTTAAGTGAACAGACTAGCAAAGCTCCATACTTGCAAAGGTCCTAAACAGTCATTATTAAATATAGGCGACTGTTCACAATCTATGTTAGTGAACAGAAGGGAAAAGAAGTGCCAATGAAAGGAAGAGAAATACCATTAGGATTTAGACATATAGATGTGCTTGGCTGAGGCTGGCCCACACTGGCCACATGACGAAGTAGAGAGGGCTCTTGTACCTCTATTTGTTGCGTGAAATATGGGATTTCATCAGGTCTTTGGAAGTAGGGCCATATATGAAAATTTTAATAAATAAATAAATAAGGTGTATCTTGTATCACACGCTACAGCTGCTGAAATACCCTCTTCACATACTAAAGGTACAGGATCTGTGTCTTTTTCCCATGTAATCAAGCATAAATATAATATAGGATGAATCTGCACTACAGAAATAATGCAGTTTGATACCGCTTTAACTTGCTCAATGTTATGGAATTCTGGGATTTATAGTTTTGTGAACTATTTAGCTTTCTCTATCAAAGATCTCTGATGCCACAATAAGCTATATATCTTAGAATTACAAAGCACCAAGCCAGGGCAGTTAAAGCAGTGTCAAACTGCATTATTTTTGCAGTGTAGATTCAGCTGTAAGGCAGTGAAAAGGTAAAGCTAAGCAACTGCATGCAGGGGAATTTGCAGCTAATACAGCAGGCTCTTCAACACTCTATATATCTCGGTAATCATGAATGTTGAACAAATATTTAAATCCATTCCTCTACTAAATATCAGAAAACATTTTAAGCCAACAGCTTTCCACTGTGAAATGTCTTTTAGGCCATAAAATCAAAAAGGAGATATTTTATGGGTGACATTCCACCTGCTTGTGTGTTTTCTCTCTCTGTTTAAATTTGGTAAGTTGAATGTAAATGAACGACAGGTTTTAAAGGCCATGAAAGAACCCTTGCCATGTTTTCAGCCAGATGATATTCATTTCCATGGAAACAAGGCTGGAAATGGTTTCCAGAAGCTGAGGAATTAGAATTCTTGTGGCTGTGTTATCTCGGCTACAGTTCCTGATGGAGGGTGAAAAATGGTTTCCAAAAATAGTTGCTAATGATGAAGGGAGAACATTGCTCAGATCCGTACTATTTTCCCTGTGTTATTTACCATCTTGTCATGAACTGCATTCCCTCAAATAGCCTAAAATCGGTTGTAGGCAATGCAGCAAGTAGTAAAATACCCAACATTTTCACCAGCCGATTTGATTCCATCTCCCTTCAGGACCCCCAGAACTATGCCAACTATCTCAGGTACTAAAACTAAAACTTCACAAGCTTAGCATCTCTTAAATCAGTTTTTTTTTTCTGTGAACACAACCACAGTATCTTTAGATTTTTTTAAAAAAGAGTATCCTCGCTAATCACCAGCCAACTAGGAATCAAAGAGATTTACTCTATCATAAAAGGTGATTGCTTCTTTAATTCCTAAATAAATCCAGAGAATATGTTCCAGAGTATTTTAAATAAGCAGGTTATTGTTTTAAGGCACTGGATATATGAGTAAGGAATATTTTATATGTATACACAGTCAATGTGGTTCGTTTTATTGCTGTGTTATTCAAGATAAATCTTTGATTGATAGCTTCAGAATTTAAGTTACCTCTTGCTCAGGGTCATCATCCAGTAAGTTAAAACGCTTCTTCACTACTCGTCCAGAAGCTGTTACAGTTACAGAGTTGTTAACCTTCATGATTAAAAATATGGAGAAAAGATGGGAAAACAGATAAATAATAAACTAAGTGTTGTGTTAACTAAAGCACTAATTTTGCTTTAAGCTAAATATATGCTTCTAACAATACCATTGCTACTGATATATGAGAGACTGCTTTGCGCTTTTAAGGGTTAAGAAACCTGAAATCTGCACATGGCTCTTATACAATAGACACCATAATTAGAAAGCATTTGAGAGAACAATGAAGTCAACAGTACACTCTGAACTGCTGCAACAACAATACAGACCAGAAGCTACAATCTTGAAATGTCATGTTTCAGCATTTTGGTCTTTCAAAGCCAAAGAAGGCACTTTGAACTTTTCAGTGATGAAATACTTTTGCTACTGTTCAAATCTACCTTAGAAGCACTATTAAGTTTATTCTCATGCTTGCTTTATCAGCTGTATTTTTCTCTCATAAATATATACCAGTTCATTAAAACAAAATCATTCAAAGTAGTGTTAGATCCAATCAACATCTCTCATTATTTGGGATTGTGGTTCAATAATGGTTTTTTAAATGATGTTTTTAACCCATATGTTCTCATAATTCAATCTGCAATGTGAAGACCAGAGGCTCTTTATTTTAATAATTTAGGAAAAACTAATTATTACAAAACCTAATCCTCCCATCCAGACACTAGTTTTAGTTCTCCCTATCACAAGCAAATGTCTGAAAAATACTATAAAATTTAGCAACTTAAGTCTAGGGTAAAAACTTTCTGATGTTAGCAATTTATTCTTGATCAAGTGAAATACTGCCATAGAGAATATTATATATGGTGCTGCTAACTTCCAACTGTCTAACTTGTATCTGAAAAACATACTTTGTGGATCTGTTTGCAGGCTAATTTAAATTGCAATGCAGAAAACCACCCAGTCTTCAAATGTAAATCACCACAGGTTACAGTGATTATTTCATCAAGGGTAAGGAACATCTGATCTTCTAGACATTTTGGCCTACAACTCCCATTAGCCCCATTCAGCAAGGACAATGGTACAACAATGGGGGAGTGGTAGTCCAAAACATCTGGAGGTCCAAAGGTCCCTCATTCCACTTTTAGGTCTTTTCATCACTATGTTCCTGGAGTCTGCTTCCATACACCCTTGAAGTGATTTGAAAGCATTTTAAGGCCACTCACTCAAGCAGTTCATGGCTTCAGCACACCATCATGCATGCTTACTACTATGACAATTAAGAGTTAATTTATACAAGAATCTTCTAACTCTCAACTGAACTAAAAAGTACAAACACTGATTGGTTACACAACTCTGACTACAATGACTAATCTATAACAGAATGAGTATATGTAAGTCTACAAATGATGAAGAGTAACCTGTGAGCCAACAGTAATGTTATCCCAGTTAGACCATTCTTCCTCAGTTCACTTCTGGGTCAGTACTTCTACAACATACAGAATGCACAAATATAAAAAGGTAATATTTCTCATACAGTTTTCTTATTACAATCTCACATTATTTTCCCTGTTAGCTTCTATGATAAAGTCTTCCTTAACTTCCTGCTGTTCAGCATTATTTTCTATTTCTTTCAGCTTCAAAACTCTGTTGGGGAAAAATAGAAAGAAAAGAAACTAAGGAAAATTTCATTTCGAAGAAGCTACAATGCAGGAACTCATTTTCACCCAGACCTAAGTTCAGCATTCACTGAGAGAAATGTAGATATGGACAATTGAATTATAGAGCCAGTCAGACGTCACCAGGCTTTCAATAAGCACGTTCAAGCATCTTTTCAAAGGAGCAACGGAATTAAGATTCTATGATGTGCTGGGCCCTTTTCTAGCTAGATTTAATATTTGGTTGCCTGTAAAATTTCACCTCTCCTCCCAAATGACTTAGACGGTCAACAGTCTTATGCTTTTTAAATGTGAATCGAGGTGATAGGCTGTAGTCCTTTGGATGCAGACACCAGTCCTTGGTATCTCCTGCTGAAAGGATCAGGTAGCAAATAGTGCAAAACACATTTGCGCCTAAGAGCTTGGAGAGCAGCTATCAGTCAATTAGATGACATCAGGCCATAAGGAGGCATAGTGTGCCCTAGTACAAAGAAGCTTCTTATCTTATATTCCGTTATTATGGGCTATGGTAGGGGTAGGAATCATGCTGCCTATAAAGCCACTTTATGGGTCCCTCCCAGATTCACCCACCAGGGAAAAAAAGGCAAATTGTTCCTTAATGAGCCATTTTTCCCCTGAAACAAGGCACAACTCTTCCCACACACATATTTAGAAAGTTAAACTAACAATTTTTAGAAAATCAGAATGTGACATATTATTCTCATGTCTTGCACATTTGCAGAATCAAAGAGAATCCCACTAGATTGGACTGACAGTCTATCTAGGGTGATCTTTCCAACAGGTGACAGCCTAGTTTATGCAAAACCTGAAAACAGCAGTCCACTCCCTTTATATGTCTTCAGTATCTATTGGTCACAGGTATACTGCCCCTGCAAATGGAGTTTCCATGTAGCTATTGTGACTATAGACCTATCTTCCCTGAATGTGTCTATTAACCTTTTTTTTAAAGCAGCAGTCAAAAACGTGAAATCTTAGCCAATAAAATCTTGTAATCCTTCAATAAGGACTGGAGAATTATTCTATCACAGCTTAGTATAGAAAAGCTTTCAGCAAGCACTTACTTAATCAAATCTGGTCCTACATGTAGTATCCTTCCAGAACTGTCTGGGTGGAAAAATATCCAGTCAGGCTCCAATGAGCAACACTTCATTTCCTGTATACCATTCTTTGCCTGAAATAATAAAATAGAAAGTTAAGGATGTCTGGAACAAACACTGAACAAAACACGTACCATGTTAACAATTAAAAAAAAAAATCTGCCATGATGTTTGTATCCTGATTGTCCTACCAGGAGATCTGGTTGTTCACTGCAAATGGTGCCATTCCCAGTCCAAATTCACCACATGTCATCATCGTCTCACAGGCAGGAAAAGGCCATTTGATTCAGGTGGTTCTTTGGCAACTGACCATGGTTGCTCTTAATGGGGGTGGGGGCACTGGATTTTATACTGGTATGTTTTTAAATTGTGCTTGGAGCTCCTTTTTTGAGAAAAGGTAGGACATAAATTCAATCATTCACAATATTATCTGTTATCTTATACAGGGCATTACTTTGAGTACTTGAAGATTTGTGATTTAATTTGGACAGAAATCTCCCCCACTGATGCAGATCACAAGCATTTCACACCATTATTATGTTCATTGTTGCTGTGGCTAAATTATCAACTGATAATGACTGGTGATGACTCTCTCCATATCTTAGAGCCTTATCACACTAGACAAATCCAGCTCAGAAATGCAATTTTAAAAGTAGCAAAAACCTAACGCGGGATATTTTTTAGAAGTGTTTGCACCAAACAGCAATAATGCAAAAGTAAAGCAAATGGAAAGTCAACAAAAAATGACACCTTTTTACTTTCGGCAACCTTGATCCATTTCAAACTGGCTTCAGGACAGGATATAGAGTTGAGACTGTCATGGTCACTCTGGCTGACGACCTCCGCTTGAGTATTGACAGGGGTAGTGTGACCCTGCTAGTGCTCTTGGATCTCTCAGCGGCCTTTGATACAATCGATCATTCCATCCTTCTGGACCGGCTGAGAGAGTTGGGAATTGGAGGTACTGCGCTGCAGTGGTTCCAATCCTTCCTCTCTGGCAGATTCCAAAGGGTGAGGCTCGGGGACAGTTGCTCTTCCAAAACTGAGCCTAATTGTGGCATCCCTCAGGGTGCCATCCTGTCCCCAATGCTATTCAACATCTATATGCAGCTGCTGGGTGAGATCATTTGGAGGCATGGAGCACAGTGTCATCGGTACACTGATGACACTCAGATATACTTCTCCATGTCTAGATCATTGGCTCAGACTTCAGATGGCGTCTCTCCTCTCAATGACTGTCTTGGAGCGATAATGGATTGGATGAGGAAAAATAGACTGAAACTGAATCCAGACAAAACGGAGGTACTGACAGTTACAGGCCTGAAAACAGGTTTGGGAATACAACTTCCAGTACTAGATGAAGCCACACTCTCCTCGAAGGACCCTGTTCGCAGCCTGGGGATACTTCTAGATCCGTCGCTCCACATGACTAGTCAGGTGAATGCGATGGTCAGGAGTGCCTGATATCATCTCCGGCTGATACGCCAGCTGCACCCTTTCCTGGACATGAAGGATCTAGAATCTGTGGTACATGCTCTGGTAATCTCACGTTTGGATTACTGTAATGTGCTCTAGATGGGGCTACCCTTTTGCTTAACCCGGAAACTCCAATTGGTCCAAAATATGGCAGCCAGGCTAGTTACTGGAACATCTAGGAGACAGCACATAACACCTGTGCTCAAGTCTCTCCACTGGCTGCCAATCAGTTTCCGGGCACGGTACAAAGTGTTGGTTTTAACTTTTAAAGCCCTACATGGCTTGGGTCCATCTTATCTCAGGGACTGCCTCTCCCTGTATGTTCCCCCCTGCACGCTCCAGTCCTCTGGGAGGAACCTGCTACAGTCCATGAAGACCAGGATGTTGCAGACCTCCCAGAGGGCTTTTTCCGCTACTGCTCCCAGGCTATGGAATGGCCTGCCGGATGAGATCTGTCTTATTACAACTCTTGATTGCTTTTAAAAAGCAGTAAAGACACATCTCTTCTGGCAGGCCTTTCCAGAAGCTACATAATCTCTCCTAGCTCCAAAGCTAAGTCTAGGACTTCCAGCTAGTTCCTGGCACTTTGAATCCTGAGACCAGTGCCTTGCTGCTCAAAGAATTATTGATTTTATTATGTTATTTTGTTTTTGTTATTTCTTGTTGGTTGTTTTAATTCCATGTTAATTTAATTCTTTTTTAAGGGGTGGGAGGTCAGGGATGGGATTGTAGGAATTGTTTTAACTGTGATTGTTTTAAACTTTGTTGTATCCCGCCTCGATTGCTTGGACAGAGATGCAGGATAGAAATAAAACTTCATCTTCTTCTTCTTTGATAGGCTAACCATATCTCAGAGATGACTTGAAAGTACACAATAACAATATTCCTAAATATACTGCATAAGACACCTATTTTTGCAATGGCAGAACATCTACATGAGTATGGGACAGGCATTTTACCTTTTTTATGGATTATCCATCTCAATCTCATGTCTGACATTATAAAGATGCACTCTGGGCACTGATTATCAGTTTTCTTTTAGACACATACAAACACAGACAGACAGAGTAATGTAATGCTGAAAATAATCTATATAAAACTCTCTGATGAAACAGATAATCAGGAAACATATGTGGGAAAAAGTTCTTGATTCTCCTTCTCTGTCTCATGATGCAAGTATATAAAATCCTCTCAAACCATTACCAAAGTGTGATCTTTCAGAGAACAAACATGGAAGATTCCTTTTTGACTTTTCTTGTTCGGAGTGATGATGTAATGCCAGGGGTATCCTCCAATCTGAAATGTGCTCTCCAGGGATGACACTTCAAAAAGCAGATCAGGAGTATCTGTGAATAGCACCGGATGTTAAGAATCCTAGTGAGATGAGCAGCTTTATAAATCCATATGCTCAAGTAAAACTGTAAAGATTGATCACCCACAGAATGAGTTTGTGCTGACTGAAGAAATATGCCTCTTACTATATACATGATCTAATGTGGTCATTCCACAAACAGAACTGCATCTATCAGCCAATCTGGAAGGGGTAGCTCCCACTCCAAAACTTATTTGGAGTTTCTCTGTTCCATTTACAGTAACAGCACACCGCTTTCTTCAAAGACAGCTTATCTACATTGCCACAGAGGTGTGCAGACAGAGGAGGACATTAGATGCATAGCTGCATACACTTTCAGTTGATATGGGGCAACCACAAGGTCTAGCTGGCTGCTCAGATGAACAGTATTTGGGCCTGAAAACATGTCACATGAAAACAAAGTCCTTTGCAATTTGATATGGAAAAGATTCCCTGAAGGCAGAATGTTCGAAAACAATAGAGCAGTACACTGAGATTCACTGGTAGATCACTAGATGATCTGAAGTAGATGCACAAAAGTTTTAGTAAATCAAGAGATCAAAATGAGTTACAGTTAACACAATCAAAAGGCTGCTGGAATCCCTGATGTGTCATTCTCATTTATGATTCACAAGGTGCAGTAGACAAACTGCCTTGAGATGCCATTTAACTACATCCCTCTCACTATTCTGGCTCTGGCAAATGGACCTCCCAATCCTTCACTACCAAGACACTGTTAAATGGGCCTTTTACACTGTAGACATACATTAATAATAATAATAATAATAATAATAATATATTTATTTCTATTCCACCCCTCTGAACAAGCAATCGGGGCGGAGTACAGCAGAGGTTAAAACAATATCAAGTTAAAATACCCCTTCCTTACCCTTACCACCCTCCCTTAAAAAGAATTAAATCACAATAGAGTTAAAAAAACATAATAGATTAAAATAGTAATGCACAATAGTAGGGAGTGGACCCAGCTTAGGTTGTATGGAGAAAAATGCAGGAAAAGATTTAAAAAGCCCTTAAAACCTAGGTATGGATCTGGGGATATTCACATTCTCTGGGAAAGCTTGCCGGAAGAGATGCGTCTTTAGGGCTCTTTTAAAGCCTTCTACATTGATAATGTCTTTTTTATGTGCTGTTATTTTTAATGGGAACATGGAATAAGAATGAGTATAAGAAAATAACTTAAATAATAATCCAGCCAACTAACTAGCTTAGCCATAGGATAGCTATAAATAATAAATAATAAAACATTTATTTATACCCCACTTTTCTGCAGTAAAGCAATCAAAGCGGCTTACAGGTTAAAATATACCGAATGTACAATACAAAATACATCTTAATCCCCCCTTAAAAAGAATTAAACATATTGATATTAAAATTTAAACTATTAAAAAAGAACTATTAAACTATTAAAAAAGAACTATTAAGCCAATAAACTAATGGGCAAGTGGTGAGAATACATAATGTGGGGGAAGTTCCTTTACAGCTGAGTGGATCTATTCAGGAAAAGCTTTCCAGAAGAGATCCATCTTAACAGCTTTTTAAAAGCTATCCAGGCTGATGATCTGACGGATCTCCTCCAGCAAACCATTCCACAATCTGGGAGCTGTTGCAGAAAATGTCCTCTGGGAGGTTGCAGTTAGTCTGGTCTTTTTTGGCTGCAGGAAATTCCTCCCAGAGGTCCTGAGAGTGCAGGGGGGATTGTATGGAAGTAGGCAATCCCTTAGATAGGTTGGACCCAAGCCATGTAGGGCTTTAAAGGTAATAACCAACACCTTGTACTGCACCTGGAAACTAAAAGGCAGCCAGTGGAGTGACTTCAAGATGGGTGTTATATGGTCACTTCTGGTTTTTCCAATGTTTTGTACTGCCATGTTTTGTACTAATTGAAGTTTTCGGACTAGGCACAAGGGTAGCCCCATGTAGAGAGCATTGCAGAAATTGAGTCGTGAGGTTACCAGTGCATGTACAGTACTATAGTTTCTAGGTCCCTTACATCCAGGAAAGGGTGCAGCTGAAGTTGATAACAAGTGCTCTTGACCGTCATGTTTACCTGATTTATCATCTGAAGTGACAGATCTAGGAACACCCCCAGACTATGAACACAGTCCTTTGAGGAGAGTGTTACCCCTTTTAGGACTGGAAGTTGCAACCCCATACCTGGTTTGGGGGCCCCTGCTGTATGTACCTCTGTTTTGTCTGGATTCAATTTGAGTCTAGCTAAGAAACGGCATCATGTGGTTATCTCCTCTCATTACACATTGAAATTCATGTATAATCCTTCCTGAGATTTGTCTTTTTTAGAAATGAAGTGCATGACTATGGAACAATTCTATCCCTTGGAGATCTGTCCAAGTGGCTTTTGATCTGGCTTCCATTTGATCAATATTAGTACTTCTTTGTGGTCTCTGTGCCTCACACAAATGGGTTTCATACCTGTGCAGAGACCCTGTTCAGAAATTTCTAGAGCTGAGCAGCTTGGCGACAATACCCCTCTCCCTCCCACATATCATACATGTTCCAGGCCATCAAGTTACTACCCCCTCAGTTTCTCTCCATCTGCCAGCAGACATAATTTTGTCTCTTCTTGCTGAATATATTCTTCCTCTCTTTATTTTCTCTCTTTGCTGTATTGCACTCTCAAACTCTGGATCTGCTGTCACACTCCAAGGGTCAGATTCCCTACCAAGACCTCAAAAAGTTCCAGCTCAAAGCATGGAGGATAACACCTTGAATTACCCTAAGCTTGCAGCGATTCTCTCATCATCCAGAAAGAAGGTCTTATAAGTATAAATGAAAGAAATTCTGCTGTTTTGCAGCAACGAGGTCTGAGTTTTCTTCCCCTACATTAGCGACTACTGTACTTCAATTCCTGCTTCACTTGTGGGAGCAAGGGTTGGCTTTCTCTTCCATAACTCTTCCTAACTGCAATTGTGTAATACCAACTGCTGTCTCCTATTGCTGCTACTTTCTTTACTAATCCAATTGTCCAATGGTTTATCAAAGGTTTGGTGCATCATCATCCATTTATGTCTCTGCCATGGTTGTTGTTACTGGTTGTGTCAATTTTTAAGCCATTTGAACAACTTGCTACCATTGACAAGTTCCTGTTGACCCTGAAGGTAGGGCTCTTTGTGGGTATCACCTCAGTAAAACATACCGGTACTTCTGAGTTTACAGTATTGTGTACGAGGGTTGGAAAAAAAAGAGTAAATAATAATAATAAATCAGGTTTTTTGCATTATTATTTTCATGGGGAAAAAATGAATCCTGCTTATCATATTACTACAGTGGGCCCTCCAGCTTTGCTTGGGTTAGGGGTGCAGGTCACCCATGAATGTGGAAAAGATGCAGATAATAATTTAAAAACAAACAAACAAAATGTTTTAACCTAAGAGAACATCTCTCTAGCAATCTCTAGGTGCTCCAGTGCACCTCTAAGGACAACCTCTGCCAAAAGTTGGGCAGAAAATCACACTGGAGGATAAATGCATAGATAAGTGTTCTCTCTAGGAATGTCTAGGTCCTCCAGCATGAGTTTATGGTCAATGTCTGGCAGAAGCTGTCCATAGAATTGTACCGAAGGACCTAGAGAGAACATATTAATCAAATCCGTGACTAATCAAACCTGCAAAAGTCAAAGTTGCAAATGTGGAGGGCTGACTGTACTTTGAAACATTATTTAATATATTAGAAAGTTTGATCAACCATATTTTAATCCTTTCTAACATTAATAATCCAGAGTTATTAGGCTTTGATATGATTTACATCTTTCAATAAAACACCAGTTTTAACTGCTTATTATTACTATTAAATCTGAATATATGTAGATTATAAACAGCATACAAAGTACAATAATTGTTTTGGCTGAACTTTTGTTAACTGAAGGATTGTTTCTTAATGGCATTTCACTATAAAATAAAGTGATCAAAAAGAAGTAACTGACATTGGATACTGGTCTAACAATGAATAAACTGTTCAAGTTAAAATGTTTAAATTCAAACAATCTATGACCTAATCTAGATTGGCAAAAAGAAGTGTATTCATGGCTGCATGAAAGTCTACCCTTTAGATGAGAAAAAGGGAAAGTGTGCCATGAAAACACTTTTTTTGCGTTTTAGGGGAGAAGAAGCGCCTTTAAAAAGGTGCTGGTTTTCCCAGCTTCTTTTTTAAAAACTGCGGAACAGCACAGCTCCATCTAAAGGCTGTGGTGCGGCTGCTAAGCATTAAGGAAAAGGCAACTTCATGTCACACTTTCCTGCCAATCTAGAAAGCCCCAATGTTCCAGTAAGAGGGAAGGGAAAACAGTAATAATAGCCAGACTTTCAAAATATATATGAATAATCAATTTAAAAAAAACCAAACAGGAGAGTTTTTTTAAAAAAAAAATATTTGGTTTAAACCTTGGTTTGAATGAATCTGGTTTAAACCAGCCAAACTGTACAGAGTAATCATTTTTGGTATTTCATCAGGATGAGGTGGTTCTACAGCCTGATATCACGTTTCTTTCAAAAGTTGCTTCCCAGTTCCAAC
The DNA here is from genome assembly GCA_034509955.1 of Urosaurus nigricauda. Classification (NCBI taxonomy): domain Eukaryota; kingdom Metazoa; phylum Chordata; class Lepidosauria; order Squamata; family Phrynosomatidae; genus Urosaurus; species Urosaurus nigricauda. The sequence goes on along the minus strand of JAOEGL010000001.1, from coordinate 168,174,816 downwards.
TCAATGAAGATGTAATACTCACTACATTCTAATCCATTGTCTGCTCTAGAGTGGACACTTCACTGTCTAGATGTCTATAGAGCCCTTGTATTCTACATACAACAGGCTCTCTCATTTTGTCAGTCTCCAAGACTCTTTGCTATAGTGGTCCCAGGAAGGCCATCCAGTTTCTTCAGAGATTTTCTAGTTGGGTTGTCCAAGTCATATGACTGACTTATAAACTCTCAATTCAGCCTATTCTGATGGAACTGAGAGAGCATTCTGGAAAAGCTGTCTTGGACAGCTCTGCTTCAGGGAGTTTTTCTGCTTGATATATGCAAGGTGACATGGTTGCAACCATCAACATTTATCCACCACTACAGACTTGACTGCAGAGTAACAGTGGATGCTCATTTCAAACATGCCTTCTTGTCTTTTGTTCTCCAGTGATTTGTCTCTCTGTCTTTTGGTAAGCTTCACATTTATGAGGCACAGAGACCATAAAGAAGAAGAGGTTGCTTACCTGTAACTATGGTTCATCAAATGGTCATCTCTGCCCTCACACAAACTTGCCCTACCTCCCCTCTTTCAGGTTCCTGATTTTACTGTGGACTATGAAACTGAGGAGACAGTAGCTTGGTGGGATGGAGTATGTGCGGTATGCAGGAGAGGGCAGGGTATCTCGCCAAGTTACTCCACTCTAGAAGTCTCTGAATGGGGTCTCTGTGCAGACACAAAACCCATTTGTGTAAGGCACAGATGACTACTTGAAGAAGTACAGGTTGCTTACCTGTAACTGTGTTTCTTCGAGTGGTCATCTGTGCCCTCACACAATAGGGGGTTTGCGCCTGCGCAGAAGCTCCATTCGGAATGCTGAAAAGCTGAGCAGATTGGCGGGAGCCCCGCCCCTCCCATTCCCTGAGCATGCCCAATCCCGCCAATCTAGCTCCTCCTTCAGTTCAAGTCCGCCGCAAAAAGGCAGGGACCTGAGCGAGGGGAGGTAGGGCGGGATTTGTGTGAGGGCACAGATGACCACTCGAAGAAACACAGTTACAGGTAAGCAACCTGTACTTCTTCTTCGTGGTCTCTGTGCCTCACACAATAGGGTGACTGAAAAACTTACCTATGGAGGTGGGAAGGTCACTGCAAGATCGATGAAAGAACAGCACGACCAAAACTGGCATCTCTCCGGGACCTGCAGTCCAGCCGGTAATGCTTCACAAACGTGGATGGTTGAGACCACGTGGCCGCCTTGCAAACCTCTGGCAGTGGAACACCTCTGAGGAAGGCAGCAGATGAAGCCGTAGCCCTGGTGGAATGGGCACGAACACCAACCGGGAGAGGGCGCTTAGCCAGTTCATAAGCCAAAGAAATGGTTTGAGCAATCCACTTTGCAAACCGTTGTGATGAAACTGGGTTGCCTTTCCTGGCACCACCATAACAAATAAACAATTTATTGGATAATCTGAACTCTTGAGAACACTGAACATAAAAAGCCAAAGCACGGCGAACATCCAGGGTGTGCATAGTCTTTTCCAGAGGCGAAGAAGGATCTGGATAAAAATTAGGAAGCACAATCTCCTGGGAGAGGTGAAACTGAGAAACCACTTTAGGGAGGAAGGAAATGTCCGGTCTAAGGACCACCTTATCCCTATGAAAGGTCAAGTAAGGCTCATCTGAGCGTAGGGCTATCAGTTCAGAAGCACGTCTGGCTGAAGTTATGGCCACAAGAAAGGACACTTTGAGTGTCAGCAATCTCAAGGAAGCAGAGCCCAAGGGCTCAAATGGAGGTCTCGTAAGCTGTGTAAGCACCAGAGAGAGAGACCAGGCCGGAGCCAGGGGTGGCAATGGTGGGTAAAGGTGATGTAGTCCCTTGAAGAACCTCTTTAACGTGGGTGACGTGAAGAGGCGAGCTGATCGTGAGCCGGGTGGCTGGCTAGCTACAATAGCCGACAAGTAAACCTTGAGGGAAGAGAAGGCCAGGCCTTGATCCCTGAGGTGCAGCAGAAAATGCAAAACAGTACTAAGGCTCACAGGTGAGGAAGGTTCAGACCTAGCCTCCGCGAAGGCACAGAAACGCTTCCACTTATATGCATAGGATCTCTTGGTGGAGTCCTTTCTCGAGGCAGACAGGACCCTGAGCAAGTCAGGAGACTCTATGGCTGGATCCTCCACGCCGTCATCCGTAGATTGACCAAGTCCGGATGTAGGACCGCTCCATTGGAGTGGGACAACAGGTCTGGCCACTTCGGCAGGTGGAAGTATTGGCCCCTGGCCAAATGAAGAAGAGGAGTGAACCAGGGTTGTCTGGGCCAGAACGGAGTCAACAGTATGGCGTTGGACCGGTCCCTGGCCATCTTGGCCACCGTCCTGGAGATCAGAGGAAAAGGGGGGAAATGCATACAGGAGATCTCGACTCCAACTGCAAAGGAAGGCGTCCCCCATGGATCCTCCTCCTTTGCCAGCTCTGGTGTAGAATGCCTGGCATTGGGCGTTCTCTGGAGTGGCAAACAGGTCCACTGAGGGAATTCCCCAACGAGAAGTCAGGAGATTGAAGGCTGGGCTCGACAGAGTCCATTCGTGCTGCAGCACCTTGTCCCTGCTGAGGGAGTCTGCCAGCACATTGTCCTTTCCTGCCAGGTGAATGGCCACTGGGTGAATGGAACGGTGGTGGCACCACATCCACAGCTGCTGGGAGAGATGCAAGAGGACTGGAGAGTGAGTTCCTCCTTGCTTGTTGATGTACCAGACAGTGGTTGTGTTGTCTGATACTACCTGCACAACTCTGTGGAGGAGATGATTTTCGAATGCCCTGAAGGCTTTGATGACTGCCAACAGTTCCAAGGCATTTATGTGCAGTTCTGCCTCCTGAGCAGACCACTGTCCCTGCACACACAAGCCGTTGAGATGTGCGCCCCATCCTGACATGGACGCATCTGTAGTGACCATCCTGGACGGTTCTGGCGTTTGGAAGGGCATCCCCTTGAGGATGTTGGAGGGAGACATCCACCACCTGAGAGAGTCTCTGACATGAGGTGGCAACAAGAATCTCTTGGACGGATTGTCCCTCAAGTGATCGAAGGCAGCCAGGAACCAAGCTTGGAGAAGCCTGAGCCTGAGACGAGCCAGGTAGGTCACCGCTGTAGTTGAGGCCAGGTGGCCTAGCAGTCTCTGAATGTCCTTTGCCGACGGACGGTGAGAGTGAAGGACAGACCGCAGTTGTTCCCAGAGGGCCTCCGCCCGTCTGGTGGGAAGGTAGGCTCGACCCATCACAGAGTCCAGGGACGTGCCTATATAGTCTATCACCCTCACAGGGTGGAGAATGGATTTTGGCAGATTGACTTTGAGTCCCAAGTCTGCTAGCAGATCCAGAGTGTACTGGACGTCTTTGTACAGTTGTGTCTTGGAGGACGACACCAGAAGCCAGTCGTCGAGGTAAGGGAAAATCTTTATTCCTTGAAGACGAAGGTCAGAGATGACCACCGCCATGCACTTTGTGAACACTCGAGGAGCGGTAGAGAGGCCGAAGGGAAGAACGGTATATTGATAGAGATCTCCATCTATGGCGAAACGGAGATACTTCCAATGTTGAGGCCTGATGCTGATGTGGAAGTAAGCATCCTTTAGGTCTATGGATGCAAACCAGTTCCCTTGGTGCAAAAACGGCAAGATGGATTGGAGAGTCACCATCTTGAACTTGCGAATCGTGATGTATGAGTTGACGCCTCTCAGGTCCAAGATGGGGCGGAGACCTCCTCCTCTCTTCGGAACTGTGAAGTACCTGGAGTAGAAGCCTTGGTGTCTGAAGCACGGTGGAACACGTTGAATGGCTCCTTTGTCAAGAAGGGAGGAAATCTCCTCCAGAAGAGGAGGAGAGGAGGGAGTGGAACAGAAAAGCCATTTGGTGGAATATTTGAGGACTCTATGGCGTAGCCCAGGCGGATGATGGTAAGCACCCAGGAGTCCGTGGTGATCTTGGACCAGTTCTCGTAGAAATGGCGAAGTCTGGGAACTGAGGAAAGGGAGACTGGCAAACAAAAATTGGGTGTCGCCTCCAAGAGCCCGTCAAAAGTGCGACTTGGAGGATGGCTTTCTAGAAGGCTGTTGTTGCTGACGTTGCTGGCCTTGCCTTTGCTGTTGCTGCTGTTGCTGCTGCTGCTGAGGCTGTCTGTAAGGCCTCCTAGTGTAAGGCTGGGTCCTATAAGTGGAGGACGGGGCCGAACGAGAGCGGGTGAAACCAGGGTCGTATGGCCTTTGGCGCCAGACACGACTAGATGAGGGCTTGTTAGGTGTCAGCCCAAGTCTCTTCCCGTTCAGACAAGCCTTGGCCATGGTGTCCAGGGATTCGTCGGTCTTGGCGGCGAATAGATCTTCACCATCGAAAGGAAGATCTTCAATTTTGGACTTAGCTTCCTCGGACAGAGAAGTAGACCTCAACCAGGCGAAACGGCGGAGTGCCACTGCACCGGCCATCACTTTCGCAGAACAGTCCACAACATGTCTAGCTGAGTGCACTTCCTGAGCAATGAGGGATAGTGCTTCAGCGTAGAATTCCTGAGCTGCCTCTTGTTGTGCCTGAGGCAGGTAAGGAATGAAAGCAGCCACACGATCCCACAGAAACTTCTGATAGCCGGCCATGCAACCTTGCATATTGGCGACCTTTGCTGCCAGCACTGCAGACGAATAGAAACGTCGACCAAAGATGTCCATCCTTCTGCCATCTTTGTCCACGGGGGCAGAATGGGACTTGCCTGTGGACTTACAAGTAGATTCCACCACCAGAGAGTTAGGAGCTGGGTGGGTGAACAGGAATGGCGCCGTATCCGACTGCACCCGATACAAGGAGTCAAGCTTCTTAGAAGCGGGTGGCGTCGAGGCCGGCTTGGTCCAAGAGGCCACCATAATGTCCGAGAAAGAAGGCAAGAATGGAATGACCGCTGGTTGCTGGGGACGTACCACGAGGCCATCGATGGGGTCCCTGGGGGGCTGGGCCGTCTGCGCCGTATGGAGGCCTACCGCCCTTGCCATCCTGTCGACAATTCCAGTGAAGAGATGGAAGTCTTCGACAGGTGAACCCGGTGTCTGGTCCTCAACTTCCTCATTGGGAGAGGAAATGGCAGGCTGTGGGGAGTCGGGACGGTTGTCCGTCTCTCCCGTAGACTCCTCTGTAGACTGGGAGGCCGGCAATTGCGGATCCACATAGGGCTGTGTTGGCGCCGTAAGGAAGGTCGACGTCGAGGCGTCCGCGTAGCTGATTGGAGCGGAGACTATCAACGTCGAAGTAGTAGTGGTAGCTGAGGCTGAGACGGTCATAATGGCGCTCGATTCCGGAGGTTTCGACACCGTAGCTGTCGAGGCCGGCGGAGGTGATATGGCCCTGTATTCAGTCCGGGACCGAGAGGGAGATCGAGATCGAGATCGTGAGAAGTCTCCGACATGGAGGTCACGGACATGGTACCGATCCCGGTACGAAGGAGAGTAGGAGCGGTAGGATGGATGGCGCTCTCTCCAATATGATTCAGCCCGATGTCGCGCCAAAAAGGAGGCCGACGAGTGGGGCGAGTCGAAGTAGTGCTCCTCAAACGGTTCCGGAGACTTCCGGGGTGGAGGAGATGGGAACCGCAGCCTGTAAATGCGCTCCGAAGAGGCTAGGATTTCCTTCGATGGGACAGAGGTCGGAGCCGAAATAGGCGAGACAGTAGAGACCGAGGTCGAGACCGTCCCTGTAGGGGCAAGGACCTGGGTGGATGCAGGCTGAAATGCGGGTTCCAGAGTCTCCGGCGCCGAGTCTAGTACAGTGACCGGGGCCGGGACTGAGAGGTCAATGGCCGAAGGCTGTCTAAGGAAAGACATGGCCAGGTCTGCCTGGGCAGCCGCCGAGGCAACCGAAGTGAGGACCTCCTTATGCTTATGTTTTTTTGCTTTCGGCTTCTCCAGCTCGATGGGGGGAGGCCGCTTCTTGTGCTCCCTGTGTTGCCCTTTGGGGCGAGACATAGTAGTCGTGGCCGAGGCCGACGCCGAGGAGGTTTCCGTCGCCGTCGAGGTCGCCGTCGAGGTCGGTCTTTTGATTTTCGGAATCCTCGGGAACTTAGAGATGGGAAGACGTCCTAAGGGGTCCGTGGACAGATCTGAGGAGTGGGAGACCGAGAGGGCCTTCTCCCACAAGTGGGCCTTGAACCGGTCTGCTCGTTGGCGGAGTGTGGCGGGATTAAAAGCCTTGCAATGCTTGCATTTCTCCGGGATGTGGGAACTGCCTAAGCAGAAAATGCACTTCGAGTGTCCATCCACAACCGGGATTTTACCGCCACAGTCGGAACATTTCTTGAACGGGGCGGCCATAAGAGGCCGGTCCGATCGCGAGGGGCCCGTCTGGGCCAAAACCCTCGAGTTCCGACAAAAAAGGGGGCAGCTCAAGGAAAAAACGGGAGAAACGAAAAAAGAACAAAAATAAAGTAAAATAAAGTAATAAAAGAAAATAGACAGAGTCTAGCTACTCAGCTTTCATCGCGATGAAGAGCACTCCGAAGGAGATGTTACTCTTGCAGCGGACGAAAGAGAACTGAAGGAGGAGCTAGATTGGCGGGATTGGGCATGCTCAGGGAATGGGAGGGGCGGGGCTCCCGCCAATCTGCTCAGCTTTTCAGCATTCCGAATGGAGCTTCTGCGCAGGCGCAAACCCCCTATTGTGTGAGGCACAGAGACCACGAAGAAGAATCACTGTTACAAATAAGGAACTGTTTTTTTCAACAACAGCATTTTTATACAGTGTGTTTTGTAATTGACATTTTGATGAGTGGCACTGGACAAGTTTTAATGCTGTACTCCCTGACAAGCATAGGACAAGATAACAGTCCCAAGGAATACATATTTTTAGGCTGAAATCCCATAGTGACTTACCTGGGAGTAAATCCCATCAAACTTAGTTAGGCCTATCCTTGTGTGTGTGTGTTAAAGCATTACTGTGATTACCAAAACAGACCTATGGATCACATATTATAAATTAAACTAAAATAATACCATGACATTATTGCAAACAAGCTTGTAAAATGTGGGCTAGACAAGTTAACTGTTACATGGATTAGCAATTGGTTGACTGGCCGAACCCAAAGGGTGTTCAACAATGGCTTCTTTTCAACCTGGAAAGAAGTGACAAGTGGGGTGACACAGGGCTCTGTCTTGGGCCCGGTCCTATTCAACATTGGGGGCATGCTTATCAATTTGCAGATGACACCAAATTAGGAGGAATAGCTAATACTCCAGAGGACAGGATCAAAATTCAAAGTGACCTGAATAGACTAGAAAGCTGGGCCAATGCTAACAACATGAAATTCAATGCGGAGAAATGTAAGGTTCTGCACTTAGGGCAGAAAAATGAAATGCACAGATATAGGATCGGGGACATCTGGCTGAATGAAAGTACATGTGCAAGGGATCTAGGAGTCCAAGTAGACCACAAGTTGAACATGAGTCAACAGTGCGATGCGGCAGCTAAAAAGGCCAATGCTATTTTAGGTTGCATCAATAGAAGTAATAGCATCTAGATCAAGGGAAGTAATAGTGCCACTCTATTCTGCTTTGTTCAGGCCCCACCTGGAATGCTGTGTCCAGTTCTGGGCACCACAATTCAAAAAGAATGTGGAGAAACTGGAGCGTGTCCAAAGGAGGGGAACTAAGATGGTGAAGGGCCTGGAAGCCATGCCCTATGAGGAGCGACTTAGGGAGCTGGGGATGTTTAGCCTGGAGAAGAGAAGGTTAAGAGGTGATATGGTAGCCCTGTTTAAATATTTGAAGGGATGTCATATTGAAAAGGGAGCAAGCTTGTTTTCTGCTGCTCCAGAGACTAGAACGTGGAACAATGGATGCAAACTTCAGGAAAAGAGATTCCATCTCAACATTAGGAGGAACCTCCTGACAGTAAGGGCTGTTTGACAGAGGAACACACTCCCTTGGAGTGTAGTGGAGTCTCCTTCCTTGGAGGTCTTTAAGCAGAGGCTGGATGGCCATCTGTCGGGCATGCATGGCAGGGGGTTGGACTGGATGGCCCTTGTGGTCTCTTCCAACTCTGTGATTCTATGATTCCAATAGAGCACTATGATTAAGAGAACACACACATCATAAAATCACTATATTATTAGGAACAGTAACATTGATTAAACCATTAATCTTCATAAATACCTGTTATTTTAATGTTACATGGAATGCCAAAAGGGTATTTTCCCACAGTCCCAATTTTGCCATTCCAATTGTATTCATGTCCCAAATCCACTTGGTGCTGCATGAACTAAAAATAATTTAAATCTGATTAATTTTTTTGCCACATATATGATGACGTTCTGATATAAGGGACATTAGAAAATACACACACAATCAGTTAAATGCATGTGCAATACATCCTACAGCACATATACATGACAGCATATATGTATGTTCACCCTAAGGGATACATATAGCAGAATCTTACACATGTCTCATTATTAACTGCCAATGAGATCAGTACAACTTACTCCTAGACAAATGTGTTTAACCAATAACTTTATTACGGTCAATGACCAGCAAGTCCATTAAATAAAATAAAAACAGTAATAAATTACACAGCATAAAAATAGAACAACATATAAAAACTGTTTTAGTTTAAAATAACAGGGGGATAATGTGTTTAACCCTGTTATTGTTAATTATTATTGTAGTTGTTACTACCATCACCTTCATCTTGTTTCTTGCTTTGTAGCACATACTGTACAAATGAAATAATGGTATTATTCGGGGCTTTACCTATATTTTGATGCATTGAGGCTGGAATCTAAAGGTGGTCTGTTCACAGAAAACATCTCCTCTCATAGAAGGGGCCCTGCTTACTTTGCAGAAAAGTGCTGCCTGAGAAAAGTGATCCCAAATCCAGAGATTTTCTTTTTTTTGCAGGCTACTGGGCAAGACTCTGCAAACTGTCTCCTCTACCTCTTTAGAGATCCTATACCCAGCTTAGGATACTTGATGTATCCAGCACCTCTTACTGGACTCTGTTTCCTGCTGCTCAGTGATGATGGGAGTGAGGTGTTTGATTCTTCTTCTTCCCCAGCCATCCAGTTTAAAGAGGGCTGCCCACCACCAGTCCAGGCACACTTGTGAAGCCTGCACACCTGCTTCCACTTTCCCTCAACCTTTTTCTTCAGCCCATGCTGCTGCCCAGCCAAAACACTCCCTTGCATAGAAAGAAAATAAATATCCCTAAAATGATATCTTCTCCCATTCAATACAGGTGTCTCCACACCCCCATTTGACAGGTTAGGGATCAGATCACTGTAGGTTCCACATTTTGATGATTTCTGCTTTTTGACAGTGCCCTGGTCCCTAACCTATAGAATAAAGTGGGAGGTGATGCCTATAATCCTTTTTGATAATTGTCTCTCCCATTCCACTGAAGTCTCCTCCTTACTAATATTGCCAGTTGTGCTCCCTTAGTATACCACATACATTGATGATGCTGTAACACTACCATTAAGCAAGAACATTCCCTTACCTGCTCAGATATAGTCTGGAAGCTATAGAGTCTGACACGACCTGTACTGTGTGTCACAATCAACATGCCATGAGACATTGCAGCATCTGTCATGCTTTTCCCAAATATCTGGTTTGAAAGAAAGAAAATATCTCATAAGCACAGATATCAGTAGAAACCTCCTGCATTTGACAAAATCACCAACACTACAAGTTTCCCATAATGGAACAAATAATAAGGGGGGGGGGGGGCAACAATGATATTTATCTGAAAAAACTAGCAGCATGAGGAAAAGATTAAACCTCTCCCCTAGTGGCATATTCTCACACCAGATCTAGCCTAGTTTTTAAAAACATGTTAATGGGAAAGTAACTGGTGCTTGGACAAAGCTACAGTGTCATTCCTCATGTGCCTCATTTATTAACGTTTTTGAGAAGTGACTATATTGTATGACCTAACAGGTACAAGTACAACTAAATATCAATTTTTTCAGTCTCTTTCAGCAAGTGTGACATAACTGTGGGAAAAGGAAGTTGAGCATTCTAAGAAATTACAAGAAAAAAGGTAATTGTAGTGATGTATTCTGATCCACATTATGGTATTACAAGATGAGTGACAAATCATCACTGAGACAGTAAACTTACTTTTTTGTCCAGTTCTAGCATTCCAATAAATGAAAGTGGCAGAACTCTGAAGACAGCAAGAATAAAGAGCACAGACTGTTGGATGCCTGCCTAGGAAGAAATACACTATAAATAATTATATATCAGTTTGTGTGACATGACAGGGAACAGACAAATGTGAATTGTCTTCATTTCCCCCTCAAGACACATATAACAATCATGCTCGTTTGCATGTATTTATATACACTTTTCTTCCATTTCAGACACACAGGCAGAAATCCTGCATTGCACAGCCGTGTAAAGGTTCTATAGGTGGAACTACATCTCACCATTCAGCACTCATGGGATTCATGGTTTTGCTGTGATAGCCCCCAACCCCCACCCAACAGCCATTTCATGACTAGGAGGGGAGGATGATAGAGTAGCAGCTGGCTCTGTCCCACATGCAGATGCAGAACAATGACATCTTTCACCAAGACACTGCCAGATGCTTCTCTAATTTCTTGAACTTGACATCAGCCATGGAATAGCCATTCAAAGGGGCTATCACAAGAGCTATCACAATAAAATCATTAATCCTGGGGGTGGCTTTGGTCACTGCAGTGCGTGGAAGAGAACAGCAACCTCCACAATGACCAAAAAAAAAAAAAAAAAAAAAAAGAAGGCATACACATGTGTAAGATGGACTTACATTTGCATATATCACTAACAGGATACTGGATATTGACACATTGCTGATCACTAACAACTTTTCCATATACAATAGGTCTTGAAGCACCTTTGAGACTAACTAATTTTCATCTATATAAGCTAATACTACAACTTCTTTTGTTCTGTTAGCCTCAAAGATGCTACAAGATCCCTTTGCATACTGATATTCCAGACAAACATGGCTATGTCGCTGAATCATGCCATATAGAAACTGTACCAGTGGTCGGCTCTTATATCAACAGAACGCTGGTCTAGCCAGACCTTTAATCTGATCCAGCAGGGCTTTTCTTAACATCTTTTCCTTTCAAGACAACATACCTGCTGTGCAACCCCTGGAAGCTTCTGCTGAACTGACCTAACAGCCATGACCTCTTGAGGAGTGTCCCAGCTCAGATATCTATTGAGAATAAAGGGTAAATTGACCACATCTCAGCAAAATAAAATGTAACATATTTCTGAAAAGACTAAAAGCCATGTTTTCAAAGTTCTCTACAAATAAAGGCACTTGCACTGGTAGTGTTAGCTAAAGTGTCAGGCCCACCCAAGACTGACTGGCTTGCTATGAGCACTTTACTCTTTCAGATGACTTAATCCAGGGGCAGGGAACCTCTGGACTTCCAGATGTTTTGGACAACAACTTCCACAATCCATTGCCATTGGCTATGATGAGTTGAGGCATATGAATTCTTTGCCCTATAAAGAGTACAATTAAGACCACTCTGGATGATTTCCTTTGGATTAAAGCAGATGTCATCTCTTGCAACCTCTAAGCATTCTATTATCAAGCAGAGGCTTGTCACAATTTAATACAAGTATTCAGCCCAGTCCTACATACTCTAATAGGAAGTCTGTGCAACTCAGTGTATTTTGAATTGCAGACATACAACCTATCTTATGTCTATTTACTCAAAAGTAAGTCTTCCCAAGTACAGAGGTCAGAATTATGTGGCTCCTCTTTTGGACTGGATTCCCAGGATAACCAATGCAAAGAAAGCTGGAAGTTGAAGCTCAGCAACACCTCAAAGGGCAACACAATTCCCACCCTGCCCCAGTAAATAGACTCAAGATTGTAGCCAAAAGAAGTAAGTCCCACTGACTAACTTGTCAATGAAAAGGATTAGGCTTTCACTCCTTTATATCCAGTAATCCGAACAGTGCTCTAGAAAGCCTTTCTTTATTACCTGAATTTGCACTGGGATGCAAGATACACTTTTTCAAGTATTTCTCCTGTAGTTACAGAAAGACGAAAAAGCCAGTTATGAGCTGTCAGAACTGCCAAGGAAGATTTGTAGTCTGATGGGTTGGGCAGCATTTCACCCTGTATTGAAAGGATTTAGCTATATAAAATGTAGAGAAAAGTCATACAGTAGTGTATATACATAATGTTTCACAGTGAAAGCAAAGCAAGTATGCAGCTGAAACATTTACTTGGACATAGTAAAGTACACTGAAACCTAGAGGACAAGATTCCAAGTATTTAACTATAAGTTCCAAGGGCAAATCACTGAACTACAGAAATAATTATCTGAAGGTGTAACTAAAATGGCCTGATGAGAAGAAGGTGGGGTTCATTTACCTTTAATAGTAGCATGATAAGCAACAGCTACTGAACTTCTGCATGCAGAAATCCCATTCTCTTTTGCTTATATGCACAGTAGGTCAGAGTTTGGAAATGCTACATTTTTGGATTATAGATTCCAAAATTCTCCATCCAGCATGCCCACTGGGAGATAACAGTCCAAAAACAAGCACTGACCCAGATGTAGCTGAAATTACATAGAATTATAATTGCTATTTCTTTGTTACTTGGATGTTACTCTTTATGAGCCAATGCTATTGGACTGGCATTAAACTTATCTTGCCTAGTGCATCACGCAAGGGCTTGGTCCTCAGTAGAATATTCCATCCCCTCAGCCATGGAGTGCTGCCGTCTACCATGTCATTGTCTCTTGGTGAAACAGGAACAACAGTGCCTAGTCTCAAAGAGTTATTCCAAGAATTCCAAGACAGGGGCCACAATTCTATTGTTTTAGGAGCAACAATGACATTTCTCACTCTTTTCCTTTCTTTCAACATAATGCCAAATGAGAAACTGTTTCTGAAATTTCCATGGAGAGCCGAACACATGTAGAACAAATGGGCACAGGTGTGCCTGTCTAAACACTAAACATAGTGTGTCCCATGTGTCTTGTTGTGTAAATAGCAGTTCTTAGATTATGAGCGCATGCACACACAAGCAAGAATCACTTTATCCACTAACAGAAGAAACACATATTAACCATAGAAGTGGCTGGCTGCTCTATACTTCTGCTTTGGCCTTGACTATGAAAAGCAATTTATTGTGCAACACATGAGCTACTGTTAAAAAACAAAGCCAGCAGGGCAAATCTCCCATGGGATCACATAAGCAGCTGCACTGGTACCTGGACTGTGACTGAGATTTCCCACCAAATGGCATTAAACCAGCTTCGGCAGCTCCTCTGCTTAAGCACACAGCCTGCAGACACCACCACATTATGTATTTTACTTTCTAAATTTTTACTTTTTCAAGTGGGGAATGTTCAACTTATAGGCCACATGTGTCTTCCAGGAGCTTTCTCTGGGTCCCCAAATTCTTGTACACACACCTCAAATTGGGAGAGGGAGTATAAATCTAAATTTGGCATATCACCACTGCCAGAGATTTCTAGGAATGGTAAATGTTTCTGAAACACCCCCAAATACTCCCCCCCCCATTAAAAAAACACAGTCAAAAATAGTTGGAAAAGGAAATCAAAAGTAACTTTTCATTTCAAGAAAAGTCTGATAAAATACAAAAAATATTCATCAGGTAGAGGGGAGTACAGTAAGTCATTTTAACCTATATGTTTGGTGTTTGTATGTATATGTTTGATGTTTGTAATGTGATTATGATCGTATAAGTCTAATTTAAATTAAAAAAAAGGGGGGGGGGAGAAGTACTTTCTCATTTCATTCCAAACACTTTGGGGGAGATATAGCTTGGCATGGCATGAGAATTGGCCCCTACATCCTCTGCTGCTATCCGGCCCTGTTCTAATAGCCGCAGATAAAAACACTGTTCGCTGTTAAGGACCAGGGGCTTGCAAAAAATAAACCAATATAAAAACCAAGAAAGCAAAAGGGCAGCCCTAAATGCAGCAGGTGATGGAAAGACACTTTGCACACTGCCTATCAGAGCAACTACTCTTTGATAAGCATATTTGTAGAAATCTAAACAGAATAAGGCTTCAGGCCTGTGTATACCCTAGTGAGGAGTGTCCCACTGAGTTCTGTGGAATTTACTTCAGAGTATACCTACACTGACACAACTTGGACTGAAAGGGGCAAAACAGATGGGCAGGAAAAAGTGGCTTGAAGCCGTCTTGTCTAAAGTCACATTGAAACCCCATCAACCACACCACTTGTTCCCAAGGCAGCTGGGGTGCTCATGTCATGACCACATGACATGGCTTCAAGCCAGGAAGAAGCGGCAAAAAAATGCTTCTTTTTGAAACGGCATAAGGCGCCTAGAGGGCACTTTCCTGCTGGCTTCAAGGCATGTGTCATCTAAATGCCATGCCTTCAAGCCAGCCTGAAAGCACCTCTTTTTGCCTGTCTGTTTAGAGACTATTAGAACCTACTAGAGACTATTAGAACCTACAAGAGACTGGCAGTTTCACTGAGAAGCAAACTAGAATGTAGTTCTATGTAGCCCTATTCGGGCATTCTAAATGCAGACCAAATAAATAAGCAAGGGAGGGGGGACCATGTTAGCCCCACCCTATCCTTAAGAGGAAAGCAACAATCTGAAGCATAAAGCCGCTACTGTGTAACAGAGGCTCACTATGTAATTCACAGACACTGATTTCCCAGCATTTTGAATTCAATTGTGAGCTTCCACACTGATGAGTGTGTCCTCTTCAGACAATGACTCACCATGTGGGAGAAGGGGCAACAAAGAAGAATGAGCTGGTACATCAATCTCACATGTTTATTTAAGACCAGGAGCCCTTTCACATTACACAGTTATAGTACTAGGATTCCACTGTCACTGCTATGTTTCTGTCTTGTGGAATTCTGGGACTTACAATTTAGTGAGGTACTAGAACTCTCTGGGAGAAAATGCTAAATACCCTTCCCTAAACTGCAAGTTCAGGATTCTATAGGACACTGTCATGGCACTTGTAGAATCATAGCACTATAATTATGCAGTGTGAAAGAGGATGCTTGAACAGGGAAAGATAGAAGTCATTTCCTAATATTACTGCACACTCAATAAAAACCAAGAAGCAGGGCTATGCAGAAAAAAGGGGAAGGCAATGCTCCTTGAACAGAGTTTACCCCCACTACAATTGGTGTCTCCATGAAGATACAATTATTGGGAGAAATGTACAAGTCTGGCCCAAAATGTAAAGGTTTGGGTTTCAGACAATGTTGATAGCTTGCCAGTACAGTACAGACATTACAGCTTGGCTCTCACTAATGGAATCCTGCTACATGAGGAAACACTGAAACCATCCCCCATGTGTTGGCCTTCAAATTCTCTGAGTCCCAAAGAACTGTGGGAGTAGTAGTCTAAAACATCTGGAAGGCCAGAGTTCTCATCCCTGTGCTATGCATCCTTTTGAATGGCACACACAGAGGTATAAGGAGTCTCCCAAATACTTTGCAATATATAGTGTCTCCCATCATACTCTGGCCATCCTATTAAGGGATATTTTGCTACTGCAAAATACCTTCCACCAGCAACGTAGCATAATAAAGGAGTACCCACTTTCAATAGCCTCACTTTAAATTTGCAGAGCACGTATCTGATTTTGCTTTGCAAAACATCAACCATCTTTAAGATATTTTATACATATTCAGCCTACACAATCCTGAAAGGAAGGTCATCTAATGATGGATTTTTCTCCATGCACAGTGTATTAGAACTAGGCTACCACAAGATTCTTGTAAATACGTAAATAGCTGAGCAGACAGGTGCTGTCCAAGGAGACTTCAATTTACAACATACTGCTTATTTCAGTCCCAAAAGATGCCCCATAGAGATTATTTCATTTGTTGGACTTCTAATTAAGAGGTGGATGGGAAAAAAACATACACTGAATAAGACACAAGGGAGTCTGGTCCATTTTCTGCTAAACAAAGTTGTTTTGTTCAAAAAAAAAAAATCTTACCACTGGACATTCCAATAATAAAACATCCTCTATTTTTTCCGATTTAGGGCATGCTGGCATTTCATAAATTATCCTTGGCTCTGGTGTGATGCTAAGAGGTAGGAAAAAACAGAATTCAAGTGCTTTACTTTCCATTATTCAAAAGGAATACACACTTTTTATGAACTATTATCATTCCTTCCTCATGCCTTGTGTGAGCTGCCTTCAGGTCTTCCTCCCAGCCTAGTGGCATTGTTCCCTGATCTTTACTCAGAATGCAGGATCCTTCCTTTCCTCTCTTTTTCTTTATCATAAGGGTCCTTCCAGTGAAGGCTCTTAGATGTACTTGCTCATTTTGCCTTTTCCAAAGAGAGGCCCAGGTACATTGTAGCCACCAATCTTATGGACAATGCCCAACTATTCCAGCCCGCAGAGTCTATATTCGGGGCTGACAGTTGTAATCCAAAACGTCTGGAAGATGCCAAGTTGGGGAAAACAGCTATGTCCAATCAACTCTTTTTTCATCTAATGTCATAGCAAAAATAATTTAATTTTGCCCACAACACTGCCAATTCAATAGAAGAGCAGGATATAAATATCTGTTACTTTATATACTCATGTATAAGTCTAGAAATTTTAGTCAAAACATTGATGCTAAAAACCTGAGTCATCATATCCATAGATCAATGTAAGTAATGTACTTTAACTTTCATTTAAAAAGGAACCATGCCGTGGTGAAAAGCAAGAACACAATCTGTCCTGGAAGCGTTGACAACCAACCCCTCCCATCCATCCAGCCTTTAGGATGAGCACAAACAGTTGTGCCTGCTTGAATTTTGTAAGTTGTTTGGCTCTGTTTCCTTGCTTCATCCTTTATATCCTTTGTCACATGCTCCTAAGTTTTACCCTCGACTTATATCATATCAAAATCCATAATTTTGCCCCCAAAACCTACCCTCAACTTGTACATGAGGTCGACTTATAGTCGAGTATATTGTGGTAAATAAAAGAACTATTGGAGAGCTGTAGTCCAACACCAATTGGGCTACCTTGTGTCTTTCTGGAGTTACACTTGGATGTGTTCCAGACCCTGGTATCCAAATTTGCTCATGAAAATGAATGGAATGATATTCTATTCTACCTTGCTGTATTTCAACAAAACCTTTATTTACTGATCTAAAATAATTTCTGTAAAATCACAGGGAAAAATTAAAGCTACACAAAAACATGGGCACAGTAGAAACCCAAATCACATTAATTCTTAGTTGAACTGTAAGTGACAGAATTAAAAGCAACATTAAAGTTATTTGGCATATAAGAAGGACACAATTTAAAAAACCAATATTTACACTCCCAGGGCATGGAAACAACAATGGCTTGTGTTCTTTTCTCTCAGCTTTGGACAAAGCAGTCTTAAAACCACTGACAGCCAGCCAAGAAGGATTAGGATAAGGCAAGAGAAGGGATGCTCTCTGCCCTGAGGCACAAATTGCACCTAAAGAAAGTTCTGCAGGCATCAATCTATCAGTAGCAGCCAAGAGCCCTGGAATGTGACATCCTGTGGGAAATGGCAGAGATTGGATTTGCTGTGAAGTGGTTTGAGCACTGGACTATGACTCTGGGAAGCAGGGTTCGAATCCCACGGGTGACTCCCTGGGATTACCTTGGGCAAATCACTCTCTCAGCCTCAAAGGAAATGGCAAACTCCCTCTGAAGAAACATGCCAAGAAAACTCCATGACTTGTGCTGCCACAAGTTGCAAACAACAACAACAACAACAACAACAACATTGTATCCAAAGCCCTTTCATCTTCTGAAGAGGCCTCAGAATCAGAATTCTTCTGCCTTGGTCTGGGACTGACAAAAATAATTTCTCCCTACAAACCATTAGGGGGAGAGCAAATGAAAAAACAACCATGTGGCCTCAAATAAGGCAAGCCTTCCCCTTCAGTGGCCTCACACAACACACACTCCTATTGACATGAGCCCACAGGGCTTTGGAAGTGGGAAACAACCTGCCACTTCACACCCATTCCAGTCCTACTGACAATTACTGGTAAATACCAGTGAAAGAGTTTAATTCAACACATGGAAGGCAAAAGGAAAAGAGGAAGACCATCAAGGAAGTCACGGCCCTGAACTGCTTGAGGAGGGCAGCTGAGAATCTTGAAAGAATCTCATTCATAGGTCACTGTAAGTGAAAGTCGACTTGATGGCAAATAACAATAACAAATGTCTGCTGGGATCTGTAGCCCTGGACGAATTTAACTGGCAGTAGATCCCAGTAACTCGTTAGGATATATTTTAGCTCCACACATAAGACTGTACTGTAAAGTGCTGTTTTCTGTACACTAGTCTTCGGTCTTCTGAAATAATAATTATAGATTTTCATATTTAAATTCCAAAACTGCTAATTATTACTTTGAAAGGCAATCCAACAAAGAGGAGGAAATCCTGGAGTTGATAAGGGTATTAGCCTAGTTCTGCATTTTGCTTTCCAAAATTGGCCAGCTGGAAGTTTGTGGGAAATCTGCAAGTTGAACACAGCTGCCAATAGCCAAATCCCATCACCTGGTGATCAAAGATATAGGATAAATGGACATGGAGATTCCATTTAGCTAACAGAGGGGTGAAGAAGACTGGTGGCCAATTAGCCCAGGACCATGGCAACCACATGCCACAGTTCTGGAGCTGGCTGCTGTTTCAGCCGAATGGCTCACTAGCAAAGGAGCTTTTTCAGTGCTCCTTTTTTGGCTGGCTTTGAGTGGCCTTAGGTGGCCACAGAGCAACTTCTGGCCACTCCAAGGGCTCCTAAAGCAACCAGAAGCTGGTCTTTCTTGCCCATTTGTTTCAAGCCATGGCTGACCCATCTTCCATTAATTTGTACATTCTTTAAAAAAATCTAGAACAAAGACCATAATCACACCACATGGAAATGAATTTCATAAGCTAACTTTGTGTCATGCCTTGATTCCTCAGGACCATTTAATTTCACTAGCTGCCTTCAAATCCCAGATAGGCTTGTGGATTGAAATGACTACAATATACTTATGATCTTAAGAAGTGGTGTGGAGAAGAGAGCTGAGGATACCATGGACTGCCAAAAAGACAAACAAATGGGCCCTAGAACAGATCAAGCTGAGCTCTCCCTGGAAACCAAAATGACTAAATTGATTTGGTCATACTTTGGTCACATCATGAGAAGGCATGACTCATTAGAAAAGACAATTATGCTACGAAAGGTAGAAGGCAGTAGAAAAAGAAGAAGACTCAAATGAACAGAGTCAGTTGTGGAGGGCATGGCCCTGAGTGTGCAGGACCTGAGCAAAGTGGTTGAGGACAGGGGTTTTTGGAAATGTTTCATTTGTGGGGCTGCCATGATTCAAAGTTGACTTGACAGCAGTTAACAACAACTGAAGAACAACATAAAATTACATATTAAAATGATTATATCATTTACAATATTAAAACAATTTAAAGCATACACTTAAAATGATAATTTTAAAAGTTCACAGGCCTCCATTTTATAAATACTTCTTTATGGGATCCCTTTGTTCCATCAGGACAAAACTACTCAATTCGTCACAAGATCTGGAAGAATAATTTATTTCTAATGGAGATTTTTTTTAAATATAAAAAATGCTATAGTTACCTGCTCACACAGCGGCGATAATTATCAAAATAGATCCTTCCACTCTGATAAGTTATTGGGGATGAAGAACGACCAATCCAAACATTTTTGAATATTGTATTTTCCTGAAATAAATCACAGTGATAAAGAAAGGTCTGTGGTCTGTGGTTTAGAAATCTAAAATATACATAAAAGTTCATTATGTTTGTTATTTTTCCAGAAAGTATATGATGCTTTCATCACTATACTAAGAGTTCCTAGAAATGCAAACTCATTATTTTTATGATTTTATACTATTGTAAAAAAATCACAAAAGCAGGCCTTGTCTTAGACATTTTTCTTTGTATCCTGACTTTATTTTTAAAATGTGTTTCTATCTCAGAGGGAAGGTTAGGTTGCTTATATTTTGTTGTAGATTTTGGAGTGCAATTGATGAATCACAGCATGCATTCGAATATAAAGTCTAACCAAACAATTGTAAATCAGTGGTTCTCAAACTCTGGTCCTTCATATGTTCTGGGTGTCTATTATAATTATCCCTTTTCTCCTTCTTATTTATGTTCTGCCCTTTCCCTAATATTGGGTCCAGATGCAGGTCCAGACTATCTGAAGGATAGCCAGTCTGAATGTTAAGATTGGCAGAGGAGAGCTTTTTCTCAGTCCCACTCAGGATATTAGTGTAGAAAACAGCACTACATCAATGTATAGAAGATTAAAAAATGACAATTTAAAATTTCTTTGCAGAAGAATTCAAGGACTATGTAATGCTAGTGTGAACAAAGTACAGACTTCCAGGTGCTGTTAGATTGCAACTCCCACCATTCCTCAACGCTGACTACTCTGACCACAGCTGACAAAAGCCATAGTTACACAATATTTGATATGCTGCCCCCCCCCCCCCCGTAGTAATGGGCTAAGTAGTGGGAGACATCATTAGCTGTTACCTGGCATATTAGCTTTCTCAGGATTTCCATGTTTTTCCTATAAACCAAACCAGCATCTTTAGTGTAAAATCCTTGTGACCTTCTCATCAGCAGGCAACACATGTTGTGAATTCTGAATTTATCAGAGGAGTGGAGTCTTGTCGTAGCAGCTGAGGTAGATGAATTAGAATCCATTTTGGAAAAACATCCAACTTTCACTCTGCTCACAGCTCATTCAGAAGGTGGCTAAACAGAAGGAAATATGTATGATTACTGGTATTCACTTTCCCAGTTCAAAAATCTGTTACAGCAAAACGATGTCTGTACAATCCTACACACACTGACTCAACCAACACTCATTTTGTTCAAGGCTCCTGCAATCCTATGCTTTGTTACTCTGATGTGAATTTCACAGAACTCAGTGGTGGTTACTACTGAGGAGATTGTATAATACAAATAGTGATACAATCATATATACAAATAAACTATTTTCAGAGAGACACACACAGTTCCTTTTAACTGATTGCATGATAAAAGCCTCTTCAGAAAGTTACAATGCTCTTCCGAGTCTAGAAGACAGAAACACCACAACCCAGTATTTTATTAGTTTCCAAGCCTCTGATGCCATTGTTGGTTATCAGTTCTAAAGCAGCCTTGAATCTTTCACCACAGTTTTCCTATAATTCAAGCCTACCTTACCTATCAAAGAAGCAACGTATTTTTAATACTGACAGTAAAATGCTGGTTGTAATCTCAACACTGGAATCTCTGACACACTTACTTGGAAGTAAAACCCGATGAACACTCTCAGACCTTATTTTTAGAACAAACATGCACAGGAGTGGATTGAGTGCATCACTGAAAGCCTACAGTCAGCCTTCCATATCCACGGATTCTTTATCCACAGATTCAACCATTCATGGCTTGAAAATATTTTTTTAAAAACCATAAAAATTCCAAAGAGCAACTCTGATTTTGTCATTTTATGTAAAGCACAGCATTTTGCTATGCAATTGTATTTAATGGGACTTAAGCCTCAAGCACATGCCCCATTATTTTCTATGGGGCTTGAGCATACACTTTTCCCCCAAAAGCGAAGGGTGGGTGGTCCGGAACTGGACTATATCTGCACAGAAACTACTGTCCTAAACATGCTTACTTAGAAATAATTCCTACTGCATCCTTTGGGCCTTTCTAGAGATTAACACAATTTAATATAATGGGATTTATTTCCGAGCAAGCATATATGAGCTGTACTGAAGGGTGGGAAACTCAAAAGCTCTTCTAGCAGTTTTCAAAGAAGTACAGTAGCCCCTCCTTTTTTATGGAGGATTTTGTTATCTATGAGGGTCCTGGAACCAAACCTCAGCAGATGCCAAGGGTCCAGTGTAATAATGTTTATTATTATTATTATTAACACTATTATACAGGACCATCATGGATAACAAAATCCATAGATGCTTAAGTCTCATTAAATGCAATGGTGTAGTGTTCCCTATATAAAATGGCAAATCAAGGTTTGTTTTTTTGGAATATATATATATATATTCAAGCTGTGGATTTTTAAATATGTGGATAAGGAATCTGGATATAGAGGGCCAACTGTATTATGAATTTAATGAGCTCGCCATAAGTCAACAGGTGACTTGAAGGCACAAACACACACGCACACAGAGTTGATGTGCAAAAGCATTAAATCTGCTTACCAAAATTTAGTTATAGTCATGGAAATCATACAAAATAAAATGGAGAAAAAAATTTTAGGCCATGTGCATGTGAATAATTTTGCAAGGAGTCAACAACTGGTGTTAGATCTCCACTGAATGTGAATAGGAGTATCTAGCCTTCAGCTCAGGCACAGAGGACATGCTTTGGCTGCTGAATTTTCCAGGGGGGCATTCACACTCTTTTTTTTTGTCCCAAGAAGATGCTTGTTGTTCCCATTTTGTTTTCGGTTTGCGAATCTATTGAAGTCATTGTAACCCCTTTGTTATTGATACATGCCATCATTATGAGATAAAATGGAGCCATCACCATTCCCCTGAATGATACAGAGTAATCAGAATCAATTCAGAAACTTATTCACATTGCCATGCATTACAGAATGATAGAGTTAGAAGTGACCTCTAGGGCCATCCAGTCCAACCCCCTGCCATGCAGGAAATCACAATCAAAACATCCCTGACAGATGGCCATCCAGCCTTTGTTTAAAGATCTCCGAGGAGGGAGACTCCACCACTCTCCGAGGGAGTGTGTTCCACTGTTGAACAGCCCTTACTCCTAATGCTGAGGTGGAATCTCTGTTCTTAGAGCTTGCATCCATTGCTCCTGGTCCTGTCATCTGGAGCAGAAGAAAACAAGCTTGCTCCCTTCTCGATATAACATTTCTTCAAATATTTAAACAGGGCTAACATATCATCTCTTAACTGTTTCTTTTCCAGGCTAAACATACCCAGCTCCCTAAGTCTCTCCTCATAGGGCATGGTTTCCAGACCCTTCACCATTTTGGTGGCCCTCCTCAGGACACACTCCAGCTTGTCAACATCCTTTTTGAATTGTGGAGCCCAAAAGATGCTGATTGATGAGGATCTTGCAGGAAAACCGGGGGGGGGGGGGGGACACAGTATTGAATATCCCAGGTTAAGTGGGTTTTTTGCTAGCCCCCCTCCCCAAAGTGCAGTGAATACATTCAGGATGTGTGTGAACAACAAGGATTCAACCCGGATTCATCCCAGATTATTTTCGTAGTGTGAACAGAGCCTAGGTTCCATCCCTATTTCAGAGGAAAGAACTGGCTTAAAACCACCTCTGAGTTTTCCTTGCCTAATGTTTGTAAAGGACCAGCTTGGGCCGTTGTTTCATTTTAAAATGTTTTATCCTGTTTTATTTTTTTTTAATGTTATTTTATTCTTTTAATAGGTGTCTATTTTAACATTGTAGTAGTTTAACTCCTTTATAATGCACCTCTTTTCTAACTGTATCGTTCTTTCAATATCGTGAAGCCGGTTTAAGTCCCAGTTCTGGGAAAAGAGCAGAATACCAATAAATATAATAATAATAATAATAATAATACCTATGAGATTAATGGGGTCACCACAAACAAATGAACAGGTGACTTGAAGGCACATAAACACATACGTACACACAGAGCTGGTGTTTGAAAGCATTAAATCTGCTTACCAAAATTCAGTTTCTTTGGGTTCAAAGCCATAATCCCTCAGAGGATTCCTCTTCTTACAAGTTACAAAGGTTTTTCCACACTCTGCAAGGAAAGTATTATTATTATTATTATTATTATTATTAAAATGTATTTATATCTCGCTCCTCCAAACGATCGAAGCGGCTTACATTAAAATAAACCAATAAAAAAATACAATATCAATAGAATATCATATAATAACATTAAAACCCTACCCCTCCCATCAGTAATAATAATAATAATAAAATTTATTTATATTCCGCTCCTCCGAACGATCGAAGCGGCTTACATTAAAATAAACCAATAAAATACAATTATCAATACAATATCATATAATAACATTATAACCCTATCCCTCCCATCAGTAATAATAATCATAATAAAATTTTATTCCGCTCCTCTGAATGATCGAAGCGGCTTACATTAAAATGTTATATCAATAGAATATCATATAATAACATTATAACCCTACCCCTCCCATCAGTAATAATAATAATAAATTTATATCCCACTCCTCCGAACGATCGAAGCGGCTTAAATTAAAATAAACCAATAAAATACAATTATCAATACAATATCATATAATAACATTATAACCTTATCCCTCCCATCAGTAATAACAATAATAAATTTATATCCTGCTCCTCCGAACGATCGAAGCGGCTTACATTAAAATAAACCAAATAAAAAAAAATACAATTATCAATACATATAATAACATTATAACCCTACCCCTCCCATCAGTAATAATTAAAATACTATAAAAACTTATTTTTCATGTGTTTTATTGATTATATTATTATTATTTATAAAATGATATAATCAATAAAATAGTTATATTATTATATTTGATAATAATAAAATAAAATAATAAAATTAAAACAACCCTTAATAATGAAATAGTTAGCAAACACTGAGTTACAATATGAACCCTGGCCCTCCCAAACCAGGGTGTGAGCAGAGGTGGTGGTCCTCCTTTTCCAGGACATGCATCCATCCCATTCCCAACCTTAAAAAGGTCCTCCATTTTGAGCCTGGCCCAAGCAAGATAAGAAGCATGGGCTGCTGCTGTTGACATTCCTCCCAGGGGTGTTTTGAAAGCTTGTTATTTGGCCATCCCCCTCCATTTTAAAGGAGTGTCCTCCAATTTTGCCCTCCTTTGTGTTGAGGAGGGCCTCCCTGGCCACCCTGCTCCCACTTTCACCCACCATGAACCCCAAAAACAGTACCTCCAACTTGGACAGCAGCAGCAGCAGAGTCAAATGAGTTAGAATATAGAGAAAGAACTAGTAGCCATCTTCTTAATGGCATCCCCACTTCGCAAGGGTGAGTGGGAAGTGTAGTTTCCATGCTTACCTTTCTAAGAGGGAGCCTGTGAACTCTGGAACTACCACTCCCAAGATGCACTGCGCTCCCCTTTCTGGGCATCATTCATAGTAGACTTTAGAGAAGGTGGAGAGAAAAACTCCTGCTGCAATGCTTCTGCAACACAAGCAAGGAGCCACACTTTAAACTCTTCTTTGTTGATGTTAATTTAATATTATTTTTTTAAAAAAAATTAAATGGAAGAGGTTGAATAAAGGATATCCCTGGAAAAAAAAAGTTTCCTGCATTGCAGAGTTTTAAAGGTATAGTTTTGCTTTTTTGTTTTTCCCAAACAATCCATGATTGAGTTGGATTTCTTTATTTATTTTAAAAAAAAATTTTTAAAGGGAAAATTAGGCTGTAGTGCAGAGGTTTAAAGGTGTACAGTAGTTTTGCTTTTTCAATCAATCAATGATTGAGTTGGATTTATTTGTTTTTAAAAATATATATATTTATTCATTTTTAAAAAGAAAATCACTTAGGCTGCACTGCAGGGTTTTAAAGGTATAGCTTTGTTTTTTTTCCAATAGTTTTTTTCCTAATTAATCAGTGATTGAGTTGGATTTATTATTGTTTTTTTAAATTTATTTATTAATTTAAAAAAAAGAAAATCACTTAGGTTGCAGTGCAGAGTTTTAAAGCTATATTTGTTTTCAATCAATCAATGATTGAGCTGGATTTCTTTATTTATTTTAAAATGTATTTATTAATTTTAAAAGTACTTATTAATTTTAAAAAAGAAAATCACTTAGGCTGCAGTGCAGAGTTTTAAAGACATAGTTTTGTTTTTCCCCAATCAATCAATGATTCAGTTGGATTTATTTTTTTTAATTTATTTATTAATTTTAAAAAAGAAAAACATTGGGCTGCAGTGCAGAGTTTTAAAGCTATATTTGTTTTCAATCAATCAATGATTGAGTTGGATTTCTTTATTGATTTTACAATGTATTTATTAATTTAAAAAAAATCACTTAGGCTGCAGTGCATAGTTTTAAAAGTATATTTTTTACTTTTCCTCCCCAATCAATGATTGAATGGGATTTATTTATTTATTTTAAATTTATTGATTAATTTAAAATAGGAAAAAAGAAAAATCACTTAGGCTGAATCCGCACTGCAGAAATAATCCAGTTTGACACTGCTTTAACTGCCATGGGTCAGTGCTTATGGAATCCTGGAAATTGTAGTTGGTTGTGGCATGATAGGAAAGGCTAAATATCTCATAAAACTACAATTATTTATTATTATTTAATAACAACCACAACAACAATAAATATTTTCAATTGAATTATTATCATCATCATCATCTATGGAATCCCAGGATTTCATAGCATTGAACTGTGGCACTTAAAAGTGGTGTCAAACTGGATTAATTCTGCAGTGCAGATGCAGCCAGCCTTACTCTAGATCAATGGTTCCCAAACTTTGGTCCTCCAGATGTTTTGGATTTCAGCTCCCAGAATTCCTGACTGGGGCTTCTGGGAGTTGGGAGTCCAAAAATACTTAGAAGAGGACCAAAGTTTGGGAATCCCTGCTCTAGATTAAAATAAAACAGACAGTCACACCAACAGTTTTGCTTTAGAGCCAAGGTGGTGGTTTGGTTTGAGTGTTGACCTAGGTCTCTGGAGACCAGAGTTCAAATCCTGGTTTATTTCACCCAAAATGTTGATTTCATTAAGCTTAGGGGCAGGGAGATTTTTTTGTTCTTGATCTTGAGGGCCATATTACTTGGAGGTGATCTGTGGAGCCCGCATGGTGTAGTGGACTGTGCATTGGTCTATGATGACTCTGCAGAGCAGGGTTCAAATCCCCTCTCAGCCATGGAAACCCACCTTGGGCAAGTCACACTCTCTCAGCCTCAGGGGAAGGCAATGGTAATACCCCTTCTGAACAAATCTTGGCAAAGAAAACCCTTACAGTCACCATATGTTGGAAATGACTTGAAGGCACACAACAACTATGCCCACGCATACACACCCACACACATAGACATACCCACTAGTGTCCTTGGGCAAGTCACACTCTCTCAGCCTCAGGGGAAGGCAATGGTAATACCCCCTCTGAACAAATCTTGGCAAAGAAAACCCTTACAGTCACCATACGTTAGAAATGACTTGAAGGCATACAACAACTATATATATATATGCCCATGTATACACACCCAACCACATAGACACACCCACTAGTGTCCTTGGGCAAGTCACACTGTCTCAGCCTCAGGGGAATGCAATGGTAATATCCCCTCTGAACAAAACTTGCCAAGAAAACCCCATGATATGGGTGCCTTAGAATCGCCTTAAGTCAAAAAACTTGAAGGCACACAACAACAACAGAAACACAGAATTCGATTCTTGGAAATTTTGCTTAATACAGGTTGAGTCTCCCTTATCTGAAATGCTTGGGACCAGAAGTATTTTGGATTTTGGGTTTGTTTGTTGTTTGGATTTTGGAATACCTCTATTTGCATGTACGTACATAATGAGATATCTTGGTGATGCCACCCAAGTCTAAACAGGAGATTCATTTATGTTTCACATACACCTTATACACATAACCTGAATGTAAATTTTATATATAATATTTTTAATAATTTTGTGCATGAAACAAAGTTTGGGTACTTTGAGCCATCAATATCGCAGCCAAATATTTTAAAAAACCTGTTTTTTGGAATTCCCAATAAGGGAAACTCAAACTCTACTGACTTTGCTACATTACTTTATTGGATGCCCACCATCTACTCTTTCCTGGATGGGGATAACCTGGCTATAGTAAGTTTGCATTGCAGAGATGTGGGGGGAATTTTTGGTTAAAATAAATAAATAAAAATAAAATAGGGCTGGGAAGGTGCATGCAGCTCATGGGCCACACTTTGTGCACTCTGCTTTCTAGGAACCATATGACAGCAGCTCTGAAGGAATTGTTCTGGCTGCCAATATGGTTCTGCTCTGAATTGAGAGTGCTGGAAATGACATTGAAAGCCCTAAACAGTTGCTCTGGTGCTACAACAGCCTTCTGCAACCCAGTTTCCTCCTATTGTCCTGGACTACATCTCCTATTTTCTTCCATCATCACGTCTAGCCCACCTGTAGAATACAAGACCCTAAATCCAATTGCTATTCCCAGCTACAGTAACAGGAACATTGAAAATAGATTTACCCAAATCTTCACTCACAATTCAGCAATTAGATCCATGAGTCTACTCTAATTGGGTCTAGCAACTGGATTTAGACCATAGTTGAGGAAGGCTGGCCTATAATTACAAATATTTTTTCTTTTTCACTGCTGTTGACCATTACCTCTTTGTTCCTGTTACAAGACATGTGCTGTTATAGAAAGTTTACCAGTCGTATGAGATTTATTGTACTTGTTGTTATTGTTGTGTGCCTTCAAGTCATTTCCAACTTAAGGTGGCCCTAAAGTAAGCCTATCATGAGGTTTTCTTGTCAGGTTTTGTTAAGAGGGGGTTTGTCATTGCCGTCCTTTGAGGCTGACAGAGTGTGACTTGCCTAAGGTTATCCAGTGAGTTTCAATTCTTTTAAGTAAGTAAGTAACAATTCTTGTTAATGAATAAATAACATCGTAATGAAAAAAGAAAATTGCGGTCTAAACCACATGTTTAGCTACAATCAGCCTCACCACCAGGAATACAAATGCACCCAGCACTACCCAGCATTTTTCTTTTCTCTTCCAGAAGGGAAATAGATGCTTTGTCCTGTCTGTTTGCAAGACCCTATGGTGCTAGATGATATCCTGACACACTCGGGTATCTATCTCCGGTAGATATCCGGTATTGCTGCAGAGTGCTGAACTAGTTACAGACATGTTGGAAGCTGCAGCCAAATATTTGGTTATTCTAGTTCCTTGTGAGTTTAATATGCCCTCTTCCTCCATGCTAGGAAATTCCTTGTGTGTTTGTGTGTCTATCAACGTGCGGTGACCCCATTAATTTTCTAGGGTTTTCTTAGGCAAGGAATACTCAGAGGTGGTTTTGCCAGTTCCTTTCTTTGAAATACAGCCTACAGCACCTAGTTTTTATTGGTTGTCTTCCATCCAAGACCAAACAGGATCTGATGTCTTTAGGGTATCATAGCCCCTGCATTAACCAGTAGCGTTTTTGACTTCTTGGAGTATTTGACTCTGTTGACAAACATGTCAGCTCTTCACTATTCTCATTGCCAAAAATCTTTTTTGAATACCATTATTTTCTACTGAATGAGTAATGTTGAAATGCTCCTCATCTGTATGCTAGTCAGTGTCAAGGAATCTTTCCCAGTGCTTAATGGTGCAGGACTGTGTTAGAAAAGAGCATTTAGATATTATTGTTTCTTCACAGAACCAAGGATCACTAAATTATATGTTACAACTACAACTCCCAGAATCTCCCAGCAAGTGTAGCCACATTTCAAACTCTTGGTAGAATCCCACCATTGAGGCAAGCTGACAGCCTGACTCTCTTAGCTCATAAGTGTTTTTGGTCTATTGATTTGTCTAATCTTTATTGAAACCACCCACACTGTACTCTGTAAGCACATCCTGTGGCAAATGATTACATAGATTGCATTGTGTAATGAAATGTTTTTCTTTCAAGCATATTGCATAGTGTCCTCTATGCCTAATATAAGGCCATGCAGGTGTTTGATCCTTGCTGACTGTTTCCAGACTCTTCCTAAATTGTGCATGTTTTAAGCTCTTTAAATCTAATAGAAATCAATGTTTTACATATTCTATCACATCTAACAAACACATCTAACATGCCCCAGAACCCAAATAGATGTTCTAGTGACATATCTGTGTACAAAATTTTGCCTGTTATCAAATCCCAGTAAGTCAGCTTAATGAGTGGGCTAAACAGTTTAAAGTACAAAATGAAGGGCCTTTTTACTGTTCCTTATAGCTTCAATAATTTCTTACGTTGGTATTGGGCCATTCAGTAAGTTTCTTTGTTGTTCAGAGAGTGGTTTTAAGTTAACTTTTTCCAAAAACTCCTGAATGAAAATTCATATTAGGTGTTTGAGTGTTTTTATATAGTTTTGCATAAAATTATTTTCTTTTGTTTTGATTAGAAGTTAGGATTGAATCTTTTCTTATCTCTGCGATGATATTTCTCAGTATGCAATCCATGCACTGCACTTTCCTCATCCTTGGACAATCCATTCACATCCAGAAACACAAATGTTTTGTTTTTTCAGCCATACACTTGCAGCATGTTGGGGCACATTCTGAGCAGAGCAGTCGATCAAGTACAGTACAAAACAGCATGAATGTTTTTTGCTATATTATAGTTTGAATTTTGCATAGTGTTATTTTCTCTGTGAAACATTTATTAATAAAATATTTCTCATGCAAAAGTATCAGTCTGTAGAAAACACTAGTTTTTTCCTCCTGCCATTCCTGTAAGATATTCTTGACCATCTGTCTAATTATCTCATTGAGCTGTTTTCCATGTTACTATATTTCCGGGCTATTAGAACTATTACTTCTAGCCAGAATGGAACTTCTGTGCATTGGCCTTGAGCTTCCCTGTGTTAACATGCTTTCAATAGCAAGCTACTTTGCTCCTTTAGTCATCTGCACTACAATAGCCATTTAAATGGTTGTGATTGCCTTCTAGGCCTAGCACATTGCATCAGTGCTTCCATCTTAACCTGGGCTCTCATTATTATTAATAATAATCTTTATTTATACAGCGCTGTAGGTTTACACAGTGCTGTACATATAAGCTTATAATTAGACGGTTCCCTGCCTCAGGCTTACAATCTAAAAGACACAATACAAAAGGAGAAGGGAAAGGTGATGGGGAAGGGTATCAGGTCCAGTGGTTCTTCTCTCCCTCTGAAGCCTGGACCAAGGCAGATGGACTAGAGGGCTCGGCTTCATAATACACAGTTAAAACAGGCCAGACAAAGTCACACATCTGGGAACGCTTCTCTAAACAATATAGTCTTTAACTCAGTTTTGAAACTGGTTAGAGAAGTGATGAGGCACGCATGTAGAGGAAGAAGGTTCCAGGAGTGAGGGGCAGCAAGTGAGAAAGGACAAATCCGGGACAGGGCAGTGGAAATCCTCGGCTGGGACAGGAGACCTTGACTACCAGAGCGGAGGGGAAGAGAAGGAGTGTGAGGAGAAAGAAGTTCAGACAAGTAAGGAGGGGCCAGTCCGTGGAGGGCTTTGAAAGTTAATAACAAAAGCTTGTACTGGATGCGGAAGGGGAAGGGGAGCCAGTGAAGGCAGGATAAGAGAGGAGCAATAAGATAAGAGCAAGCTGCTGGTAGAAGAGTCAAAGAATGGATACAGCAACAGAAGGGCTCCGAAGTGGGTACCACACTTTGCACTGTCACTGGTCTGTTCAAATGCAGGCACGAAGATGTGCATTTTTCATGTTAAGTCAGAGTATCGGGGCTTCTTTTTGCTCCGTTTTTTAGCTGTAGAGCATGGTTTCGTTTCACTTTTCACCCACTTTCGCCTCATGCATCTTCTAAACATCTCACTTTCAAAGCAGCTGGAAGCCACTTTATTTTGCTCGTGTGATTCACCCCTTAGAATACCTGGAGGTGATTTTGCCAGTTCTTCCTCTGAAATATCGCCTAGAAAATTACAATATAAATCATGACAGTGCTGAATTGTATGCTGTTCTGTGGTTTCTATGATTAAATTGTTCAAATGCTTACCGTAGTGCTTTTTAAAGAACAAATCCAGGATATAATTTTGGAAACATTTTCTGGAGGGGAGGAAAGGTAGGGTGGGGTAGATAATGAAAATCCACTCTCTGTATGTATGGGTGTGTGAATATCTATATACAGATAACTGCCTTTAGCAGCTTTGCTTGAGTGATTGTGTGCTCTGAAGGAACACAACCTATTGAACAGGGTAAGAAATGTCAAGCAGAAGAACGGTGTACTGTACTACAAGAACAGGGTGTTTCTTCTGTGATCATTCGATATTGTGTGCGTGTGCGCATGCGTGTGTGTTCTGAACTCCCAATTTTGAAACACCTTGCTACTATTTCCCTTTCTTTCCACTGAAAGCTGTCGCATTAAAGCAAACAATCCAGTAAGCTGATCTGACTGTACTGCATCAGAGTATCATTGTCTCCAGCAAAGACTTTGTAACATACATTCTGCTTCTTTCTAATCAGACTTCTCATCGCTTAAATTTAGCAAGTGGCTATGTTTATATAAATCTGCTATCTTGAGGTAACACCCCATGCAATTGATGAGATGGACAGTGTCTGCCAAAAGCCTGTGCCATAATAAAACTGGTTAGTTTTAAAGGTGTTACAAGGTGCTTTGCTGTAGCAGATTAACAAAGCTATTCCTCTAGTAAATGAAATAATGATGTCTTAGGAAATTATCGTTTTGTTTAATTTTTTTCCAGAGGTTTTGTCAAAATGCACTTCATTGAAAGGGTTTGTCTCTCGTATCTGAGGAACAGCATTTTACCCAAGAGGTTCCAAAGTAGGAAACGACCAACGGCTCCCCTCGGTTCACGGATTTTGTTGGATCCAGATAAAGTTTTTGATCATAATATGTGGTAAGATCAAAGGAGTTTGCTACAGCATAATCTGTTTGACTATTAATGTAGATATGAATGTTTCAATTCAGTGTTATTAGCCAACCAAATACAGGCTACAGAAAAAAGAAAAATGAGTAATTAAGAAATAATACAATAAAATGCAGCATCATAAGAATAAAAATTCATATCAAAATTGCAGCATCATAATATATACATTATATAATACAAACAATATATACAAATACTGGGCTTACAAATATAATTACCAAGTCCAAATTTCTTGTAAGAACACTTAATCTAAATTGTTCTCACAAGCAATTCTGAGTAATGCTGCTTTCACTTCAAATAAAGATGCATTAACCAGGACCAACTTAATTGAGCTAGGCAGCAAGTATATAATATTATCCCTATCATTCAATTTATCTACAGGATCTAAACATCTTACTGAGTATCTGTCTCATGGAATTTCATACAATTGACAGTATAATGTGTAACGGGTGGTGTCCTCAATCACTTGACTTCCACAGATACAGAGCTGCTATTCTATGGAAATATTCTTATGGAAATATGCCTTCCATAAAGTTAGTCTTCAGTGGGCTGAAGCAGACAGCTTGGAAGGAGGAGACTTTGGTCACTTCAGCCCCGATTGGCCTGGGATGTTGACAACCAGATGGCCCGCTCCCGAAGTAGGCCACTGCCACAGTCCTGAACATGCTGCTGGCAGATCTGGGTTTTTCCCACTCCTTTTTGTGCTGGCTCTTGCCGCCTCAGTGCAGTTTCCGGCCACTTTGGGAGCATGCATCATCTGAATGTCATACACCCGAAGTGGGCCATAGTTGTACTATAGTTAAAACAGTTTAAAACATAATTATAAGTTAAAAGGACAGCACACCACAAAGTACCTGTCTGCCTCATAATTTAAGGCTTGCCAGTGAAAAGCCAGCAGAGAGGGGGCCAACCAAATTTCCAGTAAAAGGGAGTTCTGTACCCCGTTGCTTGAATTTGCTGTATGTTACTTGATACCAGACCTTCAGATGCACCTCACACCTTGCTAACCAGGTACTTTGGGAAGCATTCATCATTTTATTTATATCCAGCCTTTCTCCCAGGCTGGGGCTCAGGGCGGTTTACAAAAAGACAGAGAATACAGTAAAACACATATAGGATTAAAAACACACACACAAACATGGAAAATAAAGGTTAATTCAATACAGATTGAGTATCCCTTATCCAAAATTATTGGGACTAGAAGTGTCCCATATTTCATATTTTTTTCAGATTTTGGAATACCTCCATTTGATATCTTGGAGATGGGACCCAAGGCTAAACACAGAATTCATGTATGTTTCATATATCCCTTATAGACATAGCCTGAATGTAATTTTATAAAATATTATACATAATTTTGTGCATGAAATAAAGTTTGTATACATTGAACCAGCAGAAAGCAAAAGTGTCACTATCTCAGCCATGAAACCCATGAAAAAAGTTTTGGTTTTTCAAGTATTTCAGATATCAGCATTCCAGATTTGGGCATGTGGGAGGCAACTTGTATTTAATAACAAAAAATTAAATCTGATTAAAATGTTACTTTAACATAAATTAAAAACATTACAGCATTATAAAATTAATTTTTGTTAAAATCAGTTTCCAAAAGCCTGCTGGAAGAGAAAGGTCTTAATCTGTTGCCAAAAGGAAAACAAGAAGCAACCATCCTAACTTCCCTAGGGAGGGAGTTCCATAGTGTGGGAGCAGCCACATAGAAGGCCTTCTCCTGTGTTCCCACCAGCCTTGGCTGTGAAGACAGTAGGATAGAAAAAGGTGTCACCCCTGCAGATCTTAGAGCTTGGGCAGCATCATATGGGAAGCAGAGTTTCTTAGCTCTCCTACACATGGCATTACCAGTGATGTAGACTCAAGTTGATTGACTCGACTTGCATTCGACTTGGCATTAAAAAACACAGACTTGACTCACAACTTGTATAATTTTAGCAACTGACTTGCGTCATTCACTTCATGCAGCAGGCAAGATTCACCCCCAGAACACAGTCATGTTTCTTGGAGGGGAACATCAACTGTGTTAGGCAACATGTATAGCACAAAGACCAATCCCCTGAAAATAGACAAGGCTTCTGCTTACATTCCTTTTATTCAGTGCAGAGCTTGGAAAAGTTAACTTGCAGAATTATCCACCTAGCAATGCCAGTGATCATGCTGTGGGGGATTCTGGAAGTTACAGTAGAATGTAAATTTTCCTAACTCAGGCCTTGAGACTGTAACCACCCTTGTAGGAGATATTAGATGTCTTGGATAACCTTTACCTATCCATGTCATACGTCTGTACATGTAATATAAGGACAATGTCTTTTAGTCTCAAAAGCAAAATTACTGAATATTATAAGTATTTTGAAGTACAAGAGGTGGCACCTCTCATGCCTGAAACCAAAACTGGTGGAATACTAGAGGACTGATACTAGAGAACTGATTACAAATAGTGGGAATGGAGATGGCAACATTTTTCTATTATCTTAAGAAAGTAAAGCAGAAAGAACATGAACTCACCTATGATAAATTTATTGGTGGCTCTGTAGATGGCAGGAATCCATCTGCATCTATAGAGGATGTGGGTAGGCAGTTATTTGCTTCTGCCTATTCTTTGGAAGATTATAGTGTTAAGTTAGGACACATGAATGATGGAGGAATGGCAGACAGCCCAAGTAGAATCCTGCTGGCTGCTTTCCTATTCTTCCAATGATGCTGGTTCACAGTTTGGATGTGCTCCTGGATCCATCCCTGAGTTGGGATTCTCAGCTTTCCTTGGTAATTGGGCATACTCCTCTGCTGAGAAAGCTAGTTTATCATCAGTGCCCATTCCCGGAGTTATCTGATTTGGCAATATCAGGCTGAGTCTTCTTTATCCAGAATGCTTGAGACCAGAAGTGTTTTGGATTTCAGATATATACATACATAATGAGGTTTCTTGGAAATGGGACCAAAGTCTAAACAGGAGCTTCATTTATGTTTCGTATACACCTTACACACTTGGCCTGAAGGTACTTTTGTATATAACATTGTTTATACATAACATCTCTAATAGTTTTCATGCATGGAACAAAGTCTGTGTACTCTGCATCACTAGAAAGCAAAGGTGCCACTATATCAGCCACCCATGTGGACAATTTTGGATTTTGTAGTATTTTGGAATTTGAAATTACAGATAAGGGATATTCAACCTGCAGTGGCATATACTTTAGTTAGATCGCATTTGAAATGCATACAGAAGCTTCACCTGGTCCAGAGACCTGCAGTCAGATTGTTGACAAGGGCTAATTTAAGGAAGCATATGACTGCCAGCTTCAAATTGAAAATTCAACTTGTAACCTACAGGGCTTGAATCTAGGCTGTTTGACAGTCTGTGTTTTCCCACATCAGCTTTCCCAGGCTCTGAGATTTGGAGAAAGTCTTTTGGTCCCACAGATGTGTCCCCAACCAGAAAGAGCTACCTTGAAAAGAAGCAGGGGGGGGGGGAGGAACACTCCTTTTTGAAATGCCAGTGAAGAGTTGGATGGGGGCCGCAGACATGTGGTTGCCACAGCTCCAGGGCTAGTGGTGCCAGGGCAGCCCCAATCTGCCCTTTTAGCTGCTCTGCTTCACCCATTAGTCTTTTCTGTTAACATCCCATGGTATCTAGAACCCAAGGTACATTTATGTGGCTTAAAGAGCTCCTTCACCTTGTGATTTCAGATTTATTGTAGAGGATTATTGATGTGAAAATTGTAGTGCATCTCATAATCTGCTAAAATCTCTTGGGAAGAGTGAATTAAAAACCTATCACTTTAGTGGAGACTATCCTTCTCTACAGGCTTTCTCTGTCTGTGTGTGTCTCTACCAATCATTTATCAAATTCTTGACATGGGTTGTGATTTGTATCTGGGTAAGGCACTAAGATGAAAACCAAGAGGCTAGAGTCCCGTGAGAGGCTGAACCATCCCAGGTAGTGAATGCTGCATCCTAAAGTTAATATTGAATGTTAAGGAGTAATAAGATATGTCAGCATATTTGCACCCAAATGAAAGTATAATCTTGAGTTATATTGAGGCGTGCCATTATAGCCATTAGTGCACATTACCCTAAATACTTACTAGCTTCTGTGGCAGGCCTTAAGGCCTAGCTGGTAAATGGTTAGCTTCTGTGAATTTCTAGAACTCAAACTCAGGGGGAATATCTTAACATTGCTCAGCGTTTTCTGCTTTGTTTTGGCATAGTGTTGTGATGTGGCGCTGGCTTCAGTAATCATTTACTCCAACCTGGCTGCAATTTGAATGCCATTATTTCACTACAGAGATTTAAATCTTTATCCCACTCAAATCCATCTGTTGCGCTATATAATTAAAAGCTCCATGCAGCTTACTTCTGGATGCTGTTTTGGTTGCGTTTTGTGGCTCACTAACACATGGGAGTAATCAGAAGTATTGCTTTAAAAACAAAAACAGTGCCCAGCTGCAACCTTCTTTTATTATATTCATACGCCTATTAAGTACATTTCTGTAATAATCTATATGGACTGCTTTGGCTCACCAGGAGGCTAGATTTTTATAGCTATAAATCTGTGGTAAAACGGCATCCATGTTGGGTAGCTAGCATGTCACATGCCGATGTTTCATTTTGGCATAATGAATCACTGTTATTCAGGACTCAAAAGGCACAGACAGATTATGAGATCTCAGGCTTGCTGCGTCCCTCTGTGTGTGTGTGTGTGTGTGTGTGCGCATTCAAAAAGACAAACTATTAAATGGAAGCAGCCCTGTACTTTCCACCAGTGCAAGCTAAAGAATGTGTAGAGGGGAAGTCTGTGAAATGTCCCACAGAGAAAGCAACAAAAAGACAACATACCACAGAGACATTCAAATACTCAAGTGCTACTGTGGACTGTGAGGAAGAGGGCATTACCAGGAGCTGTCAGCACAGGGCCTGCTGGAACGCAGAGCTGCTGGAACAAAGCAAAAGAATGGAACATAAGAATGGTAGGAGTTCCAGAGTGCATCAAGGCCCACTTTAAAAACCAAGGCAGAAAATGGAATCTTGACTATATACAATGCTGCTGATTACATGTGGTGTGCTTAAGGGAGGGGGAAAGAACTGAAAAGCCTATGGAAGCTTTTAGAAATAAAAAGCATATTTTTCTTCCTGCAAATTGTATATTTTTTTTCTTTTCTTTTTTTCCCTTTCCAAGGGACCACATGCAGTGGTCCCAGGAAGAAGAAGAAAGAGCCAAGGAAAAAGCCACCGCGAATTCTCTTGTAAGAGTCCAGTCAGAGCTGCAAGGTAAAACTTCATCTGAAAAGCAAATGCGCCGATATGGCTGGTTATCTGTTTACATATTAATTTTTAATGCCAGTCTCCTCGTTTTCCTGCACTTTGCATTAATAGTGACAAACAGGACATTTGTTTACTCTTGATTTGCAGTTTTAACATCTCACTCAGCTTTGACCTCCAAGCTGCCTCAGGCACTGAGTTTTCATGATCTCTATGTGATGCATATTGAGCTCTGGGTTAATTGGAGACTCCACGTTGTTGCTGTATGAATTTTTTTAAAATTCGTAGTTGAGCTTGCAAAAGAGAACATAGAGCCAGTGTTGGTATAGTGCTTTGAGTGTTGGACTGTGACTCTGGAGACCAGGGTTCAAATCCCAGTTAGGCCATGAAACCCACTGGGTGACCTTGGGCAAGTCACATTCTTTCAGCCTCAGAGGATGGCAATAGCAACCCCCCTCTAAAGAAACTTGCCAAGAAAACTCCATGATGGAGTCGCCTTAGAGTAGCTGTAAGTCAGGAACGACTTGAAGGCACACAATAACAGCAACAACAACAACAAGCTGAGAACATGCAAGGACAAGTGACCCTTTTATCATACTATGATTATTACACTTTTAACTGCCATGGCAGCATCCTCTGGAATCCTGGGATTTGCAGTTTAGGGAAGGACATTTAGAATTCTCACCCAGAGAGCTCTAGTGCCTCGCAAGCTTGGAATCTCAGGATTCCACAAGATGCAGCCTGGCAGTAAAAGTGGAATCATTGTTCTATAATTATGCAGTTTGAGAAGGTACAAGATATATACTATGGCAGGAGTGAAGTACTTGTGCCTAGGGACTGAATTCCAATTTAGGAAGGGTCTTGAGGCCAGATTCCTGCAGTAGGTGGGGTGGGCCAGATCAAAGAAAGAGAGCTGAATATATGCCTTGCTAATTTACATCAGTAATGCAAAGTACTGTATAGCTTAGTACTGTATAGCTTAGTCCTGTCCATGTCTTCTCAGGAGTAAACCTCAGTGCAAAACTTAGCCATTTTGCTAGCCAAAGCGGCTGTTCTGTATAAAATCTTCCTGTGCTGTGAATAAAAGTTCATTTCCATGCAAATCTTCCTGGTATGGAAATCAGAGTCCATTTTAGGCAAAAATCTTGTTAATCTGAAAACCATTTAACAACTATTGCTTTCATGTCATGGAATCTCAAGAAATAGATTGCTCAACTTCACACTGTGATTTGGAAGAAGTTTTTTTTTCCTAGCAGTTGAAAAACCACTTCTTAAATTGATTACAGTGTACAGTATTGTCCTTCACACTACACACTACTTATCCATGCTGAAGTTAAACTCACCTAAACTAATCTCAGCCTCTGGTGTCTGACTCCAAATTTGACACTGTACCAAATTGGTGTGGATGGTAGACTAGACTGGTACCAAGGAGGAAGTTGGCACAGTAAAAGCTGCATGATTCAGCAAATTGAACCCCAAATTTAGCACAAGTTACCCTTTCGTTGACCATACAACAATTTTTAAAAATATATATGCTTTGGTAATGGTCAGGATTTAATTCTAACATATGTGTACCCTCTGTTGCCTTAGCTCCCTCCTGTTTTTCTATCTTTTTTCCTTCTTCAGGAATTTTAGCAACTTCACCTCAGAGAGCACCCCCTTGTTTTGTCCTTTAAAAAATTCCCAATGAACTGTGGCAGGTCTCCATTTTTGTTTCTAAGAAGTGCCCCTTAGAATTTTCGTTTGAAACTGGGTGTTGCAACTTGAATGAAAACAGAAACACTCTGCTACATTTTGAGATGTCTGCTGTCTTCTAGTACAATATGACTGTTTCATATAACCCCTTTGCTTAAAATATAAAGTAGGAATAAATGAGAACTTGAAAATAATATTCCTCTTAGTCTTTCAAAAGAATAATGGTCTTGGAGTTTCAGCTTGAAACTGGGCATAGCAATTTAGACAACAGTGAAACTGTTTTGTCTGATTTTGAAGCATCTAGCATTATGGCCTGGTAAATTGTGCCTGTCGCAAACAAACAAACAAACAAACATTCCCTTTTATTATAATAGATTTTCATTTAAAATCATTTTAGTAGCCGTTAAAAAATAACAAACAACGTTCTTTTCCCCCTGATTTGAATAGGCATAAAGAATTTTAAATAAATACTCCAGCCTGCCCAATCACTATTGACATATGTGAAGTGGAAAATGCATAAATCTTGATGGAAGAGGACTTCCTGTTGTTTATCTTACTGCATGCTATCTTGCTTCATTAGAAAATAACAGTGGAGAATAAAAGGTTTAAAATCAAATGGATAAATGTAGTTCAATGTGATTAATTCTTTATGTGTATGAACTGCCTTTTCAGAAACATTGATATCTGTTTAATATTTGAATAACAGTTATCTGTACATTTAAATGGATGGAATTTGATTTTACTTTCTGTTATGATGCTTCTGCCAAGAATGGCAGCTATATATTGAATTCTTCTCCATCTCGAAGGTGGAAGTACAGGTTGAGTCTCACTTATCTGAAATGGTTGGGACCAGAAGTGTTGGGATTTTGGATTTATTTATTTGGATTTTGGATATGTATTTGGATATGCTTACATAATATCTTAGAGATAAGACACAAGTCTAAACACACAGTTCATGTATGTTTCATATACACCTTATATGCATAACCTAAAGGTAACTTTATACACTTTTTAAAAATTTTGTGCATAAAGTTTGTCTACACTGAACCATTAAAACGCAAAGGTGTCACTATCTCCGCCATCCATTAAAAACACACACACACACACAGATTTTAGAATATTTTGGATGTCAGAATTCCAGATAAGGGAGACTCAACCTGTAATGAGTTACAAGTGCCATAGTTACTTGTAACCCATTTCTTTTTTGTAATTAAGAGTTGAATTGATTGATTTTATTTGTTTGTGGCACAACATCCATTACATAATACTATTTTAATACTTGCTAAATAAATTATTGGCAAGTAGAAGGCTTACATGAGTATGACAAGGAAAGCACATAAATGGTAAATGATAAAGGAACAAAACCAAATATTAATCAAATAATGTATCACAACAGATGAGCATTAATAGTGACAAGTAAGATAACCACTGATCTTGCTAGTTCTCTTAATTCACTGGGGAAGCTCTATTTGCTCTATGTTTGTGCACATTCTTTTCCCCCCAATTCTCATCTCACCAATTAAGCTAATACATTCATATAAGTTTATTTTCATATAACCCCTTTGCTTAAAATATAAAGTAGGAATAAATGAGAACTTGAAAATAATATTCCTCTTAGTCTTTCAAAAGAATAATTTAAACAAGGTGAGCATTCACCAGAAATTAAATAAGCTTGGCGCAGGCAGTTGCTTATTGCTAAGATATATTGAACTTGGAGAGCCATTCTTTTCTCCATGAATGCCTGCATGTTTAAAATGGGAATAGGTGAACATTGCCAATAATATTTCCTCCTAAAGCTTCATCTTCTTTCTGCATGTGGCAGCACATTTTGACCTATTTATTGTTAACAATGAGCTAGGCTGAAACTAATGAGCAGGTTATTTTAGGTCCTCAGAAATCTCTGTAAAAAAGCAATAAATAAAAGATAGCATTTTCCCGACGTGTTGCAGTATTACCAAAAAGGAGTATTGTGAAGGTCCCTGCTACAAAAAGGAAGAATGAGGATGAATAAACTGATAGGCATTCAAGCACTTGTGTGCTTTATTAACATAGTCAGCTGCTTCTCAAGCAATGCTTATTTGGCCAGGAGGAGCCATTGCCTTCCATTTTTCAGGAAAGTAGGAGTTTGTGTCACCATTCTCTATATGGCTGAGTTTTGATTTCTCTTCTTTCAGAGCACACCGAAAATTGGCAAACTCCTAACCAAAATGAAACATAGTCATCAATGACAACAAAAAGCCAGAAGATATGCCTGATGATTTACATGGAGAAAAAGTTCACATGGGGACTTGGATTTAGAGTGAAATATGGGGAGAGGGATTAGTTCAGTGATAGATGGCAAGATTTGCATGCTGGAG
This sequence comes from Urosaurus nigricauda, assembly GCA_034509955.1. NCBI lineage: Eukaryota > Metazoa > Chordata > Lepidosauria > Squamata > Phrynosomatidae > Urosaurus > Urosaurus nigricauda. The sequence goes on along the minus strand of JAOEGL010000001.1, from coordinate 168,132,853 downwards.
GTCCTGTGGTCAATCCACAGTATCTCCAGATAGGTCTTGGAAAGGTCTGTGTCTGAAATCCAGTGTAGATGAGGAAATGGAAACCCATCCCATGTGGACATGGGAGTTTATCACACAGAGGTCCTTCAGTGTTCTAAACATAACAGAAATGTGACAGAAACATCACCAAAGCGCCAGGGGTGTGATCCTCCGTGGTGCTACAGAAGTGGAATTGGGCTCCCCACTATGGATTTGTCATGGAATCGTCAGTGGGGAAGCCATTTCTTAGAAAAGGGCTCCAGTGTCCTGGACTGCGGCCAGCACACACCAACACAAGATAAGCTGAGAGAAAATCTACAGACCTGAGTGATGTTCACAAGGATAATCCAGAAGCCAAAGCCGAGGTCAGGGTTGGAGAAGTCACAGAGATTAGTCCAGTCCGAGGTTAGGGCAAGGAGAAGGCAGCAATAATACAATTCATTCCAAGGTCCCAGGGTCAAGGTAAAACAAGAGTTCAAGAGACACGTAGCAGCACACAGTCACACCAAGAGAACTTGCAATAAGTTCTGGCAAAGGGATGGCGTCCCACCAGTGGTTAAGTAGGAGACACCCTCCCTGTTATCAGCTGTGCCTTATTAGCAGCTTGCTTTTCTGCAAGCCTGCAGGACCAACGCACGCAAGCACTCTCAGCTCTCCTTTCCTTAAAGGAAGGGACCTCCAAGCTGGATTCTTCCTTCAAAGCCACACTCAGCTGTTGAGCCACTGAAGGAAGCTCCACAGTGCTAGAGCCTGGCTGAGCCTCCACTCCTGGGGCTGAAATGTCAGAGCTGGGGTCTGGCAGGGCAGAACTGGTACCTGGTCTAGCCTCCAACTCCTCTTGCTCCTGAGGAGCCATGTCCTCCTCCTCATCCTCCAACTCTCTTGGCTAGCCATGACATCCAGGAGGCTTCCCCACTGACGATTCCATGAAGAACCCATAGCGGGGAGCCCAATTCCACTTCCGTAGTGCCATGGAGGATCACACCCCTGGTGCTTTGGTGACATTTCTGTTGTATTTCTATTATGTTTAGGACCTCTGTGTGATAAACCTCATAGTCTTAACCTAGTGAAGTCCTTGGTTTGCCCTTCAGAGGTTCCTTTGTTGAATTTTGGCAACATTCTGTCCCTTTAGGAAGGAGACAACAAGAAGAAGATAGGATTTCCACATTCATTTTTCACACTGAGAAGGGGGAGGTTTGAAGTGTACTCACTTGGACATTCAGCTGTCACTTCAGTAGCCAACTGAATGCTGACAGCTGGTTTATCAAACTCTAGGAGTGCAGGCTGAGTGCTCATTCTCCCTTTGCCTGCCTACATGGGGAATGTGAGGTGGGAACAGAGCCAGCTTCTCAGCAAAAACACCAGCTAGATAGCTTTCTGTTCACACTTTGAGGTGGAGGAGACCTAGACATATCAGAGGAGATAGCCATACCTGCAAGGGGTCCACCATCCCAAACTGGTTCCTTGTTCCTGGGGTACATAATTCTGAACTACATGGTACAGGTGTGAAATGAGATAAAATGGTAAACAGCACATGTGATCTCAAACACTTGCTGTTTCTCTCTGTATTGTTTGTTGTTGTGTGAGGTGTCTGAGGTCAACTAATTTCTGACTTACGGTGACCCTAAGGCAACCCTATCACATGTTGTTGTGGTTTTTTTTGCAAGATTTGTTCAGAGGAGGTTTGCCATTGCCTTCCCCCAAGGCTGAGAGCATGTGACTTGTCCAAGGTCACCCAGTGGGTTCTTTGGCCAAGCTGGGAATAGAACCCTGGTCTCCAGAATCGTAATCCAACATTCAAACCACTAGGCCATGCTGGTTCACACTGGCTCTATATTACAACCCTGTTATGTCTGTGTTTGATGCAGACTCGTATTATAAGCACAAAGGATACAGAGTATTCCAGAGCCACAGAGCTGCATTTGAAACAAACACTTAAAACTGCAGTGCCATGGAAATTAAAGGGGCTCTAGTGTAGAGTCTTTGACACTGTAAGGCAACATCCCATGTTTTTTATAGGTGACTGCAAAACATTAACCAAGATATATGCAATATAGTTCTGTGGGTACTTCACATTGAATTTAACAAGCACTTGTCTCACCTTTTTTTGTTTGAAGAACTGGAATTATTTATTCATTTATTTTCAGAATTTATATCTTGCCTTCCATACACACACACATACACAATAGTACAATGGGTAATATAATACAAACAATAGTGAATCTTTCAAGGAAGGCTGAAAAATATGCATATATTGACTTGGTCCGTGGTCCAAGTTTGCCAGTGTTGAGTACCAGATCTCTTCAAAACAAGTTGATTGAAGTGTCCAGTACAGTGGCAGGGTGATTCAAGTGTTCCTTTTTAGCTAGTTTTACTCCTGTCTCAAATGCAAGGTGTTGTTGTATATCATGGTATGTGCCATGATTTGTATTAACATGTCTTGTTTTAAGCCATGAATTGCCCTGCAGACAGTCAACTAAACTGGTATATCTTCTCCATTTCTGGTATGTTTTTCTTCTTTCCTTTATAATAGTTCCTGTTCTAACATTGGCAACAGGGGGCAAAAGCCCCTGTTGCACTTTCAGATTTCTTGAAAAACCAAGCCAGCAACAAGCTGTGGGTGCAGATTGTTTATTTATTTATTTAAGGTATTTATACCCTGCTCTTCAGCCCTAATGGTTTGTGGCTGGTTATCAGAGCAAGTTTACTCACTATAATAAGCCACATTTTAACAAAGCAAGTTGTGGTTTGTGATGTGTAATATAGTCATAGTCATCAAGTTCTGAAAGAGTTTAATGTTCTTTGATCAGCTTTTCAGATAAAACATTTAAAAGCTAGTTTGCGGATGAGATCACTGTTCGCATTCTAAATATACAATGTATATATTTATATACAGTGAATTTATATACAGTGAGCTTGAATTTTGAGTGCTGGAGCAGTTAGTGTCAACTAAACTTATCAATATATATTTATATGCATGTAGGCCCTATTCATGAGATCTGGCCACTACAGGGAAAAGGGAGAGCCTTGAAGAGTCTAATTGGTGAGATTCAGAATCCAAAATACTCTTCCCTTTGTCTTCCAGTCATGATCTTTGCCGCTTATTTGTGGATTAATGAGTGGCACTCTTTTTCAGTCAATTGTTTTCAAACAGAAAAAGATTTTTTTCCCAATATTGTTTACATTTCAGTTAATTGCAGTGGTACATTGAAAAAACAAGACCAGAAGCCCCATTTGGATCTTTCTGTTGCAATTTCTTACTTTTGTTGTTAGCTGCCCTCGAGTCAACCTCAAATCATGGTGACTCTATGGATGAGACATCTCCAAGCTCTCCTATCCTCCACTGCTCTGCTTAGGACTTGAAGATTCAGCCTTGTGACTTCCCTGATTTAGTCTATCCACCTAGCATGCAGTTTCCTCTCTTTCTACAACCTTACCTAGCGTTATTGTTTTTCCTTATGAGTCATGTCTTCTCATGATGTGTCCAAAGTACAACAGCCTCAGTTTGATCATTTTGACTTTCAGGGAGATTTCAGATTTGATCTGTCAAAGAACCCATTTGTTTATGTTTTTGACTATCCACAGTATTCCCAGCACTGTTCTCCAGCACCACATCTTAGATGTGTTGATTTTCTTTTTATCCCTTTCTTTACTGTCCAGCGCTCACATCTGGATATGACGATGGGGAACACAGTGGCTTGAATAATGGCTGCCTTTCCCATTCCTAGTCATTTTCTTTCTTGACTGGTGTCTCCATTCTGAACAATGTTTGATCCAAGATATGGGAAATCTTTAACTATTTCATTTTCTTCATTAACTAGGTTGAATGTATGTAGATTTTACATGTTCATTATTTTTGTTTTCTTTATGTTCAGCAGCAAGCCATAAGCTCCCCTGATTCACTTGTTTAGTTCAAAGATGGACAGAGGGCAGGCCTCACAGTGTTATTGAAATGCAACACTCATGATCTGTTATCATTGTCCATGCTGGCCAGGGTGATCAAGAATATCTGCCAAATTTTCCCCATAGAACCAGGCCTGCCATTTTTAAAGCTAGAAAACAATATGTTTTAAAAACAACTATATCTTCAAGAATTCAGAACTGGTTTCATTTGAAGTGTCCTGAATACATGGTTGAATTGTTTGCAGTAATGAATCCAGCCACATAGAATCATGTTCCCTTGATTGTTGCCCCATCATGGCTGATCATAGGGAGCCAGAAGAGGATGGCTAAGTGGATCCAAGCAACTGGAAGTGCTTTTGTACTGAGGGAGTGGTGCCCCTTGCCCTTAAAGAGGCCATGGTGCAGCCCCTCCTAAAGAAACACACTTTGGATACATAGTCTTTAACAATATTCAGCCATTAGGAAACACTCCTTTTAGAGGGAAAAGTCCTTGAAAGTGTTGTGGCAGTTCAACTGTAGACACTTCAGGATGATAATGTTTATCTACATCAATATCAATCTCAGTTCAGGCCAGAACTGATCTTGTTGCCTTGATCAAAAACGCAAAAAATATGAACTTTCGGTGCCCTCACCTTGAAATTTGACATGTTCCAACAATTAGAGTCAGCTCTCAATATCTGTGGACTTGCCATCCACGGATTCAAGCATCCACGGATGGCAAGCCCACGTTGTCCCCAATGGCAGTGCGTGCACATGGTCACACTGTCATTAGAGACAGCCCCCATTGTCCCATGGTGTCACATGCACACCGTCATGCCACCATTAAGTCCCATTGTCCTTAGGAGCTGTCCCTGATGGTATTGTGGCCATGTACACATGCTGCCATTAAAGTTCCATTGTCCCTAATGACGGCGCGGTGGTGTTCGCATGCTGCCATTGGGGACAATGGAACTTGAGCATCTGCAGATTTTGATTGCAGGGAGGTCTGGAATGGATTTCGCCCCCCCCCCCCCCCGATACCGAGCACTGACTGTACTTGTTTTTGACATATGTTACAACATATTGCTGAATAGCTATACATTTTTATACATTTATTTATCAACATACACAGTTTTGAAATTTTTGTATCCAAGTCATATTCAAAGATTTGTAACCAAGTAAGTAAGTAAATAAATAAATAGAATTGCTCAGTCAGTGAGGAGGTCAGGGATTTGGGGATTTGTAGTCTAAAAATAACATTACTCTGCTCTTGGGCTGTCAATAGTATTTTGTGAGGGAAGTCTGTCTTTTTTTTAAAAAAAAAACACTGTATAGTTCTTTTAACACAAAAACTAAGTATGAAAATGTATGGATATAAAAAGATCATGAATGAGTCACAATGTTAAATTAATTGTGCTTTTTATCATTCATTATTTGCCAAATTTTGTAGAGCAAGATGTTCAAAAAGATGAGCCATACAAGAACAGCAGCAGTCTTTGAATACGGGTATTGTAGAATAAATATAGCATATCCACCAGTCATAATTTGTTCATGGTAATATGATGCAAATCTTTTTAATCATTCACAGCCAAAAAACCAGATTGGCTATGGTCCTCATGCTGTAATATTGTTCATGTGAGCCTTAGCAACTTCAAAGTAATAATTTAGCTATTAATGTTTTATTATTGAGAAGTAAAAAAAGTGCTTTAACTTAATGTGACTCTCTATTGTATGATCAAATTAATTTGTATTTTAGTAAGTGTAAATAAGTAAATAAATAATGTGTAATTTAATATGTGTGATTTTACTGCTAGTTCTTTTAAAATTATGTTAGAACCCACCTTACATCCCAGTCATGGGAGGAAGGCTGGACATAAATCTGTTAACCAACTAACTAAATCTCCACCCATATCTTTGTTATCAATGTTTACTTGTAACCGTTTTTTCACTGTTTCACATCAGCTGTGCCCTTCTGTGTATTTTTATATCTAGACAAGTACGAGAGGGAAGCCAGTAAATACTGGGATCAATTTTACAAGACCCATAAGAACAACTTTTTCAAAGATCGCAACTGGCTGTTCTTGGAATTTCCAGAAATTCTTCCGGAAGGAAAACGTGACCATTACATAAAAATGGATACAACAACAGAAAAGAACTCTCACTTGACATTGACCAGAACACATGGAGAGAACTGTCTTTGTGAGCATAATTATCTTGTAAAAGCTTCTTCTGCACAAGGAAGTAATATTAGTTCATGCCACCACTACTATGGAGATGATCACCAAAGTGTCAAGTGCTTTGGAAAAGAGTTCCCTGGTAATAATGCTATTTACAGAATATTAGAGGTAAAGTATTTTGAGGTGGATGGTCATTTTAGCCCTGGGTCAGCTGGGTCAGGGGCTCCACAGATATACCCGCATGCACACTCTTACTTCCGTACACACATTTTAGCATAGAGGTGCCCCTAAGATCTCGATATAGACATCCCACCCATTCCTATTAAAATCAGGGATATAAAATTGCAAGGATACAGGAATTTTAAAGTGTTTCTACTCTCTCTCCCCATCTCTGTCTAGTAAACATGTCCCAATTAGCTGTGTCTTTGCTCCTATTTAGTTAAAACTGTTGCTAGTAGCAGGAAAACAACTATATATATATATACATATATGCATATATATATATATACACATATATACATACAAAAACTCTGCTAGGTTTTACTTTCGGGGGAGGCCTTATATTTAGAAATTCAGCAAAACCTCTACTAGGTCTTATTTTCTGAGGATGTCTTATTTTCGGGGAAACAGGGTAGTAAAGCTTGATTTCCCATTTTATATAAGGGACACCATTTTGTTCTGCCATTATATTTAATGGGACTTGAACATCCATGGATTTTGTTATCCATGGGAGATCCTGGAACCAAACCCAAGTGGATAACAAGGTCCCACTGTATACAGATTGGCAGATAACTATCTTTAGTTTTTATATCTAAGCAAAATTACTCATGAACACACTCTCTTCTTAATTAAATTTGTCATTTTTTAAAATGAAGTTTAAGTATTTCTTCTCCAAGGATTCTCTGGATATCCTAAGCAATAGTATTTTTCTTATGAACAAAATATAGGGATAAAATGAAGTAATCTCATTTTAGGTCTGATCCAGACCTGATTATGATTCTTTTAAAAATGTATTCTGTTATAGCTTACTTTATTAGTCTTTGTTATGGCTTAAGAGATGGTTATGCCTTTTGTATACCATTTTTCTGTGTATATACAATGTAGTATACTGAGGGGACATGATGGAGCAGTAGCAACTTAGGAACTATTGTCTTTGTTAGGACACATTTTTGTGTCCTGGTAAAGTAACCTCTTAGTATGCTGTCAGATGGGTTGGCACCATAGATGTTACTCTTAAGTGAAGAAGGCTTGTAGAAATATAGCTTGAGAATTTTATAAAAATCCTCTTTAACCTGCTCCAAGAGTTAAGAATAATTTGGAGGGAGACACAAATAGTGCATTTATAGCCTTCTTTTCTTTTCTTTTCCTTCATTTATTTATTTATATATACTTCCAGGTTGGCTGTGGTGCTGGAAACAGTGTTGTTCCTATTTTGAAAGCTGTTTGGTAAGTTGTTTCACCCTGGCTCAGAGCCAAAGTCATCTGATAAAATAATGATGCAAGAACAATGTGGTTTGCTGTATTCTGTGCTTGAAGGTTTCACTGTATGTCAGGAATGGGACACTCCTCACTATTTGTTATGTACGTTGGACAGATGAGGTGTTGCAGCCCAAAACCATTCAGAGGGACACACAATTTTCATTCCTCCTGTAGTGTGTTCCTAAAGAGCTTACTTGATCATACAGCCCCTGTGACACATCCCCATCAGTGCTACAAATAAATTATTATGATTAACCAGACATGATTATGCTGGTCAACTCAGTCTGTAACAAATATGTCATCTGTTCTGTATTCTTTACCCTGCATGGTAGAACTATGAGCCAGGCTTCTACTACTCTCAGTCTCCCCAGGCAGCATGATCAGCGGTCAAGGATGATGGCAGCTGTAGTTGCCAAGTTAGAGAAGACTGTATTAAGCACGCTAACTCCTGAAGGTCCTCTGACAGTGGGGTAGCTCACAGTGGTGATCTCTTAACATCTCATTTGTTCAGTAATGGATAATTCACTGTTGAACATATAAAGTGGTTCGCCTGACAAGTGCTGAGTGTTGAGATGATGTCAGGTAGTATGAAAAGTGTTGCTATCTCAACCAATCGTTTGATGTTACTGCCTCCATATAATGCATAATCTACATTCAGTTTCCAGAGTAGATATTCATAATATCTGCTTGACACTTCTCTTTGATATTTCACTTCACTGCTTTATAACAGTGGCACAACACTAAATGAGTGGCTTAAGAGCAAAAGCTTGTATTTTTTAGATTTATATTTTGTTTTAAAAAAAAACATATTGAGGAAAAAAACCCAAATTAGTTCAAAAAGTATAAGACAGCATGCCAGGGAAATTATCTTGTAGGTTATATGTCATTCATGAGCCACACTTTGCCCACCCCAGTGTAGAGGGAGGCCATAAATTAGTAGAGCACCTGAACTACATGTATAAGGCCCTGGGTATTTCCAGCAGAGAGGGTCAGTTTGACAGGTAATGGGAAATATCTCTGTCTAAGTTCCTGCAGGGCAGCTGTCAGTCAGAGTACAGTGGTCCCCCGGGATACGAAGCCCCCGGGGAACGAAATCCCCGGGAGCCGAAACCGCCGGGGCCAAAAAAAAGCCCCCGGGATCCAAAAGAAACCCCGGGATACGAAGACGAAAAACCGCGCAGCCCCTTTAAATCGGCCGCACGGTCCGTCCCCTAAAGCGGTCCCCCGGGAAACGAAGATTTCCGGGTTATGAAAGGTAATCCGGAATGGATTACCTTTGTAACCCGGGGGACCAGTATAGATCATGCTGGGTTGGATAGATGACTTGGCAGAAGGCAACTTTAATATGTTTCAATGGCAAATTGTTTTTATATCTGTTGAAACACGCTAGCTATGTTCACACTTCATGCTTATCTCTGGTTTATGTTAGAAGTGATTTGTTGTTCTAGCATGAATTGCCTTGCAGAAAAACAGGCAAACCACATTATTGGTCTCTTTATCTCCTGTTCCTTTCTTTGGTTCCTTCTTCAGGGTGGGCAGTTAGGGAAACATTGTGGTTTGGAGTGCAAGCATAACAAACCATGGTTTAAACAAGCTACAATTCATAAGCCAATGACATACAATGACTTCTCATTGTGATTTGTGGCTGGCAACAAACCATTTTTTTTGCAGAGCTAACTTAGGATAAAACAAGAAGTAGAATTGAACAAACGGACATCTTGGCTTACTATGATGTGTGAACTCAACATTCTATCTCTCTAGAACTGATTTACATGTTCAACAGAAAGTTTTCAAGTCATAATAAACAAAGTGATATCCATATGAACTTGCCCTCTGTAGTTCTGTTTACTTCCAAATTTCACTGCAAATTAATAATGCTGCTTGTTGTTGCTGGTTGTTTTTAATGGAGTGAATGAGAAACCAGTTGAATATATATTACTGTTATTTTAGGGTTGTTTTGTTTGTTTGAGTAAATGTTTTGCCTTATTCTGTAGAATGCCTCTTTTTTTCTTCATGCACAGTTACTGTTAATTGGTCCTGGGGGAATACAGCTTTATGTTTATTAAAAGTTTAAGAGGGAACATGGAGCTGTCTCTGCAGTATTTGTAGGCTGGAGGCGACAGGAAAGCTACTATCATACCAAAGCCAACCATTTTTTGTTTCATTCAACTACAATGACAATTAAGATGACAATATCAGCACTGGTGCACCCTGGGAATCCACATTTTGTTCTACTAAAAATCTCAAGGCACCTTCTGCCAGAGTCTTATACCAGAGAAGGTTACCATTGGCAACTTCTTCTGGACAGAATAATGAAAATACAGCACAAGTATTACGAATTTATCTTGTGACACATCAGCCATAACATATCAAGGTGCCAAAAATCCTTTCCCTAAGCTATTTTACCACTTCAGCCCTTCCCTCTCAGTTCAGTTTATTGTCATTGCATGACTCCAAGTTGTTTCCAACCTATGGCATCCCTATCACAGGACTTTTGGGGGCTGAGAGTGTGTGACTTCCCAAAAGTCACACACTGAGTTTCCATAGTTGAGCCAGGAATAGGACCCTGGTCTCTAGAGTCATAGTCCAATGCTCAAACCACTACTACATTTCTTTATACCCTTCCCCGTTTCCCCCAAGAACATTTATGTGTGGATCATTTTTGTTTGTTGTTGTGTGCCTTCAAGTCATTTTTGATTTATGGTGACCATAAGGCATCATGGTTTTTTGGGGGGGAGGGCAAGGTTATTCAGAGGAGGTTTGCCATTGCCATCCTCTAAGGCTGAGAGACTGTGACGTGTTCAAGGTCACCCAGTGGATTTCATTGCTGAGGGGAAATCAAACCCTGGTCTCCAGAGTCTTAGTCCAATACTCAAACTACTATGCCAAGCTGGCAATTGATCATACCTGAAGACTTATAGTAATATCAATTACTGTTGCTTCACAAAATCAGTTGGGAAAATTATAATTTATTTTCCCCCAGCCATATTCCAGGAGTCTTTCTGTATTGCTGTGATTAGTGTTAATTACTGTTGCTTCACAAAATCAATTGGAAAAATTATAATTTATTTTTTCCCCAGCCATATTCCAGGAGTCTTTCTGTATTGCTGTGATTTTGCCTCAGGAGCAGTGGAACTGATCAAGGTATTTTATGTGTAGCATTTGTTCTGGAGTACAGATTGCATCCCCAACTCTTGATTTCAGCAGTTAACAGAATAGGCCTCTTTTAGGATATAGAGTTCCAAGATTGCAGCAATTTAGAATTTGTTTCCTTATCTCTTTAAACATCATAGCTGTGCAATGAAAAAAATCAGTAGTATGCCTTGAATTTTTTAATGTAGTCACCATGCCTAAGCAGGCACATACTCGTATATACTCGACTATAAGTCGACCTCATGTATAAGTCAAGGGCAAGTTCTGGGGCCAAAATTATGGATTTTGCTATGACCCGTGGATAAGTCGAGGGTAAAATTTAGAGGCATATAGCAAAGGATCTAAAGGATGAAGCAAAGCAAAACAATGTCAAAGAACTGACAAAAGTCCAGCAGACATAACTCTTTGTGCTTAAGACTGGATGGATGAAAGAGTAGAAGGGGTCGGTGCTTCACATATTATACTCTTGCTTTTCATGAGGAGATAGTTCCTTCTTTTAAATTAGGGTTAAGATACAGTACTTACCATACATTGACTCATGGATAAGTGGAATCAGATTTTTGGGGTCATTTCTTTTGACCTAAATTTCTAGACTTATACATGAGTATATACAGTAATTCAGAAGCAGAGCTGCTACTCTGTGTCCCCCTGCCCAATAAACCGTGGCAGCTGGCTGGGAAGTCAGGGCCTTTTCTGTCTTGACACCAGTCTTCAAGAGTGCTCTCTTCAGCAGAGGAACCTATCTGGCTATTTTACTGCTGCCTGGCCCAAATGTGGCTTTTACTTAAGATTTGCACTAGGTACATACCAGTCAGAGTAGATAATGCTGAGTTAGTTAGATGAATACTCTAACTTGGAAGAAGGCAGCATGTTCCAGTGGCGAATTACTTTTATATGTGCTGATACACACTAACTGTATTTAAACATCATGCTATCATGCTTATATCTGCAAATTGACTTATTGTTGTTTGGGGCTGGCCCTTTTAGCTGCTGTGCCTTATATTACCAGGTGTGGGGTATGGGGACAAGTGTGAATATATGGTGTGTACCTGGTGGTCTCTCTTCTAGTCATAAGGACACAAACGGCTGAACAGAGCAGTAAAGATTTTTTAGGAGGGTATTACTTCGGGATGCAGATGGCAGATTATGACTCACATATATATATATATATATATGATAGGAGTGGCAATCCAACAATATTTGGAGGTTCCATGTTCCTATACCAGCTAGAGATAAATTAGCATGTTGGAAGATGGAGTCAGCCAATCATCTGAAATGATATTATTCAAGCAAAGCTTTAGATTTCATTCTCTGCTTTTTGATATAAACAGTTTGTTAGAAACTGTTTATATTTATAGATTATGCAGATAATAAATGACTTTTCACTGCTTGGCCTAATTTGCACAGCACTTTCTGAAAAGATTTTAAATTAGATTTAACTGAAGGAGTGCAAGATCCCCCATTGTCCAGCACAGGTTCACTAGTTGCTGAATTTATTAGAATCTTTGCAGATTGAAGAAAAGAGGAACTGATTGTAATATATGGTTCCAGAGTCACAAAATGATAGTACAGTAGTCCCCCGGTTTACGAATCCCCCGGGGTACGAAAACCCCGGGGTACAAAACCGGCGGAACCGCTAAAATTCCCCCAGGATCCGAAAGATCCCCCGGGATACGAGGAAAAAAAAACCGCGCGGCCCCTTTAAATCGGCCACGCGGTCCGTCGGAAATAGCGGTCCCCCAGGAAACGAATGCTTCCGGGTTACGAAAGGTAATCCGGAACGGATTACCTTCGTAACCTGGGGGACCACTGTATGTTTTATTTTGTTTGTATTGTTGATAAAGGTATTTTAATTAACTTTTTTACAAAATTATTTTACAAAATTATTTTGTAAATATTTTATAAATGTAAAAAATTTAGAAAGGAATGCCACAATCATAAAAAGTCAACATGGGATTTTGAAAAACAAGTCATGCCAGACTAATCTGATCTCCTTTTTTGATAACATTACCAGCTTGGTACATGAAAGGAACACTGTAGATATACCATATTTTGATTTCAGTAAGACCTGTGACAAGGTCCCCCACAACATTCTTGCAGACGCGCTAGTAAATTGTGGGTTAGACAATGCAACGATTAAATGGATTTGTAACTGGTTGACTGGTTGAACCCAAAGGGTGCTCAACAATGGCTCCTCTTCATTCTGAAGAGAAGTGACCAGTGGGTCCCACAGGGTTCTGTCCTTGGCCCAGTGCTATTCAACATCTTTATCAATGACTTAATGAAAGAATAGGGGCATGCTTATCAAATTTGCCAATGACATCAAATTAGGAGGAGTAGCCAATACCCCAGAGGAGTCATAGGTCAGAAAGCTGGGCCAAAGCTAACAAAATGAATTTCACCACAGAGAAATGTAAGGTACTGCACTTAGGGCAGAAAATTGAAATTCATAGATTTAGGATGGGGGACACCTGGCTTAATGACTACATGTGAAAGGGATCTAGGAGTCCTACTAGACCCCAAGTTGAACATGAGTCAACAGTGTGATGCGGCAGCTAAAAAAGCCAATGCGATTCTAGGCTGCATCAATAGAAGTATAGTGTCTAGATCAAGGGAAGTAATAGTGCCACTCTATTCTGCCTTGGTCAGGCCTCACCTGGAATACTGTGTCCAGTTCTGGGCACCACAATTTAAAAAGAATGTTGAAAAGTTGTAGCGTGTCCAGAGGAGGGTGACTAAAATGGTGAAGGGTCTGGAAACCTTGCCCTATGAGGAGAGAATTTGGGAGCTGGGTATGTTTAGCCTGGAGAAAAGAAGGCTAAGAGGTGATATGGCATATTGAGGATGGATTGAGCTTATTTTCTGCTGCTGTAGAGAACAGAACACGGAACAGTGGATGCAAGGTACAGGAAAACAGGTTCCACCTAAACATTAAGAGGAACTTCCTGACAGTAAGAGCTGTTCAACAGTGGAACACACTCCCTCAGACAGTGGTGGATTCTCTTCTTTGGAAGTCTTTATACAGGGGCTGGCTGGCCATCTGTTGGAGGTGCTTTGATTGTGAGAGTTCCTGCATGGCAGGGGGTTGGACTGGATGGCCCTTGTGCTCTCTTCCAACTCTATGATTCTGTGATTCCATATTTTACAAAATTAAATAATTGGGTGCAGGGAGGCTTAAGTATTTTTGCTTAGAAGTATTCTAATTGATTTAAATTTCTCTATTGTTCTTTCACTTGGGCTATAACAGTCGCACTCATCCTTCGACTCCTCTCGCTGTTTTGCCTTTGTTCATGACTTATGTGATAATGCCTCCCCCTATCCCTTCCCGGATGAGAGCCTGGATGTCATTCTCCTTGTCTTTGTTCTCTCTTCTATTCATCCTGACAGGTGAGTGAAGGCTGAAATGGCAGGGCGGGGGGACCATAGCAAGTATGGTACATGTCTCTCTACTGTAAGTAGATTTCAGGACTACCTAAGGAAGATGATGAGCAATATTATGTTTTCTTACCTAAAAAAATGTCTTCATGTCCCATTACAAGTAATGTGCTTTATCACTTTCTTGTGGCTCAGTCCTTGGAAAGTTACTTTTAAAAAGTATCCTGTTACTTGGTAGTTAGAATAAAATTTATAATTGAATGGGGTATACTGTTTACATTACTAGTTATTTGTTGTTAGAAGAGTAATTTGTTGTTTTTCTTAACGAGTGGGAGAACACAGAGTTTAGGGGGAATGAACACATTCATTCCCCCTAAACTCTGTGTTCTCCCACTCGCTTGTTTCTGTTTAGGGCACCACCTCTCAGTTTTTCCTTGTCTTTCTTAACGACACAATCTTATTTTTATGGTTTTAAATGTAGTTTAAAATACAAAACTAGCCCCAAATTTTCTAAAACAATTTGTCCGCAAAATAGGGTTTTCGTAGTAAAAAGTAAACTTTACTTGTTATTCTTCCCCCAAAAATCCTATCTGGATGTAAGTAGTTATTAGATTAAAAAAAAAAGACTGTAGATAAAATGATTAGTCCAAGTGGCATAGAGGGAACAAGGCAAACAGTGCAAGGACCCAACAGTAGGAGGCAAAAAATGTGCAAAAGCAGCAAGTAAAGAGGACACATGGTCTTAAATGCCTCTCCACTAATGCACAGAGTATGGGAAATAAGCAGGATGAACTTGAACTCCTAGCACAACAAGGGAAATATGATATAATAGGCATCACTGAAACCTGGTGGGATGAGTCTCATGATTGGAATATAGAAATAGAGGGGTATAACCTTTTTAAGAGGAACAGGCCAAGCAGGAAAGGAGGAGGAATAGCATTATATGTCAGGGATATTTACACCAGTGAAGAGATGCAGGAAGTCAATACTGGAAGCCAGGTGGAGAGCATCTGGATAAAAATTAAAGGAGAGGGAAATAACAGGGATGTTACTGTGGGAGTCTACTACAGACCCCCGACTCAGGCAGAGGAATTGGATGATGCCTTTCTAGAACAGATGACCACACACTCAGAAAGGAGAGATGTAGTAGTGATGGGTGACTTCAACTACCCGGATATTTGCTGGAAGTCAAACTCAGCCAAATCCTCAAAGTCTAGCAAATTCCTCACTTGCCTGGAAGACAATTTCATTGTCCAAAAGGTGGAAGAGGCAACAAGGGGATCAGTCATTTTAGATCTGATCTTAACCAACAGGGAAGACCTAGTTGATGGGGTGCAAGTGGTTGGATCCTTAGGTGGAAGTGACCATGTTCTCCTGGAGTTTGTAATACAGTGGAAGGGAGAAGCTAGGCATAGTCAGACACGCACTCTAGACTTTAGGAGAGCTAATTTCAATAAACTTAGAGAAATACTGGGAGTGATCCCATGGTCAGGAATACTAAAAGAAAAGGGAGTTCAAGACGGATGGGAGTTTCTCAAAAGGGAGATATTGAAGGCACAATTTCAAACAGTTCCAATGAGGAAGAAAAATGGAAGATGTCTCAAGAAGCCAAGATGGATGACTAAGGAACTTTCAACTGAGCTAAGTTTTAAACAGAACATGTATAAGAAATGGAAAAATGGAGAAATCACGAAAGAGGAATTCAAACAAATAGCCAGCACATGTAGGGGTAAAGTCAGAAAAGCTAAAGCGCAGAATGAACTCAGGCTTGCTAGAGAGGTTAAGAACAATAAAAAGGGCTTTTTTGGATATGTCCGCAGCAAAAGGAAGAAGAAGGAAACAGTAGGGCCACTGCGTGCAGAAGATGGCAAAATGCTAACAGGGGACAGAGAAAAGGCAGAATTACTCAACACCTTCTTTGCTTCAGTCTTCTCAGAAAAGGCAAAGGGTGTTCAACCTAAGGATAATGGAACAGGAGACAGAATAGAGGAAATTCAGCACAGAATAAGTAAAGAGGTAGTACAGGAATACCTGGTTAACCTAAATGAATATAAATCTCCAGGACCAGATGAACTACATCCTAGAGTATTAAAAGAACTGGCAAATGTAATATCAGAGCCATTGGCAATAATCTTTGAGAACTCTTGGAGAACAGGAGAAGTCCCAGCAGACTGGAGGAGGGCAAACGTTGTCCCCATCTTCAAAAAGGGAAAAAAAGAGGATCCCAACAATTATCGTCCAGTTAGTCTGACATCAATTCCAGGAAAGGTTCTAGAGCAGATCATTAAGCAGAGAGTCTGTGAACACTTAGAGGCCAATGCCATAATCACAAAAAGCCAACATGGGTTTCAGAGAAACAAGTCATGCCAAACGAACCTGATCTCTTTTTTTGATAAAATTACCAGCTTGGTAGATGAAGGGAATGCTGTGGATATAGTATACCTCGATTTCAGTAAGGCCTTTGACAAGGTTCCCCATGACATTCTTGCAAACAAGCTTGCAAAATGTGGGATAGACAAGTTAACTGTTACATGGATTTGTAATTGGTTGACTGGCCGAACTCAAAGGGTGCTCAACAATGGCTCCTTTTCATCCTGGAGAGAAGTGACCAGTGGGGTCCCACAGGGTTCTGTCCTGGGCCCAGTGCTATTCAACATCTTTATTAACGATTTGGATGACAGAATTGGGGGCATACTTATCAAATTTGCAGATGACACTAAACTGGGAGGAGTAGCTAATACCCCAGAGGACAGGATCAAAATTCAAAATGACCTGAATAGACTAGAAAGCTGGGCCAGTGCTAACAAAATGAAATTCAATGCGGAGAAATGTAACGTTCTGCACTTAGGGCGGAAAAATGAAATGCACAGATATAGGATGGGGGACACCTGGCTGAATGAGACCACATGTGAAAGGGATCTAGGAGTCCAAGTAGACCATAAGCTGAACATGAGTCAACAGTGTGATGCGGCAGCCAAAAAAGCCAATGCAATTTTAGGCTGCATCAATAGAAGTATAGTTTCTAGATCAAGGGAAGTTATAGTGCCACTCTATTCTGCTTTGGTCAGGCCCCACCTGGAATACTGTGTCCAGTTCTGGGCACCACAATTCAAAAAAGATGTGGAGAAACTGGAGCATGTCCAAAGGAGGGCAACTAAGATGGTGAAGGGTCTGGAAACCTTGCCCTATGAAGAACGCCTTAGGGAGCTGGGGATGTTTAGCCTGGAGAAGAGAAGGTTAAGAAGTGATATGATAGCCCTGTTTAAATATTTGAAGGGATGTCATATTGAGGAGGGAGCAAGCTTGTTTTCTGCTGCTCCAGAGAAGAGGACCCGGAACAATGGATGCAAGCTCCAGGAAAAGAGATTCCACCTCAACATTAGGAGGAACTTCCTGACAGTAAGGGCTGTTCGACAGTGGAACACACTCCCTCGGAGTGTAGTGGAGTCTCCTTCCTTAGGGGTCTTTAAGCAGAGGCTGGATGGCCATCTGTCAGGGATGCTTTGACTTGGAGTTCCTGCATGGCAGGGGGTTGGACTGGATGGCCCTTGTGGTCTCTTCCAACTCTATGATTCTATGATTCTATGATTCTATGATTATTCAAACAGTAATGCATTATAGCCAAGGCTGTTATCTGTAACATGTTACTGCCAGCCCTTGGGCAAACTCCATATTTATCCAAGAAGATGGGTTTTCCAAACAGTTAGTAAGGGGCCTCTTCTTTTAAAAGACCCTAACCCTCCAAATACCCAAATTCCACCATTGTTCTCCAGGGAAATAATCTGCTCTGTTTACCAAACATCTGAGCTGTCTGATTTGCTTTTGCAGAAATAATCTCTTTTTAATATGGTACAGAATACTCTTATTTTAATTAAATGTGAGGTGGGAATCATGTGACCCTCAAGAAGCTATTTGATTGCAACTCCCAGCATTCCTTACCCTTGGCTAGGCTGGTTAGAGCTGATGGGACTTTGGGATGGGACTTTAAAGATACAATAAGAAGCAGCCCTGATGTTGGCGGTTTCAACTTTTCCTCACTCCAGTTTTGTTAACATAGATTTTTGTGTCACAATTATAATTGCCCCAGTGCATTCCAGAGAAAGGAGTTTATATCTTCTTCTGTTTTCTGTATGGCAGGGGATTGGACTGGATGGCCCTTGTGGTTTCTTCCAACTCTACAATTTTGTGATTCTATGATTCTATGATTCCTGCTCCTTTGTGATCCAGGAAAAGACACAAATGAGAAGGAATAGAAGGCTGTTGGTAGTAGGCTGCTGATGGCTGGTTGAAGTCATTCATCCCTTAGTTACATCATGGCTAGACTCCTGCTGTGTGTGGACCACTAAGATTGTCTAGAACAGTGATGGGCAACCTTTTGAGCTTGGTGTGTCAAACTTCGCCAAAAAACTGAGCATAACTCGGGTGGTGTGTCACTTTGAGGAAAAAACATTATTTTGCGCTATTTATAGTTTAAATCACTTATTTTTATAGTTTAAATATTTATAGTTGAAATCACTTATCTGAGTAATGATGGATTAGAAATCCATGACACCCCAGAACAGTAGATAATGGTTGCTGTGGTTAACTGTTATTTGATTACTGGTAATGGCAGGACCCCCAGAGAAGTGTCCCCCGCTGCATCCCGCTGCTCCCTGCTCTGCTGGCGGAAATGAGGGCAAAGATCCTGTCTTAACTGGAAGTCCCAGAACTAGATGCTCTGTGACGGACGTCTGTTGTTTTGGCATACAGATCTCTGGCACAGAGTGCCTAATAGAGGAGGATGAAACATTTCATCCCCAGGAGCAGCAAATGTTTCATCCTCCCCTATTAGACACTCTCTGCTGGAGGTCTGTAGGCCAAAACCACAGAAGTCTGTCACAGAGTGTCTAGTTTTGGGACTTCTGGTTAAGCCGGGATCTTTGCCTTCACTTCCGCCGGCAGAGCAGGGAGCAGCAGAACGCAGCATGGTCAAGTGCAGTAGCCGAGGATGAAACATTTGCGAGTAGAGTCTTATTCATCCTCGCCTACTGCACTTGGCCGTGCAGGAGGTGAGGATGAAACATCCTTCTCAGCATGTGGCCGCTTCAGAAATGGCTACGCATGTCATTGCTGACACGTGTGTCATAGGTTCGCCATCAGGGGTCTAGAAGCGATAAAGTTACCAAAACTATTTTCTTTAGAATAAAGACTTAGAAAAGTGTTGCGCTATTCAAGTACTTCAATCCCATTTGTGCTTCGTTTTAATAAACAGTTGATGTTCTTTGTTGCCTAGTTTTATTTAGGGTTTTTTTTTTTTTTTTTTGGCTCTGAATGTTTTCTTCTTGTTTGCTTTTAGTGATTTGTAAAGATATATCAGTGGTGGATTATTGATACCTCCCCCCCCCCCCCCCACTTCCTATACTATGTAAACTGCTGTGAGCACCTTGTCTTTTTTTAAAAAAAGAGAATGGGAAAGGAGGGTATAAAATCCTTAGATCAACAGAGAAGACCTGTCTTGTTAGAATTGTCTGCTAGAGGCATGCCATTTGCAGGCCCAACAGTGAGGTTCAAAGGCAAGATGCAAGTTACTGCTTTATGTGGTTTTAGTTTTAAATATGTGTGTGTGTTGATGGGGTGGGATGTTGTTCTCTTTTCACAGAATACAAGGAATTGTAAACAGGCTGGCTAGATTATTGAAACCTGGAGGGATGATGCTATTTCGAGACTATGGAAGATATGATGCTTCTCAGCTACGTTTTAAGAAAGGTATGCTCAGGGGAATAAGGGCTTTCTTTTTTTATTTGTGAGTTTTCAATGAAAATGGCATCCTCTTTTTCCTTGTTTCCCCTCACTTTAGGCTGCTGTCTGTCAGAGAATTTCTATGTAAGAGGCGATGGCACCAGAGCTTACTTCTTCACAAAAGGTATTTGGGGCAGTACCATAGTGGGATGTTGCCAGGTGGCCTAGAGCAGGAGAGTGGTGACAGGAATTTTAGTCTATAGTTACTGTGAGAGATAAAAAAATTCTTCTCAGGAGTCATTTTGTCCATGAGTTGTCGCCACTTTGTGCCAAACCGAAGTATTGTTGAAATTTTACTTTTCTAGATTACAACTTCCACTAGATTGCTGGCTGGCGAATTCTGAGTAGACAGTCTAGAAAAGTACTTTTTCCATGCTTTGGATCAAACTAAGCCTTAATGATTATCTCTAATAATTAAACCTGAGTGATTGAATCTAATAATTCAATAATCAATAATAATCCCAGAGGACTTTTTCTGCGACCGCTCCCAAACTTTGGAATGGTCTGCCGGATGAGATGCACCTTATAACATCTCTTGATTGCTTTAAAGAAGCTCTGAAGACGCATCTCTTCCGGCAGGCCTTCCCTGACACCTCTTAGATCCCAGCTCCGAACGTGACCTATAAATTGAATTTGACCCCTTGCCTGGTGCTATTTTTCTCCTCAATCTAAGAACTATGGAGAATGAATTATGTTTTTAATGTTGTTGGTTTTAAATTATTGTTAATTTAATTTATTTTTAAGGGGAGGGTGGCTGGAAATGGGTCAATGAAGTGTTTTAATTTGTATGTTTTAATCTTGTTGTACCCCGCTCCAATTGTACTCACAGAGGAGCGGGCTAATATTATTATTATTATTTCAGCTTTAATGGTTAGATCTCACCGTAAGACCTAGTGATTGGATCTCCTCATGTAATTTTGCCTGGAAAATACTAGCCAGGAAATGGGCAATTGTGGATCAAGGACACAGGAGGGGAGAAAAGTGACATTTTATTAACATGGTGACTAAGCTGAAGTTATCTTACATTGGACACATCATGAAATGACAAGATTCATTGGAAAAGACAATAACGTTTGATAAAGTGGAAGGCAGTAGGAAAAAGAGGAAGACCACACTGCAGGTGGATTGACTTTGTCGGGAAAGCCATAGACCAGAGTTTGCAAGACCTAAAGCAGGGTTGCTAATAACAGGGTCTCTTGGAAGTTTCTCCTTTCACTGCCATAAATTGAAAACAGCATGACAGCACATAACAACATGAACAACCTGTGAGCACAGACCAGAAAGCTAGAATTTGGGAAAGTGACATTTTTGATAACAACTTTAAAAAAAAAAAAAAAAACCCTTACACTGCCAGCATTTGACAGTTTCTGGAAATTAGCGTCCCCAAAAGTAAATTTATTAAAAACCTGAGCAGGGCTGTTAATAACAGGGTCTTTTGGATGTCTTTCTTCATAGGCGTGCCCTAAGTTGAAGCCAACTTGACAGCACAGAGCAACAACAATTGTGCCTCACAGATTCTGTGATGCCAATCAGTCTCTCACTCACGTTCCATATTCAAAGCAAACTTTGAAGTTTGTTTGGATGTGTCACATTCTCTTTCCCAACAGTCAGGCGATGTTTATAGAAGTAAGGCTCCCAAGTAGAGAGTTCCTTTCTCTCTGTATGTATTCATTAAAATGGAAATGCATCTATGATTGTATGTGTAGTGGGATTATACTTGGAATGTGCCCTCTCTTCAAGGACTCAGGGCAGATAGCAGTACCTCTCTAAAAACACTTGATAGAAGCATTCTTTTAAAAAACAAGCATACAAAATAAACTGAAAATAAATGTGTTGCTAAGATATCTCATAGTTATTATTATTCAGCATCAGTGCCTTCTTGTATAATCATGGTTTGTGTAATCACTTTAATCTGAACAAATGTGATTTGTTTGGCAGAAACATCTTCCTACTTCACAACAAGCCAAATATGATTGCAAAAACCAAGATGAAATTGAGAATTTTAAACAGCACCCCATTCACCACAACCTGTGTTTTCCTTCCTGTAGCTGTACAGCTACTCCTATAATCCTTTATCATCTGTAGTCCTGGCTTGGACTGATGAAAATTGGAACCTGCGATGGGCCACTCTTACAGAGCCACCAAATGGCATGTGTTTAATACTGGTATACAGGCCTCTCCCCCACTGCTGGGCTACTGTCCCACCATTGTACCACCACATCCATCATAGACCTAGGTACATGCACTAAAGCATAGGAGAGAACTGAGATATTTTAAGAACAAAAACGCTGTATAATCCCTTATGTTAAAACAAATGTTACTGTGTTAACAAGTATGTCTGTTGTTGCTATAGGCTTATATTCTAAAATACTAATAATCGCTAGTACTGTTTCATTAACTGCCAATCAATTTGCTTACATAGGTTAAAGTTCCATACTTTGCTTCAGGATAGCAATCTGTATTTGCTTGGCTTTGGATATGACTATGACTTTGCAGATGACCTTGTTTTCATTCAGGCCCAGCCGTTAATGCTGTAGTCCTAGCTTCTTTCTCTCTACTAGGCTCTTCGTGCTTTTGAAGACTCCTGTCAATAGAGCTTTCCCATCCAGTCCTGTGGTGCAGAGCCTTCTCAGCCTTGCCTCTTTCAGTGATTTCAATTCTGATCCCAGTGCTGATCATTCACTGCTTTATGTGGTCCTCAGTCATGTTTCTTCTGGGTTCTTCTGCTACCCAGTCTTCCCCTCAGCTCTTCACAGATCAGACTCCAGCTGCCATCTCTCCCTCACTTAATACACAGATAGACACACACATTCACACTTAATAGCAAACAAGCAATAGCAATGGCAGTAACCTTTCTACGCCACTTATAGTACACTTAAGCACTCCCTCAGTGGTTTAAAGTGTGTAAACTAATTGCCCCCAACAAGCTGGGTACTCATTTTAGTGACCTCGGAAGGATGAAAGGCTGAGTCCACCCAGAGCCCCTGGCTGGTATTGAACTCCCAATCCTGTGGTTTGTGAGTGAGTGGCTGCAGTACAGGCATTTAACCACTGAGCCACCAGGGCTCTTAATACGCTAATAGGTTAATACATTCTGCCAGATATCAGAGCTTTTTCTCCACAAAGCCCAAAATTATTTGAAGGGCCGCAGATTCTCCACACCTGACTTATGGAATGATCAGTCTTGAGAGAAATTGATAATAGATATAGCTATGAATAATACATATATAAATATATTCCAACACTGTTCATTCCAATAGTGGTCATGCTGGCTGAAACATTTTGGGAGATATAGTCAAAAAATGTGAGTCCCCATTTCCAATGGCATCTTGGAACAATCAAAGCCCCTGTGAATTACTCCCAGAGGACTTTGACTTATCTTGGCAAATAGATTGGGGGGGGGGGTTGCCAACCAATATCGGACATTTCCCAGGTTAATGAGATGCAGGGGGCTCACAGGGGGTCCATACTTTGGCACCAAACGAGATGACGCCAAAAGAGCAGTATGGATCATGAGCTAACCATGACCGCAGTGAGTAGCAGCTTTGCAGCATAAACCCCACCACCACTTTTAACCTGATCCTTTGTGAGCTGTGTAAAGAACCGTGAGTTGCTTTATATCGGCAAGTTGTTCACCTCCTACTTATGTGCATAAATCGATAAAAATGGAGAAATTTATCCTCTTTGCCTCTTTTCCCCAGTTGTGCATGGAGAGCTGTTAGCAAGCTGGGAGATGGCAGGAGTGGACTGGAAAGTGAAAGTCATGTTCCCAGAACTAAAATGGCTGAATGACTGAGAAATGGCTGAATTACTCCTTTCCCCTTTGCTTCCCTCTTGCTAAAAGTGAAGATAAAATAAGAAAAGGTGGAAATTCTCTTTTTGCGTGAAATGGAAAATTTATTTTTATTTATAGCCTCTCCAACCAAAAAGATAAATTAATGTTTTATTGATTGTGGTGATAGAATGGCATCAGTAAGAAAGCATGCAATGCCTCAAGCAATCTCACAGATTCAAAGGAAGCCATTTATAGAAAAGCCTTCAAGAACCATGGATCAGAATGAAGTAATATTAGATGAAATCAGATGGATGAGAGAAGATAGATGAGAGAGAAAATAGGAACTCCAAGAACTGAGAGTTAAAATGAAGCAAGACTTCCATAAGGAACTGATGGACATAAAGCAAAATGTGGAATATATATATATAAAGAGGTGGGACAACTTAATGATAAAGTAAAGACATTGGAGCTCTTGACAAAGCAGTTGGAAATAAAAACTAAAGATATGCTAAAGGACCAATTTGAAAACCAGGAAGTGACTCTTTTACTGGAGATGAAGATGAGAGAGAGCAGCTTTAAAGTGAGAGGTGTCCCTGAAATATCTAATGAAAATTTATATGACCTTCTGATACCGATTTTAGCAAAGTATGTGGAAGAATCTCCAGAGAAAATGGAAAGTGAAATTGATAGAATATATTGTGGGAACTCTATGACTATGAAATTTAAGAAAGCCCCATGAGATATTATAATTAGCTATGTTAAGAGATGGACCTGAGATCGAATATTGCAACAAAGCTACAAAGAAAGACTGGTCGTAGATGGGAGGGATGTCCAGATTTTCAAGGACATTCCAGGAAAGATTCTCAGGAGGAGGAAAGACTACAACTTTCTAATTGAAAAGCTAAGAATTCATAAAATACCTTATAAGTGGGAGAGCCTTGAAGGGCTATCACTAAGTTGGAACCAAAAGAGGTTCCGTTTGAACTCGGTGGAGAAAGCTAGTAAGTTTTGGAAGATAAGAGATTATTAGAAATAGAAAATGAAGGGCTTAAGTGGGAGTGGCATGCCTGTTCAGAATATGATAGAGAAAGGTTAAATAGGGGAATTTAGTAATTATTGTATAAGAAGATCCCTTTTGAGAATATGGAAAAAATATAAGTTAAGAATCATTCCAAAAATACCCCTTCAGATCTCCCCACTAGAAGCATTCTACAGAAGAGAGTCCCTGATAGAGTATAAATGACTTAGATATATTGGGGGGGGGGGGGGGGGGGCAGAGGGAAAAGGGTGGAAAATATATATTGAAATAAATGGAAGAGATAGAAAAAGAAGGAATAAAACTTCAGTGGTTTCTATATAGACAAATATGTGAGAGGATGATGATGGATGTTCAAATCAGAGGCTTTCAAAAAGACCAGAAACAGGTAAAATTTTGCATGGAGAAGCCATCAAGATCATTGCAAAATTATATAAGGTCCTCTTGAGATATGATCCAGAACAGGAGGTGGTTAAGGATCAGATGATCAGATGGCAAAGAATATAGGTCATCCAATTTACATAACACAATGGGAAAGAGTATGGAATAAAAATATTAAATTTATAGCATCTCAAAGTATTAGGGAAAATTTCTATAAAATGTTTTATAGATGGTATTGATGCCCGAAAAATTATCCAAAATGTATAAAAATTAGATAACAAATGTTGGAAATGTGGAGTAGTGTCAGGGACTTTTTACCACTGCTGGTGGACATGTCGGGAATCTAAAAAATATTGGAATATGATTAATGAAGCAATTGGTGAGATCCTGGGGGAAACAATCCAGATGTCACCTGAAGGATGTTTATTAGGAATTTTTGAGGAAGATCTGGGAAAAAATCTGGCAAAATATTGTTTTATTTGGTATCCTCAGCAAGAATAGTATTTGTTCAAAATTGGGGGGGGGGGGGGAGCATTCCAAAGGAAGACAATTGGCTTAATAAATAGTTACTGTGGACTAGACTCTGGGACTTGTGGTCAATGGAGAAAATTGCAGATATTATTAATTTATGATTAATTTTATTTATATAGCGCTAATAACAATAGAGCGAGAGGTTTACACTCTGGACTGACTTTTCATAAGATTTGGCACCCATTTATTGAATATATCCAACAGGATTTACTCTTTAGACATCCCCCAATTTTAGCTAAATTTTTATGGAAAGATGTCTTCCAGGATTCCTGAATACACCTCTTGTTTATAATTTTCAGGACATTATCTGGGTTAATATCTTTTATCTATTGTTGATTTGGTGTACCGTTTGTTGTCTGTTGTTCTGTTTTAGAATGTATTAAAATTAAATTATTTTTAAAAATTACTAATAGACTGAAAAATGAATTAAATAATAAGAGGAATATAGATTGGAAACCAGTAATAGAATATTTAGAGAAAAAATTAGCAGTAATAGGTCTAAAGGACCTTTAGCAGTAATAGGGGTAAAGGACCAATAAAAATAAATTAAAGAGCATGCTGATCAATAGAGAGTTAGGTCCTGGATAGACCGGGAGCGGGTTCTTTTTAGACCACCTGGAGGATGCGCTGTTTGGTTGGCGTGATCTCCCTCTGCCCCTTTCTCCCCATCTGTCGAGCCCCTTAGATATTTATAACTGACCAGTCCATAAAGAGGGGTTAAGACTTGAAGAGGAGTCTAGTTGAAAGTCTATAGACAGGACAGAATAGAAGTTTAGGAAATTTTTGAGTTAGTAATATGAGTCTGGAGTATCATTGAACTATTGATATAAGGAGGCCAGAATTCAATTAGAAATAGTCAAAATAAAGCAAAGTAGGAAGTTAAGATGTATGTGTTTGTATGAAGAAATGGATAGGAGAAGAAGAGTGTAGTATTTACTACAGATGAGTGATAAGAAGGTTAGTATGGAAAAAGAAAGAAAGCATACTGAATGTAAGAGATGTATAGAATGTGATTGTTGAAGAATGTTGAAGAGCATTGTTGTCTGATGTTTTTTGGGTTTTTTGTATTCTTTGTATTTTTTTAATTTTCCTTTTTTGTGTTTTTGTTTGTGTTTTTTGCATATTTTGAAATTTATTAAAGCATGATCAAAAACGTGAGACCGTGCTGTGCTTCTTATGAGTGTGTCCATCATCACATCTCGGGACTGACACATGGGCATCAGGAGTATGGTTTCTGACTTGCATGCAGCCTCTTTGTTTCTTTGGAATTCTGTGGCAGATCTTTATCTGCTATGCCCATTGCTTGTGGAAGGCTCTGAATTAGATATCTTGTTCTTTTTAATCAGTCCCATAAAAGACTTTTCTTTTGGCTTATGAGATGTGACCAAATTTACATGTGCTTCCTCAATATTTGATACTGTGACAGCTGAGAGAGAACTCGGTGTCTGGAAGAGAGCTTTCAAGCTCAGTATGACTAATGGATTTTGTACACCACTAGGCATGAGATTCTGAAGTGCAATTCATGCAATGCCATGAAAAGTTTTCCCTTTCTGAGGGTAGTTTCTGCTAGTTAGCTGCTAGAACTGCAAGAGAGAATGGTCCCATTCTGGATGGGATGTGGTTTGCTTATTTAAATAACAGACGTATGGTTAGGAAGACAGATATGACTAATAGAAAGCTAGTCTTCTTGAATTACAAATTTCAGAACTACTGAGTAGTCTTCAGAGTTTGCATTATTTATTCAGTTAATCAATTGCTATGCTGCTGATAATGCCTGAGGATATGCTAAGGAGTTGTTATGTATGGAAGCTAGCATTTAGCCTTGAAGTGGCTTCTTGTGCTAGACAGCAGGACAGAGCTGTATACCTTTATCCCACTTGACAACTTTGTCCTGATAGGTCTGTAACAGAAACCAGTTAGAGTTGGCCCATCCTCCAGACATAGTTGTACTGCAACTTCCACCATCTCTCACCATTAGCTATGCTGAATAGGAATGATGGGCATTACACTCCAGCTCTACAACTGGAGGACCACAGATGATATGGACTTAAGCAGTACAGTTGTCCCTCCACATTTGCGGCTTTGACATATGCGCATTTGATTATTTGCAGTTTTGACTGATGTCTTCTCTCTAGAAATTTCTGGGTCCTCTAGCATATCTCTGCCAGAAGTTGACCATAGAGTTGTGCTGGAGAACCTAGTTGTCCCTAGGGAAGACACTTCTCTAGTCATTTGTAGGTCGTCCAGCATGACTCTGTAGTCAATTTCAGGCAGGTGTTGACCATATAGTTGCACAGGAGGACCTGGAGATTCCTAGAGAGATGTTCTCTAAGGTAAAAAGAATAAGAATAAAGTAAAAAGAATTTGCATTTTTTCCACATTCACAGGGGTCCTTCACCCTAACCCCAGCGAATGTGGAGGGACCACTGTGCACTGCATGGAACTGAGAATACGGTCTTGCACTGGAATTGAGATGTTAGAGCACACAGAGAAACTGTTGCTATTTCTATACAAAGGGCAAGTTATGAGCCTTTGCTGCCACCGTTTGTGGGAGTTTCTTCCTTCCTAACACTTGTATTGCTACTAGAGTTCTGACATCAGCTTGTTTTTGTTCTGATAGATGTGTGACAGGCAGTGAAGTTGGCTTGCACTAAACAAGGTTTTAATTTGGGTGGGTGCTGCCTTTTTAAAACTGTTTTTAAAGCTTTTAATTACAGTCGGCCCTCCATATCCACAGCATCTGCATCCACAGATTCAATCATCCATGGCTTGAAAATATTCCAAATGTGTCGTTTCTCCCTCAACCACCCATGGAAAAAAAAACAAATCTTAATTTTACTATTTTATATAAGAGACAGCATTTTACTACAACATTTTATATAATGGGACTTAGATTTTGGTATCCACTGTACTGTTTGCTGTTTTTATTCATCTATGTTATTGATGTATTTGTTTTATTCACTTTTATTGTTGGCCAGCTTGGGTCCTATTTGGAGAGGTGGAAAGAAAGGTAAAGGTGTAAATCCAGGCCAGAATCCTGTATAGGAATTACATATGCATAAACATTGTAGTTACAGTGCTGCACAGTTAGTCCAGGCCAACCCCCTCCAACCCCCACTTACTGGAAAGCAGCTGCTGTGATCAATAGGGGTCTCTTTCCATGTTGATTGGGAAGCAGCCGACTGTCACTCCCACTCCCTCCCATGAGTGATCTCCAGTGCAACAGGCAGAATAAGGCCCCCATCACAATTCCCCCTTGTAGCAGATATCACTGGTGCAAGGGGTGGGTAAGCTGCTTCCCAAGTGACAGGAGAATGGATCCCTGTTGATAGTTCAGTAAGTGAGGATTGGAGGACTTTCACAGTCCTTACATAGCTCCTAAACTAGGGGCTACTTTGGGATCATGAGTATGTAATAGGAGTACATAACTCCAACTTACATATTTGTAACTGCCACAGAGGATTCCAGCCATTATGAATAAATAAATTGGACATGCTGAGGGAGGGGAAAAGGTGAAACATGTATACAGAGGCCACATGCTTTGTATACAAAAGAGTCCAGATTTCAGAGGCTACCATTCTGTGGTAATGGGATTGCATGCTCCTGCGAGGCAAGAGGCTATGCTGATGACACACACTGCTGCTGGTAGGGTTTCCCATGTCACAGGCAGAAATCCTATCACGTTACACTGAAAATACACTCCTACCAACAGCAAAGCAAAAAGTGAGCTGTTCCAGCTCATTACTGCAAAAAGTTACCTACTTGCCAAAATAACCTATTAGAAGTAACATAATTTTCATGCTCTGTTAAAAATCCTCCAGTTAAGAAGAGCCTATCACTTTGAGGCAATCTGTTTCATTGTCACAACGCTCTTAAGTTCTTCCTCTCTTTTAATTTTAATTCATTGGTTCAGGTTCTGATCTTGGGAGCAGCAGAAAATGTATTTGCTTGATCTTCCATGTGACATCCTTTCAAATATTTGGAGAAAGATATCATATTACCCCACAGTCTTGTCTAGCCCAATATATCCATCGCATAGGGCTTAGTTTCCAAACCCTTGACCATTTTGTTTACCCGCCTCTTTGCATGTTTTGTGGAAAAGCTGGCAACACAAAGCAGATGTGACATGAGCCATTCAGTTGAGGAAGATCCTGGAGATTGGGGTGGGGGGCAGGGGACAAAGCTTGTCTTTACAGGAGCATGCAAGCTTACCCTCCCCAAGATAGATGGCTAATCTTTCATGGTTTTTCTGGACCTACACAATGAGCTGCTTTCTAGATAGATCTGTTCTTGTTGTTAGTATACCTCTTTGCTTTTTTTTTAATAAATGCAGGCGAAGTCCATCATATTTTCTCCTCTGCCGGCTTGACTGAAGTACAGAATCTACTTGATCGACGTTTGCAAGTAAACAGGAAGAAAAAGGTGAAGATACATCGTGTCTGGATACAGAGCAAATTCCAAAAACAAGTGGGGCTGGATCAGAGCAGGCAAGAAAATGCTCTGGAGAAACACAGTACTTAGCCTGAATGTTTCATTTTCTTTTTCCAATGCATTCTGTGAAAATGGCTCAAAAGCCAGGATGACTTTTGAACAGCCTTCCCCCCCCCCCCCCATCCCAACTGCTTAGTAAAATTTGGACTCACTGTAATAAAACAAATATGGCTAGCATCGGATATACACCAGTGGTTCCTTTTCTTTACTAACAGCAATCCCTGTCACATGTAACCATTTGTTTCTGAAGCCAGGTAAGAGTGGTTGGAGACAAGATGGCACAGAGATAAAACTCTAATATAAATAAATAAGTAAAAATAAATAAATAACAGTCAAATAAATCTGGTATCACTGTGTGGTATCAGTGTAAATGCATGGGCAACTGTGGCAAGGGCGACTTATAGCTCCACTCCAGTAACAGACAAAGAGAGTGTTGGACTTGGTATGAGTTTTGGACTTGGATTCTGGAAGACCAGGTTTGAATCAGTGCTCAGTTATGGGAATTTACTGGGTGACTGGCCAATTCAGTCTCACAGCCTCAGAGGAAGACAGTGGCAAATCCCCTATAAATAAATCTTGCCAGGAACACCCTAGGATAGAGTTGCCATAAATCAAAGTTAATTTGAAGGCATGTAATAACAACAACAAAGGGACTAAAATTCATTTTGGGCTGAAAATAAATCAGATCCTGAAGTGATTGTTAATTTACTTTTGGTTAACCTCTCACATGTTCTCACCAAAGGGTTTTCAGCTGATAGTGAATGTTGCTGCTGCTCCTGGTGGTATTTTGGGCCACTTTTTTTCTGGGGAAATAATCAAATGGGGTGAGTCTTGGTGTTAAAGGGCTTACTTGAAGGGTATACAAAAGGAATTGGGGCTGCATGCAGCCCACAGGTCACATTTTCCTTTCTGGAATGCATCTTCTCATACAAAGCTTTCTGTTCCTTGATTTTCTGCTGAAATCCTCCTTCAAGTAGGTTTTTGTCTTATCTTTTGGGTTTGTTTTTTTTAAGGAGGGGATTGTTTCACTTTAGCAATAAGTGCACCTCAGATACTTGAAGGGTTTGAGAGCACCACTTCCATCATAGTTTTTCTAATATTTGGGCTGAGGGATCCAAACATCAGGATCCAATTAAGGCATTTTATTGTGCGATCATAGACCCATTAATGCCAAACACTAAAATAATTCAGACTGCACTTTTACTCAGAGAGCTGAACTAAAATATCATATTTAAATGAAATATAAGAAAATGTATAGTTGAAATACAGAAGAAAGACCATCCATGGTAAGCTTAACTGACAAATACAAGGATCATCTTCTGTCAGGTCTCCAAATTTAATAAAAAAATAAGAGTATTAATTAAATGTGATGCATCACATGTGAGAAGGATCCACAGGCGGGCTTGCAAAATCCACTTCTACACCATGTGCATTCAAGATAGCACCCAGTCCTGTCATTCATGCTATGGCAGAATGATCGGCATGAACATATGCAGACTTTTCACACTGAAGCAAAATGTTTTATGCAAAACATTTCTATTTATATCTAGATTGGACTCCAAAAGAATCTTGTCTAAATGTTGAGTCCCCTTAAAATCACAATGTCAAACTAACAACGATGTGATAAAATCTCTAATTTTTTCCCTAGTCATCTTGGAAATGATTCAAATATTTCAAAGCCCAAATAAAAACTAGCATTATTGCAAATGGTTCTAAGGCTATCTTTGAACCAGTGTTTGGAAATTTTATTTGTCTTGGAATATAGCTCTCCGAGACCATGTGGGCTAGAGGATTCTGGGAGTAAATCTCCTTTCTTTTCCTAATAAATGTCAGAAAAGAAAATGGATTTAGATAGTTAGGACACTGATTATTAAAGGCAGTTTTTAAAATAAAAAAAGAAGAAAAGAAAATGCAATTATTTTACCAGAGAAGAGGAGTTGTCTGACTATAACTATGTGTAGATCTAATTTGAAATGCTAGAAAACTACTACTGTTAGATCAGGGTCTCAAGGGGAGAACAGTGGACAATATGGTTCTCCTTCCTCATATATTTATTTTCTTTCTTTTCTGTACTTTTGATAAGTTAAGGGGTTTGAGGGTTGGAAATAAAGAGCTGATTCTATGACTGTTTATAATCAAGACTTGATTCCACAAGGAAAAAAGCCAATAGCATTTTGTATTCCCAATAACAAGTATGGCCTATTTATGTGTGAACAAAAATTAGTGGAGTGAAAGGATACCAAGCTACACCTACTGAAGTGTGAAATGCTGTTTATTTTTAAACAGGAGTTCTCACTTTCTTACACACAAGGAGAAAAGCAAGTCACTCTGCCAACAAAGACTGTACTTGATTTTCTAAGAGTTAATTAAAAATCAATAGATACTTCAACAAGAGTCCTTTCCTGAGGTTTGATTTTTGTTATACCTCAGTGAAGGGGAAAGCAACCCCTGCCTCTATTAATTTAATGGGGTGGGGGAGAATTCTTATGAAGAAGCAATGCCAAAGAAGGCGGCAATGGCACCCTTCCTGAACATAACAACAAGAGAGGTAAATAATGATCTATCATTGTATACTTCACATTTTTAGTCTGTCAAAGATGTAATGGACACTATCCAATATGCGCACAATTGGCATCTTCACAGGGAAGCATGAGGCTAGTGTTTGGTGGTTAATCTCTATTTCCTACACAGTCAATGCATGATCCTGTGGTTCTGTTGGTAGATAGCATGGTAGTCTCCCTTTCTTTTGTGGAGTTGCTGTTTCACAAACATCACATTCAGAAAAATTAGCATAAAATGCTAGGTAAAATATACTACCTGGAGAACTTGATAGGTGTACATTTTCCCTAAACTACAACTACTTGTAAAGAAGCAATGCAGGATTATGGCGGCTCTCACACTGCAGACTTAATGCAGTTTGACACCATGGTAACTGTCATAGCTCCATTCTATGGAATCCTGGGATTTGTAGTTTGTTGTGGCACCAGAGCTTTCTGACAGAGAAGGCTAAATATCTTATAAAACTACAAACCCCAGAATTCCACAGCATTGAACCATGGCAGTTAAAGCGGTATGAAACTGCATTAATTCTGTGGTGTAGATGCAACCTATGACACCCCCGTATATTCTGGTGTAGCTCAACAGTGCCCTCTAAAGCATCTGGAACATTTGTCACCCTGTTGGGCAGCTTAGTTACACCTGATGTTTTCTTTTGTTCTCTAGTACCTCTCCAAAGATTAACTTCTGTTGCATAATGGTTTCAGTAGTTAGAATTGGCCAGCTCCTTTATAATTTAAGGTGAAGATCATAAAAAGCATGGATTCTTTCTTTGGCTGCACCACTTTGTATCACAAATGGACAATATTACTTTATTAGACATGACCACTGTCTGTCTCTGTACAAAGAGGCTGCCTTTTACTTAACCTAGTTTTCCACCTGTGTAAAATGTGTTCCTTCCTCTGGGACCTTCCTAATAACAACCAATTGAAGCCCAAGATGCTATATTTCAGATCACACACTCTGCCATGAACTCTGCATCCTCCTGGGAGCCCAAGATTCGACCTTATTGACTTTAGTAGAACTGTGTGTGTATGATGGTTGTCTTCCCCTTCCTCTATCCCCCTCCCCCATATATGCCCTTTTCTAGTTGGACTTTGCCTTTGTTATTTTAAAAGGGGAATTTCTCATTAAATCTCCTCCCCCTGAAGGCCTCCATGGTTGCAAGCTTACCCCTTGCTTTCTTAAAATTTTTACAAGGTTTTGTTAACTTCTGTGTTCCCGGGTTTGGAGCAAATAAATAAATGAATGAATAAATCCAGTCCCTTCTCCCACAAACAGCTGGTCATAGCTGTTGTGGCAAAACAGATCCAAGAGTGATAACCGTCAGATGCAAACATGGGTGCCACAATAAATTTATTGATGCTTTATGGATGTAGCAGAAATTTACAGAAGAGAAAGGTGTAAATACCGTAACATCACGGGACATTTTCATATGGCCAAAAGTGACAGGAGCATAGCGGGATGCTCCTGTTACTATCACGCAATTGTGTGAAGATTATCAGACGATGTCACATGATGTCACCATGATTCCGTCATTATCCCGCAAATAAAGAGTAATTCTAGCCCCACTTTTCATTCATGGAAAAGTCCCGTGAATGAAAAGTGGTGCTAGAATTACTCTTTATTCGCAGGATAATGATGGAATTATGGTGGCATCATGCAATGTCTTCTGATAATCTTTGTGAAATTGCTCAATAGTGATGGGCGTATCCTGCTATGCCTCCATCACTTTTGGCCATGTGAAAAAGTCCATAGCTGGGTTCCACAAACTAAAAGGAAGGATGCCCTTGAAGTGTGTACACTTCACACCTTGAGGTGAAGCCCAAAGAATATATCTCTTTATACTGTATATTACCCCAACGGCAAGCTCTAACACAAGGATGTGAATTCTAGAGGAGATGCTGCTTGAGAGAATGGGATCCACAGAAAGGTGTAAATACTATGGGAACAGACAAAACTTCAAAAGTCTATACACCAGCATACAGAGTTTGGGAAACAAACAAGATGAGCTTAAAATCCCAGTGCAGGAAGGCAAATGACTTTAGAGACATAACAGAGACCTAGTGGGATGACTCCCATGACTGGAATATTAACATTGAAGGGTATAACCTTTAAAAAAAGAATAGATGTGGCAGAAAAGGAAGGGGAGTAGCATTACATGCCAAAGACAAATACAGTTGTATAGAAATCCATGAGAAAGATTAGACCACTTGAGAGCATTTGTGTAAAAATAAAGAGAAAAAAACTATGTGGTGGGGTTTTACTACAGGTCAGCAAACCAAAAAGCAGTAGCATCACTGGAGGGGGCCACATCAGGTGACACCCCCAAAGGGAGGTGACGCTCAGTCATTTCCCTGCCTCGGGTGCGCATTGTTTTGACCTGTGCAAGCACTGCTCCACCCCAAGGGGCTTCTCCTCTCCCTGCGGGTGCTCCTCAAACCACACCACCTCTCCCTGGATCTCTGGAGGTGTGGCTGCAGCCCATGAGGGTGTGGGTATGGCTCTCACAAAAGTCCTTCTGGTGCCGGACATCTGGAAACCCCACTGGAAGTCCCAACCACACCGGAAGTCCCCCCTCCCACACTGGGTGCCACCCGATGCAGGGACACCACTGCCAAAAAGAGGTGGCGGGCAATGCTTATCAGAAACAAGTCACAGAAATCTCAGAGATGTAAGAGTTAGTAGTTACGGGAGGGTTTAAATTAACCTGATATCTGCTGGGAGACTTTGGGCCGAAGAAAACGAGCAGGAAGAAGGGGCCAGAAGTTGCTTCCAGACTGATGGCCCCAGGGCCATGGTGAACACACGCTGAAACACTGAGGGTGCCTCTTGTTGCGGCCCCAAATCGGAATAGAAAATATCTGCTCCTTTTGGAGCTGGTCTTGGGCTGCTTTAGGTGGTCCCGGGGCAGCTCCCAAGTACTCTGGAGGTATGCATCGTGTAAATGCCATGCCCCCAGAGCGGATGGAAACTGCCCCTATCTGCCCATCTCTTTTGGTCCTAACACTGCTAAGTGTGCCCCCCCCCCCAAAAAAAATTTCTGATGTACCTTGCAGATAATTTCTATTTCAAAAGGCAGAGGAAGGAAAAGGGGATTGGAAATCCTGGACTTGATCTTAGCCAATAGGGAGGAGTTGATCACTGGAATCAAAGTAGTTGGTACTTTAAGGAAAGTGACTGTGTAATGCTAGAATTTGCAATTATGGGACAGGGAAAATAAGAGTACAGTCAAACAAGGACCTTGGATTTCAAGAAAGCTGATTTTAACAGTTAAATTACTAAGTGGAATCCCATGGCTAGACATACTATATAGGAAAAAGACACCTAGCAAAGGTAGAAGTTCTTGAAGAAAGAGTTGCAAAAAGCACAATCACACACAATCCCATGGAAGAATTAAAATGGGAAACATCTGAAAAAGCCAATGTGACTGCATGACAGACTCAAGGAGAAATGAAAAGAAAAAGGAGTGTATATATATATATATATATGGAAGGGAAGGAAGGACAAACCAGCAAGGAAGACTACAGACGTGTAAAAGGAAATCTAAAGGTCAGAATGTGCTGAGACTAGCTAGGCAAGCAAGAAGCAACAAATATAGAGTTTTCAGAATCATCCAAGGCAAGAAAATGACTAAGGAGATGCTGGGATAGGAAAATGCTAACAGATCACAATGAAAAGGCAAAACTACACAGTACCTATTTTGCTTCAGTTTCCCACCATAAAAAGAGAACTGTGTGCTTCCATGCAGCAGCAGAGATCATGGCAAGGGATCTAGTGTGCAAATCAAGATTGGCAGATGGTTAGTCAGGAATCTTTTATCTAACCTATACATGTTCAAATTTGCAGGGCCAGATGAACTGCATCACAAAGTGTTAGTAGTTGTATGTATTTTACAATAGAATAAAGGGTTAAATGTAGGAAAGTGTGATAGATTGCAGTCAAGTTACAAGAAATGCTGATTCACTCTGTACCTGCTTTTAAAAGGGTGTGTCTAAAACTAAGATGGTGACAGCATGAAAGCCATGTAAAGGAATGCTGGAATTTCTGTTTGTTTATGTAGCTGTGAAGACTTTGAGGAAATTATGCAGGAGGGAATGCTTCATGTCTAACCTCTTGAGAACTATGATTTTCTGAACTGCAACTATGAGTCCTTGGAGTTAATGGACTAAATTTAAAGGACTAATGTTTTATTTGGACACACGTAAGAACAAAGAATATATACGCATTGTATATGAACCTAATACATGTTGCTCTGTCATTACACCTGCTGAGTAAACATTACTCATCTTCAAATCTGGTGTCAGGACTCTGTTTCTATACATGGGTTTGAGAGTGAATCCACTGAATAAACCTTAACACAAAGTACTGAAGGAACATTCTGGTGTACTGTCTGAACCACTTGACATCATTTTTGACAAATCTTGGAGAACAGGTGAGGTGTCCAAAGACTGAAGAGGGGCAAATGTTGCCCCTCTATTCAAAAAAGGCAAAAAAATAAAAAATAAAAAATCCAGGAAACTAAAAACCAGTCAGCCTGATTTTAATACCAGGAAAAATATTCAATCAGCTTATACAGGAGTCCATTGGCAAGTATCTTGATGACAATGCAGTGATTAGAAGCAGCCAGCATGGCTTTGTCAAGAACAAATCCTTCCAAACTAATCTTATATCTTATATCTAATCAGGTCACTAGTTTAGTAAGTGGTAGAATTACCACTTACTGTGGATATCATTTATCTGGATTTCAGTAAAGCATTGATAAGGGCCCCCATAATATTTTGATTAGCAAATTGATTAAATGTGGAATAAATTGGAACACTGTCAGATGGCTCTGTATGTGGTTGGAACATGGTACTCAAAGAGTCATAATGGTTGCACTTTTTAATGCAAAAAAGAAAATTGCCATCAAACATCCTCTATGGGATCTCAGAGCATATTTTGGGGGTCTTTCTGGATCACTAGAGGGAATTCTAGGACACTGTGAGGCAATTAACAAAAAATAAATCACAAAATTCCATTTTGACTCCTGGTAGCTCTGGAGGGCCCCAGACATGTGAAAATGTCCTCTTCGTCCTCCTATAGATTATTTTGGTGTATTTTTGAGTGGGGGAATCTGGGAGCTAGAGGAATGTACCTGGGGCAGCATGCGGCCCACAGCTCACATTTTGCTCAGCCTTGTTCTAGAAGCTATTCTGAGCCAGAGGATGGAAGGAGGAGATGTAATGTGACTTCTGGCCAACCACTTAGTAAAAAGAAGGAGACCTCCTTACCTCCTGTTGAGATAAAGCTTAGAAATGCAGATAAGCTTGTCTAGCCAGGCTGCTGTCAAAATGTTTACATTTGTCTGCCCCTGCAGGTTTGTCCAAAAGGATTAAGCTAAAGACCCTAGCTGACCTTCTATTAAGGAGAACTGTGACCTCTCTGTGACCACTTGAGCAATGTGTGCCATTCTATGTCCACTTGCTCCCTATGACACTGTTTTGTACGTTGGTGACAAGTATTTTTGTTGGCCAGGCCTGCTCTCTCCACAGCTGGGCAAGGACTTCAGAATCTCCCCAACCAGTTGGATAGACTGCCGTCTTCTGCAAGTATCTGCAAAAGGGGAAAGTTAAAGACAACCTGCCTGACAATGTCAAGCCCTCTCTTTAAAAATAGTTATGGAGGCCTTGACACAGTGGAATCTCTGGAGGCTTTCTTCACATTACGACCTGAGTAGTTGATATCCTTATTTATTTCCAGCTTTTCATGAGGCTACAGCACAAACTATTTTCCTTTTGATGATGATACTTCACCCACTTTTAACTGCAGTTAATGATCAGTGGATTATATAAGAATAAAGCAATGTAGCTTTCAGTAAAAACCTGCACTGATGGAGGCAATCTCACCTCTTGTTTTAAACATAAAATATAGTCTATTCTTGCCATGGTAGTAACATTCAGTTTAGGAGTACGAATTCTATTACAATCAGTGTAGTCCAATTCCCCCCTTATATTTGCATAGAATACACTGTGTGGGCACACAGTGTAGCTTGCATTCCTATTTTCTGTTTAGAAGGTTGATGTACATCCTTCATTTTACTCTCCATCACGCACTGCTGAGCTGTCATTAATGATCTGTGTGATGACAAGATCAGTTATGTAATACAATAATGTTCATTTTTAGTTGCATGTATTTTTAATTGTTCAGAACAGCAGCAGCAACAACAAAAATCAAATAAACTCTTATTTATTTCATGCCACCCATGTGCATAGAGCTGTGCAAATAGCAAGAGCACAGGCCCCCGCCCGCAAGGAGATTACTATGTTAAGTTAATTCATAACGGCAATGGAAATACAGTACACAAGGCTGTGTTAATTGTGAACCTTAGAATTCAACGGACATTGAAAAAGAGACTATAATTTCTCAGCCAAGATTAAATTTCTTTTATTTGTACTCCCTCACTTACCCTGTATGTAATTGGTTTAACACAACCACCAAGGTAAGGTTCTTGATTTTAGATAACTTGGCCATTATGTAACCATGCTTGAGCTAAAATTATTCTGACTACAGTAAAAAGGTGGATAATCGTTTCTAAATCCTCAGCCTTTCCTCTTTCATGCAATTATCCAAGTAAGGCATACTGCTGGTCTGTGATGACGTGTAATTTCTTCACAATGTTGTTAAATTGAAAGGAAATATTACAGATTACTAGCTACAGTATTTGAAGAACTCCAAGATATATGAGCTATATCTAGTTGCATGCACATTCTAGTACATATAAGTTATATTACAATATTTGCCTGCTTTATGGTTCCCCTAATGAGTAGGGCTTTTTCTCAAAATGTATAAGAACATCAGGTGTCAGAAGCTTGACTTTAGTATCCATAATAAATTGAGCTATAGATGTTTCAGTGCCACAGTAATAATCATCTTCCTAATTTCTCTGTGGAGTTTATCATATGACGGAATTTGCGGGTATAAATGCAATGGCAATCCAAACACAATCGTGGGGTTTCATGTTATTGTGTATGAGTGTATCTCACATAATTTCAGGCAATGGGAAGTCATTCCGAACGCAATCATGGGGTTTCACGTAATTGTGTATTAGAGTATCTCACACAATTTCAGGCAATGGGGGATCATTTTCGGGAAATGGGAAGTCATTCTGAATGCATTCCAAACCCACTAGCGAATTTACATGAATTGGAATTGGCTCCATTCGAAATAAATTCCTCCCATGTGATAAACTCCTCAGTTCCCTCCTGAAAATCCACATTTTCCTCTTAAGCCTGTGGTATCACCTTGTAGCCTCCATATCCATGCTCAGTCTGAGACATTCCACTGCCTGAAGTACAGCCCTTTTGGAGACAAACTTTTTTAAAAAGCTTTACTGCAACATCAAGACCTGAATTCCTGCCTTCATTTATCCCCTTATGATGTTATTTCAAGTAGGTTGTGTCCCTGCTGTATAGCAGGGCTAGATTTGCTAATTCCATGCTGCAGGAAGCAGCAACCCACTGATGCAGCCTGGTATTTATGGAAGCTGTAGTACAAAACACCAGGCTCTGCTGGTGTACCTTTCTTACTTTACCTAAAATGAATCATTGCCAGAGCTTGGAAGTGTTGATCTGTTGGGAAACAATTCCCAGAATCTCCCAACAAGTGTGGCTTGGGGATTCTAGGGACCTTATCAGACGTTGGAAATTGGAAGTATAATCTAATGGCAATCCGAATGCAATCATGGGGTTTCACATTATTGCGAATTAAAGTATCTCATGCCATTTCAGGCAAAAGGGAAGTAATTCCAAATGCAATCATGGGTTTTACCTTATTGCGAATTAAAGCATCTCACGCAATTTTGGGCAATGGGGGTGTCATTTTCGGGTAATGGGAAGTCATTCTGAACGCATTCCGAATGCAATTGGAATTCACGTAAATTCGCTAAACTAGCGAATTCACGTGAATTCTGATTGGCTCCAATTGGCTCCATTCGCAATAAAGAGAATTCCTCCCATCTGATAAGGTCCTAGGAGCTGTAGTCCAACTTTCTCATGCTCTGTTCCCCCTTCAATTACTGTACCTATGTCCTTCTTCCTTTCTTCTTGTCTCTATGTTTCTTCTTGTTTCTAGTTCATGAGTTTACAATTTGTGATCCACAAGATGTTATAACATCACAAGTCCCACTTGTGTAAACACAATAAATGGTAAGGGATGAGGACAGCTAACTTAACATCCAGAGGGCCACACATTGCCTATCCCTGGCTAGAAGATAGAAGAGACCAGGAGGCAGGGACTTCCTCCTCATGCTTTGTAGTCCATTGTGTACATGGATTTATGTACATTAATAATAAATAAATAAATAAATAAACACCATTGCATGTGTAATAATATAGAGATAACACTGAATTGCAGGTTCCAATTTGGGGTGAATGTTAAAGCTGGGTGATTCATTTGCTAGTTGAGACCAGCCATCTTACTTGAGATTAGCCATCATGCCAGACTAATCTTATCTCTTTTTTGATAAATTTACCAGTTTGGTAGACGAAGGGAATGCTGTGGGTGTAACATATATTGTTTTCAGTAGGACCTTCAACAAAGTCCCCCACAATATTCTGGCAAACAAGATAATAAAATGTGGGCTAGAAAAAGCAACTGTTAGGCAAATTTGTAATTGGTTGAATGGCCAAACTCAATGAATGTTCAGCAACGGCTCCTCTTTATCATGGAGAAAAGTGACTAGAGGGGTGCTGAGGATTCTGTCCTGGATTTAGTGCTATTCAGCATCTTTATCAATGACTTGGATGAAGAAATAGAGGCCACACTTATCAAATTTGCAGGTGACACCAAATTAGGAGGAGTAATTAATACATCAGAGAGCAGGATCAAAATTCAAAATTACCTCAATAGATTAAAAAGCTGGGCCAAAACTAGCAAAATGAAATTTCAATAAGGAGAAATGTAAGATACTATACTTAAGGCGAAAAAGTAAAATACACAGATATAGGATGGAAGACACCTGGCTTGACAACGTTACATGTGAAAGGGATCTAGAAGTCAAAGGGGTGGTTCTCACTTCCAAAAGCTCCAAATCCTGATTCAAGCTATATGCCTCTAGTTCCCACTAGAAATCGATCCCGATCCTCATTGGATCGATTCCAGTGGGAAAAACGCGGGGCAAATGCCAAAAGACTGGGGTATTTTGGTAGCTGTTTTTTAGAGGATCTTTTGGCAAGAATAGATTCTGACACGATTCCTAACAGTGGGAATGCCAGATCAGAATCAAGCCTTTCCTAAAAGGGGACAAAGGGGAGGGGGAAATGGCAGAGGGGTGTATACCATCCATCCCCAGAGATGTCACACACACACCCAGTGCCACTGTTTTGGGTCCTTTTAAAAAGAAATAATAAAACTAATTGCAAAATTGATAGATTGGTTTAGCAGCTACTTATCTTGCCATTCTACCAATTTTGCGATTAATTTGGATTTTTTTTTAAAAAAAGGCCCCCCCATCCTCCTCCTCTGGGCTACCTCCCCTAGCCTCCGCACTCTGTTCCAAGCTTTGCCTTGGCCCCTTTCCTGGTCTCTGCGCTTCCTCCCCCCGGCCTTGCCTCTGTCCTCCTTCTCTCCACCTGTTGCACCTCTGCCACTTCTCCAAAGTTTGCGGGGATTCTGGAACAGCACCAGGCAAGCAGTGGCAACACAGCAGCAGCCCCGGAAGCCCTGCCAGCCCCAGAGAAGTGGCAGAGGTGAGAAGAAAAGAGGGAAGGAAAGCAGGAAGGTAGGAAGGAAGGAAAAGGAGGGAGAGACGGAGAAGGAAGGGAGGGAGGGAGGGAGGGAGGGGAGGGAGGGAGGAGAGGGGAGGGAAAGAAGGATGAGAGAAAGAAAGAAAGAAAGAAAGAAAGAAAGAAAGAAAGAAAGAGAAGGCCCAGTCAGGACCTTCTGAAAGGGTCTGGAGTGTAGGCAACTGGGTGAAGGGCTGAGGGGCTGATTCACTTTCCCTGGCTCCAATGGGAACAAGTTTGCCAACAAAAAAAATTGATTCCAAACACACACCCTTTTCATAATGAGAACAAGGGACCTTTTGGAATCGATTGAAATAGTGAGGCGGAGCCAAATCTGAACAGGGGTTATTCCATCAGTGGGAATGACACCTTAGTAGACCACAAATTGAGCATGAAACAACAGTGTGATGTTGCAGCTAAAAAGGCCAATGAAATTCTAGACTGCATGAATAGAGGTATAGTGTCTAGATCAAGGGAAGCAATAGTATCATTCTATTCAGTTTTGGTCAGGCTTCAATAATGTGTCCACTTCTAGGCACCACAAAAATGGATGTTGACCAGCTGTCCAGAGGAGGGCAACCAAAATGGTGAAGGGTCTGGAAATCATGCGCTATGAGGAGAGACTTAGGGAGCTGGGTAAATTTATCCTGGAGAAGGGAAGGTTAAGATGTGATATGATAGCCCTGTTTAAATATTCGAAAGGATGTCATATTGAGGATGCTGTTCTAACGACTAGGACATGAACAAACTACAGGAAAAGAGATACCACCTCAACATTAAGAAGACTTTCTTGACAGTAAGAGATGTTTGACAGTGGACCACACTCTCTCAAGGGTTACTCTCTCAGAGTGTGGTGCAGTCTCCTTCTTTGGAGGTTTTAAACAGAGGCTTGGCGAGCATCTCTCAGGGGTGCTTTGATTGTCCTTGAGGTCTCTTCCAGCTCTATGATTCTATGATCCCTCCCACCACAGACATTCCAAAACAAATTGAGAGCTTGGATTCACATTCACCTTGGATTACTTGGTCCTGGCACATGCCAACTATGCCATCAGCATGGACCAGGCCCTAGTCATTGGAGAGCAGACAGTGGCCTCTGCAAGATCAGGATTCAGCAGTGTTCATATGGAGCCAAGACTAGGTCAGTGTCTGCTCCAGATTCCACTTAAAAATGACAACTGGTGAAATAATGGAGGGTTGTTTTTTAAAAAAAGAAAAAAGAGTCTCTCTTCCCCTCCCACCCTTTCTTCATGATGAGCTACATCACTTGTAATACCGCAGCAAATTTGGGGGGTGGGGGATATCTCGAATAATATAGCAGCAGCAGAATGAGTCAAAACAAAAACCTCTCCACAAACAACTGTCCTTCAATGTTTCCCATTTCAACAGTGATTGAATAATTAGCATTTTTAAAATGGTGGTTCTTTCCATTTAATTGGTTTTATGGAATCCATTTGAGATGTCAGCAACAGCTGCTACATGGTACACTGTACACCGTACTTTTCCCCCAAATGAGAGAGTAACCCTTGGAAACTAGTTGGCATGCGATACATTTCTGTGGAGTAGAATAAGGGAGTCATGCAGGACTTTGAATCAAGTGCGGCAGATTTTCTTAGTCATTCACTAGTAATGATCGCCTGGCCTGACTGGGATTGCAGGTAGGTCTGAAATTGTAAAAAGATATTAATAACAATTCTATTCAAGATAAGGGGAGTTCTTGTTTCATTTGTTCAACATTTAAAATACAGTCTTAACCTCTGTGGCTAAATGAAACAAGAGGAACAAGGGAGAAAATATCATTTTTCTTGTGTAAAGAGATCTTGTTCGATTAAGGTCTTCATCAGCATCTGCCATGTAAGCTGTAGATGACATATCAATCTGAAAGGATGACAAGAGCATTTTTGCCTCTCTCCAAGGAGAACAGATATGACACAAGAAGCTAGAGAGCTAGCAAGAAGCTAACAAGAGCTAGCGTAGTGCAGTGGCTTATATTGGAATGGGTTGCTGGAAGACCCAGTTCAAATCAGTGCTCTGCTGTGGAAAGCTACTTGGGCAAGTCACATTTTCTCAGCCTCAGAGGACCTTATCACACAAGGCAATTTGGAGGTATACTCTAAAGGCAATCCGAACGCAATCATGAGGTTTCACGTTATTGCGTAATAACTTATCTCACCCAATTTTGGGCAATGGGGGTTATTTTCGGGTAATGGGAAGTCACTCCAGACACATTCCGAACATAACTAAAACTCACGTAAATTCCCTAAACTAGCGAATTTAGGTGAATTCGAATTGGCTCCATTCGAAATTGGGAGAAATTCCTCCCATGTGATAAGGTCCACAGGAAGTCAAGGACAATGGGCAAAGCCTGAGAAAGGCTTGCTTTAGGGTCAATGTCAGTCAGAAGTGCCTTGAAGGCACACAACAAAACAGATTTCAAATGGAGTGCGGTCCTTTTGCAAGGTACTCCTGGATATTGCAAGCTTTCCCCCATTTCAGAATCAATTTGGA
This sequence comes from Urosaurus nigricauda, assembly GCA_034509955.1. Taxonomy (NCBI): domain Eukaryota; kingdom Metazoa; phylum Chordata; class Lepidosauria; order Squamata; family Phrynosomatidae; genus Urosaurus; species Urosaurus nigricauda. Next base: position 168,087,952 of record JAOEGL010000001.1, on the reverse strand, counting down.
TAGCAAAAATACAATTTATTTTTGTGTCCCAGAACTCTGCTAGCCCAGATACCTAGCAGTAGATGCTGATCTACCTTATACATACCAGTTCCTGTCTAGAGCTGTATTTCCCAAAAGCTTAAATTAGAAGATGATCTTGCACATGGGAAATAATCCCTTATGAGAACAGAAAGTCTTCAAGCAGTGAACTCCCTCAGCCTCAAAGGAAGACAGGTACATCTGATGGCCTCTAAAATGCAATAATTTGTGTTCTGTACTAATAGATCTCATGGGTTCAGTACAAAATGACTATCTATAAAAAAAATTGTGCAGACTTCCAGCAAAAAAATAAAATAAATTTATTAGCAATATCCTTGTAGTTAGTCATAACCACAAACACATTTTTCGTAAACTCAGTTTATATGTCTGAATTCACCTACAAGACTAAAACTATATGTTAATTAACTTTTTGAACCTTCTAATGCACATGCACTCCAGTCAGAGGTGTAATTATAACCCAATTACAATGATGTTGCTGTTTTAGTGCTGCTTGTGTTTTATAGTTGCTGATTTTGTCAGATTACTAAGGATTCTGTAAGGTCTGGTACAGGAAGAGGTCTATGGGTGTGTGTGTGTGACATCATGATTTACTGTACTGGTTGACACCAAATTTAGTTACACCACTGCTTACCAGTCAGGATACTGGTGCTGCTTTCTCTGTCTTACTCCAAATGGTATGATAGGGCCATGTGCATGCATTCACCACCATAGTATATAGTTAAAAGCCCTTTCCTTCTAAACAGTCATACTTACTGAAATAAAAAAAAAGTCAGCACATACAGATAGGACTTAAATATTCTAAAGGAACCAGATCCCATCTGATCTGGGAAGCTAAGCAGGATCAGCCCTGGTTAATAAATTATGTAGGCTATATTTTAGAGGAATGGACTGGCTAAACCACCTCTGGGTATTTCTTCCTTTAAAAAGCCCTATGAAATTAATGGGGTCATCATAAGTCAATAGGTGACTTGAAGGTATACACACACAATGTCAGATAGAAGGACAACCTTGAGGGAGCTAGTCTACATACCCTCCAACATTTCACAGATGAATACCAGGACACATGTGACCAGGCAACATCAGAGTGTAGTAAGATGTCAAAGGTTATTAATAAGGATGAACTCACAATGTAGGAAAGGCTGCAGCAGTTTGCTATGGCCTGAGCTTACTGGGAAAGGCAATAGTCTGTGCCCTCTTCTCGCCACTGCTGAGTTTACAAATGACTTCTGTACTTGGAACTCAGGACTTTATCACATGAGGCTAGTAAGTGAACTTTCAACAGGATGAAAGCATCTGTTGCTGATACTTATCACGAATTGTGTCCATACTGCTGCTGCTTTGCATTCCATACATTTCTTGATTGCTTCTTTTCCCAATCTAGTCTAGTTTCACCTTATGGATTTCCATGCAATAGATCCTTTCCACAGCAGTTCCACTTCTCAGGTAATCACATGATATGGGTGGGCATGATTCTGCTTATACCCCTCATTTCCCTCACTATTCCCAAACAGTCTGTTTTCCTTTATTCTATTTTTATTTTATTTTTAAAAAACTAATTGTGTTGTCAATTGCGGTAAGAATAGAAATAATAAAAAACCAAAAGGCATACTGGGTAGGGTGTATGGCAGGAAGGTGTGGTTATGGAGGCTGTATGGAAGGGAGATCACATAATCATGGATCGCCAAAGCACTATTGGAGAGAAAAGTGTGATAGATAATACATGATGCCAAACCAGTATGCTTCCATTCTTAAACTAGTGGTTAGATAAAATTCTCAGTTTGTAGAACTGAAGTAAGCTGAGGACAAAGGAGGAAAGTGGGAGGAGGAGAGAGAAACTGGGAAGCTGCAAAAGAAGTGGAATGGCAGAAGATTAATTGGGACCATCCCTGTCAAACTGGGACAGTTGGAAGGTATGAATCTAACTGCTCTAGAGCTTGACAAGGCAGAAATAACAGCTCTTTTATTAAGAGGCACCGCAGTCTAAAGTGGTGTAGACCAGGAAACCTCTGCCACCTGATTCTGCTTCCTGTATAAATTGGCTCTTTGCATTGTGCAAAAGTAAACAGATAGACAATACCATCTGCTTTTGTTGAGCAGTCTGGATACTAAAGTAGCCTGAAAGCAAAACGGGGCAACTGCAAAATAAAATAGTAGTTTGTGTATCCTCAGGGGACTTTGACTAGGCAAATAATGTTCATATATAAAAATAGATTGCTGAAACAAATTGCACACACCCCAGCCCTATGGTGTGACAAGGCACTATGCACAGTGCCTTCAAATATCAATAGAATGATGAGGGAAGTTCAACCAAGGAGGGTTGAGACTTTCAGGTAGAGGAGAATAAGTAGGAACACTGTTAACCACTAGTCATTTATATTGTCTTGGATGGGATGGATTATGGCTAATGGCATGATGATACATGTGATAGTAATGATGATGGCAACTAATTACTGATAAAGTAACACCATCACCACCTCTTGGCATTATACAAGGAGATAGGTAGAAAAGGAAGAGAACAACCTGTTGACTTCTACACAGTAATCAGGCACTTAGGATTCAGACTGGTAACCAGGTCCAAATTATTGAGTGAGAGAACTAAGACGATGTTTGGTAAAGAGTATATGCACCATTATAGCACTTTAACACCAATTTTATTAACTTGGCCTCATCCTAATAAATCTTGTGATTGGTAGTTTGAGGAGGGACTGCTACAGAGACCTAGTGCAGTAATAAAAGGGAATGCACTAGAGCCATGATGGCGAACCAATGGCATGCATGTTTGCTCTGGCACGTGAAATCATTTATGAGGGCATGCAGAGATGGGCGGGTGGGCAGAAAGAAGAAGAACAGGTGCGCCTGTTCCTCTTCTTCCTTCCCTGTCCACCCAGGCGTTCAGTTGCCTCCAGGAGGTGGAAGTCAGGAAGCCTGCCCTCAAGCACTGGGTAACACCTAGTGCCAGGAAACGTAGCAAAGAATTCTAGGGTCCCTCACCGAACCACAAACCACCGCAGAAAGGCCAAATTGGGGCCATTGTGTGTAGTTGCTGCAGCCCTGATACATGAGGAAAGGAGCAGCTGCAGGCCACTCCAAAGGGCCTGAGCCCCTGAGATATCTATTATGCTGAATTATAAGTAGATAAGTATGAATAGGTTTAACACATTATGTGAAATATAATTCCCCTTTTGTAGGCGTTAATGCAAAAACTGTATGTAAATATCCATATCCCAGATATGGATTTTTAAAACCATGTTTCCAATTAAGATTGAGTTTGACACATTAAATGTTTTAAAAGTACTACACAGTTATTTCATATCTTCTTCTATTATAGAGAGGTACAATGAGATCCCTTCCCCAATTTGCCTGAGAAAAAGAATGCTGAGTCAACACGTTTATGCTTCTCTAAGATTTAAGAACTTCACAACATTTTTTTAGGTTGATCTCCTAACTTCCTTCCTGCTTTTCTGGCACTGAACTCCTTTGTACTGACGATACTGTTTATCTCTTTATCTTGCAGATGTGGGCTGAGATTGAAAGATAATGTTTTTCTCTATATGTAGCCATCTATAATCACTTTGTATGTGAGGTGAAATGGGGACCTCACCAGCTCCCCCCCCCCCAGTTGTTTCTGTTTCTTTACCACCGCCCAGTCATGTGGTTTGTTTTATATAGGTGATATTGGCCTAAATCCTATTGTTAGTTCCAACTAGAGTAAAGCCATTGAATCAACTGGATTTACTTATGTGTTGACTCACCTTTCAAAAATTGAATGAATGAACCCCCTTTATTTGGGACTAATCACTGGGATTCCAACACCATTGGTAAATATGGGGTTGTACAGACTGCCTGAAAAAGGCGGTCTGCAGATGTCCCTATTTGCTGCGCAGCAGCGCAGTAGCAGCCAGACGGAGCTGCACCGTTGCACAGCAAAAAAGGAGCTGCCTAGTGCATCTCCTTTTTGTGATGTTGTAAGGGCTGCGTTGCAGCCCTTATGATGTCACTTCTGTGCACCGCCGTCTGTGTGCTGTGGTGCTGTTGCGCAACTGCAACATCCACTGTGTGGGCGGTTCATTGCAGCTGTGACGTCACCTTGACGTTATGCATTTGGGTGCCGAGTCCTTTTTTGCCTTGAATTCACCACCAGGACGTCACATCCTGGTGGTGTGTACAGGGCCAATGTTTTGTAAAATACATATTTAATGGGATTTAGCCCTGCCTTCGTCTTGTTGTTGTTGTTGTTGTTTTGGGAATGGTTTTTTTTGGGGGGGGGGTGGTAAAATTTAGGATTGATCAAGAATGAACAAAAACTTGGGGGGAATAATTCAAAGTCCCTCTAAAAATGCCTTTAAAATAAAATTTGAAAAGTAATTAGGAACTGTTACTTGTTACACCATTTTTTTTTCTTTTCATTTGTATTACCTTTTCAATGTAACTGTGTGACACCCTTGATATATAAAGTAACATCTTAAATATAATTACATTATTTGTAACGTCTTGCTCTCATACTCTAGATAATGTACTACTGTGCAAACATAATGTCCATCATGCACATCAGGCACTTGGGGAAAGTAGGATTGGCCCAGTGCCACAACAAGTTCTGAATCTATGTAGGGATTGTATTGAGCACCTTGGGTAACTTGTTAAAATCTGCAATGGATTCGCTGTCCCACTGACATGGGATCTACTAGCCACCACTAGTCGAGACAACAAAAAGTATCTAATTTTCATAGATCTTGTTGGCTGGTGATGTATTGGGCTTGTCATGTGACTGATGTCATATAAGCAAAAGAATAAAGGATATTTCCCAGAGGGGGCCTCTTCATTTTGAAATATGTCTTATGACACATAGGATAGACTATGACCTTCTGCTGACTGCAGTCAGTAGCAAGCCAATGTTTATCTGCATAATTTCTGGAATGGCTCTGAATATAACTCCTGTATTGTTGTTTTACTTTTGATGTTTTTGTAGCAATTTACATGGAAGACTGTTTCTTCATCTCGAGCATTTGTGATTCTTTCATTATAGCACTGTTATTACATCTCGGGTACTATTAACTCTTGACAGGTGTGTTTATGAGAACAAGGACCAGAGCCCTCATTATCAATCCAGTTATTAGCTATTCCCTTGGGAGAACCTCTTTACTCCCTTGTACGCACAGTGCCAGAGTATTAATCCCCACTCATGGATGCAGAAAATAATTCAAAGTATGCACACCATCAACAGGGAACAGCCAAGAAAGAAGAGAAATGCCAGCAGTGTGTGGGTTTGGGGCTTATACACACTGTATTATATTAAAAGACAATGACAATCAATCAATCAATCAATCAATAAAGGTTGGCATAACCTTCTGTTTCTTAAAAGTCTAAGCAATGTTCTTTGATTCCATTTCTGATTTCTTAACCTTTCACCAATGCTCTGCTTTTCACTGCTTTCCACAACCTGTAAGCATTCTTGTTCATCATTAGCTGTGTAGAATTCTGTATCCTTAATGTTTATCGCAGTCATTATAGTAGTTATTCAGACTATAGTGAGTATAGGTGAAATCTGTCCAGAGATAGCTCTCAAGACCAGTACTTCCCAGAGGGTTTATGAGGCCTGGAGCAGATATAGTGTGTGAAAAGTGCTGCTTCCCCTGCTGCTGTGACAGTAGAGTTAGGGGTCTAAAGGCTGACATTATCCCCACTGGTCCACCTACAGGATTCCCTTGTCCTCCCCTCTGAGTGTAGGATCATGGGATCATAGAGCCGGAAGGGGACTCATAGTCTATCAGGTCCAACTCCCAGCTCAGTGCAGGATCTCTAGCTAAGGCATCCCCAGCCGGTAGTTTTCTAGCCTCTTTTTGAAGATGTCCAGAGAAGGGGACCCCACCACATTTCTAGACAATTGGTTCTATTGCCAAATGGCTCTTATTGTCAAAAGGTTCCTTCTAATGTTCAATAGGAATCTACCTTCCTATAACTTAAAACCATTAGACCTGGCCCTAGCTTCTGGGGCAGTGGAAAACAAACCTGCAGCTGCACTCTCCTCACTGTGACAGCTCTTCAGATATTTAAAGAGTGCTATCATGGCATTGTTTGCATGGGCCAAAAGTCCTGTGTGCCCCTACCCCCATTCTGATGTCATCCTGTTCAGAAGATTCATGGCCCAAACCCTGGTTCTGGTGCAGGCAGTCCAGACCATGTCCATCACACCCCACACCAGTGGCGAGGCATAACATACAACAGAGTTAAAAAAAACAAAAAACACCATTTGCTCCAGATCTGGAAAGCAGCTGTCTGCATGGGTGTCTCACTGGGTCACCTGGTGTGTCTGCTGCCACTGCAAGTTGCCTATTCTGAGGTCAAAATGAATCATAGAATCACAGAATTGGAAAAAGTCACAAGGACCATCCATTCCAAACAGCTGCCATGCAGGAATACACAATCAAAGCACTCCTGACATCCAGCCTATGTTTAAAAACTTCCAAAGGAGACCCCACCACTCTACAAGGCAGCATATTCCACTGTCGAACAGCTCTTGCTGCCAGAAAGTTCTTCTTAATGTTGAGGTGGAATCTACTGGCTTGTGATTTGCATCCATTGCTCTGTGTCCTAGTTTCTGGAGCAGCAGAAAACAAGCCGGCTCCATTCTCAGTATGACATCCCTTCAAATATTTAAACAGGGCTATCATGCTACCTCTTAATCTCTTCTCCAGGCTAAGCATGCTCAGCTCCCTAAGTCTCTCCTCATAAAGCATGGTTTCCAGACCCTTCACCTTTTTGGTTGCCCTCCTCTGGATACGCTCCCATTTGTTACAATCTTTTTTGAATTCTGGTGACCAGAACTGGGCACAATATTCCAGGTGAGGCCTGACCAAAGCAGAATAAAGTGACCATTGCTGTGTGCCTTGTACTGACCTCAGAAGGGAGTGAGTCACAGCAGTGGCAGCTGCGCAAGGGGGCCTAGCAGGACATCTGTGCAGACAGTTGCTGCACCATAGTGGGAAGGGGGACAGGGCAGCTGCAAGGAATGCATTCAGAATGACTTCCCATTTCCCGAAAATGATCCCCCATTGCCCGAAATTGCGTGAGATACTCTAATATGCAATCACATGAAAACCATGATTGCGTTCGGAATGACTTCCCATTGCCCGAAATTGCATGAGATACACTCATACACAATAACGTGAAACCCCATGATTGCGTTCGGATTGCCATTGCATTATACCCCCAAAATCTGACATATGATAAACTCCACAGCAACATGACCACCTGAATTTTTGATTCTCAGTTTGGATGTTTCTATGTGGACTGTCCTGATGAGGGTCTGAATGTCAAAATGTATTATTTCACCATTGACAAGGACCCAGGTTGGGGGGGGGGGTGGCCTCAGGTGAGCAATATGGCAGGATCTGTGAATGGGCCAATGATACACAAAGGAACTATGGAAGTGGACACTTGACAAGGCAACTAGTCCCAATTGCCCTGCCCCCCACCCCTGAGCAGCACTCTCCAAGAGACTAGCTTGTCTAAAGCCAAGCCCAAAAGCCAAGGGTTTGAATCCCATCTCATATAAACCACTGGGTGGCCACAATGACCTTGTGCCTCACTCACATACAGTGGCCAATGTTAGAATTACCAACATTTGTATGTCTGTGCTCACTGATTGCTTGCTTCCATGTTTGCACACTTCCTGTTTGTTTACTTTTCCACACTGTCTTACTGTATCATTACAACCTGCAGTTATTTTTCTCTCCTCTCCATCTCCTCCATTAGACCATGGCGTTTATCACATGGGAGGAATTTCTCTCAGTTTCGAATGGAGCCAATTCGAATTCATGTAAATTCACTAGTACAGTGGTCCCCCGCCCCGGGTTACGAAGGTAATCCGTTACGGATTACCTTTCGTAACCCGGAAGTATTCGTTTCCTGGGGGACCGCTATTTCCAACGGACCGCGTGGCCGATTTAAAGGGGCCGCACGGTTTTTTTTTCCGTATCCCAGGGGATCCTTCGGATCCCGGGGGAATTTTAGCAGTCCCGCCGGTTTCGGATCCCGGGGATTTCGTTCCCCGGGGGATTCGTAAACCGGGGGACCACTGTATAGCGAATTTACATGAAATCGAATTGCATTCAGAATGCGTTCAGAATGACTTCCCATTTCCTGAAAATGACCCCCCATTGCCCGAAATTGCGTGAGATACTCTAATACGCACTTACGTGAAACCCCATGATTGTGTTCGGAATGACTTCCCATTGCCCGAAATTGCAAGAGATACACTCATATGCATAACGTGAAACCCCATGATTGCGTTTGGATTGCCATTGGAGTATACCCCCAAATTCCATCGTATGATAGATTCCCTTGTATTTGATTATGAACAAGTTTTAGTTATGAACAAGTATTAGTAAGTAAAGTAAGTACTTTTATATGCCTTTTTATAAGCTTGTTTATGTTCTCTACTAAACTGTGTGTGTGTGAGAGAGAAAGAGGGTGGGGGAATGAGTCTGGTTATTGTCCACATTGTTGTTGTTCTTGTGTGCCTTCAAGCCATTTCTGACTAAGGTGAACCTATCATGGGATTTTCTTGGCAAGTTTATTCAGAGGAGGTTTGCCACTGCCTTCCCATGAGAACATTTGACTTGCCAGAAGTCACCCAGTGGGTTTATATGGCAGAGCTGGGATTGAAACCCTGATCTCCAGAATCATAGTCCAGCACTCAAGCCACTGTACCAACACTCAAACCACTATGTCATGCTGGCTCTCCTTAAGCTTTGCCAATTTGTTCACCTTAAGTTTGGACAATTTGAATATTCTGCCCAAGACACTCTGCACTACTCAGACATCATTTCCTGCTCTCACCTTTCTCCCCTTCCACTAATGTGTCCAACTTGTAGGGCCACTTTCCTCTGCTCTGTATGGCTGCTGCTGGTGGTTGTGGCCCTATTTGCTTCTGGGCCAATAGTGAAGCCAGGGTGGGTCCTGCCCTACCATTAGGCACAATGAGGTAGCCACCTCAGGAAGTAGATCTAAGAAGAACGTGAGGAAAAGAAGCCTCCTTATTTACTTGTATTATTATATCCATGGGGAGGAAGAGGTGCTTGTGAGACATTTTGTCCCATGTGCCAAAGCAGCATGAGTGGCTTTGAGTAATGTGCACATTGATTTGGATAGAACCTGGGGACACCAAAGACTAATGTGCTTCAGGCAGCAAAATGCCATCCTCCATCCCTGATCTGGGGGCAAGCTGGAGTGGTAAACTGAACTCCATTGCAAAAGCAGCAGTTCTGCACTTAGGGTGGCACTATCCACACATTTCCTGATGCTGTTTGCTGTTGTATAATCATTGTGTATGCTATAAAGCAGATTGATGACTTGCCAGGCAATTCCTCAAGGGATATATATATATATACACAGTGTTTTAGGTCCAAATCCTGTTGTGAGTCCTCACTGGAGTAGACCCATTAAATCAGTGGGATTTCCCTATATTTTCTCGCCATTCAACCATTGGTGGAATAAGTCTACTCTAATTGGAATTAACCAACAGTGCTAGCCATACAGTAATATTGCAAAAGTGCTATTTTACTGATGAACTAGAGAGCAATATTGCTAACAAAATATTTTAATTATTTTTTTTTAAAAAAATTAAAAGAAGATGATAAGAGAACATATTATTTTGATATATCTCAGAATTAAAAAGAAACACACTTAAAGGTAGGAGTAAAATGCAGCTGTTTCCAGGATTTGCCAGAAAATCATTCAAGACACCAGAAGTATCATTTGAATTTTTTTAAAAAAAAAAAATTGAAAATCTAAGAAGAACAGGAAAAAAACTGAACATTCAGCAAACTCCTGTCACATTTGCCTAGTATGGGTAAGAACTTTGAAGAGGAATGTGAAGACATCTGTGAACCAAAATGACTATTCAAATTGTTTCATCTTGTCATAGGTGAGGCAATTAATTCACAGCTGATCTCTGCTGGCTGGTATCTCAAATGGTAGTTGACCTTCACTGAACTCTGGTCTTTTCACTTTCCTTTCCAGATATTGATCCTCATTCTAAACCTAGGACTGAGGAATGGGTAGCCATCCACAAATACATTCTTCCTCAGTTTGATTTAAGGCTGGTTAGATGGGAACAATCCAGATGCTGAACTTCTGTCAGGAACAGTCCAGCAGATGAATCCTTAACAGAGGAATCTCCTTTACATATTGATATGTTTGTTTTATCAACAAAGAACTATTTCACTGTGGTTCAAACAACGTAAATCTGCCCAAAAGGGAAGAAAGAAGCCATGAGAAACAGTGTGGCGTAGTGGTTTGAGTGTTGGACTGTGACTCTGGAGACCAGGGTACGATTCCCCACTCGGCCATAAAACCCACTGGGTGAAATGATCTCAGCTTCAGAAGATGACAATGAGAAACCCCCTCTGAAAAAATCTTGCCAAGAAACCCCCCTGCTAGCTTTGCCATAGGGTTGCCATAAGTTGGAAACAATTTGAATGCACACAATAACGACAACAAAAAGCACATCCAGACTGATTAAAAAGCCAGAAAGTCCCAGATGGGTTTCCTGTTCTTTCTGATTTTATTCTGGAGATCCATACATGTTTGGTTTACCCCAGAATATTTTCTGCCAGCTACCAGTATGATCATAGACTTTTTATGCCAGCTCCCCAGGTCAGTTTATTTTAACTCACTATAAGACAGGAAAAAACAAGAACAAAACCTGGGACTTTTCAAGCAGTTTGGATACACCCCAAATATAATAAAGACAAGGAGTTGATGGCAGGAGAATCCTCTCCACAAAGGTCATTCTGGGAGTGGGGGAGGGAAATAACCACAACATGGCTGGAGACAGTGATGTTTGATGACTTTCCTGTCAGTGGGGCAGTAAAATGATTGTATCCAAACTTTAAAGGGGTTATCAAAAGTGCTACAGCCTATTTTGTTGTTTTTGTTGTGTGCCTTCAAGTCGTTTACAATTTATGACAACCTTAAGGAAAACCTATCTGGGTTTTCTGGGAATGAAAGTGTGTAACTCACTGAAGGTCAACCAGTGGGTTTTCATGGCAGAGCAGGGAATCAGACTCTTATCTCTAGGGTTGCTCAAACCACTACACCACACTGGATCCTGCTATAACTATATCTCCAAAATAGGTTGAGCACCTTATTGAAGCTTTACTTCAGTAAACTTCAGGCTAAACTTCAGTAAACTCAGGCTAAAACCCAGAACAAATTCAACATCCCACTGCCATGGAAGCTGCCAGCCACCCCTGGCAGGAAGTTATAAATATTGTTTTGTCTCGGTCCAGTTGTTTATGATGCTTACGCATTGTTTGGCCTCGTATATGCTGGAACCCAGATGTTTTTAAAAACCAGTTGTTTTGTCCTCCCGCTTCTACTGTGTCTGTCTGCAAAGCTTTCTTTTCAAACACTCTTGCTAGCTTACAGTTCCTTCTATCCTTGGCTTCACGCACAGAAGAGCTGTCCAGTCTATGTCTGGTTTCATGATGAGAAACTGTATGGAACTGTGCATCAACAGTTGGTGTATGGACAGCTCACAAAGCAAACACACATGGTTGACCAAGTTATGGTTTTCCCCACTACATTAAATTGTTTTGTGTTTCTATTCAAATTATAGCAGTTATTTCTAAATGTACATCTATACAGTACATGCAAACCAACACCTGCAGGTTTGAGTGTTGGACTAGGACTCTGGAGACCAGGGTTCGAATCCCATTTCAGCCATGTAAACCCACTGGTGACCTTGAGCAAGTCATACTCTCTTGGCCTAAGAGGATGGCAGTAGCAATCCCTCTCTGAGGAAACTTGCCAAGAAAAACCTATGATAGTTTTGCCTTGGGGTCACCATAAATCAGAAAACTACTTGAAGGCACACAACAACAACAACTGTCCTGTTTTTCCCTTTTTTGTAGTACAGAGCTTTCTTTTGCAGGTGGCAAAGTGAAAGTGGCCACCCTATCACCTCCCCTCCTTCCTGAACTTGAATTGTCTTTTGTAACCTTCCCACTCTATTTCTGCAGAACACATCCCATCAATTTCTTATTTGGAAAATTTCCTATGAGCCTCCATAAGACGGACATGTAAGTGTGTGTGTGTTTATGCAAATGTCTGTATGTATACCTATATCTGTCCGATGAATTTGCTGTGTTTTACTACAGTAAATTATCTTGAATGAACAAAAAACATATGTTCTTTCTCCTGTAAACCTCCTATTTCTTTCCAGTTACTAGGGAAAAAAATTGCTCTGTACTGTTCTAGAGCTTGGGTTTTGGCAAGGAAATAAGCATGAAATCACAAAATGAACCACATTTTAATTCAGTGCTAGCATGGTGATGTAAGAGACAAAATTAAAGCCAAAACAGATTTACCCTTTCTGAATTTAAAGATGTTTTTAGATAGGTCCTGTTGGGAGAAAGTAATCGTCTTGGGCTGTAGCCATCTATAGAATTTAAATGTGCCCCTTTCCAAAGCTGACCAGAATTCCTATTCATATAAAGTTTCTATTACAGAAATAATTAAAAGCAGATTTTTATTTTCCCTCTGGAAAAAAATACTGTCTGTGGTCATAGTTCTTGTGTTTTGAATTAGAATTCCTCTCCTTTACTGACATTTTTGTCTCTGGGCATCCCAGTAAGTAAAAAACTATAACGAAAGGTGTGACTGTATGCACAGTTAGACCCTTTAATACACTTCCCATTTTCAGCAGCAGGCTGGATTAGTTTTTTTAAATCATTTGTACTATGCAAAAGTCATATAATAAAAGAAAACAACTACACTTAAAAAAACTCCACGCAATAAAGACAGAAGTACAACACTGGAAACAAAAAAATTAAAAAATTAAAATTAAAAAAAATCTGTACATGTATGGCACTGAAAAACATCCAACTATCCAAAAAGGCTGAATTAGGATATAATTGCCAGCTAAAATACTTGGAAAGCCTTTTTGCAGTGCACAATATTTTATAGACAATAAAACACTTGACATTCCAAAGCACAGCTATTTGGGAATTATAGGAAGAAGAAATATTATGAAATATTCATAGAATGGACTGCCTGGATAAAAACAGTGCCAAATTAAGTGGATGAAAGCTAAAGAATAATATACCCAGCATTTGAGATCTGGAGGGGAAAAGTTTAAAAAAATACACTGAACACCAAGCTACCTCTATGCTGATTTTTCTTTCCCTGTGAAAGTATATAATTAGGATTAATGGGTGAGTGTGGTATAGCCTACTTTTTGCCAAGATACACAACAGTACTAAAAAAAAAAGTCTTTCTGCACAACGGAAACTGTACTTACCATATATACTTGACTATAAGTTGACCTCATGTATAAATCGAGGGCAGGTTTTGGTCTAAAATTATGGATTTTGATATGACCCATGGATAAATAGAGGCTAAAACTTAACATGCCAAACAGGGATAACTACCGTGTTTCCCCGAAAATAAGACAGTGTTTTATATTAGTTTTTGCTCCCTGAGATGCACTAGGTATTATTTTTCCGTGAAGAAGAATTTGCATTTATTGTTGGGGGGGGGGAGGCATGCTTCCAAACAAAAACTTTGCTAGGTCTTACTTTCGGGGGAGACCTTATATTTAAAAATTCAGCAAAACCCCTACTAGGTCTTATTTTCAGGGGAAGTCTTATTTTAGGGGAAACAGGGTATTTGTGCTTGTACTAAAGGCTGGATGGATGAGAGAGTAGAAGGGGGCCAGAGCTTCCAGGGCAGATTAAACTCTTGCCTTTCGCTGGAGGATGGTTGTGTGTCTGTGTGATTTAAAGTACAGTACTTACATTGACCCATGTATAAGTCAACTCAGGTTTTTTGGGGGTCAATTTTTTTAACTTAAATTTCTAGACTTATACATGAATATATACAGTAGGTAAAATTTAACCCACAGCTTTTGAGAGTTCAGAAAGGTTACCTTTTTTGGACTACAACTCCCAAAATCCCCAAGTCGTATGGCCAGACAGTCAGTGTTGTGAAGCCAAAGTGGGAGGGGGGTGAGCCATGTATAATGCCTGAAACTAACTACTCTGGGATATAAATGTAACAACCTATAAAAAATAAACAAAATATACTCCCAGTGAGATCAACGGTAGTTGCTGCCAGGTAACCCTGCATAGTACTGCAGCTTTTTTTTGCAACTTTTGATGTACACAAAGATTGTGAGTTCTAGCAGCCATGCATGTTTTGTTTATTCATGTGAGTACATTTCCAACCCATCCATCCTCCATTAATGAAGCCAAGGCAGCACACATGAAATTTCTAGACCAAAGTGCAGCCTTCTAGCTGTCGCTGGAGCGCAACCCACAGCATTCCTCACAATTGGCTATACTGAATAGGGATGCTGGTACTTGTTGGAGGAGGCAGATGATTCCCACCTCTATTCCAGACCTTTCCTTTGCATTTAGACTTGGTCCTGTGTCCAGCTTCAGCAAGATTGCTACACCAGGTGTTTTCAGGCTGCATCTGCACTGCAGAATTAATGCAGTCTGACACTGCTTTAACATCCATGGCTCAATGTGATGGAACTCAGGGATTTGGAGTTTTGTGAGATATTTCGGGTTCTCTGTCAGAGAGCTCTGGTGTCACAACTACAAATCCTGGGATTCCATAGGATGGAGCCATGACAGTTACAGTGGTATCAAACTGCATTAATTCGGCAGTGTGGCAGTTGCCTTGATCTTAAAGAACACTACTGGGGATAAGTTTTTGGCAATGGCATCGTTAGGGGGATGTGAGGAAAGTGGAAAGCACCAGGTAACACCCTAAGCACCTCAAACAACTACTTTTAGGCAGAAATGAGCTGTGGAATCCCATTAAAATGTTGAAGCAATGGGATGAATGGGGTGAGGCTCAATCAGAGGAGAAAGGAGAGGGCCCAGAGGATTTTTTAAATTAAATTTCATTTTTTAAAGTTATTATTTTAATTTTTTATTTAAAAACATCACCTTTTACCAAATTTTCACTTCAATCACATGAGACAATATATATGTAAATACTCTGAGGGTATACATATGGTACTGTAATTGAAAGGTATAATTTTACTTTTGCTAGTTGTTTGATGTCACAGCTTTTACTCCAGCTTTTACATGACATCTAGTGATATGCAGGATGTAGTGTGGTAAGAGAGGAGGTCAATGGGGTGTGGGAGCATGACACCATGAGTTACCGCACCAGGTGACGCCAACCCTAGTGATGCCACCGGCTGTTGGTGGATTAGTCTTGTCTGGCTGCCGTAACTCAATCAAACCACCACCCTTCATCAAAAATTAGAACAAAACCAACTAATTAAAATTAACATTTTACCAAGATGGATGAAAAATAACATGTCTTTTAACTTTTAATAGCCTACAGTGGGCCCTTACCTTACACGGGAGATTTGTTCTGGAGCCCCTCATGTAAGGCAAAGGACCTCCCCATGTAAGGTGTATGCTTGAGCCCAATTGAATACAATGCTCACAGTGCAGAACAGCGTTCACACCACAGGTGCCCGCACCATTCATTTTATTACAGCCACGTATGGGGTGCCCGTGTATGGTGCAGGTGCACTGTATAAAGCTTTTGCGTACAAAGCTATTTCTTCAGGTTTTTTAATACTTTGGTATAAAAGTATGTGTCCGGGACATCTTAGGTTATCCATCTTCCAGTTCAGCTTATGAGGAGAGTTAGGAAACATTATTTCTTTTTAGACTGCAGCTCCCAGAATTCTCCAACCAGCATGGAATTCTGTAAATTCTAATCCAACAAAGTAAACTTTTCAAAGTCACGTTATGAGTCTTCTGAGCTATGATAAGAACTTTATAAAAGTTCCTATCAATTAGCCTTTTGCCACTGTTACAATTTGCATAACTGTGGATTGCAAAGAGTCTTTTCCAGCCCACTGCTATCCCTATATATTGGGCTTCAGCATCCATTATCCCTTTGACATGAAAGCCATTCACATTTGAAGAAGCCAAGTTATCAATTTTAAGGCTATTTCAGTTATTCAACAAAGATTTTCCCTAAACCCCAGGCCTTTACAAATGAAGGTCTTATCTTTAAGTGGTGGTAGTGGATTGGTTTACATTCCTAACTATGAGTGGGAGACTTTTGCTTTTCAGAATTCATCTATCTTGTGGAAAGTGCTCACCACAAAAGCAAGAACAACTCTGTAGTCTGGGATCATGAGTAGGCAGACAGATAGGCTTTGTTGGCCCCATATCATTGGGGTGTTTTTTGTTTTGTTTTGTTTTGTTTTGCAAGATGTGTTCAGAGGTTTGCCATTGCCTTCCTCTGGGAGTGTGACTTGCTCAAGGTCTCCCAATGGGTTTCATGGCTGAGTTGGGAAATGAACCTTGGCCTCCAGAATTGTAATCCAACACTCAAACCACTATGCCATGCTGGCACTTGTAGGCATTGCACTGTATGGGGAAAATAAACCAGTAATGTAAAGTACAAGAGTCAGTGTGGTGTAGCGTTATCAGCATTGAACTGTGACTCTGGAGACCAGAGTTTGAATCCATACTCAGCCATGAAAAACCACTGTTTGACCATGAGCATGTTACACTCTCTCAGCCTCAGAAGAAAGCAAAGGCAAAACCCTCTGAACAAATCTTACCAAGAAACCCCCATGATAGGTTCATCTTAGGGTCATCATAAGTTGAAAATTATTAGCTAACAGTGGAGGAGAACACTATACCCCACTGTAGCCTTCCTCCAACAGCACCTCTGTAAAGAGATTGAGAGAGAGTGACACAGGCTAAGGCCTACAGCTGCATTCCAGCCCATATATAGATAGCAACAGAAAGGCCTAAGAAGAGGAACCATAATCATTACAAATGGAAGATAATGGACCTATTGAATTCAAGCACTTAAACGCTATAGCTGTCTGAATTGCTCCTATTGTTTCTTTCTATCCTTTTCCTCCCCTCATTAAATTCATTTTTAGCAAATACTTTAATTGGCATTTTTATTTTCAAAGTTTCATAGTGGTGTTTTTGGTCAGTTGATCATTTTTTAAAAATTAAACTGGATACTTAAAGGACTAGGTAGAACTAATAAACCTTTCCAGAGAGCCCAATCCTATGCGCTTCTAATTAAATCCACTAAGAGACTAGCAGCAATACATTAATGAGCAATAAAAATAACTGTGGGGGGGGGGGAGTGGAATTTGGGAAAAATTACTATTTTAAAATGTTTCATTTTTACTCTTTATTAGTCAAGATATGTGAATAGAACAGGAATGCATTGCAATGAAACAGGAATACAGTGTCCTCTTGTCATATTTTAATTCAGTTAACATTTGAATTAGCAAAAGGATACTCAGCTATTATCCATGTATGTGTAAAAGCACGCGCACACTCCATAACATCTGAATAACTATATATACATAGACCTGTCTATACAGTGTATATAGACTATACACATATTGAATGTCACTTGTAGATGACTGTACAGGTATATATGTACACAGATCATACAAGCATTAAATTTAATGCATGAACGACTGTGTTCCCACAGCCTCTCTAACATCTGTATGCTGTATGCTGAGTTTCCTTGAAGAAGAAAGATTGGGTAAATATGTTATAGTTATAAGAGGTTTAAAGTATTGACAACTCAAATTCCACAAAACTAGGTAGCTGGAAGCTAAGGCTGATTCATTAACAGATTTGCCCCATGATCAGAAAAAAAATTATTGCTGTGTCACAAATTTTGCTTACCTACAACCTACCTTTCATATGCCTACACTTTCTCTTGATTTTCACGCTCAAGTCCAGAACAGGGGTATGGAGCACCCAGACCGGCAAACATACACTATGTTGTTCTTGTCCTGTAATGGTCTAGGAAGCATCTGAGCCTTACTGGGCTGCTAGAAAAATCCTTTTCTGTGTTGTCCCCTGTCTGTATGTTGCTTACCTCAGTAACAAGTTGGAGTAGACAGTGGGGAATGGGGTGGAAATTCTTCTCTAATGTGGTAGCAGTGAAAACCATACTGCTGCTAATGATCTGGGACGTGATGCTTGCAGCCTTGTTTCCTAGCATTGTTGTAACTGAATATGGTGCTAGAAATGAAAACTAGAAAAGTACGTTTTAAAAATAATCTATTTGTTTAAAGGGGAACAAGAAATTTAACATTTTAGCAGTTTGGAGCTGGAGAGCGTACCAGTTTTGAGCACAACAAGGTTACTTAATCATTTATATTTCAGTGAATAAGTAGCCAGTGCCTCTTCATGGCAACTTACACAGAATGTTAAGTTAGTCAGTTGAGCTTGCCAGCCTTAGACCGCACATCTTTTCTGTTGTGAAGTGGTGTCAGGCAGATGCAATTTGAAGCAAACAAGTGGTATTCTGGAAGGCTGAGCTTAACCCAGCTACTTATCACTTAATGTTCAACTGCAACACCACCCATTTAATCTTCACCAAATATTTTGGGTCCAAAGCAACAGGTCTTGCAGAATGCCTGATGGTAGAAATCTCGACTTGGTAGTGAACTAATACTTTTCTTACATTTATTCTTGCAGCTCCAGATCCAGAATAAGAAACTTGAATTCTTGTGTCATTCATGTCTTACTGCAATGCATCTCAAGCTGATCTCCCTCCCGCATATGCCTGGGACCAGCATCATATTTCTGCCTATTATCTACAATTATTTCTTTCTTTCCTGAAAACTCACAAAGGACCAGCATCCAATGGTATTGGGACCTGCACTGATCTGTAGACCAGCACCTTAAGTAGTGATGTTTTACTGTACAGCCACCATTGCTGCACTAGCATGCAAATAGTGAATGGTGCTAAAAGAGGACCCTCTCCAAATGTCACTCTAAGAAACTCGTCCTGCTTGCTACCAATATTCTATGGCTATTAATGAGGAGGCCTCCCTACACACTAGAACCCTGTTAGCATCGTGTTCCACCTGATGTGGATATCTCCACATGTACATGGAGATATTTGCAGGTTTGGGGGCTAGAAGCTATTCACTGGATGACATTAAGAGATGACAGATGAAAATCTCCAAGCTGTCAAGGATGAAAAGCAAAAGTAAAATGTAACAGAAATAAAATCAGAACCCTGAATGTAACTGTACAACAATTTGTGTGCAGGGACAAGGAAATCTACCAATTATTATTATTAACCTTTATTTATATAGCGCTGTAAATTTACACAGTGCTGTACATACAATCTTATAATTGTTTCGATGCATAACCTATACTCAGGACAAAAGGCTACTGTCAGTTCTTCCAGATGGAAGATGGCACCATGTTTCAGCCTCCTTTAATACCATAACAATACCAATAATAGCATAATAATCAATGCAGAGAAATAGAAGATGATAACAGCAAACGAAGAACAAGAGACCTCTTCCACAAGATGCAAGAAATCAAAGGAAAATTAAAACCCAAGAGTGGGTATCCTCTATGACCAGCAAGTGAACACATTACATGACCAAACAGAAATAAAAAAGCTGATGGAAACTACATAGAAGAAATATTCCAAAGAGATGAAAGGATGACAGATTAATTCAAGGAAGAACCATATAAAGATGAACAGTTTTAGAAAGTGCAGTAGAAGCTGCATTCAAAGCACTTGGGAGAAATAAATCACCAGGAATAGATGGCATACCAATAGAACTGCTTCAAGCTACAGAATCTACTCTAGTTCTAACTAAAATCTGGCAACAAATATGGAAAGCAAAAAAATGGCCGACACATCTGGAAACATTCAATATAAATTCCAGTCCCCCAGACAGGGGATATCAGAGATTGCAATAACCACAGGACCATTGCATTAACTTCCTCTGCAAGCAAAGGGATGCTCAAAATTCTAAAACAGACTTTTACCATATGCTCAGTGAGAAATGTCAGATGTCCAAGCTGGGTTCAGGAAAGCAAGTGGCACTAGGAATCATACTGCAAACATACATTGGATAATGGGGTACATCAAAGAATTTCAGAAGAAAATCACCCTGTGCTTTATAAATTATAGCAATGCTTTTGATTGTGTAGGTCATGAAAAACTGTGGATCATTCTTAAAGAAATGGGTTGCTATAATTGATTGTCTCGATGCATAACCTATAGTCAAGACAAAAGGCTACCGTCAGTTTTTCCAGATGGAAGATGGCACCATGTTTCAGCCTGTTTTAGCAACTCCATGGATTGAATGTGGTATTGAAGGTTGGGAACAAAACCAATTGGCAGGAATTTCCTCTTTTGTTCCAGGAGAAGAGTTCTACAGATATCATGGAATGCTAAAAAGACCAGTAAATGGGTCCTAGAGCAAAACAAGCCTGAACTCTCCCAAGAAGACAATCCTAAACTGAGATGTCAAATTGGACATATAATGAGAATGCTTGAGTCACTAGAAAAGGGAATAATGATTGATAAGACAGAAGGCAGTAGCAAAAGAGGAAGGCCACATTCCAGATAGACAGACTCATTAAACAAACCATGTTGTTGGATCTACAAGACCTGAGCAGGGCTGTTGATAGAATGATTTGGAGGTCTCTTGTCGCCGTTAAGTTGAAGTCCACTTGATGGCAGTTAACAACAAAAGCTACTCATTATGGCCATGTTCTTAGTTCACTTTTCTTGTATTGCAAGCTGAATGCCCAGATAGGTCTTTTTACTTTTCTGTGATCTGATCACTTTGGGGCTAAACAGATGGGCAGGAAGGAGTAGCTAGAAGTTGCTCCTGGCTCAATTGGCCCGATGCCATGGCAAACACACACTGCAGCCCCAAGAGCACCTCCTACCATGGTCACAAATAGACTGTGACAGAAGTGGAAAAGATCCATTCTTTTTGGGGTTGGTTGGCGCAACCTCAAGGTGGCTTCTGGGTGCTCCAGGGGCGTGTGCCATCTAAACACTACTGCAGCCCCCAGAGTAACCAGAAATTGCCCCCCTCTGCCCATCTGTTTCTGGCCTATGTTTCTGTACAGCATCCTATGAATATATTACCTTGTTTAGGAGCCACATAACATTGCTGGGTTATATTTTTCCTGTGAACAACTAAATTATTTAGAACTATTTCTAAAGGACAGTTTTTCACCATTCTGTATTTGTGGCTGTGAAGGTCTGTACCTAAATGTGGGACTTTACCCTGATCTATATTGACTTTCCATTTCAATCTCGTTTAAGATCTGTCTATAGGACACAGATAGCTTTTACTGCCTTATTGGATGACTTGCACTGGGAAAAGGGTGGGGGAGTACATCCTTGTTGGTTCAGATTGCAAATTTTTACCATATTATAATTTTGGGCTGCCCTTCTAGGGTAGGATTTGAAGGTATTGTTTTACAGTGGCTTGGTTCCTTTGTGGACAGGCAAGCCATGAAGGAGGTGCTGGCAGACTGCTCTTTAAAGTCCCTCAGTGTTCTATTCTGCCTCTCTCTTCGAAAAAGATAGGATGATGATGATGGCAACGATGATGACAATGTCAACAACAACAACAGTTTCCTTTTGTTGGTTTTGGCTTGGTGTTCTAGCCTGCCAGGATTATTTTAATTTTTGTTACTATTTACCTTCTCAGTTTTATGCCATCTGCAGGTTTGATCAGCCTTTTACATTCTCATTCTTCTTCCTCATCCAGACCTTTCAAAAATGTTAGCCAGTACAGAGTTTCAGACAGACCTCTGTGGTACTCCACTTGAGACCTCCCTCCAAGCTGATGTAAAGCCTTTAGTGAGCACTCTCTATGTATAGTTGTTCAACCGTCATTAGATCCACATTGTCCAAGTATAGGTTGAAAATGTGGGTTTCAACATCAAAGTGATGTAGAACAGCAGGGCTGAGTACAGGTATAGTTGAATATGTTTATTGAGTTTCAGTAGGGTGGAGTGAAGGAATGTGGCTATGTGCATATGTGATAGGATCAGAAAGTAGATTCTGGCGGATCATCAAGCACAGGCATGTTTCAGTGTCTATGGGTGTATTTATGTGTATAATTTTGCACAGATTCATTGCACTATCACTGGGTGTAGACAGTACTGACAGCTTGAAAGGGGTGGTACCCAGACTGTGTATCTTCTTGGCAAGAGATGACTTGGGTACAGTAATATATACCCTGGTAACATCCAAGCTGTTTATTTGTAGAACGTTGTACACATTGAGCTCTTGAAGAGTGTTCAGAAATTTCAGATGATTCAAGCATATACTCAAAAACTCTCACTGGCTGTCCTACCAGTCTATTTACAGGTCCAGTTAGAGTTATTGGGTTGCATCATGTTGTGTCCAGCCACTAGTGGGAAGGATATAGCTGGCAAACAAATCCCACTAGTAGGGCTAAAGTAGGCCCCAAATCTTCTTTAGAAAGTTGGGGAATCTCCAGACCAGGATGAGATGTAGGGGGCAAGAGAGCAAAGTAAAAACCCCTTTGTTGTAATGAGCAAAAGCATGATCACTTGACATTGACAGAGCCCCCTGATTTGTGGCTTTAGACTAGAGGCAGTCATGTCATTCTCCAGATAGTGTTGAGCTGCATCTCCCAGCATTTTTCACTGCTGACTTTGCTATCCAAAGTGTCTGCCCTAAACAATCTATGAATGACCTATACTGGGCTATTCTGCATTACTTTGGTGTGGAAATTCACATTTTCAAGTTCTTCCTGGATGAGTCACCAGGATATTCTGTCTTGAGCAGCTGCTCTAAACAGTGTAGGACCAGGGTATCCAAAGAACCACTTTCTTCCACATGAAGCAGCCCACCTCCTTGAAGGTCTGTCTTTAGGTACCTCCCCCACCTGAGGTTTGCTGGAGGTGGGACTGTTGAAGAAAAAGCATTTTCTCTGGTGGTGCCCTTGAACTGTGGAACTCCTTCCCCAGTTATGCTTGCCAGGACTTGACTGGCATTGTCTATCCTGTTATTGTGAGGTTTTAATAGCATTTAATTGCTTTAGTGATTCTGCTTTCCCCTGTAATTAAATGTATGGTTTCTTAGCAGCTTCTATTCTTGTTGTTATTTGAGGCTTTTAGAGGTTTCCCCCCCCCCCCTTTATACACATGCAACTAGTTTTAAGGCAATAAACTGTCAATAAACAGGAATACAAACCAGGAAAACAAGTAAAGGAATTAATTCTCCCTGTTCAGTGTATTCTTAGAAGTGTGGAAATCCTTTTCAATGTAGTTGTAGACATGTAGAAGGTGGTATTTATTTCAAGGCAATTACTTCAGAATAAAAGGATGTGGTCAGATATATGGACAAAAATCATGTGCCAGGAATGGAGTTATTCATAGCCAGTAGGCAGTGAGATGTGGGAGCAGAATTGTTCTGAATGACATGAATAATTTAAATATTTATTATATTTATATCTTGCCTTTTTGTGACACGGTACTTCTCACCCCCATTTTTATCTTCACAATAGCCTTATAAGTTAGTTCATGTGGGAGAGGTAATTACTAGCATACAGTGAGAAACTCTATGAGTTTGATGGCTAGGTGGGCATTTCAACCAGTCTTTTCAGTCTAGCATACTAAACACTGTATCACACATGCTGCTGTGTTTCAAGTTGAGTTTTAACAGTTGTCATGCCAGGTGAGACTCAAGGCCTATTTACCATTTTGTTTTCAGCAGCCACAAACCAAATGAAGGCAGCATCCTTCACTTGTGGAATGTAGCGCCAGGTACATGGAGATACACTGCTTCTGAAAATGAAGATTTAAGTGCACAATCATGGGTAGTATCAATTTGTGAAAACATCCAGGGGTAGTCATGTTGGCCATATAGCAGATCCAATAAAGTAAAAAATCCTTCAAACAGTGATACCTTATTGTCCAACCAAAATGCACAATATACTTGTGCAATGGAGCTTTGAAAGCTTGCAACATGTATACTGTGCATTTGGTTGGCCAATAACGGTATCACTGTTTGATGGATTTTTGATATTACTGGAGTATCAATTTGTTTAAAAGTTAATCTTCTATGAATTTGTTACAGTGTGTGTGTGTATGTGCCTTCAAGTCACTTGTTGACTTATGGTGACCTCATGAATATCATAGGGCTTATAGTTTTCTGTGGGGTTTCTGGGCTATGTGGCCACATTCTAGAAGAATTTATTCCTGGTCCTCTATGCCACCACCCTCTGAAGATGCCAGCCACAGATGCTGGTGAAACATCAGGAATAAATTTTTCCAGAATGCGGCCCCATAGCCTGGAAAACCCCAAAAAATATGGACATCAGCCCTGAAAGCCTTCAACTTCTCATTCATAGGATTTTCTTAGGCCAGGAATACTCAGAAGTGGTTTTGCCAGTTCTTCCAACAGCTCCAGGTATTTGTTGGTGGTCTTCCATCCAGGTACTAACCAGAGCTGACTCTGCTTATCTTCCAAGTTCAGATGGGATCTGGTGCCCTTAGGGTATTTAGGCCTTTATGCTGCCAAGTTTAAATAAGGAAGACATTAACAGACTCTTTTGGCTCTGCATCTCCTTGCACCATAATTCCTGATCGGTTACACCAGGTACTCTTTTATTAGGCAGATTTTAACCTTCCTTCCACTGAAATATGCCCTACAGCATCGGGCATTAGCTGTCAGCCTCCCATTCAAGTACTAACCACGGCTGATGCTGCTTATCTACCAAGACCAGACAAGATCTGGTCTGCTTAAAGTATTCAGGTCCATTTGTTACAGTCCTCCATATGGTCATAGACCCTTTCACACTGTGCAGTTATAGCCCTATGGATGCCATGGTGACATCCTGTGGAATTTTGGGACTGGCAGTTGAACTCCTCTGGGGCTTCTGACCAAACTACAAGCCCCAGGATTCCATGGGAGGTAGCCATAGCTGGGGAACCCATGGCTTTCCAAGTGTTGCTTTGCTCCAGCTTTCATCCGGCATTTGATCATAAGCTGACTCTGAGAAGGACAGAGTTACTATACCTTTATAGATGGCACAATGAGCCTTCTCGTGTTTGTGTGTGCCTTCATGTCGCTTGTTGACTTATGGTGACCCCATGAATTCCACAAGGTTTTCTTAGGCAAGAAATCCTCTGAGGTGGTTTTAACAGTTTGTTCCTCTGAAATATAACTTGCAGGACCTGGTATTTGATGGTGGTTTCCTGTCCAAGTACTAACAAGGTCTGACCCTTTTTAGCTTACAAGATCAGGTGAGATCTGGTGCCTTCAGGCTATTTAGGCAGGTGATAAGGCACCACTAGATACTGGCTGATCTTGAAAGCTGAATAGGGTCAGGCCTGATTATTCCTTGGGAGACTTCCAGGAAATAACAAGGTACAATAAGATACAGGTTGAATCTCCCTTATCTGCACTTAAGGAATCCAAAATACTCCAATACAAAATTTTCCCTATTGGTGGCTGAGATAGTGACACCTTTGCTTTCTGCAACCATTCCATGCACAAAATTATTTTTAAATTGTGTATAAAATTATCTTCTGCCTGTCTATAAGGTGTATGTGAAAACATACCTTAATTTCATGTTTAGACTTGGGTTCCATTTCTCAGGTATCTCTATATTCCAAAATCTGAAAAACTCCTAATTCCAAAACACTTCTGATCTCAAGTATTTTGGCTAAGGGTGACTCAACCTGTATATTCAAAGGAAGGTAATTGCAAATCATCTCTGAATATTTCCTGCCTAAAAAACCCCTATGAAACTTAACGGCAGCGCCTGAAGTCCATAGGCTACTATGAAGGCACCACTGCTCCCCAAGTATTAAAAGCATGGGATTCCTGTCCCTTTTTCAAAAGGTCACCCCAGAATCATCCAAGCCATTGTATTCACCATCAATGTATGGATGGTGGAAAATCATCCCTATGGCAGAAAGGAGGAAAATCAACATATTTGAGAAGTGGTGCTGGAAAACATACTGTGGGTAGCCAAAAAGACAAACAAATGGGTCTTTGAAAAGATAAGGCCAGAAATATCCCTGGAAGCCAAAGTGATCAATGTGAGGCTATTATACTTTGGCCTCATCATGAGAAGACAAGACTCATTAGAAAAGATGATGCTGGGAATGGCAGAGAGCAAAGGAAGACCACATGCCAGACGCAAAGACTCAGTCAGGGGAATCATGGGCATGAAATTACAGGACCTGAGCAGAGTAGTGGAGGACAGGAGGTCTTGGAGATGCCTCATCCACAGGGTCGCAATAACCAGAGGGCAGTTAACAACAACACCTTGGGCCTAGATGCTAGTTGCAATGCAATACCACGAGGGTCATGATTCTCCTCAACCATGTTGTTGTTGTGAACTGCCTTCCAGTGGACCCATGGTAACTTTAAGAATGAGACCTCCAAGTCACCCTATCCTCAATCCCCCTGCTCAGCTCCTGCAGATTCATGTGGCAACTCTGATTAAGTGTATCCATCTTGAATGTTGTCTTCCTCTTTCCTTATTGCCCTTCACCTTACCAAGCATTGTTGTTGATTGTTGTTAACTGCCCGTGAGTTGATTGCAACCCATGGCAACCCTGTGGATAAGAAATCTCCAAGACTCCCTGTCCTCCGCTGCTCTGTTTAGTTCCTATAAACTCATACCCGTGATCTCCTTAATAGAGTCCATTCATCTGACATGCAGTCTTCCTCTTTTTACTTCTCTCTACCTTTCCTAGAATTATTTTTTCCAGTGACTAGTGCATTCTCGTGATGTGTCCGAAGCACAACAACCTCAGCTTTGTTGTTTTGGCTTCCAGGGAGGTTTCTGGCTTGATCTGCTCTAAGACCCACTTGTTTGTCCTATCCATGGGATGATGATGATGATTTATATAGTGCTGTAAATTTACACAGTGCTGTACACACAATCTTATATTTAGACAGTTCCCTGCCCTCAGGCTTACAGTCTAAAAGAGACAACACAAAAGGGGAAGGGAAGGTCGTGTGAAATGGGATGAGGTCCAGTGGTTCTTCTCTCCTTCTGGGGCCTGGACCAAGGCAGATGGACTGGAGGGAGGGATTTGCTTCTTAATACATAGTTAGCACTCTTCTCAGCACTCCTCTCCAGCACCACATCTTGAATGAATTGATTTCTTTCCTATATTCTTTTTTTACAGGCCAGTTGTTTAGCTCTCACATCCATACACTAGGTATACAATATCTTGTATGATTACAACTTTTGTGCTTAGTTGTGTATCTTTGTATTTTAGGATCTTTTCTAGTTCATATCCATTTTCTCCATTCTTAATCTTCTTCTGATTTCTTGGCTGCAGTCCTCATTCCTATCACTGTTTAATCTCAGGTATGAGAACTGTTCTATTATTTCTATTTCTTCATTGTCTAGGTTGACTTTGGGGCTATTCGACTACCATATAAACCGGTTTGTAACCTGGATTAAAATCGGGAAGTTCATACTGGCGCCGTTTTTTTCACTAGGGAATCTGGATCTTGCACACCCGATGCAGCGCAAATCCTCCTAAACCCGGGTTTTCCGAAAGTGGGGCATTTATCATTTCTTTTTGGAAAAACCGGTTCAATCGAATGTGAACTTGGCTCCGATCATGATCGGGTCAAATTCAGGGGAGGGGTAAAGGCCAGGGGGCAGAACATGCCTCCTCTCCCTGCAACCACTGGCTTTAATCCGGTGCTGTCTAATAGTTTTTTCATCGGGCAGTTCTAATTTTTTAAAAATTACTTTTACAATTTGACAGCTTATGCACACTCTACATGGAGCTCTTTAAATGGGAGGGGGAACCCCCAATCCATATATGGATAGTTGGCTTCTATATATGGATTGGGGTTCCCTCTCCTTTCGTTTAAAGAGCCCCATTCATATTGAGCATTTAAACGAAGGGAGAAAGTACCCCAATCATATATGGAAGCTAACTATCCATATACGGATGGGGGTTCCCCCTCCCGTTTAAAGAGCCCCATGTAGAATGCACATAAGCTGTCAAATTGAAAAAAAAAAATCAGAAGTGCCCGATGAAGCACTCCTGGTGCTGAGAAAAAATGGAGGAGGAGGAGGAAGAGGGGTAAGGATCCCCACAATCTGCACCACTCCCAGCCCTATGCTCCATGCGTATAATCTGTCAAATGTAAAAAAGTATTTAAAAAAAAACCAAAGCGCCAGATGGAGCACTCACGCAGCCAATGGCTGCATCA
This sequence comes from Urosaurus nigricauda, assembly GCA_034509955.1. Classification (NCBI taxonomy): domain Eukaryota; kingdom Metazoa; phylum Chordata; class Lepidosauria; order Squamata; family Phrynosomatidae; genus Urosaurus; species Urosaurus nigricauda. The sequence goes on along the minus strand of JAOEGL010000001.1, from coordinate 168,059,875 downwards.
GACATCATTTGATTGACAACTAGGAGGCTCCATCTTGAATAGTTACTTTTGCATGTATGAACTTCAGTGGGGTAAAATACACCAGGAAGCACTGATTGGGGCAAAGGATAGTATGAACTTCTTTCCGGAGAGATTCAGTAATGGCATGCACGATCTGATCTGGATCTAACCAGGGCAAATGGGCTAGCATGAATGGGGCCTTTGTGTAAATTCTCCATGGTCATTATTTTTTTCTTCAGCAGTAAGCTTGCCTTTGCACTTTCTTCCTTGATCTTTCTTAGTAGTCGTTACAGGTCTTTCAGATTTTCTGCTGGTATTATGGTGTCATCTGCGTATCTTAGCTCATTGATATTCCTTCCTTCCTTCCTTTTACTCCTTCCTCTTGTGTCCAAGCCTGCTTTTCTTTTCGTAAGCATCCCGTCTTCTTTCCTGGCAAACAAGTGTGCCCAAGACTACACCTCTGACCTTCTGGACCAGACCATCTCTTGTGAGTGGTAACAAATTCTCTTCAACTGACCAAGAGAGGCTGGCCCTGAAATGTGCCTATCAAGGTGGGTGAAAAAGGCACCTGGTGCAGGGTGACCAGACGTCCTCTTTTTCCTGGATACGGGATTCCAAAATGTCCTCCATTTTGAGTGTGACTAAGAAGCATGAATCTAAATTAGCATTTCGAGCTATTATTGGGTAATGTCCTATATTTTTCTTCAGTATCCTCCATTTTGCAGTGCCTTGTCCTCCTTTGTAGTCATGACATCTGGTCACCTGACCCGGTGTGTAAAATGTGAGGCAGAGAAGTGAAATGTGTGGCAACTAGGGAGGAGGTCTGTGTCCAAGGTGGTGTACTCCTTTGCCAGGACAATCCTACATTACAACCTTCTGTCCAGGAAGAATTCCAAAAAAATGTCCTCTATTTTGAGCATAGCTAAGCAGCATTAATTTACACTTTATATGAGTGTTTTGAGCTTTTATTTGGTCATGTCTTCCATCTTCCTTGAATGTCCTCCTCCATTTTATGGTGGCTTGTCCTCCTTTGGGGTTAGGACATCCGGTCACCCTGAGCCAGTGTGTGTGTTTATGTGTAAAATGTGAGGATGAGAAGCCAAGCGTGTGGCAACTATAAAGGAGAGTTTGTGCGCAGGGTAACCAGATGTCCTCTTTTTCTAGAACATGGCCTACATTTCAAACTTCTATCCAGGAGAAATTAAAAAAAAATGTCCTCCATTCTGAGCATAGCTAAGAAGCATGAATTTATATTTCTAAGACTGTTTGTAGCTTTTATTTTGTCATGGCCTCCCTTTTTTAAATGTCCTGCTTTGTAGTTAGAACACCTGGCCACCCTGACCCAGTGTGTATGTGTAAAATGTGAGGCGGAGAAGTGAAAAGTGTGGAGAGCAGGATGGAGGGCTATGTCCTGTGTGTGTAAAATGTGAGGCAGAAAAGCGAAGTGTGGCAAACAGGGAAGAGGGCTGTGTATGTGTGGTGTGTGTGTAAAATGTGAAATAAAGACACAAAGTGTGGCTACTAGGGAGGAGAGCCATGTCTGGTGTATGTATGTGTGGTGTGCATGTAAAATGTGAAGTGAAAAGTGTGAGTACTAGGGAAGAGGGCTGTGTCCAGTGTGTGTGTGTGTAAAATGTGAAGTGAAGAAGCAAAAAGTGTGGTAACCAGGGAAGGCTGTGTCTGGTGTATGTGTGGTGTGTATGTGTGTAAAATGTGAAATGATGAAGTGTGGCAATCAGGGAGGGGGCTGTGTCTGGTGTTTCTATATGTGATGCATGTGTGAAAATGTGAAATAAAGATGCAAAAAGTGTGGCTACCAGGGAGGGGGGCTGTGTCCGGTATGTTTACATGTCATGTATGTGTAGTATGGTGTGTGTAAAATGTGTAATGAATAAGCGAAAAGTGTGGGTACCAGGGAGGAGGGCTGTGTCTGGTGTGTCTATATGTGGTATATATGTGTAAAATGTGATATGTGAAATAAAAAAGATGAAAAAAGTGTGGCTACAAGGAGAGGGCTGAGTCTGGTATGTTTATATGTGGTGTATGTGTGGTATGGTGTGTGTAAAATGTGTAATGAATAAGTGAAAAGTATGGCTACAAGGAAAGAGGGCTGTGTCTGGTATGTTTATATGTGGTGTATGTGCAGTATGGTGTGTGTAAAATGTGTAATGAATAAGTGAAAAGTGTGGTTACCAGGGAGGGGGGCTGTATCTGGCGTGTCTATATGTGGTGTTATGTGTGTAAAATGTGAAATAAAGACGCGAAAAGTGTGGCTACAAGGGAAGAGGGCTGTGTCTGGTGTGTCTATATGTGGTGTATGTGTGTAAAATTTAAAATAAATACGCAAAAAGTGTGGCTACAAGGGAAGAGGGCTGTGTCTGGTGTGTTTATATGTGGTATATATGTCTGGTATGGTGTGTGTTAAATGAAGAAGTGAAAAGTGTGGCTACCAGGGAAGAGAACTGTGTGTGGTATGTCTGTGTGTGGTGTGTGTAAAATGTGAAAAAGTGAAAAGTGTGGCTAGTGGCTACCAGGGAAGAGGACTGTGTGTGGTGTGTGTAAAATGTGAAGAACTGAAAAGTGTGGCTACTGGGGAAGAGGACTATGTGTGGCGTGTGTAAAATGTGAAGAAGTGAAAAGTATGGCTGCCCTGCCAGGGAAGAGGACTGTGTGTGGTGGTGGTGGTGGTGGTGTGTCTGTGTGTATAAAGTGAGAAAAGAAGTGTGAGGAGGTGACTGTGGAGGAGGAGGAAGGCCTTGCTGTGGTGGTGGTGGTGGAGCCTGTGAATGCTATGAGAGAGTCACAGAAGAAGAGGCCAAAAGGGGGCCTTAATCTGGTGGTGGGCCTGTTCCAGAGAGGCCTACTCGCCCTGTGTGGGAGTGAGTGAGGCGGGAAGAAGAAAAAGAGTATACTAGAGTAGTAGTTTGAGGAGGAGGAGGAGGAGGAGGAGGAGGAGGAGCAGGTGCCCATGATGCCGGCTCCCTCTCTGTCTCCTCCTCCTCCTCTGAGGAGTACTGAGGAGGGGAGGCCCATCATCAGCCAGCCAGCCAGCCCCACCACAGACAGAAATGCGTCGTGGTGATGGTGGTGGTGGAGTCTGCGGCCTAGTCGCCTCCTCTGCTGCGCATTACCCCTCAGAGCAGCCGGGGAGGAGAAGGTTAGGCTGCTGCTGCTGCTGCTGCTAAGGCAAAGGAGGAGGAGGAGGAGGAAGAGGGGAGGCTTCATCGACGACGCAGTGCGGAGGAGGAGGAGGAGGGAGGGCACATAATAATAATAATAATAATATAGGAGGAGGAGGAGGGACCCACATCATAGTCTCCCTCCTCCTCCTCTTTCCTCTGCCCCAACCCCAAGAGCCCCTCCACGGCGGCGATGACCGTGGAGGCAGCAGCACTGCAAGGCGTCCCCTCTCTCCTCCTCTTGTTACTCTTCTTCTTCTTCTTTTTCCTCCCTCCTCCCTTCCTTTGCTCTTTCTGTTCCTCCTCCTCCTCTTCCTCCTCCTCCTCCTTCTTCTGCTGCTGCCCCCGGCGGCGGGGCTCCAGGAAAGTAGCTTGATGAGTGTCCAAAGTAGAAGTTTGGAAGAAGAAGAGGAAGAGGAGGAGGAGGAAGAGGAGGAAGAAGAAGAGGAGGAGGAGGAGGAGGGGCCGCCATCTTGGTCCTCCACCACCAGGATCCCCAGCAGCAGCAGCAGCAGTAAGGAGAGGAGCCTACTATTACTACTACTACTCCACTTCTTCCTGCAAGGCTCAGCTGCAACAGCAGTAGCAGCAGCAGCCTCCCTGCTCCATAAGCACAAGGAAGGTAAATAATATACTAGCCAAGGATTGAGGAGGGAATAATGGCCGGCTGGGGTGTGTGTGTGAATGTGTGAATGTGGTTGTTGTTGGTGTGTGTAGGATAAAATGGCCCCCCTGGGAAGGAAAAGGAAAGGACTGGAGGAAGATGGAAGGAAGGAAGGAAGGAGTAGGAGGGGCATGGCTGGGTCATCATTGGCCCCCTGTCTGGCTGCCTGAGTGCCACACACACACTGCCACCACCGCCTTAGGCTTCTTCTTCTTCTTCTTTTTGGCAGACATGTCTTCCTCTTCTTCTTCTTCCAATCCTCCTTCCCTCCCTCCTTCTGCATCTCTCCTCGTCTAGACGCCCCCCTGATCCACTCCCCCAATCGCTCAACTCCACTTTATTACAGCCGGCCCAGCCCTGATCTAGACATTTGTTCCAGGGGTTTTGCTCTCCCAACCCTCCAAATATATATATATATATATATATATATACACACACACACCATCTCTCTCTTCCCCCTCCAAGTGTCTGTATATATAAACCATCTCTATCTCTCTCTCCCTTCCAAATATATATATCTTTCTCCCCCTCCAAGTATATATAGAATGTTAGAATATTTATTATTATGGCACTTGGCCAGCACAAAAATAAATATCAAGTATACATATATATAAATATATACACCATCTCTATCTCCCTCCCCCCTTCAAATATATATATATTAAACACACACACCATCTCTATCTCTTTCCCCCCTCCACACTTAGAAATATACTTACTTTCTTCATTCATTCTACCACCCTCTCCAAAAATGTCTCTTTTTAATTCCTTCCTCACTTTCAGGAATGTGGGTTGGATTTAATGGCCCCTTGACAAAAATAAATAAATTAAAAAAAAAAAACACCAAACAACCCTGGTGTAAAAGGTTAAACCCGAGGTCTTTCTGCCCTTTGTTTTTTAAATGGTTTTCTTTCTTTCTTTTTTCAAAGGTGTTTTTTTAAAAATATATAGTCCCCCCCCCCTAAATTTCTTATTCTTTCCTTCATGTTGTAAAGTGTGTGTGTGGGGGTTTCTTTTTAATGCAAAGGGGTTTTTTTTAAAAGATAGTTTTCTTTCCTCACATTGCTTAATCTTTTCTTAATATTGTAAAGTGTGTGTGAGTTTTCTTTCTTATTTTATTAATGCAAAGGTGTATATGTATGTGTGTGTGTGTGTATATATATATATATATATAGAGTTTCCCCCCTTATTGCTTATTCTTTTTTTTTCATATTGTAAAGTGTGTGTGGGTTCTCTGTATTTCATTAATGCAAAGGTATATATATATGTATATATGTGTGTGTATATATAGCCCCCCCTTATTGCTTATTCTTTCCTTCGTATTATAAAGTGTGTGGGGGTCTTCTTTCTTATATTATTAATTCAAAGGTGTGTGTGTGTGTATATATATATATATATATATTTCCCCCTTTATTGGTTATTCTTTCCTTCATGTTACAAAGTGTGTATGGGTTTTCTTTCTTTCTTATTTTACTGATGCAAAGATAGATAGTTTTCTTTACCCCCTTATTTCTTATTCTTTCCTTCATATTTTAAAGTGTATGGGTTTTTGGGGGGGGAGAGCGGGGAAAAAGTGGGTCTTTTTTCATGCCTTGAGCCTTTTCCATGGCTGCTGGTGATGATGATGAACGTGGCTGTTGCTTAAATAGGAAGAAAAAGAAAAGAGAAAAGGGTCTAGTCGTTTTTGGCATCATGGAGGTGAGGAATGGTGGAGAAGAGACAAAGATCATCGAGGCACTTTATTGATAGAGAGGGGAAGGCACTTTCTTCAGCCATTGGTTTCCGACAAAAGTGACGAAGAGACATTAAAAAGCCAAGGCAGAATGACTGCAACTTTCTCCTTTCCCTCCTCCATCATCACATCTTGGATGATTCCTCCCCACCACCACCACCACCATCACCTCTTCCCTCCCCTTTCTCCTTCCTCCACCCCTCGACAGTGAGAGAGCAGGGTGTTGTGGGTGTTTGCAGTGAATATCTGTGTGAAGGTTATGTGCAAACAAGTCTTTTTTATTGTTTGCCCATTCCAACCTCTCCCCCCCCTTCCTTGCATTAAACTGTATTGCCACAAGATGTAGCAATTATACTGCTTATGAAATGATTAACGCTTCTTTATTTTTTATTCAAAATGATGTTTAGAAGGGAACTTTCATACAATAACCTATGGTATTCTGGAGGAATGAATATTGCATATTCACTATTTTTGGAATGTGGACGCTCCCGATTGTACTATGGTATATTCCCTGGTTCTCGCCTTTTGTTTGCCTTTGCTATCTGCAAGTATGCGGTTCCTAAGAACTAAAACTTTCAATCTTATGAATGCTACAGTTTTCTTGAAATTGGATGTTTAAATTTAATAGGCTTTTGGAATGTTACGAAGCAAACCTTTTTTGGGTTTTAACAATGAAGGCCATCAAGAGTTGATTAGAAGTGTTTGGAGTCCTGGAAATTTACAATGGCACAGTGTGTCCTCTTTTCTCCATTCCAGTAGTCAGACTTGCATCACTCCTTGTCACTTTTGCACACGTTCCTAGATAGGAAGCTGACAATAGCAAGCTCAGATTGGCTTGAAAGCGCTCTAGAAAATACCTGAAATGGTTGGATTTATGGCATATGTTTAAAATGTGGCAGGCATTTTGTTCTTGGCTGTTTCTTTGGGAGAACTGAGCTGTGAAGTGAAAACAGGGTTGCATATATTAGTTTGAACTAAGTTCATTGAGCTTCTTCTTTGTCAGCTAGATAATTAATATCAGTGTGTATGATATCCATGACCTTTAATGTGCTAGTCTTTATTTTTAGACAACAGTATAAAAATGTACTTTTTGGGTAATATTGTTTAAAATTTATAAATAGAAAAAACTATTTTTCTATGACATTTTCTCTTGGTAGTATAGAAGTTACATATACTCTTAAACAATGATCTGTTCTACTTGATAATTATCTACTATGCTGAGGTGTCAAGTCTTTAATTTTGTTAATTCATCGTGCAAGGCCATAGTGTAATGCAAATTACTTTAGTACTTTTGTAGAAAACAATATTAAATCTCAGTATTTTCTGGCCATGAAGCTAGAAGTACTACTTTAATAATATGAAGAGAACATGAATGTCACATGAAAAGTTAAATACAAGCCCTCTCAACTCATTATAAAATTGTTTGCATTGATGATCATATTTAAATTGTAAACTCTGAGAAGAGAGAATGTATCACTGTGCAGCTTTTAGAGCACAAAGTACAACTGTAAGTCAGTATAGTTCTTTTTAAAGGTAAACTGAGCATGGGCAATGAGCCTCCCCAACTTTGTTTTCACTTTTAGGAAAGCTGGAAAAATACAGTTATGGTAGCAGATGTGACGTATTGTCAGAGAGTGGAGTAAAGCTCAGCATTATAATAGCTGTGTACAGACTGTTGTTTTCTAAGCAAAAGTTGTCATTTTACAAGATGTTTTGAATCTAGAGCATTTTCATTTCTTTGAGTGTACTTATCAGTCTAATAGATTTTCCCTATAAGGATCTTGATGTATTTCACATCAGAATAACTTGTAAAGTTAAAGACTTGTAGTTGAAATTGAAGCCTTCACATTTTCATAATAGCCTGTCTGTGAATGATGTGACTATTGCTGAGTATAAGAAAATGTAGACCCACAAGATGGAGTTAATTATTGTGTAATCACAAGGAAGGCAGAACAACAAAGTGCAGTCGCTAGCAGCTACTGTTTGGTTTGACTAAACTTCAAAGTCCATTTGGTCTACTGTAATGTGCTCTACATGGGGCTGTCCAAAAATTATTTGGAAACTTTAGCTGGTCCAGAACCAAGGCCAGTCTGTGAATCACTTGTTGTGAACAGCTTAACTGACTGTTTTCTGGGCATAATTCAGAATTCTGGCTATGGCTAATATAGTCTGATACATCTTGGGACCAGTCTATTTGAAAAGCTGTATGTTCTCTTATGTCCTGGATCATAAGAGCTTTGGGTGAATCTCTTCTCTTTTTCTTAAAGAAACCTTTTGTAAGAGCATGAGATGGCTTTCTTGCAAAGGGAGGCACTGGGCTGTTTTCCTGTTAACCTTGTTGCTGAGGAGGGCTTTCATTGTGTGGTGGTTTCCCTCTTTAGATTCTTTTTAACTGTGTTTTTCATTTGTTTTAAACTTAACATTTGTTTCTATTTGATTTTTCTGTTGCCATCTACTTTGACTTGCCATTTTCAGCAAAAAGGTGGAGTGTGAATTTAAATAAATAAAATAAACTGTGTGCATTTTGTTTAACAGACACTTTATAAGAGTGAAATCATTTTGTACCTCCAAGTTATTTTTGACTTATGGTGACCCTAAGCCTTAGGGCCTAAGGTGAACCTATCATAGGGTTTTCTCGACATGTTCTTCAGAGAGGGCTTGCTATTGCCATCCTCTGAAGTTGAGAGAGTGTGACTTACCCAAGGTCATCCATTTATGCCCAAACGGGGAATTGAACCCCGATCTCCAGAGTCATAGTCCAACAGTCAAATCACTACACCATGTTGGCTCATCTTACATAACAATCCTACCAATACTTGCTTCAAATTAATTCTTATTACTTTCAGTACTGTTGTTTAATCTCACTCAGTCAAGGCTGAAATTTAATGAGCCTTTACCTGAGAGTATCAGCAGGTATCCTATTTGCAAAATGGTGTCAACACCTTCCTCTTTGCTGTCACTTACAGTGATATCATAGTATACTCATCTCTCCACATTTGCGGCTTTGACTTTTGTGGATTTGATTATTCATAGATTTTATTAATATGTTCTCTCTAGGAATAGCGGGGGCCTCCATGGTCAACTTTAACCAAAAGTTGCACTGAAGGACTTTAGAGACTCCTAAAGAGAACACTCTACTAGGCGTTTGTAGCTCCAACACAAATCTAATGGTAAACGTCTGGCTGATCTTGACCATGGAATTGTCCTGGAGGACCTAGTGATTCCTAGAGAGATGGTCTCTCAAGTAAAAACAGTGTTTTTATTTTTGTGGTTTTCCCACATTCACGGGGGTCCTGTGCCCCTAACCCCAGCGAGAGATGAGTGTACATCATTTATCAAGTGAAAGCATTCCTTGTTTGTCATAATTTACTTTTTTATGGAAACAGATCTGCAAACTAACTCTTGCTTGCTAGAAATGTGTTTTATAGTGGTGCATTATTTTAGTATGGATCAGGCTTATTATAATCTGGTAATTTGTGATGAAATGTGACTGAGAATTTCGACACTATATGGGAAAGATTATTTTATAATGTTGTACCAAATACTGTACTGTATCACTGTTTTCCTGAATACCTATACCAGTTTTCTGAATCCTTGCAAGAAAGTCATTAGTCCATAGGCAACTGATGGCCTTCAGAAATAGAGTGCACCACCCATCAGCCCTAGCCAGCATAGTTAATGATGAGGGATGATTGGACTTGCAGTGCAGTAACTACTGGGAGGCAAGAAATTACTCAGTCTGGCTCTAGCACCATTTGTCCTCTGTCCTTCTGTCTGCCAATTGTCAACTCCTGGCCCTCTTAGAATTCAATTTTGTTTCATGTTGAGATGAGGATAAAAGTATTTGTAAGTACAGCAACTTAATTTATTGCAGAGCTGCTGTTGAAGGGCATGCTTTATGCAACAATATGGAAGACTTTTTAATTGATAGAGATTCTTGGTTCTTCAACATGAGCGAAATATAAATATAGGATAACTAGTTCAGGATCTTCTTGCATAGCTATTTCAAATTACTTCATTACATCAGTGAGTGACGTTAAATGAATTTTATAGTATGTGGATGCAAATGGATAATTAAAAACACAGGGATTAATTTATCGATTGTGATACCTTTAGACTAAAGAAATAATTTAAGTTATGGAAAAGTATTTTTAGATGTTCACTAGGTGCTTTATTGTTCATTAAATGTCTCCAAAATGTAACCCCACATCATACTTTTTTTTATTAAAAAAAAGGTAAAATGAGGTGAAATTTACCTCTGACAATGGTGCTTGAGTTCACAGAGGAAGGCTAAACAATTTAATTCACATTAGATTGAAAGTATCTGCTTTCTGCATGTATGGTGCTTGAGAGAGTGTGGGTTTTCCATTTTAATTGAAGATTCAAGGAACTATCTGATTGATACAAATGCAATTGGTCTCCTGCACAAGTAACTTCTCTGTATCTTTGTGTTGCAAACTTCTGTCTAAACTATTCATGAGAACAATTGATAAACTTGAGAGGCAATATTATTGTTGCTTTACTGATGACGTACATATTTTCCAATTTTCTGTATGTTTACCAAGGAGTGTGACATTTCCAGTTCCCCAAATCAAGACTTCATAGCTGCTCCTACACATCTGCACTTAATGAGTACTATGTACTTTTCACTAAGTTATATGTGATAACCTCCCTAAGTTTCATTAGTGCTAGTATGGCCTGAGAACTGTGTGCATGTGTTGTGTGCCTTCCAGTCATTTCTGATCTGTGGCAACTCTGGCATGGTGTGTTCTTGGCAAGATCTGTTCCCCTGAGGCTGAGAGCATGTGACTTGTCCAAGGTCGCCCAGGTTTCACGACTGAGCTGGGAATTGAACCCTGGTCTCCAGATTCGTAGTCCAACACTCCTACCACTATGTCACTCTGGCTCTACCAGCCTGTGAACTGTATTTTTGAAAAAGAGGTATTCACTCTCTGCACTACTTATCAGTTCCATTTCAGGTTAAGAAAACAACTTACAGAATAACCTAAAGAAGTTCATATCCTATATTTAACTCCCCTCATTCTGAGTGATGGATCTGCATGTAGTTCTTGTGGGATGAATTTCTGTGAACATGGAGCAACCACTAAAGATTCTCTGTCTCTAGCACCTATTAATCTCATGTTTTTAATGAGACATAACAGGGCCCAAGAGGTTGATAGGCAAGCCAATGCAAGTCCATATGAGTGTGGGCAGTCTTTTGGATAGCATAGTCTCAGACCTTTTAATGCTTTAAAACAGTGGCTTTCAAACTTCTTCTTCTTCTTCTTCTTTTTCTTCTTCTTCGGCTTTATTTATATAGTGCTGTAAATTTACATAGCACTGTACATACAGTCAATTGAAATAGATGGTTCCCTGCCCTCAGGCTTAAAATTTAAAAAGACAAGAGACAGAAGGAGAAGGGAAAGATGGTGGGGAAAGGGACCAAGTCCAGTGGATCTTCTCTCCCTGTGAGGCCTGGACAATTTCAGATGGACTGAAGGGAAGACCCTGCTGCTTACACTGGCTAGGCCTGATGGTGCTGGGCCTGCCTTTACACTTCCTCCGAGGCCAGACAATGGCAGATGGCATTGGGGGGGGGGTCTTCCAGACTTTGGTCTTCTAGGTGTTTTGGACCTCATCTCCCAGAACTCCTGACTTTTGGCCAAGCTGATGGGCTTCTGGGGGTTGAAGTCAAAATACTTGGAGGACCTAAGTTTGGGAACCACTGCTTTAAAAAGTCATAACCAGCAATTTAAATTGGATCCAGAGCAGATAAGGATGTGGTGTTAGGTGTTCCCAATGCTAGAAGAATTCTTCCTGTTGCCTTCTGTACTCATTCAGATTTCCAGATGTTTGTTAATAGCAGCTCCATGTAGAACAAGTAACCCAACCTATATTTAACCAGACCATGCATCCCAAGGCATGGTCCTCTTTCTTTAGATAGGGCCACAGTTGGCAAACACAAAACTAGTTTTTAAAAAAACTCACAACTACAGGCATCAGCATCATGTGTGCCTCCAGGGAAAATTTCACTCTCAGAAGTATCCCAGACTTCATATTCAACTCCTCAAGGGGAGTCCAATCCCATCCAAGAACCCTATCACCACCCCTCCTTCCAGATGAATAGATTTCACAGTCTACATGGCTTCCAGCCCTGGTGGCGCAGTGGTTAAATGCCTGTACTGCAGCCACTCACTCACTCAAAACCATAAGGTGGCGAGTTCAAGACCAGCAAAGGGCTGAAGCTCGACTCAGGCTTGCATCCTTCCGAGGTCGCTAAAATGAGTACCCAGATTGTTGGGGGGCAAATAGCTTACAGTTGTAAACCGCTTAGACACTCCTTAAGGGTATGAAGCGGTATATAAATGAAGCTGTTTTGTTTGTTTGTTTTCCATATTGTCAGGATGGAACTATCGCAAGGTCTGTAATTCAGATTTTCCACTGCATCTCTTGTGATTAGATCATTGAAGAGAGAGGTAGAGTTGTATGTCACCTGCATGCTTAGGGCATTGCATCCTACAGTTTAATATGGCTTTAAATGGAAAGGCATGGATCTCAAGATAGAATCGCATAAGATCCCAAAGAATCACATATTGACTCCAGGAGGGAGAATAGAAATCCCTTAGCATCACTTTCTATTCTCCCAGAAAGGACTGGAATCACTGTAACATTGTGTCTGAAAGCTCTGTCTCAAAGCAGCTATTTAGAAGGGATACCATTGTCAGTGGTGTTGTTGAAAGCTACTTAGAAGTCCAGTAGAAACAATAGCATTGTACTGTCCTGAGATGAAACTTCCACCACGGTTGTGTCATCAAATACAAACCAAAAGTCATATAATCGGTGTCCTCTTAGATGATCTGTAGCTGACATGATATACCCCCTTGCTCTACAAGCTTGCTTAAGAATGGTGAATTACACCTTGGTAATAATTTTCCAAAGCCAAAGGTCTAAACAAGGCTTAAACAGTTTTCACTACTACTTATTTTAAAGTGGCAGACCTATACCATTTCTTACAATCTCTGAGATCAATGTAACAAGCCTGGGCTTGATAACTTTCACTAGCAAGGAAACACAAATGTACACTATAGTTTGTGGGTTATCATAACTTGTCACTGTAAGTAAAATAGGAAGCCACTTTTTTGAGTAGGTCACCAGTAATGTGTTAGACAAACTATAGGATTATCTAATTTAGATAGCCACTATAAAACTGGTGTTTCTGTGACACAGGAGGTCTAGGAAGAGAGTGGAGTTCCAGGAACCCAAAGCTTGTGCCCTTTTGCTAAATAGTGGCTCAGTCTGAATTGAACCAGACATATGGTAGTGTTTCAGAAGTTTCTTAGATGGAATTCCTATTTTTTTCATGTTATATTCAGACTTTTGGTTGTTCTACTTTCTCACTATATACCATTTCTTAGCATTAACCATAGCTTTTATAACAGTCCATGTTAGCTTGCTTTCTGTCTGTTGATATATGCTTCAACATTTCTGTAACAATGGTATAGAATCCCAGATTATTTGATTAACCTGCTTGGAACTAAAGAGCTGAGGGGGGTTGCTTTGAATGAGGGGTAGGAAAAGTGCAGGCTGCAGACTGCATGCAGCCCTTGCTCCCCCCCTCCCCCAAAGACTTCTGCAGCCCCACCATTTTTGTAATGGTAATTTTCATTCATTTTGTTGTACAGTATCCAAATGGGCCAAGACTGCCTAAAAATTCAATCTTTTTCTTCCCCTAACCCTGCAAAGCCCCCCAAACCTCCCCAAATTGCCCCAGAAGGAGAATTTTTTTTTTTAGCGAAAATGGTGACTGGAAGTGACGTCATGTCACTTTGGCCATGCTGAAGCGGTTGCAGCCCACCAGACAGGCTCTGGGAGGTAAAATGGGGCCTATCAGATGCATTTTTAGATGAACTTCTACATGAATTTTTCAAATTACAGGCCATTGTTTTTTCACACTCAGGGCCTGTACAGACTGGCCTGAAAAGCTGGTCTGGGGACGGAGTTGGAGTGTCATGTCCAGATGACACACACCCTGACTCTGCTCCACAGGGCGCATGGCATCATAATGCTCCACCAGTGCTGCATCCATACGACACAGCGCCAAAGGCACACCATATAGCCATACCACTGTGGCTATGGCACCTTTTTGAGGGTGCAAAATGGAGCTGCTTTTTGTGGCTCCTTTTTGCGCCCTTGAAAAGCTGGATTAGGTCCGCAGCATGATGTTGCCATGGCCCCGATCCAGTTAGGAAAGGGATGACCTGTTGAGCCCCTCAATCTGTCTCTCCAAATAATGAGTAACCTGATGTTTCTGACCACTCTTAACAAGTAACAACAATATTTTAACACTGTAATGAATAATGGGGGAAATTTCAAAAAGCAACTTTCCAAGTTCTACATGTTACAGTGTGTGATTCTGTGCACGCAAGACATGCTGACTTTTAAGGGGGGGGGGAACCTTTGAGAGATAGTTTAAGAATATTGAACTACACTGTATTTAAAAAAAATATAGTTTTCCTAAGCCATGCCTATTATTTTGTTCTAAAGTTCTAGGAACCTGTCTACACTAAGGATATACAATGGCCTCTCCCTGGTCCTGGTGTGATCTGTCCAAACAACGTATGGCTACATCAGTATGGCTGTTTTAAGCTATTAATCCAATTTAGGAGAAGCTGCAGTTTACTCTGTTCCAGTTGTCCAGACACAGGCACAGCACTGTCTCCTTTACTGTGTGCAGGGAAGGGGATGGATCCTCTTTGGAGCTGCCACCACTTCACCAGCTAAGCAGCTCCCTGTGAGAGCCTGGCCATTGCCGATGCATCTGCTGAGGTCAGAACATGGTGCCTGGACAATCAATGAAGAGGGGTAGAGAGACCTCCTCCTTTTTGATCACATGGCAGTGCACCCCATTTTGACCCTAGTAGAAGCAACAGTGACGGCCAGGCTCTAACACAGAGCTGCTTTGCTGGCAAGGTGGTGGTGATAGTGGCACCAAATGGGATGAGCTATGTGCACAACAACACAGCACTGTACTGATTTGGCCCAGTGCATATGGTTGCCATTGTGGCCATTCTGGGAAATAATGCTCCAGACTGGCACTGGATTAAGTGGCCGGTGTAAATGCACCCAAGGTCTCTATTTCAAAGAGATAGTAGAGGGAGCAACATGACAGGATTCAGTTGCGAGTATTGAGTCAGCATTGTTTTTACTCCATTTAATGATGTAGAGTGCTAAAGTAGGCTGTGAACAGTGAAGTGGTCTGTGTTCAAATTATTAATGGGCTTTACATTGTGTTCAGGACCTATTCACTACCCTTCAGTCTTATCTTCCTCATTATGGTAAAATAGGACCAAATACCCATCTATGCTGCTTTGAGAGTCTTTGAGGAAAGAGTATAATTAAAAAACAGCGTTGTAGCTGTTTTTTCCTAGCTAAACTTACTAATATTGCTTGATTGATCTATAGACTGGTGTTTACCATTGTAAACTGAACTTTGTGATCTTGGATGACAAGTCATTTCTTCCTTGGTTTCCATTTCCCCTTATTGGTGAGACAGGAAAAAGTTTTTCAAATTCATGTGCTTGTCTTTTTAATTATTCTATAGTGGGCTGATACAGGCTGATAAAGGATTCTTTATGAAAAATAAATATCATTGTATAGTTATTTCTAAGGGTGCATGAAATAAACCTGAACTACCTCAGCATAAACTAAACTTTTGTTGATAGAATAAGCTCATAATCCTTGATTACAGAATCTGAGAGGTAGGTTGCTTATGGTTTAAGAATAAAACCTTTAAAGCTGACTTATTTTAGCACAAACTTTTGTGGATTATAATTTACTTCCTCAAATATAATCAAAGAAAGTTCATGTTAAATAGGTTACTTTTCAAGGTTCCACAAGACTCCTTGTCCTCATTTCCTACCCCCCCCCCCCCCCCCAATTATAGTGAAACAAACTACAGTGTCTTTCACTTCAAATATGGGTTAAGAAGACTGAAGCCTTCTAAGTGTTGCTGTTTTTATAGTTAGTAAATTGGAGTGACTGGAGAACAAACCACAAGTAATTCTTTGTATGGACTGAATTCCACATGCAAGAGTGCTTGAACAATTTTTCCAGTATATATTGTTCCATTGTTGTTATTTTTAGATTGTCATTGATGTGACATTAATAATTTGAAATATAAAGAAATTATACAAATAATTTCAAGTATAAACAAATGAGAACTAATGAGAAAACAATTTAGGATAGCTTCTATTTATATTGTTATCTTACCCCACCTTAGTCCCTTAATATTACTAAGATACATACTTCCTATTGTTGAAAAATAATGACATGACCATGCACATGTAAATTGCTCACTTGCTATGATACCCTTTAATAGAAATGTCATGGTGCATTTACAGTCTCTCTACTGGCTGCCATTCCAGTCCGCAATTCAAAGGCCTACAAAGCCTTCAGCAGCTTGGCTATTTCAGACCACATGTACTCCTATGAGCCCGTCTGGGCTTTGAGATCTGCAGGAAAGAGAGGCTCATCTTTTGGTCCCATCACCTTCAGAGGTGATTTTGGTGAGAAGGTCAAAGAGAGCCTTCTTGTTGGTTGCTCTCAGATTGTTGATTTCTTTTTAAAGGCTCCTCCCTGTTGTACTTCTGCTGTTAGGCAAAGGCTTTCTGATCACACAGGTTTTCAGCAACTGACTACCAGCTGTAGTGAGAGATGTTGAATGGATGTGAGGGGCTTATTAATATTTTTCCTTTGCAGGTAGGCATCAGCTTCCACAGTTTTTACCAAAGTGGTATTTCCAGTTATAGCCCACTTGAGAAAGCAAAGGATTTACTTGTATCTATATTTGGACAACATTTTGGTAAAGAGAGGGAGGTGCTTGAAGGCACAATTGGATTTGAGGAGGACACCGTAATGTCTGGAGCGCCATGGGTTCATGGTGAATTACTAGAAGAGATCTTGAGAAGCCCATGAATCCTAATCATTTGGGAACTTAGGTGGATTCAGTGAAGGGCTGTGTGTTCCTAATAGTGAAAAAAAGGAAGCAGATTTGATGTTTCTAGCAAGAGTATTGGGAATTCTGACATTGACAGTGCAAATAGTACCATGCAAATAGTACCATGGAACAGGTTTCAGGCAACATCCCTTCAGCTATTCCTGAGATTGCATCAAGTCACAGAAATAAGAACAGTCATTTCAATCTTGTTTTGCCTCATCAAGTGTTGTCAGGTTTGAGGTGGTGGATAAGAGAGAAATCATTGGCAAACAGCAGTTCCTTCGTAACATTTGAGAAAATAAAGTTGACAACAGACACATGTGTTTATGGGTGGGGGCCCTGTTGCAAGGGTCAGTGGTCAGAGATGGAGAAGATTCTTATGCATCAGTCTGTTGGTGATGAGGGCAGTCAGACTGGCATTGCTACACTTTGCACTGATAATTTACAAGCAAAATGTTCTGATATGTACAGAAAATGTAACAGGGATGCCCTACTTGATGAACCAAGAAGGTTCTTGATCACAGCAGCTAATAAAACAAGATTTTGGCATGGTTCCAAGGTATCTAAAATCCTTGACAGTGTTTTATTAAGAGGGAACATTGAACCTGACCACAGCTTATGTCAGCAGCCACAAAATATTGTTAGATGAATGGAGTTTGAATGAGCAGATACTTCCGGACTTCCAGGCAAGGTTTGGATATTTGTGACAGACTTGCTTGCCTCTGGCAAGAATTCAAAACTAAAAAGATTCCCCCCGCCCCTCCGATAGATGGAAGTTTATGTATTAAAAGTCACCATGTCTTATCACCATGTTCTATGGCTGATAGGTCTTCTGTTTTCATTTCCACCATTAAAGGGGTTATAGCCAAGATAAAGTTGGAGAAAGCTCAAGAGGTTTTAGTAGTTGCTTATTGGCTTTGCAGAACATGTTTTCCAGTCCTGTCAGAGGAGAAACGGAGCAATTTGCTAGACAAGATTATTCTGATGCAGTGACAAGTACTATTTTGGCATCTAAGGACAAGTCCACTCAGCGTTTTCAAGAAGTGATGTATGGACAATTCAGTGTTGTGTGAATTAGCAATGGTCAGGGATGTTTTAGCTTTTTTTACAATTAGGTCTGGTTAAAGGTTTGAGACATAAACCATTAAAATGGCAATTGTCAGCATTAGTAACAGTTCCAAGCAGAAAAGGGTAAATGTCTCACCCTCATGTGAAAAGATTTCTTCGAGGGGCAACTTTGCTATGCACCAATGGTGCATAGATTCCCTTCCTGGGATGGTATTAAATATACTCACTAAGCCTCCATTTGAGCTGCTAAAGGAGGCATCACTGTGTTTTGTGTCTTTCAAACTAATGTTATTAACAGCAGTTACATCAGCTAGAAGGATCTCTGAGCTAGATTTATTGTCTGTCAATCCAAATTTCTGCAAGTCTGAAAAACTATTGCTGATCCATCATTTGTGCCAAAGTTGTTATGGTTGAGAGCTGGGTCTCAATCTCTAGAGTTGTCAACATTTATCCTGAATCTGGTACACTTGCTAGAGAAAAAATGGCATTCATTGGATGTTAGAAGGGCAGTAAAATGTACATTCAGAGGACAAAAAGGTTTACAAGATTGGAAGCCTTATTTGTCACTTTTCATCCAAGAACCGTGGGCTGTAAAGCATCTAAACAAATGCTTTCTCACTGGATGAAAAATTGTATTCATGTTTGCTATGACTATGCAAAGATTTAAACACTGCAACATATCTGGGAACGCTTAACACCTTCAACAGTGAGTACTGCAGCTTATAGGGTGGCAGCTTTATTAGAAGATGTCTGCAGAGTGGCAGGATGGAAGAAACCATCCATGTTTGTCCATCATAAAATTAACAAATACACATTTAAAAGAATAGTCCAAACAGTTTTGAAACAAGATAACATTAGCCCACCCAAGTGGTGGAAGCTTAGGTATTTCCCACGGGTAGTAGATTGCTACTTCAGCCTACTTGTGAATGAGAGGTTGGTACCTCCTGTGAATAGTAATTCTTGGTAGTATGAAGGAGGAAACTACTTCCATCCACAGTATGTACAGTATATGTCTCCCTCCCTCTTTCTATTCTGCATTCTGTCTATTATTCTCTGTTTTCTCTTTGGCTATGAAATCAAACTAATGGAGGAGAGGGGAGTCACCTTGTATTCCAATGTTTGAAGCAAGATGGGGTGGAAATTAAATGAGAAAAATAGTACTCTTTAGGTAGTATTGATAATATATTCCTGTACTGGCAACATTCTAGAATTGAAGACTCCACCTGATAGTTACACTATTGCAGCTTAGTGTCTATGAACAAATGGTAAATACCTGTTACCATGTATGGATGAGAGAGCTGGGCAGTGAAAAAGGCAGATGAGAAAAATCAACGCATTTGAGATGTGGTGCTGGAGAAGATTGTTGAGTATACCAAGAGGACAAAGAAATGAGTCCTTGAGCAGACAAAGCCAGAAACAACCCTGGAAGAAAATCAAATTGAGGCTGACATACTTTAGCCACTTCATGAGAAAGCATGATTCATTGGAAAAGAGAAAAATGCTAGGAAAGGTAGAAGGCAGTAGAAAGAGAGGAAAACCATAAGCCAGATGAACAGACTCAATCAGAGAGGTCACTGGAATGAAATTACAGGAACGGAGTAGAGCAGTGGAGGACAGGAGATTTTGGAGATGTCTCATCACTGTAGGTTGGGGACAACTTGAGGGCAATTAATAACAGCAACAATGAGCGGTTCAAGAGATTTTTTATCATTTCTTGGTCCTGCCTCATTCACTGAATTTTGTGGGAGCTTTACATTACATTACCCTCTATCCAGAACCCTTTGCTAGTGCCTTTTCTGTCTTTTTTCTTACAATTGAAAATCCATTCAGGGGGAGAAAATGGAATAACTACACACTACCTTTAAGTTGCTAATTCTAGGAAACTTGCACGTAGATATGCCTTGTGTACACTTTAAATTATTGATGTTCGACCTCTAAAACCTGTTCCCAGGTAGATCTTTGTAAGCTAGCTGGTCATGCTTTGCTATTATTTAATACAGAGTGTTCAGGGGAAGCTAGGCAGTGCAAAATAAGGAATGGAACATATAAACATTAAAATACTTGTGGCAAATGAGCTGAAGTGGACAGGAATGGGATATGAGCTGACTCTACTCGAGTTCTAATTAAAATCTGCCAAAACATATGGAAAACAACACTGTGGCCCACAGATGGGAAATGCTCATTACATGCTAACCACAAGAAAGGGGACACCAACCAGGAGGGAGGAGGGAGGGAGCAAGCTTGTTTTCTGCTGCTCCAGAGACTAGGACGTGGAACAAATGGATGCAAACTGCAGGAAAAGAGATTCCACCTCAACATTAGGAGGAACTTCCTGACAGTAAGGGCTGTTTGACAGTGAAACACACTCCCTCGGAGTGTAGTGGAATCTCCCTCCTTGGAGGTCTTTAAGTAGAGGCTGGATGGCCATCTGTCGAGGATGCTTTGATTTGGAGTTCCTGCATGGCAGGGGGTTGGACTGGATGGCCCTTGTGGTCTCTTCCAACTCTATGATTCTATGATTCTAACCAGGGATTGCAGGAATCACAGGCTATTGCATTAATTTCCCATGCAAGTGAAGTTATGCTCAAAATTCTACAACAAAGATTTTTAGCATATACAGAATGAGAAACTCCAGATGTCCAATCTGAGTTCAGGAAAGGAAGAAGCACTAGGGATCCTATTGCAAAGTTATGTCAGATCATGGTACTGATAGATTAGATAGCTAGCTAGATGCCTTTGATTGTAGATCATGAAAAACTCTGGATCTCTCAAAGAAATGGTTGTGCTTCAGCATTTGATTGTCCTGGTGCATAAACTTTACTCAGGGTAGGAGGCTACAGTCAGGACAGAATATGCAGAAATGGAATGGTTTCAGTTGACAAGTGGGTCTGGCAGGACTGCATTTTATCTGTTTAATTTGTATGCTGAACATATACATAAAGTAGGATTAGACTCAGAGGAAGGAAGTGTGAAAACTGGAGGAAGGAATAGCCACAATTTGAGATATTCAAATGACACCATTTTTCTTAAAAAAAAAAAAAAAAAAAAGGAAAGACTTTGAACAATTACTGAAGAAAATCAAGGAAGAAATGCAAAGGCAAGTTTACAGTAGAATTTTAAGAAAAATAAAATATTGACCACAGGTAATTTACACAACTTTAAAGTAGATGATAAAACTTTGAAATAGTTCAAGATTTTCCATAGCTTGGCTTATTCATTAATCAGAATGGAGACTGCAGTGAAGAAATCAGAAGAAGACTAGGACTTACTTGGACAACTATGAAGGAACTAGACAAAATCCTGAAGTGTAAAGATATAATTGAATATAAACATTAGGATTGCCCCTGCCACCATATTTCCCATTTCTTTGTATGGTTGTGAAAGCTGGACAGTGAAGAAAGCTGATAGGAAGAAAATCAACTCATTTGAAATGTGGTACTGGAGAAGAGTTCTACAGATACCATGGAATGGAAGAAGACAAATCAATGGGTCCTAGAGAAATGAAACTTGGACTCCCCCTAAAAGCTAAGACGAATAAACTGAGACTCTTGCACTTCGTCCATATCATGAGCACACCTTGCTCATTAGAAAATACAATAATGTTTGGTAAGGCAGAAGGCAAGAGGGAAAAGGGAAAACCACATTCCATAGCAAGTCATTGAGCCAGCAAGTCTTGAGTAAGGCTGTTGATGATAAGGTGACTTGGAGGTCTCTCATTCATGGGGTCACCAAGTTGATGTGGACTTGAGGGCAACTAACAACTGTATATGTTTAAAATGTTCCCTCAGTTCAATAGATGAAGGGACAAGATGGGAAGAATATGAGGTAGGATTACTTTCCTTGCCTTTAGTAAATAGATATATTTATATTGGAGGAACCAGAATTTTCTTCTTTGAAATGAGCAGCCACTGGTCTGCCCATAGCCAATCTTGATTTAAAAAAAAATTAAAATGTGTACGCACACACACCTACATGCACCCCCTCACCCCTCTCCAATGCCTGCCCTGTATGACAAATCTTTAGAAAGAGCAGTAGCAAGAAGTGCCTCTAGTAGATTAAGAGTGAGTCAGAAAAATGGAGTAGAAACTGAAATAGTTTGAGTAAGTTTACTTGTGTTTTCTGGGACGCAGTTGATGATTTTTGTGTGTTCTGTGTGTATTCTTGGAGAGCAAACTTTTGTGTGTGTGTCTGCGACTGCAGCAACTTTGTGTGTATTAGAGAGAGAGAGAAAGACAGAGAGTTGTGTAATGTTGGTGAAAACAGAAAAAAAAGTGGCCTCAGAGGTGTGCGCGTGTGTTCCTTTGTGCCTTATTATTATTGAATGCATTATCAGCGCTTTCAGAACATGTTGTGCTGCCCATATTTTCTTCAGAGTAATCCAATTGTTATTTCTGTGTAGATAGGCATGTATGTGCATAGTTTGTATACTTCTTTTCACTTTTATTTTGGGCAGACATTTAAGTGGTGATTTGAGGACCTACATAGTGTAGTGGTTGGAGTGTTGGACTATGACTCTGGAAATCAGAGTTTGATTCCCCACTCAAGCATAAAAACCAACTGGGTGATCTTGGGCAAGAGACACTCTCTCAGCCTCAGAGGCTGCAATGGCAAACATCATCTGAAGAAGCATGCCAAGAAAGCCTGATAATTGGTTTACCCTAAGGTTGCCATAAGATAAAAGACTTGGAGACACACAACAAAAACGAACATTGTGGTTTCCATGCAAAAAAAATTGGATTTTAAATTCTTCTAAAACTTTTATGTGCGACAACGACAACATTGTCTTCATTGTCTTCAGTATATTCCTCTCCCACACATTCAGCTATACAAGTGTGTTGTTTCCCTTTTTGCAGTGGGTTATTGTTTATGGTTATCATGGACATTTTATGTGTTGTATGTGTAGCTGATTAAAATCTATTAGACTGGGCTGTTGGTATCAATGATGTTACTGGGCTGAAAACGGATTCAAATGTGAGTGGTTTTGTGCTGCTATCTATTTTTACTTTGTGTTTACTATTATTATTTTAATTCCATTGTGTCCATTTCATGATAGCTAACACATGTACACAAAGAGGACACTGTTTTTGGAACTGCTTCAGAGTCCCAGCCACCTTAATCCAGTCCTGCCTCTCACATTCTTCGCCCTTGCCTTGTAACATTTATGTTCCTAAGTGGTATAAAGACGGCTGTTAGATTGAAACAGTAAAAGAACCAGTTCATTCTCACATTTTAACATTTTAACCAAATAATTCTCACATTAACATTTGCAGTACAATAGTGCTGAACTGTTGAATTCTATAGAGGTAGTGTGTATCACTAATCATTTGGAATAGTGTACCTCAGAGATGGAGAAAGTGTCACATGTGAGGATCTAAGGCTGTTTCTTTTTTCAGCCTTACAATCTGAACCCTATCAGATTTTAGGGAGTGACAAAGCGTTTTAGTCCAAAGTGACTGATGATGCATTTTAGGTACTTGGGTAATGCTCTTGGTAATTTTACCATGTTGGGCATTTTTTCTTCCCTTATATTTTCTTCCCTTACCTTAGAAAGGCCTGTAAGAGGACTTTTGTCAAAGTTTGTAAGCTCTTTTCCTGTTTTGTACAGAAAGTGGTGCTGGGTGCCTCAAAACAAATGTAAAAAATAGTGAGAAGCATTCCCCAGAGATATGGGAAAACCATTTTTTTCTGTACTACCCAAAATTTGCAGTGTGGAGGAAGCAAAGGATACAGCCCTCCAGGGGTGCATTGGGGGAACAATATGGACATAAATCCTTAGCAGTTAACAGTAACATGTTACTCGCTATATTAAACTACTTTTAGTATGAGAATTTAAAGTTTTGGTTTGAGCCGCCATTATGTTTGCTTATGTTTGTGCTTTCTAGTCCAAAAATATATTTTCCCTTTATGCAGAAATGAGTGTAAGACTGTCTAGAATTTGTTGAAGGTGCTTCACATCAGTTTTGGGCATTGTTTGTGTGTGTGAGTGTGTATACACACCCACCCATATATATATGGTTTTGTATGGTTAGATTATTTTTATAGTTCATGTTTATCCATGGATTCAACCATCCACTGCTTTAAAATATTCAAAACATATTTTAAAGCCATGGATGGTTGAATCAGTGGAAATATAAAATATAAATTCCAAATAGCAAACCTTGATTTTGATATTTTATATAAGGAGCACCATTTTGCTATCCTATCATATTTATTGGAACTGGAACATCCACAGATATTGTTATTCACACATGGGATGTGTGTGTCCTGGAACCAAATCCCAGTGGATACCAAGAGCCCACTCTGTTTACCACTGCAATGGTTTACATTTTATATTTTTCAGATTTGTTAACAACTAGCCAGTTCTCAATTTCAGTACATAAAAAGGATGCTCACTAATGATACTTTTGTGATATTGATTAACATTGGGAGAAGAGGTTGCTGTGTGTAGTAAATTAACCTTAATATGACTGCTTCCATTTTGACCTTGCCTGCCTAGGAGATTTAATTCTTAATTAGCTCTTTTAAAATGTTGGGTATGTAATTCTATCAGTTTGAGGAATCTAGGAGAAATCATTGCAATAGAAAAACATAAATAGACTGGTAAATGGTTGGATTGAACTTAATAGTGTCTACTATTATGAAGGTCTTAAACATGGATGTGATTATTCAAAGCATAAAAGGATTTTAACGCTGTGCCGCTTTTTTTTATGATTCAAATGTGCCTGTTGTTAGAATTTGGATAAAGGCTTTTAGTTGCATGTGCTGCTAGACTGTTTGAAATAACTTGTGTACTGGTTGTTGGGAAGCATAATGATGGTCAGAAGCAGAAGAAAAAGTTTTGTAGAGAAGAAATTTGTACCTGAAACTACTTTTGGTTTTTGATTAAGTTATAATTAGTTACTTTTCATCTTTTGACAAATGGATTCTGCTTAACTCAAAGCCTATACAACAGTAGCAACATAAGATTTCAAATTTAAAAAGAATACGTGGAACAAACATGGCAAAAAGTGTTCATGTGGTCCTGTATAAAAACGGCTGAATTGGAATGCATTATTAGGATGTCTTTGTGAAATTCTGTCCACAAATCCTAGGAATTTGTGGACCTCTTTGCAGAAAGTAGTGGTCTTTATGGGTTGTGCTACTGAATGATACAGTAGTAGTAGTAAAATTTTATTCGGTCATTGACCAATAGTCACGAAATTATAACAAGAATGATACAGTTGTCCATCACCATTGGCTCATAGATGGCAGTGGCTCATATCTGTACAACATGCTCCTGCATTTGATCTGTTTTTCACTTGTGTTCTGCCTAGTACTGTAACTGACCTACTGCTGTGCTGCCTCCTGTAACATATTGCCAGGTTTTGTTTGTTTTGGCTGCATTTTTGGCATAAACCCCTTTCCTCTGCACACTATGTGTGTGTATGTGTACACATATATACACACAAATGCAGGTATTTCATTCCCTTGAAGTATGCTTCATCAATTTATGCCACAATAGATTTGTTAATCTTCAAAGCCATTATTCTTGTTAGCTAATTCATTAACAGTTCAGTTATTTATGTAGGTGCCCTAGATTGTTTAGTAGACTTAATTCCAGCTATTGCAAATATTTGGTGTGTCCTGAAAGAATAAAAGGCTATCAATGTCATAAAAGAGCATTGTGATGTCAGCACATTAAACTCTATTGCTCAATGTAAATTTCAGTGAAGGGAATTTTATCATCTTTGTGATAGTTGGCTACAAGCATACTATTTTATTACATGATACTAAGTTTACTTCACTTTTCTAAAATGCAGATTATTTAGGATGATATACATGCTGAATGCCATCAAACAGTGAGGTTAGTATACAGCATTTCTAAAGGTTTAGATTCCACTTTCATAAGCTCCATGAAGTCCAGCTGTATTGTGTATTCTGAAGCTGTATGAAGTTATGCCATCACAAGTTGACTGGTATTTTAAATACTGTGATAGGACCAACAGAATACATGCTTAGAGAATAACTAATCAAAAGGAAGTCTCTTGTCCCAAGGAACTGAAAATTTATCTTTCAACATATAGAAAGCAATTGGTGGAAGGGAAACAATGGTTACAGGATAAAACTTGTGTAAGAATTTAAATTAAATTCTACATGAAGGAATAACACACAGTTGCTCAGTTCATACCGGTATATAATGTGGAATTATGGTTTGTTAACATCCAGTCAGAGCTTTCTCCCTCCTTAACTGCATATGGTCTCCACACTTCCTTGCATACACACACACACACACACACCTCACAAATTTGCAGTTGTGGTTTGGAGGTGAGTGGAAGCAATAGTTTCTCAGTTTGGTTATCTTGGCAAACTGTGGTTAAACCAAAAGCACAGTTATGAAAGACATTTCTCAGCACTAATCCATCGTTATGTATTTCGTCTCAATCTAACCAGTGTAGCTGACATAGGCTGTATACACACTAAAGAAATAGTCCAGTTTGACACTGCTTTGACTGCCATGGCTCAATGCTTTGGAATTCTGAGAGTTGTAATTTTGTGAAACATTTAGCTTTTTCTGTCAGAGAGTTCTGGTGCCAGAACAAACTACAGTTCCCAGAATTCAGTAGCACTAACCAAGGCAGTTAAGTGGTGTCACACCTGATTATTTCTGTAGTGTGGGTGCAGCCATATGCAAGGTACCATTATGAGTATGTTGACTGATTTGCCTTTTCTTCAGTAATATTTGTTGCATGTGCCAGTTTGAGCAATCAGCTTCTGTTATACTGTGTTGAAGGCATGCATGTAGTTCACATAAACTGTATTGATGACATGAAAATAGGTATAATTTTCTGTTTTTAACTGTTCCTGAAACCATTATGGTTGGCTAACTCTCTGACAAGAAACTGAAAAATTAAAACAACAACAACAACAACGCTAGTGTAATTCTTGTTGATTTAAATTAAGCACTGAGAATATTTGGGATAGGATGGGGCCATCACTGGGGTAGTATGAAAACCTCAGCCAGTGATATACGTTGCACATGAAATGTACGTTCCTGCAAGATTTTCCAAATAGGGGATATGTTGGTGTCATCTGCCAGTTGGTCCCCACTTGGGAAGGGTAATTCTGTCTTATTGCTGCATCAGATATGGTTGGATAATACAGTCATTCCTGATAGAGACATAGCAGAATAATCCATCCTCTAAGTAACCTATCACAGTGGTTTGAGTGTTAGACTACAAATCTGAAGACCAGAATTTGATTCCTGCTTGGCCATAAAACCAACAAGGTGACCTTGAGCAAGTCACACTCTCTCAGCCCCAGGGGAAGGCAATAGTAAACCTCCTCTGGACAAAATCTTGCCAAGAAAACCCCATGAAAGCGTTACGATATCTTCTTCATAAGTCAGAAATAACATGAAGGCACACAACAACAACAACAACAACAACAAGTAACCTATCAGTAGAATCTGTGCATGAGACACAGCTTTGGGCTTATTGCCCAATCAAGAGGTGAGCCTATACCAGCAATTTTTTTTCTTAAACATAGGGCAGGTAATACTAATTCAATATAACTCATAAAAGTAATTATTCTTAACTGACAATGCAATGTGCTTTCAGTTTAAATAAAAGTAAATGTTATCTTGATAACCAGAAATTTTGAAGAAACTAAGGGAATTTGGCTTCAGAGAAGGAATATATGATACCTACTTTGTAGAGAACTAAAATCATGGATTAAAAATAGATTCTTTTTCGTTAGTATTATATAATTTTTGTTGTTGATTATGTTAGCTGCCTGGAAATTTTTATATAAGTTGAGGTTTTCTAAAAAATATAATTGGTGGCATTTAGTAAACATTCAGGTAAAGGGAAATTTGCATTAAAGAGAGAGAGAGTGGAATGGTATAGAAAACAAGAGCAAATATGTCATAGAGAATTGGCACTGTGTAAAGTAGCTGTATAGTCATTTGAGTTATATCCCATTTTTACACTATTAGCAGATGGAACAACTAGCTCTGATTGGGTTTTGCTGGTGACAAAGCAGGTAGTAATGTCAACACCATTCATTTGTAAATGAGTGTGTAGTTGTGAAGTACTTGAGGCTTGTTCCATGCCTTTCCAGGTGTGTAGGTTACACATTGCAGCACAGAGTAAGTCAGAAAACTTACTTGCATATTACTGCTTGTGTATATATATGGCTTTAAATATTTTCCTTTTAGGGGACAAGCCTTTGAATTGGCTATTTCCTTTGAGTCACAAAGCTATACATGATAGCAATAGTGCCATTCCTTTAAAATAAAACAAAATTGGGTGGCTGTTAGAGGAGAATCAAGTGGCAGAGTGGGAGGAGGCCACATACAAGCAAAGAAGCAGAAAAGGTGTCTTCATC
Organism: Urosaurus nigricauda; assembly: GCA_034509955.1. Classification (NCBI taxonomy): domain Eukaryota; kingdom Metazoa; phylum Chordata; class Lepidosauria; order Squamata; family Phrynosomatidae; genus Urosaurus; species Urosaurus nigricauda. The sequence goes on along the minus strand of JAOEGL010000001.1, from coordinate 168,031,871 downwards.
AAAATATTTTCCTATCTTCTCCATTTCTCTGTGCAGACCTCCCTTAAGCTAGGCTCAGTTCAGTTCTTGGTATTTAGCTCAGACAAAAGTGACACAAGGGATTGTTTGAGGGGAAAGCAGCAGGGAGAGAAAGTCCATAGAATCTCTTTCTCTCCTACTGTTTCTCAGCTGGATGTTGTCATCTCTCACTTCCCTCTCAACCCAAGTTTGGTGGGAACTTACAAGACTCATATCTGATGCCGAATGTGTTAGGTTATTATACTGTCCCCTTTCAGGTAGATAGTGAATAATTTTAAGAGAGAAGTGAATAACATTTTGATAAAACATAACGCGCGCGCGCGCACACACACAGAGTGTTCCAAGAATAACCTCCTTTCCCTATAAAGATGCTGAAAATATTAATTTGTGCAGACTTCTGTGTGTGGTCTTCTTTGAGTATGAAGTAAATCTGAAACTATACAAGGAACATACAGTCAGAACTGTATGAAGTTAGATATGACTTGAAGGTTTTCTGTATGTGAAAGGAATTGGTCTATTTTGACTCATTATTTAATCTTAATCACATTTAATACCACTACTATTAATTTTTTTTAGCAATATACTGAATGGAATCAAACCTATATAAGGTGCTTCTGGTGGCACAGTGGTTAAATGCAACCACTCACTCAAAACCATAAGGTTGTGAGTTCAATACCAGCAAAAGGGCTCAAGCTTGACTCAGGCGTGCATCCTTCCGAGGTTGCTAAAATGAGTACCCAGATTGTTGGAGGCAAGTAGCTTACAGTTGTAAACCGCTTAGACTTGTAAACTGCTTAAACACTGCTTAGGTGGTAGGAAACGATATATAAATGAAGCTGTTTGCAACATATACTGTATGCATATACAGTGGGTCCTTGGTATCTGCTGGAGTTTGATTCTAGGATCCCCTGTGGATGAAAAATCCAAGGCTAGAGAGGGTTGACTATGTACTTCCATGTTCTGTTGAACTAATTGACACCATAAAGTCTCGAGTTTCAGAATAATGTTTTGAATTGGATACTAAAACAACTGAGGAATTGCTGTGTGGTTAAGCTTGTTTCTGGTGCCTTCAGGCTTGTTTTCATGTACCTAGACTTGTGAGAGCCATTTTGAGATTTCAGCTGATGGAGTTTATTTCCCTCATAATAAATAGCATTGCTATGAAATATTCTTAGGAATGCCCAGTTTTCACCCTGTCCCATTACCCCTTTCAATGACCTTTTGCATACTATCTTAAGGACAATAGTACAGTGGGCCCTTGGTATCCACTGGGGTTTGGTTCCAGGACACACTTCCCCCTTTGGATACCAAAATCCGTGGATGCTCAAATCCCATTAAATATCATGGTATAGTACATTTGTGTACCTTATATAAAATAGCAAAATCAAGGTTTGCTTTTTGGAATTTATATTTGTTTAAAATGTTTTCAAGCCATGGCTGGTTGAATCAGTGAATAAAGAATCTCTGGATATGAATTAAGAAAATGAACTTTTTTTTTTGTAAATCTTGCTATGTATAGGCTTCTTGGTATTTTAAACATGGATTTGCAGCACTGCAAAATGAAAATGCAGATCTTCTTCTGAGGCAAGTGGATGTTTTAAAAACATGACAATTTTGCTGAAGGAGAACCTACTGGTACATAGGATTACTTGAAAATGTTTATCTAGTCAGTAGTTTTCCCCTTTGGAAAGCAACATGTGATGGATATTTATATTTGTAGGGAGAGATGTGTCTGATGTTTTGAAGAAAATCCCTAATAAAATTGATTTAATAGCTTTAACAGCTATATAAATGTAATTTTTGGGGCAGTGCTTCCATGCTGATATAGATAAATAAGTAGAATGAAATTAAAATCATGAAAAGAATAAAAATATGGAAATACTGATAGATGAGTAAACTTAGGAAGTGAACCAAATATGTAAAAAAATGATTGTTTGTGTTTTGAGATTTGAAAATAACTGGGAAATAGAAAAGAGATGTTGCTGTGCTGAAGTGGAAAAGGGAGGTATGGGGCTGTTGGTGGAGCTCTCTTCCTCCTCTCTGTCTCCTTTCTCAACAATAGTCCCATACTGTACCTCCCTTTTCCACTTCAGTACAACAAAGCCTGAACTCCAAGGCTGCCTCCACTGGATTTCATACCCTCATCTCTCCTAGAATCCTAGAGTTGGAAGGAGCTGCAAAGCGGGGACACAAGTCCTTTGTGTGAAGTGCTTCATGATTGCTGGTTTTGAGGAGCAGAGTTCAAGCCACTCAAGTCTGAAGAGTGAATTGAACAGCAACATGAAGGCCCAGCCAGCCTCTGCCTTGGTTCTGGTCACTTGGCTGCTCCACTGTCACTCAGATGCTCAGTATGTCTGCTCCCTGGAATGCCGCAGCTGCATGATAGGACTCAAGGCAAAGGTTGGCTGGCTGGGTCTGCACATTGCTGTTCAGCCCACTCCAGCTGCAAACTGGTAGGAAGAAGCAGGAGGAAAGTCATCTCTCTTCCTCCAGTGCCTCTGAGGGAAGGTTTAATGGATGATATAATTGTTAATGGTTCAGTGCCCTGTTGTTGTTGTTGTTGTTGTTGTTGTTGTTGCCCTCCAATAAACCATATTTGCTCAGACCACAAGACAGGGACAGGGACGCCAAACGCATAGAATTACACAAAGCATTCCTTTTCTAACAAGTATTTGAAGAAGGCTCAAGCCTACAAAAGCTCACGCTACCAACTTCTATCAGTTAGTCTCAAAGGTGCTGCAAGATCTCTTTGCATACTGATTTTCAAGATCAACAAGGCTATGTCTTTGAATTCATTCTTTGGATGTAAGTGTGCCTTGGGTATATATTTGGTAGAGCTTGGAGGGAACAACTTAAAGTAACAAATTTACCTGTAACATGTTTTTGTGATAGGAAGGCAATGAGATAGCAGTGATGTCCCCTTTTCAAAATAATGTAATGGTTGGTGATGTTGTTACACACGGTATAATGTGTTAATGTGTTGTTATTCTTTCTTACTTGGTTGAGATTGGAGGGCATTTTGAGGGGATATGTTAAGATTTCATGCCATCTTCATTTAAAATGGTTTTATTTTTAAAGGATCTTAAAAGTAATGGAAAATTATGAGCAATGAAACAATCAATGCAACCAGTTATTATTAAAAATGTACAATGGCAGTGGAGATGCTTGGAATCTAGTTAGTTTGAAAAAGTAACTTTCTTAGCTCATACTACAGCAAGTTCATCCTCCTTCCTACTTTTACCTTGAAGCTATCTGCAGTTAGTAATTTTTAATGCCTAATATAATTGGCGTTGAACTTCAGGTGCTCTAGTGATATTGATACATAGATTGTGCTTTTAGTGCCAAGATGCCAGTGCATACATATCATGAAAATGTGGCCTAATAAACCCGTTATTGTATTTTATCAAATAGATTTATAACCTGTCCTTTAAACACACTATCGGGGTGGATTACAGTGTATTTTTTTAAAAATTAAGATGTTTATAATTTCCTCTTTGGTATTTGGAAGAATCAAGCTTTGCTACACTTAAGTGTAGTCTGGTATTCCATGGGACTGGATATGAAAAAAAAATTGCAAGAGTGATAATGATTAAGAACATGTACCACTATGATTCATTCTTGTGCCTGCTGTCTCCAGCTGTGAAGATCAAGTTCTGCAATGAACGTTGTTTTTGGGCATGATTACATAGAATTTCAAGACTTATGAATGGAACGTCTGCAACTCTGAAATTGTTCTTCCTGATTTGCCCCCTACCACCAATCTCCTGGTACCTTCTACTAATAAACTCTCTGTGTTTCCACCTGTTTCTCTGGATGAACTCTCTACACTGCTAAATTCTTCCAAACCTCCAACTTGTTCTCTGGATCCTGTCCCGTCTCGTCTTCTTTTCTGCCTGCGCTCCTCTAATCTCGCTCTCTCTCTTCAGGCTCCTTCCCTTCGGATTTCAAACATGCTCTCGTTTCCCCAATTCTGAAGAAACACTCTCTCGACCCCTCTTCTCTGTCTAGCTACCATCCGATCTCTTTTCTTTCTTTTCTCTCTAAGGTTCTGGAACGGGTAGTTTATTCTCGAAACCAATTCCATCCTGGACCCATTTCAGTCTGGTTTCCACCCATGGCACTCTACAGAGACGGCCCTCACCAAAATCTCAAATGATCTCTTGCAGGCCAAGGCGAATGGCCTCTACTCTATTCTCATTCTTCTAGATCTGTCTGCGGCCATCAACAACGTGGACCACTGTCTCTTGCTTGACTTACTTTCTGACCTCGGGTTCTCTGACTCAGTTCTCAACTGGTTTAAATCTTACTTGTCAGACCTATCTTTTGACGTGGTCACAGGCGGTCTGACTTCCTCCTCTGCTCCCTTGTCTGTAGGAGTCCCTCAGGGCTCTGTCTTGGGTCCCCTTCTGTTCTCTCTATACACGCTGTCCCTTGGTAAAGTCATCTGTTCTTTTGGTTTCTCCTATCATCTGTATGCCGATGACACTCAACTGTATCTTTCCACCCCCGACCTTTCGCCGGGGCTGCCATCTCTCAGTGGATGCGGCATCAGCGCTTGAAGCTCAACATGTCTAAGGCAGAGCTTCTCGTCTTCTCACCTAAGCCCACCTTTCAATACTCCTTTTCTGTTTCTGTTGACAGCACTTCTATTCAACCGGTTCAGCAAGCCCGCAGTCTTGGTTTCATTTTTTATTCCTGTCATTTACTCCCCAGATTCAGGCCACCGCCAAAGGCAGTAGATTCTCTCTTTACAACATTGCTAAAATCCGTCCTTTCCTCTCAGCTTCCACTGCCAAGACATGCCCTAGATTATTGTAACCTTCTTCTGACAGGGCTTCCTCTCTCTCTCATCTCCATCCTTTAATCTCTGTCCAGAACTCAGCTGCACGTATTATCACATCCATTTGCCACTTTGATCATGTTTCTCCTCTCTTATCCTCCCTTCACTGGCTCCCCTTTCCCTTCCGCAACCAGTACAAGCTTTTGTTGTTGACTTTCAAAGCCCTCCAAGGACTGGCTCCTCCTTTCTTGTCTGAACTTCTTTCTCTTCACACTCCTTCTCGTACCCTCTGCTCTGGTAGTCAAGGTCTCCTGTCCCAGCTGAGGATTTCCACTTCTCTGTCCCGGATTCGTCCCTTCTCACTTTCTGCCCTTCACTCCTGGAACCTTCTTTCCCCACATTTGCGCCTCATCACCTCTCTAACCAGTTTCAAAACTGAGTTAAATACTATATTGTTTAGGAAAGCATTCCCAAAATTGTGCCGTCTGCCCCAGGATGCCTCCTTCTAACTTTGTATTAGAACCCTAGCCCTCCTTGCAGTCATCTGCCTTGGTCCAGGCCCCAGAGGGAGAGAAGAACCACTGGACCTCATCCCCTTCCCACCACCTTTCTTGTTGTCTCTTTAGATTGTAAGCCTGAGGGCAGGGAACCATCTAATTTATTAGATTGTATGTACAGCACTGTGTAAATTTACAGCACTATATATATAAATGTTAATAATAATAATAACTTCTTCAGTTCCTGAAGATCTGTGGGAATTTGGTTGGTTTCGTTTTTACCCAGTCAGATTCCTTTTTCTAAAGCTCATATCAAGTGTTTCTGGGAGTAGGTTGGCTTAGCTGTATTGTGAGGCAGAGTGCCTTAGGGTTTGTACTAGCTCTTCTCCTGAGAGGAAAATAACTTTTAAGGGTAATGAATTGTACATATTGAAACCAACATGAAAGCAAAATCCATTAATTTTCATTCCAGCATCCTCAGGCAATGATGCTCAACCAACCATGGCCAGGAACTATTCCAAAGTAGTCCAGTAAATTTGCAGGATCCCCTTGGGTCAGCAGTTTATTTGCATCAAGGGGTTCAGAAACAGCAAAACAGGTTTGTTAATTATTATTTCTATCTGTATCGAAGGTGGTGCAGAGCAAGTACGTTGTCATTTGTTTGTATGTAAACCTGTTATAATTCCTATTTCCCCAGTACCATTAGATCGAAGTTGTGGCAAAGGTTTAACAAATGATTATATTTGTTGGATCAAATGACTCACTAACACTTATTTATTGATTTTATTCTTGCAAAAATATTGGTGTTCTGTCATGTTTTGCTGCTAGTCTAGGAGCCCAGGAAACCAGGGTTTGAATCAATGCTTAGCCATGGAACCCACTGGCTGACCTTGAGCACTCTCTTAGCCTCAGAGGAAAAGGATAGCAAATATAAATTGGAGAATACTTGAAGGCGCATATTAGCATAAAACAGAACAAAAACATCAGTTCAATTCAAAGAATGTGTTTTAAATAGGACTAATTTTAGTGGTTTGTGTGTTGGACTACACACATGGCTATGAAAACCCACTGAATGACCTAGGGTGAAATACACACTTTCAACCCTAGAAAACCCCATGATTGGTTCCCCTTAGGGTTGCCATAAGTCAGAAATTACTTGAAGATACACAACAGTGTGAGGTTTAGTTCTCTGGACTACCCTTATATGTCAAGAAAATGCAAGGATGTAAAGATTTGGTGGTGACTGCTAATAAAATTTGGTTATTGAGCCAAGCCAGAATTTTGTGGATTTCTGTCTGCTGTGTATTTTGAGGCTAATAAGGAACTCTGAAACTGGCAATCCTGCTTGTTTGAAAACAGTAATATATAGGATTATGTTTCCAGCCTTTGTTGTTAAGTACCTAAAGAGTTTGGAACTTAAGGAAACTGAAAAAAATTCTAGGATTGAAGGTGTGCAGTCAAATAATGGAGCTTCACTTGATCATCACACCAGACCTCTGTCAGACTTCACTATCTCCTCGGAGTGCATCACTTTCTGAATGTGTGGAAACAGTAGGCTAGTAGGATGAGAAGTGTGCTGCAACTGAGGTAAATTATAGAACTAGGACAAATTATGTGGGCAAAAATAATTATCCACATATTGCGGATCACTAGGATTATTTGTTTTTCTTTAAAGTATAGTTAATTCTAGATATACATTATGTTTAGAATTACCATATATACTCGACTATAAGTCGACCTCATGTATAAGTCAAGGGCAGGTTTTGGAGCCAATATTATGGATTTTGATATGATCCGTGCATAAGTCGAGAGTAAAACCTAGGGGTCTGTAACAAAGGATCAAAAGGATGAAATAAAGGAAAACAATGACAAAGGACTTAGAAAATTCTGGCAGGCATAACTGTTTTTGCTCACTCTAAAGGCTGGATGAATGAGAAAGTGGTGCACGGGGGGTGGGTGGGTGGGGTGTCATATTGCATACATCACCAGAGGATGGTTCCTTTTTAAAAAATGAGAGTTAAAGTACTTTCCTTGACATACAGTGGTCCCCCGGTTTACGAATCCCCCGGGGAACGAAATCCCCGGGATCCGAAACCAGCGGGACCGCTAAAATTCCCCTGGGATCCGAAGGATCCCCCGGGATACGGAAAAAAAAACCCCGTGCGGCCCCTTTAAATCGGCCGCGCGGTCCGTTGGAAATAGCGGCCCCCCGGGAAACGAATACTTCCGGGTTACGAAAGGTAATCCGGAACGGATTACCTTTGTAACCCGGGGGACCACTGTATTGATAAGTCAAACTCAATTTTGGAGGGGTCAATTTCTTGACTAAAATTTCTATACTTATACATGAGTATAGTCAGTTCAGTTACACATACACCTAGCAACTATGTTTGAGGCTAAAATTAAAATGTCTGTTCCATCTTTTTAATAAATATTTTTATTCAACATATAACTTTTTATAAATAGAACAACATTTAAAAGACTTGATTTATTAAAGACAATTAAAAAGCACATAAAAAGACAAAAAAAATCATAAAAGGCAAAAGTAGAAACAACCCAAATTTAAACTTTGCTACACTACAACAACTACAGTTGGCCCTCCTTATTCACGGATTCCTTAACTGGCGGTCATAACGCATGATTAATATAATATATTTTCTGGATATAACCTAGTCCAAAGTTACTATAAGCATTTTGCTACTATCTTGTGAAACTTAAAATTGATACAGGTGGCCTGCCCTATACGCTGGCTTCCCATATGTGGACTTGAGGTCATGCGGACAGGAAGCCCTACAGGAGTTCACCTCATTCATCTAAATGGGGCTTGAGCATGTGTGGAATTTGCTTTACATGGAGGGGGCGTCTGGAACAGATCCCCTGTGTAAACCAAGGGTCCACTGTATATTACTCCATAATTGTATTGAAAAAACAATAAACATATACCATAAGGATAATCAAATATTTATCCTTAATTAACATTGTCAGTTTGTCCATTTCTCCAAGTTCATACATCTTCACTAGCCAGTCTTCTTGTGTTGCAATTGCTGCTTCTTTCCATCTTTGAACATACACAAGTCTCACAGCTGTAACCATGTACTGTAGAATTCTTCTGTATTTTCACTCTGTCCCTCCGTTATTTCCAGTAAAGAAAATTTAGTTTTCTCCTGGAATTTTATTTTTAGGGTATTTTCCAGCATCACGTGAGTTTGAATCCAACATTTTTGAGCTTTATCACATAACTGTCACATGTCATAGAACAATCGATCCTCCATATCCACAGATAATTTCTCCTCAGATTCAACCATCCACAGCTTGAAAATATTTTAAAAATATACAAATTCCAAAAAGCCAACCTTAATTTTGCCATTTTATAAAAGGGACACCATTTTACTGTGCTGTTGTATTTAAGGGAACTTCAGCACCCATGGATTTTGGTGTTCACAGGAAATCCTGGAACCAAACCCCAGCGAATACCAAGAGCCCATTGTATGTCCCAACCTTTGGGTCGCATTTCCAAAATTTATTTGTAACATTTTTATACATCTTAGAAAGTCTTTCCATCTATTAATCATTTTGGAAAAAAGTCTTACAAATCATTTATGTAGACCCTCTCCCATTTATCCATACAGTGGTCCCCCAGGTTACGAAGATAATCCGTTCCGGATTACCTTTCGTAACCCGGAAGTATTCGTTTCCTGGGGGACCGCTATTTCCAACGGACTGCGCGGCCGATTTAAAGGGGCCGCGCAGTGTTTTTTTCGGATCCCGGGGGATCCTTCGGATCCCGGGGGAATTTTAGCAGTCCCGCCGGTTTCAAATCCCGGGGATTTCGTTCCCCAGGGGATTCGTAAACTGGGGGACCACTGTATTTAAATTGATACAAGTATTTTATGCCTGTTTATCATACATTCTGTAACTTGTTCAACTTCCATTTCCATTCTTAACAACATTTTATACATCTTTGCAATCAAGTGATCATCTTCTGCACAAAATTGGGTTTCAGATTCTGATTTCATCATTTCAAAGTTCTGAAGTTTCTTATTGATCTTAAATTTATAGGTTTTTTGTGGGTTTTTCGAGCTATGTAGCCATGTTCTAGAAGAGTTTATTCCTGACATTTTGCCAGCATCTGTGGCTGGCATCTGAAGAGAATACTGGCATGGAAGAGAGTGGGGTGTGTATATAGTGTGTAACCCTGGGTAGGGAGGTGTGGTTTCCATGTTAATCTGTGTTGAATGGCAAGGCCTCAGGGTGGGAGTATATGCAAGGATGATTTGTGTCTGTTTAATTAGTGACCATTGTCTGCTGGAAAAACCCTGAACCTGGGAGGTTTTTCATTTGCATTTTGCTGGGTCTTGATTTTAGTGTTTTTCAGGACTGGTAGCCAAACTTTGCTAACTTTAAGGGTTTCTTCTTTCCTGTTGAATTTGTCTTGGTGTTTGTGGATTTCAATGGCTTCCCTGTGCATTCTGACCTGAAAGCTGTAGGCATTGTCCAGAATTTCAGTGTTTTCAAATAGCATTTTATGCCCAGGATGGTTTATAACATGTTCTGCTACTGTTGATTTTTCTAGCTGACCCAGTCTGCAGTGTCTCTCATGTTCCTTGATTTGTGTTTGTACACTGTGTTTGATGGTCTCTATGTAGACTTGTCTGCAGCTGCATGGTATACGGTAAACTCCTGTGGCTGTGAGAGGATGTCTCCTGTCCTTTGCTGAGTGCAGCATTTGCTAGATTTTCTTGGTCGGTTTGTAAACCATTTGGACATTGTGTTTCCTCACTAATTTCCCTATTCTGTCTGTGACTCGTTTGATGTTTGGTAAAAAATACCTTCCCTTTGTGTGGTTGTTTGTCTTCACTCCTCTGGCAGCTCTTCTGATGTCTGAGCTAGAATAACCACTAGCCTGTAGAGCACAGTCTAGATTCTTCAATTCATCTTCCAAGAAGTTGAGTTCACAGATTCTTTTTGCCTGTTCTACCAGTGTTTTTATTGTGCTTCTTTTTTTTGTCCTGGGTGATGGTTGGAGTTCTTGTGCAGGTATATGTCCATGTGTGTAGGTTTTCATTATTAAGTTAAAAAATTGGTCTGTAATTCTTGGTTTCTTTCAGGTCTTGACCTTTAGGAATTAAAATTCTGTTGGCCTCATAAGTCTTGTAGTAAGACATCATCTTCATCTTCTTTATAGACTTTATTGCTTCAGGCATTGCTGTAGGTTCATCCAAGCTTTTTATTTGTCTTCAGTATTTTTTGGCAATATTTTTCTGTTGTCTCCTCTGAAATCCACAATCTGGTTATTTGTTTATGAACTGGCTAGAAAGGATCTTCCAGTTCAAGTTTGTAGCCATTCCACAAGGCTGCTTCATCTGCCTTCCTGAGAGGCATGCCCTTGGAAGATCTCTGCAGGGCTGCTACTTGATCTAAGGCTATGATCTTCATTTCACACAATAAACTAGGTGGCAGGTCTAGGGTTGATGCATCCTTTGGCTGAGCAGAACTGTTTCCCCATCTGTCATAGCATTGGGGAGACTGGTGTTTTTCATCTGTTGCATGACACTCCCACCTACTATGATTAGTAGCTTGCTAATCTTCCATTTGTGTGAGTCACAGAGACCATAAAGAAGTAGGACAGGTTGCATACCTGTAATTGTAGTTCTTCAAGTGGTCATCTGAGCACTCACACATCCCCACCCCTCTTCCCTTTGTCGTGTTCTGACCTTTCTTAACTTCTTGAATTCTCTTGCTATATCCATGGAATTGAGGGTTTAGGCAGGAACTGCACTGTGGTAAGTAGGTGGTCGGAGTTACTGCCTAAAAGCTTATGCAGTAGGTCTAGAAGGTCCAAATGATGCTTTGCACAACAGCAGATGACCCATTTGTGTAAGCTCACAGATGACCACTTGAAGAATTACAGCTATAGGTGTGCAACCTGTTTAGCCCTTTGATACCATTCCAACCATCATGGCTCCATCCTGTGGATACTGGGGTTTGTAATCACTTGGTATTTAAAATTCTCTGCTAGAGAGTTCTAGCGCCTCACCAAAGTTCAAGTCCCAGGAGTGTGTAGGATGCAGCTAAAGGCTGTTTAAAACAGTATCAAAGTACCACAAGTATTTAGTGTGAAAGAGTGTGGATTTGGAGAGTAATTGATAAACTACAGTGCCTTCTGATGGTCTAGGTATAGCTGGTTGAAATGGTTAGTATAGTTTTGGTTGATTTGCATATTAATTTAGAACAATGGCCAGGAACATGTGGCCCATGTGTACAGACAACACCCTTGTCTCCACCAATTCCACTGTTGCCACAATCCTAGCAATTTTCTTGGGAAACAGCATCTGAGGAGCATGTGTTTTGTTTCCCATCAGGGTTGTATTTTCTGTAAGCCCCTAGGAGTGTATTTCTGGTCCCTCTGTGAAATGTTTCCTTAAATTATGAGATTTTTGTGACAGAAGTGGTTGTGTGGTAGAATCAACAACAGCAAATTTGTTATTGATGGATAATTCAGCAACAGACTTGGTTGTGGTGGTGGTAGGGTGCAGGCCCCCATTGTGTTCTGGAGAGGCTGAATGTGCTTCCTCCACCTTTAAATTTATCTGTACACTCCTGATGCATAAATGTCTTAGTCCAGTTGGAAGGACCATTATACAGAAGCATCTTGGGGATCAAAGGTCTTGTAGGAGCAAATGTAGTTACTGTACCTCATTCCTCCACAGTCACTGGGGTTAGGGGCACAGCATAGGACCTTGTGAATGTGGGAAATCCACAAATAACAAAAACACTATGTTTTTACTTGAGAGAACACCTCTCTAGGAGTCTCTAGGTCCTCCAGAGCAACTTTGTGGTAAACATCTGCCGGACATTGACCATAGAATTATGCTGGAGGAGCTACAAATGCCTAGTGGAGTGTTCTCGCTAGGAATCTCTAGTTCCTTCAGTGTGACTTTTGGTTAAAGTTGACCATAGAGTTGCACTGGAGAACCTAGATATTACATAATAATAAAATCCATGAATAATCAAAGCCACAAATGTGGAGGGACGAGTGTAATTTGTTTCCTTTTAATGAAATATGCAAATGAAAAAGCAACATGGAATGAACACTTTCCAAATGTAGAACTTTGATTCACAAGCTTTTAAAATGTTTGAACTGATCTACACATTATGCAGAACAAGATGCTGAGATTCTAAACTATACAACTTCAGATAAGTGTTCACCAGTGTTACAGTCTTGTATTTTGTAAATTAACAGATCTGGAGGACACATGTCTCTATGTGCAGGGAATTTTTGGCGAGAAGACTCCTTAAAAATATTCCTGTTTTGTTAGTCAGTTGCTTTGCTACATTATCTTGTCTAATGATCAGTAGACTCTTAAATTAAAGAATAAGAGATGTCCCACATCAAATGTTCAGCAGTACTGCCATGTGCAATAGGTCAAGTTTCTGGGTGTTGTTCTTAGGATACTGTTGGTGGGATATATAGTAGAACAATACTACAAAAATGTTTCCTTGAGTCAAATGATGAAGTTTATATCACGTCCTGTAAATTAGCAAATGAAAACTGTCTCTGTGTAGGAGTATAGCTAGAGTATATAGGAGTCATTTGCCAACATTTTCTCCTTTTTGAGTTCAGAAAGTATCTTTAAAAATAGGAGTGAAAGAAAAGAGGTGGGCTTCATTCAGCTGCAGTTACATAGCTGAAACAGTTAAAGTACTATTGATCTTTTCATTTGAGTCTTTTGTTTTCACTAGCAATGGGAATAACATTTCCTTGGAAATGATAACCTGCTGACAACTTTATGAACCAGCCTGTCTAATGCCTCTCTTCTGCTTTTCCCTTTTAGCTTGCCATTATTGAACAAATTGAGGAAAATACTTTTTTGTCCACTTTTTATTGCTGTGAGGATGCTTCTTATGTCTGATTTTAATGCAAGGTGAGTTGAAGTTAAGCAAGACACTGAATTGTTGACTTGGACACATTGCTAATTAAACAGTCTTTTACAGCTAACAAGACATTATAGTGGCAAATGAGTGTTAAAACACAGAGGAGGGAGAGAGCTTTCAGTACAGAGGTGGGTGGGTGGGTAGGAAGGGGTACTGAATGCTTGTTCTTGTCAGGGCTTTTCCCATGGCTATGTTCTTTGAGACATATTTCTCTTGGTGCTGCTCTGAGATAAGTGATTCCTATAGGGAAAAAAGCAATTGAGAAGAAGAAGTTTTAGGAGAAGAATCTGGTTACTGTGCTCAATTATGTGTCTTGTCCAACAAGTATCTCTTCTGGGGCTGTAAAACTAGACGAAGGCAGCCCAGTCCCTGGAGTACTGATAGCCTCGGGGGGAAAAAATATCCAGAGGTAAACACCACACATTACCAGAAACTGGGAAGACTGTACAGGAAGCCTTGCTAATTCAACAGGTTAGGGACCAGAGCACTGCCACAAAGTGGAGATTGTCAAAATGCAGAACCATTATGTGCTCTGGTCCCTAACCTGTTGAATAAATGGGGGACACCTATATCTGTTCTGAGGCATGGTGCTATGATATGATTTGTGCTCACCCTAACTATGACTCCTGCTTATGAGGAGTGCCTCCTTCATTATTGGCAGAAAGGGCAGGGAGGCTTGAAGAATTGCTGTGTTGGAGCACTCATGTTTTCCCACTTAACAGAAAACTATCATGGCCAGTTGACAAGTAGTTGGCAACAATAATAACTACAACACCATATTATTTATTTGAATCTGGAGGATGGAAACAGTTCACCTGGGATGCCACTGAGCAACTAGGCTCTTAATTCTTCCTCCTCCCCTCGCTTTACCATGGTGCTGATTGGAACGAAGCCGAGCAGAGAATCAGCTATGGTAAGTAGATTCAGCTAGGCTTCGTTCTGGTCAGTGCCATGACAAAGCAAGGGGAGGAGGAGGAATAACAAGACTAGTTACTCAGTGGTGTATCAGCCGAAAGATCTCCTGCTCTTCAGATTCAAACAAAAAACACACCACAGTGGTTCTTGTTGTCATCAATTCCCTGGCGGGAGACAGAGTGATCCTGCAGTTGGACCAGCCATATTAATTCCCCCTGTTTAATGGGAAGCCACCAGGGCTCCATTATAGCAATTCCTCAAGCCTCCCTCCTGTCTAGAAAGAGTGACATTCTCCACCCTTCCTCAGGAAGGAGAAAGAAGAGAGCAGAAAGGGGCCAGAGCATTCGTCAGCCTGTACTCTTAAGGTTGTTTCCTAGGTGGGGTCTGTGCATGGAAAAGACGGGATCTACGTGGGGGAAACCTCACCTTTGGTCTTTCAACCCTTTTAAATTACAGTGATGTATAAACAGAACCCATTAATTCAATGTGTAGTCAAAAGATTCTGTTGTGGAGTCAAAATTGATACAGATAGTGTTGATCATTTCATACACAAAGCATTATTAGATAGATGTCAGGTGCTGATGTGCATAAAACATATTTCTGTTATATAAAATAAACATGTTTCTAATTCATCCTTGATACCATATAACTGTGACAAGAGAACTGTAAGGATATGAGTAGGAAATATTACTAAAATATATCAGATGTTGGCACAAGTGCAGATCTTAACTTTTTCACATTTTTAGATATGGAAATCACATATAAATTGATTAAATACAGTGGTATGATACAATATAAATTTGATTGTTTTACTTAGACTATTGCAAACTGCATGGAGTTCTGCAAATGTAGGGGAAGGCAGGATGTAAATACTTTAAATATTTCCTTTCTTTGTACAAAATTTGGTAAATTTAAATTAAACTTTGGCCTTTCACAAAGCAAAGATGCTGCTTGGGGTATTTCTCAGATTTTTTTTCTTGTTATGGAGTTAATATTAGTACTAGAGAATTATGTCAACATCCAAATATTTTGGTTGCATCCATTGGAAATTAGCAGGATGCTATGGCTTCCTGCTATTCATATCTGAAATATTTTGAAATTTTTATAACTGCATATTCTGTGTAGAGGTTTTTAAGTTAAATTAAATTACATTTTTTTGAAACTCACTTAAATTAAAAGACATGGACACCTTTCGAGCTAATGGGAATGCAATATTAATCAGGTTGTATTTTGACGTGAGAACATGATGACAGTTGTGACTATTTCAAACTAGTTTTGTTAACCACGACAGGGACTCTCTGATGCTTTTAGGACCAGAGATATTCTTGACCACTTGCTTCCAAGTGTAGATATCCAGAAGCCCCAGCCAGTGGCCAGGATTTGGGGGATCAATTTCATGCTAATCCCAAATAACGTTGATCATTAAAAATTAGTGGTATTTAAGTGTTGATTTGCCAAGTTCACATGGGGGATTCTAGATTGGCAGGAAAGTGTGACACGAAGTTGCCTTTTCCTTAATGCTTAGCAGCTGCACCACAGCCTTTAGATGGAGCTGCGCTGTTCCGCAGTTTTTAAAAAAGAAGCTGGGAAAACCAGCACCTTTTTAAAGGCGCTTCTTCTTCCCTAAAACACACAAAAAAAGCTTTTTCATGGCACACTTTCCCTTTTTCTCATCTAAAGGCTAGAGTTTCATGCAGCCATGAGCACACTTCTTTTTGCCAATCTAGATCAGGCCATTGATTTAGTGAGTTTACCCTATTTGGGAGTAACAGTTGACTAATTCTGGGAGAAAATATTCACATTTACAAAGGAATGTCAGTCAAGAAACAGATTTATAAACTTTTTAAGCCTAAACTTTTTAAGCCTAAATGTTAAGTAAGACTACTCCTGCTCAGTTAAAATCATAGGAGTTGAACTTGGTGACCCAATTTAAATCTTTGTGTCCAAATTTAAAAATGAATACACCTGTTCTTGTGGAGAAATCACTAGCTCTTTAACTGTGAATACAATCCACTGAATTCCAAATCATGCTTTAGCTAAATGATGAACACTCTTCAGTACTGTCTGTATGTGTTAGAAGGCCATTAATACAACTGTGTTACAACTGTTCGAGAGAATTAGTTGAAATTGTCATTATTATCATGTTTCCCTTTATCATTTGATTTCATTCCCCACCCCACCTCATAGTTCTTTTGGATGTCTTGAAGTAGAACAAATGAATTGTGCTGTTTCATTGATTGACACTATGACATGCATAATGCATAATGAGGGTGATGTTTTCAGTGTGTTTTAAGCATGCAAACATAACATCTTTTGAGAAATAAAAGGAACAGCATGAAAGATAAAATGATGGAAATGAATATTTCTGGTGGACAGGATTGCACTAATCCTGTCCAGAAAGGAATGGCAGTCAAGAATCAGATTTATAAACTTTAAGCCTAAATGGCCTTACTAAGTAAGCACTGTTTTGCACTGCAGTGGTTTCTATGCATTGGCGATATGTAGTAGAGGTGGACGTTTCTGTGTACAGTTGCTTATATTTTTTTCATTATTGTTTGTCTCTGAATCATAAATCATTTTCATGTTCTCATAGCAGCAGGCAAGAAAAGTTTGATTTGCAGTAGACCCTTCCCATGCAGAGAAGTTCCATTCTTAGGGGTGAGGATGGGAAAAAACACAGATGGTTGTACCCCATGTTTTTCAGTGGGCAGTGACATGTTCACATCTGCATCAGTACATCCGTGTCCACTCGCCACCATTGAATATTATGGGGTGTAGCAATCTGCAGATGTGATAATGATTTTAATGAACTGAAAGACATTGTGTCCTCTGAAAAGGCGTTGTTGTCCTTTGAAAAGTTGGCCATAAGGTTGCTGTACCCTCTAGAACAGCATGATATGTGATAGGGACTAACATGGAAATTGGAAAGGAATGCTTACACAAATTGCCTCCATTTGATTTCATTCAGTTCATTCATTTCATTCAATCCCCACTACAACCAAACCCCTTTGTCCATCCCATGTTATTCTAAATTCCTCAACCCTAGGGGTGGTTTTCCAGGGGATGCAGGATGCTGTAGTTAAATGGGATAAGGAAATCCACATGTACAAGCATCCTTATGTGTGTCTTCCTCTCTCTTTACCACCCAGTGTTTTTACTATGGGACAATTCAAGCAAATGTTTGGCTTCAAGAAGAGTTCAGTCTTATTTGACTCTTGAGCAATTTATTTGTCTTTTTGGCACTCCATGGTATCCATAAAACCACTTTGCTACTACCTTTCTGTGGTGATGGGATTGCGTGCTTCTACGGGGGAGGGGGACAATGGTGGCAGTAGCATTTAGCACTACACAGAAGAATGCATCAGTAAATCACTAATAAATGCTTTATAACTTGACTAGTTTTTAAACAGAGGCTGGATGGCCATCTGTCAGGGATGCTGTAATTGCGAGTTGTTGCATGGCAGGAGGTTGGACTGGATGGCCCTTAAGGTCTCTTCCAACTCTATGATTCTATGATTTTATGAGGAAGAGAAATACATTGTAATACGCTCCAACTGTAAAAATGTAATACACGTTATCTCTTAACTGACATGCTTGAGACCAGAAGGATTTGGGATTTTTTTATTTATTTAGGAATACACAGGCAGTGCATTATGTACCTGCACTGTATTTATGGGATTGGACAGAGACATGAGGATATGTGAAATGGTGGGTGTGGATTCACACTGAGCGCTGGACTTGGATTCCTGCCATTTCATAGATCCTCAGTCTCTCCCCAGCCTTGCATCATTTTTCTCCCAGCCACCCTTTTCTGCCTTCAAGGAAGCTGCCCAGCCTTGCATTTTGGTTGTTTGCTGCTTTTGATGTGAATGAGATGCAAGGCTGAAAACAGATTAAGGATCTGAGGTGGATCTTGAATGTAGGAATGGGCAGCTAGCAATATTTTTTGTTGTTTTTTAGATTTTTGGATGTTTGGATTGGGAGTGTTCAATCTGTACTTATGTTTTTCAGGAGGATATTTTAAGATACTACTGTTCATGTTGTCAGTAATTTCCAGAAGATAACCATCCTGACAGCTAATAAAGAAGAGCTTCATGTTGATATCACAATCCAAAAACTCTTGTCAGTTCTAGGGTGAGAGGTGGGAGCAAAAAATCCACAGTCTGTTCCATCCTGGACTAGCCTTGGTTTTATGCTGGAATGTTTAGTCTCTTCCTCTGCAGTGATAGGCTTAAGTGCTTGAAGCTTTAGTGAAAGGGTGACATAATAAGTTTGTTTAACAATGTGTTATTCATAAGTCACCATAAGTCGACAGGTGGCTTGAAGGTACATACCTTATGTGGAGAAAGTGGAGTGTCTCATAATACTAGAACTAAATTTCCTGCCAGTCAGTTTCAAACAGTGAAACTTAATGGCAGTAAGCCTAGGGCAGACAAAAGGGAATAATACATGCAGTGCCTGGTTAACTGTAATTCATTGCTACAAGACTGGGTAAATGGGTACTGGTTTTTCATAAATTTGAAATGAGCTTAGATAAATTTGTGGAGCATAAGTTTACCTATCACTAGTGATGATGGTTCTGTGGAGCTGAGTTTCTGGTAGTCTTAACTGCTGGGAAGCAACAACGGGAAATAATAATTGCTTTAATGGAGAGTTGTTTTTTTAAACATTTTAAAAGGAATTTGTTGCACTATAGTTGTTGCACAAAATGACTTCTGAAACTTTTTGCGGGGAGTATGGAAACCCAACATCTTCTGGAAAATATTACTATTTTAAGCAATATAAGCAATTCTTCATACAATGGATAATTTCTTCTAATCTTAAAGGTGGGATGAGATGTGATATTTTGGATTATGCTTTAGTTTGGATAGGGAATCTCTGCAAATTGAAAATTGGTGCTTCACTGCTGGTATAGTGGAAGTATGGTAGAAAATCTAGTGGGATGTAATTAAATTGTAGTGGTATGATACTGTTAGCTGTTACATGTTCTGTATGTAACAAATTATTATTACTACTATTTAGGTGCAATGGATGAGCTTCATAGCCTGGATCCAAGAAGGCAGGAATTGTTAGAAGCTAGATTCACAGGAGTAGTGAGTGGTAGCACTGGGAGTACAGGAAGCTGTAGTGTTGGAGCAAAGGTGAGTAGCCGTATGGACTGTACCACTTCAATGTGTTTGTCTGTTTAAAGAGTGAAAATAATCTTCCCCTAACCTGCACTAAGGAGAATGTTACAAAAAGAGACAAGAGAAAATCCCAATGTAATAAGCACAAAAAGTGCTGTTGGCTGTTGGAAACCGCTGCTTCTGCTTATATAGGCCAGGATCCAGTGAGGATGCATCTGAGCAGGAGTTAACAACCTTCCCTCCCCACATACAACTCCAAAATCTTTTGGAACCCTTAGAGAAGCTAGTCAGCCTATCCAAGGGCGGAAACTGAAAGGGGAAAGGGAAGGAAATATCCATCATATATTGTGACTTTGGATTTGGTGACCTGAGTAGAAATGTAGACTGCTGTTTTTTAAAGCACGAGCTAGTAAAAATCATGCAGAGGAGTCTTGTGGCACCTTTGAGACTAACTGAGAGAAAGAAAGAAATCAGTAGCATAAACTTTTATAGACAAAAGTTATGCTACCAACTCATTCTCTAAGTTGCTACACGTTCTCTTTGTGTACTGATTTAGACTAACCTGTTTTTTGCTAACTTTCTGGCAGGTAACTTCAGAAATGTTAATTGACTCCTTTGTTTCTGAACAGGCCTCAACAAATAATGAGAGTTCCAATCACAGTTTTGGAAGTTTGGGATCTTTAAGTGACAAAGAATCAGAGGTATGAAATATTTTGAAATACTCAAACTGACAGTTGTAATTTAATATCATAGCTTTCTCTTTTTTAATCATATACTCAGGTAGACTTTGTTCCTAAAATGTGGACATAGTTTTCATTACTTGCTGCATTAAAAACTAGTAAAGACCAAATAACAATATTAACATATATCCCAATATATGGGATATTAACAAGATTGTTATTTTTAGATATTGTACAAGCCATTTACTGGTTGATATAATTTATGCAAATATGTTTAAAACCTATAAAAAGTTATTATCCTTTTGGCAGAAAAACACTATTTATTGAATTCTCAATTTCTGCCAAAATGGCATTCTACTCGGCTAACAACAAAATTCACTAAAAACAAAAATACATTTAGAACATATCATTGAAACAAAATAATAGCCCCATATTATACTTGAAATTTGTTATATTAAAATAGTTTAATAGTATAGAGAAATTGTGCAGTGTCTGAATAAGATGTACATGGTTGATTAATGTTCAGATTGATAATCTGAGGGACAATTACAGTAATGGTTCCAGTTCCAAATCTGATTAAATGTCTGGTTATTTTATTCTGAGAAATATGAATAATACTTGATTAAGAATACTTAAGCATTAGAAGCACTGAAATCAACCCCATAACCAATGAACCTTAAATAGGACCATCTACAAGGTATTTATGATTCAAGAAAAATCAATTTCTTGTATATATCAGTCTTGTTGGCACTGCAGTAATGCACCTTTCGGATGCATTACCTGTCAGCAGCAGTACCATGGTAAGAAAGACAATGTTTCGTGTGGGCGTTGGCCATTACAAATTTACTTTCTTTGCATACATCGGTGGCTGTGGTGGCATCAGCAGTTTGGGGCATGTGTGAACTAATGAAGCATGAATTTACTGTAGTTTGGATCTAAAGTGTCTATTTCTGAGGGGAAGGAAAGGTTCCCTCCATTTACTAAAAGAACTGAATTCAGCCAATGCTACCCATTGGAGGAGAGTGAAAGGAAGCAGTTTCCCAGCAGACAAGGTTGTAGCATCCTGAAGTTCAGAAAAAGATTAAATACTCCCCTCATCTCCAGTGCTAGCTTCCATAATATGCCAAAGGTTCCTCCAACCTTTGAGAACAGCTTTCCTGGGGGACTGAAAGAAGAAGGGAGGAAGCTTCAGAAATTATCTTCTTTGTTTTGCAGCAAAACATTTTGTGGGTAGCATTCCACTCATGGGAATTTAGGATCCAACCTTAAATTTAAATTTGTAATAATGCTTTTAAAATGACCTTGGAACTAGAATGAGAAATTGTAATGTAATTTCATGGACTAGATCAAACACCACAATTAGCAAACGGTATTTCATATGCTGCTGCAGGATTTCAGATTCTTCCCCCTTCCCATCTATTCTAGAACATATCTTAAAAGTCACCTGGGGGTTCTGGGGGAAGTAGAAGAGTCCCCTTGTACGAGCATCAGCAGCCTAGCATTTGGATCTGAGCCAGTATTTTCCAGTTTATAACAGTAAGTGGAGCTGTTAAGCATTTATTCCCCACCCCCTCCAGTATTTATAAACAGGGACATTTAAGAAAAGTTAGTTCAGTATTCTGGTAATGTAACACAGAATTATTATGTGGCCCATGTTGGAAGCAAGCAAAACTGCTTATTGTTTGAATGCTTCTTTATAATATACATGCATTGAACTTCTGCCTCCAGTTCTTTTGCACTGAAAGGCATTTTTTGTTTTTGTGCAGACTCCTGAGAAAAAACAACTGGAGCCTTCTAGAGGTAGAAAAAGAAAAGCAGAAAGCCAGAGTGAAAGCAGCCAAGGTATGAAATGCATTGTATAAGTATTACCTTAGATATCATGTACCATTGTCAGCCGATCTAAATCTACAGTTCAGTAAAAATTCAACTTCCTTCAACAGTGTTATACACTCCTGTAGTTTGTTAATAGTAACCCTTACTCTCCCCATTATCTGTATTAACTGAGCTACCTGGCTGGACTGGAAAAATAATCACACAGTCTTAGTGGAAAATTTGAATTCAGTTCATGTATTTTTATAATTGTTTGTTTGTGAGGCTGCATACATGGTTGTTGTTGGTATGTGCTTTCAAATTGTTTCGAACTTATGGTGACCCTAAGGCAACCCTTTCATAAAGTTTTCTTGGTAATAGTTGTTTAGAGGAGGTTTGCCAATGCCCTCCACTGAGGCTGAAAGCATGTGACGTGCCCAAGGTCACCCAGTGGGTTTCATGGCCAAGCAGGA
Organism: Urosaurus nigricauda; assembly: GCA_034509955.1. Lineage (NCBI taxonomy): Eukaryota > Metazoa > Chordata > Lepidosauria > Squamata > Phrynosomatidae > Urosaurus > Urosaurus nigricauda. Next base: position 168,009,638 of record JAOEGL010000001.1, on the reverse strand, counting down.
AATTGAATCCTGGTGTCCAGAGTTGCAGTCCAACACTCAAACCATTATGCCATGCTAAGATTTTAAATAAATATGGATTAGAGTGGTTAACATTGGAATGTCCTTTGTAACTGTTTTGATTTTAGATTATTATTTATCATCATCATCATCATCATCATAGAAACAGTTTTCATCAATCCTGAATGAATGGCAGTGTAAAATAATATACTTTGATGGTAAAATGAAAAAGAATAGTTAAATAAAAAAGTCTTCAAATGGTCTCAGACTAGTTCAGAAGGGACAGGCTTATCTGTTTTGACTTCGAAAATAATCCTTTTTGTAGGTGTTCGTAACGTACGTACTGACATTTGTAAAAGGTTTTCTTGATTCTTCATTTATTCTGTTTTTTAAGGTAACAAAAAACCCAACAACACCTGGAATTCTTATGAACTGAGAATGTATAAAGTATAACAGAAAGAAAGCTTGAGCTTAAGGGTTTATGATAAAAGTTTGTTTACATTAAAATTGTAAGATCATATTCGATACCTATGTAAAGTGTTGGAACTAAAAGAGCTGCTAGGCTGCGATATTGCTCATTTGCTTCATTCATTGCCATTGGTTCTGTTCTTGAATACTGCAACATTCTAGCACAAAAAGAGAATATAAACAGTGCTATGGGTGCATAGTATGCAGCATCCTAGAGAGAATGTTATTTTAAAGTACGTTTTCTTATCATTGTAGAATGACTGTTCAAAGTACAAAAATCCATATGCTTGTTATGCATAGAAACATGCACATAGAGAGTAAACATGGCCTGGGTGCCATGTAACTTGGGAAGTATAATGATTTAGATTAAATGTGTACAGAATTCTGTGTAGGTGTACATGTGTACTACTGCACAGTAGTTAACTTGTTGGTTTTGTTTCTTCAGCACCTGAAAAAGACCAGATGTTCATAACAGATTTAGAGTTTCAGTCTACAAATTTGCCTTAATCTAGTTTTGTTTTAAAAGTGTTTTGCTATATAGTTAATATATTTAGTTTCTACATTAACAAAAATGTCTGATGGCTTTCAGTAAAAGCTAAAACCAATAAATGTGCAAATAAAATAATAAAACCATAAAATTTAACAAGATAAAGTCACCAACAGAGGAAAAATGAATACAGCAGATTCATAGCGACATGAGAAATTTCACTGATCTTGAAACATGAATAAGTATCTGTAATCACTAAATGATTTTTAAAGATTTTAAAACATCTGGCAAAAATGGTATTTATTTATCATGAATAACAACTACAGGAAACCTACAGACTATGCAAACTGATGTAGGATGTTATGGCTCCAGGTGAGCCTTTTCAGAGAGATCATACAATAACTGCGGGGAAAAAGTCATTTTATGAATAGACTGTGCCATATGTCATTTGTTGGAGGAACTTGGAAAAAGGCTTCAGGTGCCAACAGAAGTCAGTGGAAAAACAAAAGATTTGGATATAAGTATGTCAGATTTGAACTATTGAGTGTAATTGACTGGGAGCCTGAAAAATTCTGGAAACACTTCATGCAATAAAAGAAGAAAAGCAAGAGCAAAAGGAGATAGGAACAAAGCCAGAAAAATGAACACAACTGTCAAATGTCTGACACACAGGGCTAAGGAGGAATACTACAATGACCAATGTAGAGAAATAGAAGAAAACAACAAAAAGGGAAGAATGAGAGACCTCTATCAAAAAATCCGAGAAATTAAAGCCAAGTTCAAACCGAGGGCAGGGATGCTCTATGGAGAAAAAAACGAACATAATACAGGAACAAGAAGAAATAGAAAGACGCTGGAGGCAATACACAGAAGAGTTATACAAAAGAGATGAGGGAATGAATGATATTTAGAATGAGGTGCCATATGAAGGTGAACCCCAGATTCTTAGAAGTGAAGTGGATTTCCCAGTAGATAAGACCCCCACATCCTATGATTTTACTGTTTTATATAATGGACTCCTTTTTACTGTGACATTATATTTTATGAGACATGAGCTTCCATGGATTTGGTATCCATGCAAGGGCTTATGACCAATCCAGTGGATACCAAGGGCCCACACTACTCTTTAAAACTGAAGTTTGTTTTTCTTTGACAGATCTTTTGTGGAGAAATTCCTCTCCTCGAAATTGGATAGCAGATAGCAGAGACCTTGCTAATGTTCTGTTATCTTCCATGACTCCTTAATCAGCGGTTCACTCAGTGGAGAGAGCCCTCATCCTTCCTATATCAGCCTTGGTGGCGCAGTGGTTAAATGCCTGTACTGCAGCCACTCACTCAAAACCAGAAGGTGGCGAGTTCAAGACCAGCAAAGGGCTGAAGCTTGACTCAGGCTTGCATCCTTCCGAGGTCGCTAAAATGAGTACCCAGATTGTTGGGGGGCAAATAGCTTACAATTGTAAACCGCTTAGACACTCATTAAGGGTATGAAGCGGTATATAAATGAAGCTGTTTGTTTGTTTGTTTGTTATAGGTTGATGATAGTCTGCTGCATGAATTTGGAAGGTTTTTTAATCCTCCAGACAATATCTTTCGTGGATGAAATCAGACTTAATCCTGACAACAGCCCTCACTAACTGAGTGCATCCATGCATCTGCATGGACTCACCAGTGTCTTCAACATAAAGGTTAACCCCCTTGCCTAACCATGGAAATAGTCTTATTTTACACCAGTGCACAGATGTTCCAGTGAAAAACTGCACATTGTTCTGAAATATAAGTTGGTGGTCAGACATGAACACTCCTCTTTCAGAGTGGTAAGTCTTCATTGTGTCAAGCTAAATCACCTTAACATCACCTTAATGGCTATAACCAATTGACCAGGTGATCAGGGATAGGGTGGAAGCTGACATAGGCCCATATCGGATCAGGTTCCATGCTGATTGATCATGAAATCCACCATGATTACTCCTGGGAGCTTAACTGGAGATCCTTCTCCCTGTTGGGATCACTAGCTTCTATTTTTTCCCCCTAGACTGCCCAGTAACGGGAAATGGGTTTTGGCTATGGAAGAAAGGGCTTCCATGCCTGACATTTTTCCCAATCTCAAGGTGAGCCTGATCCCTTTCCATCTCTCTACACCAATACTAGTTGGCATTGGTATATAGTGCCATACAGTGGCAGCCCCTCAACCAGACCTGCTGCTGTTAATTCTGAGAATATAATGGAAACAGTTGCTATTTCCTCAGAACAGATATTCTGTTCTATAACACATAAATTGACATTGATGTCCTTTAGGACTCCATGAAAACCTCAGTCTTCTCCTTTTGTAATTCACCACAGCCATGTTCAGACTTCACTTATAACTTCACTGTTATAAGGGGCCAAGGTGGGATAGCATCCCATCTCCATCCCAAGTCCCTCTGATGACTTGTTGCTTGCCTTGCTACACAACACCATTTCTCTTCTAGGATTTATACATGGTCCAGAGGGTGCTAACAGTCATAGTTCCTAAGGGAGATCTCTCTAAACCAGTTACCTGGTTGGGGCCCCTCCTGATTGTTCCCCCCTTGGCACAGAGGGGATCAGAGCCTGGGGTCCTGCGATCACACTAGCAGCTAAATGTTATTAGAACTGCCCCAATGGCAATTCAGACAGAATCAGACCCAGACCCCATCCTTAGGGTGAGCTTTAATTAACAAGATTTTACGTACAGTGCTATGTAAATTTTCAGAACTACATAAACTAAGGTTAATAATATAATAGCTGTAACCTCAGGGTTCAGAATCATATTCCGTCGCCTTCTCCTTCATTCTCCAAGTCACTGGAAAGAATGTAAAACATACACCATGCTGGGGAGCCAGCCACCCATAGAGGAGAAACAGCTGTGTACCTCTGACACTCCACTTTGTTTTCCTTTAGCCCTGTGCTTTGGGCAAGAAGGCATCAGCCTCCATGCCTAGCAAGTGGATCATGCCCTGCATTACTCCTGGCCATGGATCCTTGGGAGGTTACCACCAGAAACCAAATCACTCATACCAAGGAGTGCAGGTGCATTGCACCTCTAGCTATCATAGGTCCTATAGCAAAGACCATCAGGGTGGCCACATTGAAGCCATCATACACTCTTATTAGGCTTCATTGGTTTGACAGCTTGGCTTGGCTGAGACTGCTGTTTTTTAGCAGGGTCTTGCAGCAGGTGCTTAAACTTATGTAAACTGAAGGGCCAGCACCACCCACCCTGGTTAGATCGGCTTTGGTAAATCCCAAATTACAGGATGTGGGGGTCTTATCTACTGGGAAAACGGACATTGGTACTTACCCGTGATATGTCCATTTCCAGTAGATAAGAGCCCCACATCCTGGCCCACCCTCAGGGGTGCTGGCATTGGGATATCTCATAATCCACATAGTTCTTTCCTATGGGGAGCAAGTGAGTTTGCTCATGGGCTGTCTCAGTCACTGTCCAATCCTGTATAGTTTGATATGCAGCTAAATTGTTATGTTTTTCTGGAGCATTCAGCTTTTGTACGACTGGCCTTCCAGGGTTAGCTCCACCCACGTGGGAGTCACCAGAAGGTCTCAAGTTTCAGCCCTGCCTATTGGAGTGAGTGGAAGGAGCATAACCTGCAGTAAAAGAAATGGGAAATAAATTACTGGGAACAGATGATATCCCAATTGAACTGCTACAGTGCCTATAGACAGATGTAACTTTAATGCTAACTGAAATATGGAAAACAAAGCGATGGCCAACAGACTGGAAATGCTCGATATATACACCAGTCCACAAGAAAATAAATACATAAGTATCAATAGTACTAATCTCACATGTAAGCAAAATAATGCTCAAAATTCTGCAGCATAGACTTCAGCCATACACGGAGAGAGAAATTCCAGAGGTGCAAGCAGGATTCAGAACAGGAAGGGACACTAGGGACCACATTTTAAACATGTGATCGCTAATGGAGCGCAGCAAAAAAATTCCAAAAAATAATCAGCATGTGTTTCATAGACTACAACAAAGCATTTGATTGTATAGATCACGAAAAACTATGGAATGCAGTCACAGACATGGGGGTGCCAATACATCTGATAGTCCTGATGAGGAATCTGTACCAAGTACAAGAGGCCACTGTCAGAACAAAATTTGGGGGAACAGAGTGGTTCCCAATAGGCAAATGGGTCAGGCAAAGCTGCATCCTGTCACATTACTTGTTTAATTTATATGCTGAAAACCACATAAGAAAAGCAAAATTAGAATCAGAAAAAGGAGGAGTGAAGACAGGAGGAAGCAACATTAATAACTTAAGATATGCGGATGACACCATATTAGCAGAAGACATTCAGGAATTGGAACAGTTAATAAGGAAGGTCAAAGATGAAAGTGCAAAGGTAAGTCTGATGCTGAACATAAAGAAAACAAAAATAATGACTACAGAAGAAACACACAAATTCAGTCTAGACGAGGAAATCAAAATAGTTAAGGAATTCTAGGATCAAACATCGACTAGAATGGAAACTGCAGTCAAGAAAAAAAGACTAGGAATGGGAATGGCAGCTATGAAAGATGCTGAAAAGCAAAGACATGCAACTGAGCATTAAAGACAGAATCGTTCAGGCCATTGTATTCCCAATTACCATATACAGATGCGAGAGCTGAATAGTGAAGGAAGCAAACAGAAAGAAAATGAATTCATTTGAAATGTGGTGCTGGAGAAGAGTACTTACCATGGACAGCCACAAAGGCAAATAAATGGGTTCTTGAACAGATCAGACCAGGGCTCTCCTTGGAAACAAAGAAGATCAAGTTGAGACTACTAGGAAAAACAACAATGCTAGGAAGGTTAGAAGAAAGAGAGGAAGACAACAAACTAGATGGATAGACTCAATCAGGGGGGAGGTTATGGACAAGGGCTTGCAGGATCTGGGCAAAGCAGTGGATGATAGGGATTCTTGGAGATGTCTCATCCACAGGGTCGCCATGAGTCCCCCCCCCCCCACCGTTATGCTCTGTAGGCACTTGATGGTGACTTCGGGGACGATTAAATCATTGTGGAAGGGATGTAGCAATGACTGAAAATTGCAGAATTTTTCTGGCGAGTTGAAAGTCATGAATTGTATCAAATAAGCATGATGCTTGTATATAGAGAATGTTCATAGAATTGTCTGTATTAAATTCATGGAATTCCATTCTTATGCAGTTCACAAGTGTATCTGTGTGTCATTCAAAAAGCTATAAAACCGTTTCATTGGACCCACTTCTTGGGGCATGTTAAGAAAGGAGTGGGAATTATTTTAGCTTTAAACTTTAATATTGTTGGAATTTTTGGTGGCTTTATCTTGAAGGATTATTTTAGGAATCATGGTGATTTGAGTTAATGTCTTGCCTTGAGCTATCAAAATCAAGCAGATAAGAACAGTAGATAGATACAGTCTTTGAAATGCTTTGGTCTTGTAGGAAATCTGTCCAACAAGTAATCAATTCATTCTGCTTTTATGCTGCTTATTGTCTCTGTTGCTAAAATATTAATACAATTGTTAAAATATCCTTTGCTGCCTAAATCAATTTGATTAGTTATATTCAGAGTATGAAAAGCTAGTGTGAACTATGGAAACCAATTACAGTTGCGAGGCCATGAGTTTTGTGTTTGCTGTACAGAATAACATGGTGCAGTCTTAATAAAATTAAGCTAATCTCAGTTATGATTAAATCCCACTGCTGCGTATAACTCAACCTCATGTATGAGTTGAGGGAGGTTTGGGGGCTATAATTATGGAATATGATAAAACTCAGGGGCATGTAACAAAGAATGTAAATGACGAAGCAAAGGAAAACAATGCCAAAGAACTGAAAAAATTCTGGTAGGCATAACGATTTTTGCTCACCCTGAAAGCTGGCTGAATGAGGAAGGAACAATGGTGAATGATGGCTGTGTGATGTGTGTGGGAGGCAGCCATGTTTAGGTGGGGCTAAGAAAACATCTGCATGTCGAAAAGGATGTAAAATCCATAGTTAAGGTATAGAATTAACTCATAAAAAAAGAAACCATCCTTTTCTCTGAGTAGAGTGGTGAAAGACAGGAGTTTACTTCATTCCAAGAGAACCCAAAAGAAGCACTTGACCCTCTCTAGTCTCTCAGTGCTTCTTTGAGGAAAACCGCCAAAGAGCTGTCACCACACACTTTTTTCAAAAAGGTCAGAAGTAGTGCCACAGCAGAAGGGGTAGAGGAAGTTGGTGCTTCTTTTAGGTTCTTGTTTGTGGTCTCTGTGACTCACACACATGAGTTTTCTGCACCTGCTCAGAGCCTGTCCAGAATCTATAGAGCTATTAGAAAAAACTTTGACCTAGATGCCACCTACCTCATGACAGCCTTAACCCTCAGTTAAGGCTTAAGGCATGGAAAACCCATGTGTGTAAGTTCATGGATGACCACTTGTCGAACTAGTTACAGGTAAGAAATTTGTCTTTTTCCTGGGATAGACTATGAGGGATAGTTCCTTTTTTGATAAGAGTTAAGGTACGGTACTTACATTGAACTGTGGATATGTCGTCCCAGGTTTTTTGGGTCAATTTTTTGACTAAAATTTCTAGGCTTATGTATAAATATATAGTGTAAATCAGTAGTGAGTTTAAATCTGGAGAAAGTAGGGCCTGGTCCATATTCTTTTTAAAAGTGATTTTTGATCATTCCATGCATAAAATTGATATTTTTAGGGCATCCGTTTTTGGCGAACACTTGCTGAACTAGACAACATCTTAAAAAGTAACATTTTTAAACAATAGTTGACAGATCATTATGTGGCCCTCTTGAATGCATGGAGTTGCTGAATTGCAACTCCCAGCATTCAGCATGACTGGTGTTGCTGGCCATGAGTGCTGGAGCTTGTAAAAATCTGGTCTGTGTAATTCCCATCCCTGTTACTCATACTGTGAAGCATCAGTTCTACTTTTTGTCTCTGCTAAGGTCTCCTTTTGAAAAAAATAATAATTATTGCATTTCTGTTTTTGCTTCAGGAAAAAACATTGGGGCACGTGGTCACAAAATTAGTGACTATTTTGAAGTAAGTTCCATTTTGATCTATTTTAATATATGGTATTTATGAACTATACATGTACTATAACTTTATTTGGGAAAAAAAAAGAATCATTTGCTTCTGGTCATCTGCTTTTACACACTAAAAAATTAAGAAGAGAATTTTCTGGCAGGTGTTGTATGTCGTCTTAGGCAGATTTGTCTTCTTGCATGAGCACTTGGCCTTGGGATACAGTCATCTTAAAGAAACCAAGCTATTCAAAATCAATCTTCATATTTTGGATATTCCTTATTTCTCCTTTCATCATCCTAATAAAAAACCTCATGTTCCTCCCATACATAAATGCAGCATGACTGCTAATCCTGATTGAAACAGATCTTACTGAATAGTTCAGGAGTCTTGTCTGCATCCATTTAATTCACATATGAGACGTTTGAGGCTCCTGATCGCTAAAATGATGCCTGCTAACTCTGGGCTAGGTCTTTGATTCCTGTGTTCTTGAATCTAGAGTTATAGAACATGGCTAGTACCTCCCTTTGTTCTCTTAGGATTGGCTTGACATGAAAGGAGGCTGAGAACATGGGGTTGGCTTGAGAGAGACTAAGGATGATCAGTGAAGAAGATGGACAAAACAACAGAGCAGTCTTTATTATATACAACTGTATATACTCGTGTACAAGTCAATCTCATGTAGAAGTCGAGGGAAGGTTTTGGCTTTTGATATGACCCATGGATAAGTTGAGAGTAAAACCTAGGGGGCTTTAACAAAGAATGGAAAGGGGGAAACACCACTTCCGTCCCACCACCTTCTCTGTACCTCTCCCGACCACTTAACACCATTTCCCTGGTGTTGGAGGAGAGGTTTTAACATTGAATTGGGGAGGAAAAGAAATGGGGTGTTTCTTTGATGGGAAGAGAATACTTTCAAATCAGATTGGAAAGGGACAGAAGTGGAATTAAATTGTTTTTGGTTTTTTTTAATGGGAAGAGCGGGTTTTCACATCAGAATAGGAAGAGACAGAAGTGGAGCTAAAAGTGGGGCTTCTTTGATGGGAAGAGCAGGTTTTCACATTGGATATCAGACTGAGAATGGACAGAAATAGTGCTATAAGGGCGATTTCTTTGGTGGGAAGAGAAGCTTTCACATTGGACTAGGAACTTCTCTCTCTCACTTACACACACACACACACACACACACACAAACTCCTGTCTCGAGGTTCGAAGAGTGGGGCATCAGGCGGTGTTTGTTTCGGGAACTTTCTAAGGAGTATTAGTGTATTGACCTGTTTGTAAGTCAACCCAGGATTTCAGGGTCATTTTGGGGGGATAAATTTCCTGACTTGTAGTTGAGTATATATATTAAGTGGGCTCCCACACACACACACCATCCACACTTTTAGTTTGGACACAGAGATGATCTGGTATAAACAGTTAGAACATTCCAGCTTTCCTACAATGAATTATATGCGTATTTGTGCACATGTATCATGTACTTAAAATGACAGTAATCAAGAGTGATAATACCATTTCATAATACAGTTTTGAAAAGAACATGTATTTTAACAAGTGGGAATAAACTGAAGAACTGGCCAGATCACAGTTTTTAAGTATTTGTACCAAATGCCATTGTATCTAAATGCCATTGTGGGGTGGAGGGGCACGATTTACATAGACAAATCAAACTAGCTCTTGCATTTCAGGGCAAGTTGTTGCATCTGTTGGAACACTTCCAATTCTTGCAGTCTGATACTGTATGGTAGTTCAGGCCTTCTGGTTTCCTGCTTGTTCTGAGAGGGATATGTGCAGAATATGAAACACAGCTAGACTGAAAGTTGGATCCTTCATAGAAGAGATTTCACATCTAACTTTAACATGCCTCTTATGCTCCTAGTTTAATTCTACAGTTCTGGGGGAGTCCTTTCAAAGTACAGTGGACACTTGGTATCCACTGGGGTTTAGTTTTAGGACACCCCCCCCTCCCCTGTGGATACCAAAATCCATAGTTGCTCAAGTCCCATTAAATACAGTGGCATAGTAAAATGGTGTCCCTTATATTAAATGGCAAATCAAGTTTTTCTAATTGGAATTTACACTTAAAAAAATATTTTCGAGCCATGGATGGTTAAATCTGTCGATAAAAAAAATCCATGGATATGGAGGGCCGATTGTAGTGTTATCCTCTTATTTATCTCAGTGAAAGAAAGAAATAGATTATAGCATTGTGGTAGGAAATCGAGGCATCTTTCATCAGTGTTTTAGTTGTATATTCCTGTATGGCAGGAGGTTGAACTATATAGTCGCTGTGGTCCCTTCCAACTCCAATGTTCTACAAATCTATGTATAGGTAATTAATTCCAGCATAGCTTTCATAGTTTTTATCACTAATGTATGTTGATGTTGCCTATCCATATTGTTGTTGTTGTCATTATTATTATTCCAGGTAGTAAATAGACTTAGAATCGAGAATAAAATGGGGCTTATCAATGTATAATTAAATAAATAGAGACATAGCTGGACCTACAATCTTATCACATGAGAAAAGAAAGCTGAAATGGAGTGGAAGAGTAGAAACTTTTTCCATGCCTTTCTGCATGCTGTCATAGCACTTCCGTGCTGTTCCCAAGGGAGACAGTTGTAAAAGTGTGTCTTTTGTCACACTACAAAAATCCATTTGACAGAAGGTATGCTTTTACAACTGCCTCCCTTGGGAACAGAATGGAAGTGCTACAATAGCATGTGCAGAGGCACAGATAAAGCTACTTCAGTGGAACTTCTGTATCAGTTGACTTGCCATCCACAGATTTCAGCATTCGTGGATGGCAAGCCCCCATTGTCCCTAATGGTGGTGCATGCATGCAGCTGTGCTGGAGGGCCTGCTGAGCCGCCATTAGGAAAGAAGGGAATTTAGGTCCTGCATTTTTTGGCATCCGGAACAGACGCCCCAAAGTTACCAACATCCAACTGTACGCCTTCTCTCTTTTTATTTTATTTTCTCATGTAATAAGGCTCCTAGTCATAATGAGGTTTTCTAAAACTATGTTAACATATAGGAGGAGGAGTGTTCTGCCTGATATTTGTCATCATTCACTTTCAAGAGCAAATCCTCAATAGCATGAATTACTCTCCTCCATCCAGCTTGTATAAACTGAAAAACTTTATATAGCTGGGAAGAAAAATAATGACTTCATAAGCCATTATCCATGGTAAAGTGAGGTTCATGTAGGATGTATGGAGTGTTAGTTTTCCACTGATTTCTTTGTGAAAAATTGTAGACATTTGCTACCAACTTTGTACAGCTCCTTTGGAGAACTTGGAACAAAGCTTCTCTGATAGTTTATTGTCTCTAATTGTCTACTGTCACAAAATGAAGTGTTCTGCAATGTGCAGCTATTGTTTACCTTTTTGGTATGAGCTGGAAAAATGGTTATCAATAAAAGAATAGGCTGTTGCTAATTTCCTCATTTTAGTCATGGATATAAATTAGAAGCAGCTGTTTGAATTTACATATGGATTTGGAGACATTATCTTCACTGAATATCTAATTGGTTTCTGTGTTAAGAAAGATTTGAGAAATGTATTCAAAACTTTAACTACAGTTGTGTGTTGCTTGCCTTTTTTTTTGGAATAGCTTCAAATTCTCCATTTCTCAACAATAATACTGTACAGTCAGTCCTCTGTATCTACGGATTCTTTATTCATGGATTCAAACATTCACAGCTTGAAAATATTTATAAAAAGTATAAATTCCGAATAGCAGACCTTGATTTTGCCATTTTACATAAAGGGCACAATTTTGCTTAGACCATTGTTTTTAATGGGACTTGAGCATCCATGGGTTTTAGTATCCACAGAAAGTCCTGGAGCAAAATCCCAGCAGATAAGAAGGGCCCGCTGTACAAACATACAACAGTTTATTTTATGTTTTCCTCTTTGTTTAGTTTATGGAGACTTTCACAAAATGCAGAATCAAACAAAAGTGAAATTAAGTAAAAAAATAATAACCAAATGTGTTCAATTCATGGTTTTCTTAATCCTTACTAACAACATTTCAACATTGGTACAAGGCACACTACAAAAATAATTCGTTTTGAGACTACTTTAACTGCCCTGGCTCAATGCTAAGGAATTCTGGGAACTGTAATTTTGTGAGTCATTTAGCCTTTTCTGTTAAAGAGCTCTGGTGCCACAGTAAACTACAGTTCTCAGGATTCCCTAGCACTGAACTAGGGCAGTGAAAGCAGTCTCATACTGAATTATTTCTGCAGTGTGTTTTGGACCTTTATTAATAATCTGATAATGAGAAGCTATTTAGTATGTAAACCATACCTTGCAGCTCAAAAGTCATTACTTTTTCCCTTTTATTTTTTCCATATACTGTAAATTTATCTAAAAGGTATTGAATTTTATTATATAATGGAAGATCTACTAATTCATAATATTCTTTACTGTATTCAATAAACATATTTTTCTTTGTTGGGTCATTTTCCCCCAGTACCAAGGTGGAAATGGGTCTAGCCCTGTAAGAGGAATGCCTCCTGCAATTCGTTCGCCTCAAAACTCACATTCCGCTCCTTCTTCTGTAAGTTTCATCGCCAGAAATTATAACTGGCTAGTATAAAATGCTCAAGCTGTTTTAAACAAGCTTAACAGAAACAATGCCTTGTTAAACTGTATGTTGTCTTAGCAGCTAATAACAGGTTCTATTATTATTCTGCCTCTGTCTGCCAAACTACATGGAATGTGCTTGGTTTGGGTGATCTCTTTAGTTTGAGGTGTTTGTAGGCCTTGGTGATTGATATGTTACATTTCTTCTGTATAAAGGTCCATAAGCAGAAATCATGCAAATGTTTGTGGTATTTTTTGTTGATTTTTAAAGAGTAAGCCTTTAAGGTGCTGCAGGATTCTTGAGTTTGGGTTTGGGTTTTTTGCTGCAATACATTAGCATGACTGCTCCCTTGCAATTAAAAATATTATAAATAAATAGAAATAATAGAATATAAGTTGTTAAACAGCCTTGACAAAATTAAACATATCATATTACATATCCTATTACTCCATGCTCTCATTGACCACAGCCTGGAATGTGGGAATAAGTTCTTACTGAGAAATTAGGTGGAATATTGCCTTAACCTTTCCCTTTGATTTTCATAAAGAAGGAGCGAAATCCCAGCAGATAACAAGGGCCCACTGTCTTTCAACATTAAAAGATGAAAATTCAAGGCCATTAGTTGAAGTATGCATAGGGTGTGGGGAGAAGTAGTTAATTGTCTTTCAGTCATATAGGTTGTAAAAAGTTGAAGATACCATTCAACCTTGTATTTACCTTGTTGCACTTGGTAAGAGAAATTCTAGAAAGGTTAGAATTGTTTCTAGATCTCAGTGAGTGGAATCTTCCTTTTTACCTGCAATATGTACTTGGGAAGTGCGGGAGTGAAATTTCTGACACCTATTGATTGCTGGTCTGCAGCAAGTTTCCAGGAAAGAAAGAAACAGTTGTAGTCAATTGCACAAATATTGTACCAGTCCCTGGTCCATTGGGGGAAAAAACACCTTCCATTCCCTCATACTAGTCCAAAACATACTGCAGAAATAATTCAGTTTGGGACAGCTTTAACTGCCCTGGCTCAGTGCTCGGGAATCCTGGCAATTGTAGTTTCTTGTGTCACCAGAGCTCTCTGACAGAGAATGCTAAGTGTCTTACAGAATTACAGTTCGTAGAATTTCCTAGCACTGAGCCAGGGCAGTTAAAGCAGTATCAAACTGGATTATTTTTGCAGAATGTTTTGGACCCTTGTTGTGTACTGAAAACACTTTACCTGGGCTACCATTTTTAAAAACCCCTATTAATTTTCATTAGTTATGCACCTTGAAGCTGTGGCAAATACTACCAGTGGTTCTTTCCATTGCCTTGCCTTTTTGATGATGGAAGCATATAGACAAATGTCCAGTTTGACTGAGTTTGATGATAATACAGTGAGGAAAAAATATTCCAGTAATATATCTAAAGAGTTGATTATTTCTCATGTAAAAAAGTGAAGAATAAGGTACAGATGTCCCTTGATTTTCTGCATTCTCTCAGAGACCAATTATGTATTTTTCTTCTCTTAAAATATTCCCATTTTCCCTTTAGAGATAATTAGGAATTAAGAGTCTCACTGAAAATAAATCAGAAACAGATTTGTTCTTATTTATCAAAAATCCAGAGCCACGTCTGACAAAGAGCAGAAGGAAGTAGGCAAAGAGTGACTTCATTCTGAACAGATATGTTCCTGTACCTGGAGGGGGATTGTCTGTCCTCCTAGTTTGAACAGTAAACAGTTTTTGTATTTTTCCTATTCCATGTTCTTCTCATATTTAGTACAGGACAGGTGTGGCTTCTTTCACTCATGACTGAACTGATTTCTAAACATGTCAAGTGAACACAAGAGACACAGGGGCTATACAGACCAACACTTTGTGCTGGCCTGTGGGCGGGGTGAGGGCTGAGCGTCCGCATGCTCCAAGCCCTAACGATGCCTGGGCACCATTTTGGTGTGCGCCCTCATGCCATGATGATACACCTCCAGCGCAGCGCCCAAATGGCACAGTGCCAAAGGGGTGTCGTCATGGCATGCCAGTGCGCCTATGATGCCCCTTCAAAAAAAGAAGCCGCTTTTCGCAGCTTCTTTTTGCTCCTTTCAGGGACTGGATCAGTGCTGCTGTGTGCGGTTGCCACAGTACCAATCTGAGGCATAAGGGCGGCTGCATGCTGCCCATCTGTATAGCCCCTACGTTTTGATCCAAGTACAGATTGTAGCTACCACAGATCACCCCACCCCATAGTAGTCAGTGATAGTGTGTGTACACATGCATGTTGCCACCCATTGACTAATATGAGCTTGAACTCCCATCCACAGGTGGAGCAGAACTGAACCCATGCAGATGGGAAAGGTCCACTGTAGTTTTATAAATTTGCCTTTCAGTTTTTTAGTGGAATATACATTTTACACAAATTTGTACATCTCTAGGTTCGGCAGAATAGCCCTTCTCCTACTGCATTGTCTTTTGGGGACCACCCTGTTGCACAACCAAAGCAGTTGTCATTTAAAGTTACTCAGGTAAGCTTTCTGAATTTTAATTCTGTCTTTAATGCTAAAAATATTATCACAGCATTCACTTTCCTTACTCCTATACCAGCCCACTGGTTTGAAACCTCTTGTTCCAAAACTAATCTTAAAGTAAAACTAAACTTTTACACTGGAATGCAGTGGCTCAAGTGATTAATATGCTGACTCTGTTGATGGGCCCAGGTGCCGTATGATGGGATGAGCTCCTATCACTAGTCCCAGCTTCTGTTAACCTAGCAGTTTGAAAGCATGGGTACCACTTTGGTGGGTACCAACATAACACCATGTGAACTCCCAGGAGACCTTTGAAAAAACAAATATTGTGACAATATCCTCAGAGAAGATACTTTGGGTTTAAGTCAGGGATTAAACCTGGGACCTGCACATAAACCAAAACACGACCCTCTGACAAAGAGGTTAAGCAGGTTTGCATATTTTCTCTAAATATTATTCAGCCATACACTTTTAAAGATTGCCAGACAATTCCTGACATTTTCAAGCTTATCTTTACATCCATAACAGTGGAACCAAAGATCTGAAATTTTGAGAAATATGACCTTAGCATAAAAGATCTGGATCTGTGGATGTATTATTTTGGATTGTCTTATCATGCTAAACTTGGCTTTTAGACATGCTTAACTTTTTTGCTGGAAACCACAGCTAGCTTTCTTGCTTTCTAGACCTGTAAAATTTCTGGATGTTTTGAAGCCTTGGGTTAAAATATGTGGGAGGCATTGGAAGGAGGGAAATTGGTTATTTTTGGGAAAACTGAAGAAATGCAATAATAGCATGATTTATAGATTGAAAGTATTTTTGTTACTTTAGGAACATAGAATACATATTATGCACAGCTTGACTTGGCAACAAAGCATCCTGTTTGACATATTAAATAATCACCAGAATTTAATTTACCTTTTTAAAAATTTTATTTTGTGTTAACAAATGGGAGCTACAAGATGATGAACTTCAAGGAATCTCTAAGGGACTATTTTTTACCAGTTTATAAGAAGCAATATTCATCCCCACCCACCCCACGCATACCAATAAAAACAGAAACCTTGTGCAATGAGCTTTTGAAAAGATCTTGGCCCAACCAAGAAGGGAATGATCTATAGCAATGAAACTTATATGCTATTCTACATATTCACCCCAGAATTCAACACACTTGGCAAATCTTTTCTCTTTGTTTCTTCTCCTTCCAAAAAAATTCTGATGTCTAGTCACTGAAATGCTGCTCTGCTGCTGCTACTTCTGAATCATTTGAAAATTTCCTCACTTTAAACTCATTTAAAAGTTTGAAAACAGGATATAGTTAGATGGAGCAAGACCTAGTGAGAAAGATGGATAGTCTATGCACTCAAACCCTAAATTCTTCAAAACACGCATTGTCTTGCAGGTGCATTGTCCTGCAAAAAGAGAACACCTTTTTGCAGTTCCCTCATTGTTTTTCCTTCAATGCCTCTTTTAAATTGGCATAGCAAGTTACAGTAATATTCTGCATTGTCTGTTTGCTCCTTCTGAAGTTAGTCATCATAATACCTTCCTTACCGCAAAACACTGTGGCCATGACCGCTTGTGCTGACCTTTGATTCTTGAATTTCTTCTGCCGTGGAGAACCAAAGTGATGCTACTGCAAATACTGTTCTTTGGTTTCCGGATCATAGAGATGTAACCATCTTCAACAGTGATGAGTCACTCCAAAAAAGTATCATGAGATCACTCAAAATGCAGCCAAATCATCATGGAAGTATTCAGTTGATTTGGTTTCTAGTCAGCATCCAAACATTTCAGTATCATCTTAGCTGACATCTTCTGCATAACCGGTGTTCTCATGAATTATAAACCTGGGATATCTATAGCATCTCAGGATTTGTTTTAGCTGAGATTCGCCAATCTGTCAAAATCAAGTCATTAACACACACAACAATTTCAAGAGGTGACACTGTTGAAGGCCTCCTAGACATTGCTACATCCTCAGTCTCAAAATGTCCATGCTGAAAGTTGGCATACCACTTCTTCACAGTTGAGTATAGTGGGCAGTGGGTTTGTCACTCAGTGTTTGCATCATACACTCATATTTCCTTTGGCATTTTTTTCTGCAGAAACAGGAACTCCATGATGACCTGGAGTTCAGCACTTGAAAGTTCCATACTTTTTATTGACATAGATCTATGAGTGATCTGAAAAAATTGAGACATTAGAGCTATCCTAAAATTGGCTGTTTACAATACAAAAGAACACTCTTTCAAGTTGTAGTGACAAAATTATGCTCAGATTTTGTGGGTTGGGCTGAGAACTTTTCAGCACCCCATCATATAACAAAGATAATTATTTTGTCTCCCCAAGGGGTGAAACACATGGGCTAAATAAAGAGGTTTCAAACTGCTTTGATGGCAGGGAATTTAGATGTTTTATACTAGATTGAAACTGCACTCTGGAGCTAAAAAATGAAGTAAGAACAACCCAGAATATTCTGATTTATCTCTTAAAATGTTCACTTTCAACCCTACATATAAACACCCTGATGCCAGAGTGGTTCTAAAGGAGCAATCTATCCTACCCTAACATAGCTGCATATAAACACTGTGACGCAGGTGCACATTTTAAAAGGAAGGAGCCAGTGTATCCAAGCAGCAATGGATGCAATTACAACATACAGACACCAAACAGGCCAAGAGGGGGCGGGAGTGAAGGGGGTATGTGGTGGTCATGATTGTGTTTTGCCAGTTTTTTACTGGACACACCAATGTGGAGTGGAGGATTGCAGGTGTGACAGGATTGCAGGGACAGCCATCCAATGGGATGGCATCTAGGCAGCAGGCAGTTGTTGTGCAATGGTGTGCATGAATGGTGGAGGAGGTGAAAAAAAGTACCCAGTGGGGTGGCTTCACATTGCATCGTGTGATCAGGCCATGCACATTTGGTCTGCCTTGGGACCAACCTGTGCAATCAGCAGGGTTTCACAACTTTTTTTGGAAAAAGCAGGTTCAAGACACTTTTTCCTGCCTGTCTATACCACCTCCCAAGTCCTCCATGGTGCCAAACAGACATAAAGCATTGAGATTAGGAATTGGAATGTGAAGTCAAAGGTTTTCATGCCTGGAATCCATAGTTTTTTGTGGGTTTTTCAGGCTATGTGGCCATGTTCTAGAAGAGTTTATTCATGACATTTCACCAACATCTGTGGCTGACATCTTCAGAGCATGCTGGCATGGAAGAGAGCTGAGTATATATAAACATATACTGTGTGACCCTGGATAGGGAGGAGTGATTTCCATGTTAATCTGTGTATTGTTCTGTTGTTGATGGCCAAGCCTCAGGATGGGAGGATATGCAAAGAGGATTATTGTCTGCTTAATTAGTGATCATTGTTTGCTGCCAAACTTTGTTCACTGTAAGGGAATGACCTGCCAGATGAGATGCATCTTATTACATCTCTCGATTGCTTTTTAAAAGCCATAAAGACACATCTCTTCCGGCAGGCCTTCCCAGAAAGTTCTTAACTCCCGGCTCTGTTAGTGGGTCAAGCTCTCCCCTCAGTTTTTAACATCTTGACCTTTGACACCCATGCAATTGATCGTTATTTTATATTCTGAAAATCTTAATTATGTTGTTTTTAACTTTGATGTTAGATTAATCCAATTTTAAGGGGTGGGTGGCTGGGTATGGGTCATTGTAATTTTAATCTTGTATCTTTTTAATTGTTGTAACCCGCTCCAATTGGTTGACAGAGGAGCGGGCTATAAATATTATTATTATTATTATTATTATTATTATTATTATTATCTCTTTCCTGTTGAAGGGAATTAAGCAGACATTGATCCTCTTTGCATATCCTCCCACCCTGAGGCTACAAATTATGGAGTTTCCCTCGTTACAAAATATGATAGGGTTGATTCTTTCCTGTTGAAGGGAAAGAAGAAACCCTAAAAGTGAGCAAAGTTTGGCTACAAGTCCTGAAAAATAGCAAAATCAGGACTCAGCAAATGCAAATAGAAAACCACTCAGGGTCAGGGGCTTTCCCAGCAGACACTAATCATCTTTGCATATCCTCCTACTCTGAGGCCTGGCCATCAACAACACAACAATACACAGATTAACATGGAGATCACTCCTCCCTACTCAGGGTCACACAGTATATATATACCCAACTCTCTTCCAGCCACAGATGCTGGCTGTTAGGAAGTCTCTCACTTAGGGGAATTATAACTAGCTCAAAATATGCAGAGAGGAAGATCCTAACAAAGTCTTACGCCGGAATTGCGGTCCCAATATTGTCTACCAGAGGTCCACCGACAAGCCCCAAGAGAGATGACACTAGTCCAAATGAGTTCAATGAAAATACTCAGTTTACAGGGAGCATAAATACCACACACAATAAAAGGGGGCACACACACACACACATGTTCGATACTAGCGAAAAGGGAGGGGTAAGATTGGGAGTTAGGTTGGAATATTACCTTAGAAGTCTTCTACGGGAAGTCTGATAGATGAGGATGAAGATGATGGACATGACTGCCGGGATGAGGGGAAACGGGCCGTGGGAGCTATGAGCAGAGGTCAAACTGGTGTGGACCAGCCTGCACTCTGAGGATAGTGTCCACAGGGGATTGAAACTCAGGGTCTCTTATAGGGCTAAACGTATCCGGGGGCTACTAGATAGTCTTAGATGATTGCCTGGGCCTTGTTAAGCCAAGAGCAAATAATCTGTTTACAATGCACTTAGGTTTGGACATAAATCGGAGGGGCAACCGACTTAATGACTGAGTCGTTAAGTTAATCACTGGCTCATCAGATATGATGCCAAGGCTATTGTCTTACCTGGGAGATGTGGAAATGTGTGTTTGGCGACTCCCAAACGTCCTATGGAGAACTTCCCCTAATCTCATCTCTAGGGGCCCTGCTGGTCTTTCCAAGGCAATTTACTGTCTTGCCCAGTGGGTTCTCTACCTTTGTGGGCCCTCTAGGAGGTCAGCCAAGGGTCATGGCACAGACCACATGTTCCCAAAATTTTATTAAAAGCATATTTTGTAACATGGCATAACGTCAGGAATAAACTCTTCTAGAACATGGCCACATAGCCCAAAAAACCCACAAAAAACTAGCCACATGGAAGTTTAGTTTTTACATGGTTTTTAGAAATAATATGGGGAGAAATATATTAACATCTCCCAGGTAAGACAATAGCCTTGGCATCATATATATTTTATTCATCATTCTAAAAGAAAATATCCCACAATCTTTTCATTTTCTATTTTATTTGGTGGGAAAGGGCTACATGTTTTTTCACGGGCCTTCACATCTCTGTGGCCAACAAAAATCAATAATGAGTCATTAGCTTATTTTTCAATTATCATACTTAGATTCAACCACACTATAAGTTAGCTTTGCAACTAATTACTGAAATAGGTCGAGTGGTTGATTATACTTCCCTCCTGTTACCATTCTGTCTCTTTGTTTGGACATGGGAGGCCACGCTTCTTGCAAGACTTACAGTTCTTAAGGCAAGAGAATAGGACAAAGTTCACAAGGCAGTGGCCAGTTTTAATTCTTATGAGTGCCGCATGCATACAGTTTGTTGCTCTCTGATTAAGACAGAATCCTGCTTACTTGCCTTTGTTTTCATTTACAAAAGGAATGTATATAGATTTGCCATTTGTGCGCTCCTCTGAAGGGTATCTTGTTCTGCGTGAGCCAAACAGGCCAGTGGCAAATTAGAAGGCTGAATTATGATGGAATCTATGTTGAATCCGTTGAATGTTTTTATGAATGTGACCCCTCTTCTTTCCTGTTTTTATGTAGACTGATCTCACAATGTTGAAATTAACTGCACTTGAAAGTAATAAAAATCAAGACTTGGAAAAGAAGGAAGGTCGTATAGATGATTTGCTCAGGGTAAGTGTGAAAATGGTATGATTAAGAAAAGTACTGAGTTACTGGTGTTAAATTAGGGAAGAAGAAAATAAATACTGTTCTAAAATGACAAATGACTTAATTGTATTTGTGTTATGGTACCAGACAGACACAAAATGTAATGTAATATATGTTTGAAATTTTTCTAATGTAATACCCTTCAAATTCTCTCACTTCTATTTCACGAGAGTCAGCTTTTTCACTTGTGTTAGAATTTATTTTTTTCTGAGGGTTCAACAAAAGAAGAGAGATTTCAGTTTCAGTTGTCTTTGCATACAATTTGAAACCAGCATCTATAATAAATATAATTTCCTTTAATTCTTAGGCTAATTGTGATCTACGACGACAAATAGATGAACAACAAAAGTTACTTGAAAAATACAAAGAAAGATTAAACAAATGCATTTCAATGAGCAAGAAGCTTTTAATTGAAAAAGTAAGTTGAATTAAAAAAAAGTGTGTAAGCCCCAAAAGAAAGAACATTCACTGATCTTGATACTATAGCTTAGGTTCAGTAACAATGGTACAAAATTAGGCTGACCATGGGCCTGAACAGACAGGCCAAAATAATGCTGCTTCAGGTCACTTTGGAGGCATGCTGTTTAAATTATGCATGCGTCCTAGGATGCTGGAAGCCACAACAAAGCCATGCTCCAGTCCTACGGACTGGAGAGCAGCTTTGGCACAGCTTCGGGCTTCTTAAGATGCATGTGTCATTTAAACACCATACCTCCAAAGAGACCCAAAGCAGCTTTATTTTGGCCTGTCTGTTCAGGCCCCCTATTTCCTTGAGACCAAAATGCAACACTGGGATGGCAAAAATGGAACAAGGCTATTTGAGCTAACAAATATTCCTCAGTAACAGAACTCATACAAAAATTTAGATAGACATTGACAGGAACTCTTATTTCACCATGATCGTACCATGAATATGGAAATTAAAGGAAATTATCCTTTAATGAATATTTCCCCAGTGAAGTAATCTTATGTAGCAAATTTCAGTTGTTGAACACCTTAGCATAAAACTTCTCACACTCCATGACACATTTTTTTGACAGCCACAATTTGAAATAGGGATCTTCAAACTATTTTTGCAACATAACAGGGCATTTTTCTTGAAAACGGGTCAAAATTGGCATATTAAAATGATGGGATGGTCTGGAAATATTGGGGGGGGGGGGGGGACAGGACTGTCCTATTTAAAATGGTATATATAGTCAGTCTATACAAAATATAATTTGTACCATTCCAGTAAAGATCCGCACTAGATGGCAAGGTGGATAAGACATTTTGGAGGGACGAACTTTGACTGCAGTCATGCAAAAATTGCTTTGCAGTGATGCTTTCAGACACAGAGAGAATGTATTACACAGTCACCCTCTGTATACATGGATTTTTTTATCTACAGAATCAACAATCGACAGTTTGGAAATACTCAAAAAGAATAAAAATTCCAAAAGCAAACCTTGATTTTGCCATTTAATATCAGAGACACTATTTCACTATGCCATTATATTTAATGAGACTTGAGCATCCACAGTTTTGGTATCCACAGTGGGTCCTGGAACCAAACCTCAGATGATAACAAGATACCACTGTATATGCCAGTTGGGGCCACTTCTCTGGATTTGTCCTCTTCCCATATCTTCTCCCTGAGATGAAGTGCCTGGCAAGAATCTTCTACTTGCTAGAATGGTATTGTTACAGTTTTGGACTGCAGCTCTCACAATTCCCCAGCTAGAATGACCACTGGTGCATAACGTAAAATAACGGGCTTTATTGTGCAGTACTGAAACACAGAAATTGATTCAGTAATTGGCCTTGCTACCAACTTCCAAGCTAGTACAAAGGAAACCTGTAGCTGAGTGAGAAACAATGGCTTGCCTTCTATGAACTGTTGAGAAGATAGCTATGCAGAATCCATCATGGATCCTGCATAGGGAGAAAGGTGAAATATAAATTGAATAAAATAAATAAGTAGATTTTTCTGTTTTAGGCTTACATGGCCTCCTTTGTCCTGTTCTCAGATTTTAGACAAGATACTAGTCTAGCAACTTTAAGAATCCTGTGAATTGCATGTTTTGAGATCATGGAGGCAGCCATAACAGCCAACTTGGAAATTCTGTTTCCAGTTATGAGAAAAATGTAGTGTCTTTGCAAAATAGAAGCCTTGAGGGACACTATCTTGATTCAACACAGTAAATTAGTAAATATGTTGCACTTATTATTGGATGCAATATCCATTGCTGGGAAAGGCTCTAAAAGTAACTGGTTATATATTTTGCTTTTCTTAGAGCACGCAAGAGAAGCTGGCAAGCAGAGAGAAGAGTATGCAAGACAGATTACGCCTTGGGCATTTTACAACTGTTCGACATGGTGCTTCATTTACTGAACAGTGGACAGATGGTTTTGCATTTCAGAATCTTGTGAAGTTAGTACATGTTGTATTTTTAAATTGTTTAGTAATTACTAGTCCCCTTGTGTTGATGTTTTGTATTAGTTACCATACTCTGAGATCTATTTTTACATACATTACATTATATTCTGTTTTTTGAATACAGTAGAGAATTTGTTTTAATCTTCAGAATATTGACTTCCCTGCTTGGAAACAAGCAAATATCTCTTTGATTTCTGATGAACCTGAAAAACAAATAAAAATTTACTGGATGAGGACTGTGTACATAGAAAATTGTAAACTTAGATTACAGAATTTCAAATTGGCCCATGATCCTTGAGTTGGGTATTTGTAATAAATGAGGTACTTGTGCATCAGAATTATTTGTAATCATGGACGACAATAAGGAAACAAGAAGTTAGTTGACTTTATTAGAGGTTTCTTTTAGCATAAAGTGTGTGTGTGTGTGTGTGTGTACACAGGTGGCAGGGGAGTGAAGTCTGTTGTTGTGTGGCTTCAAGTCATTTCCAGCTTACAATAACCCTAAGGCAAACCTGACATGGGATTATCTTGGCATGTTTCTTTAGAGCGGGGTTACCATTGCCATCCTCTGAGACTGAGAGAGTGTGATTTGCCCTGGCTCATCAGGTTTACATGTATGACCCAGGATTCAAACCCTGGCCTCCAGAGTTATATCCAGTGCTCAAACTACACCACTCCTTCTGGAGGCAGCCGGGCTGAGAAGAGGCTTGGGGACTGAATGCTCCCTCCTGCGTCTTCCCAGCTCAGCTGTCCCCTCCAGAAGCATTTGGGCTGGGAAAAGGCTTGAGGAGGGAGTATCCACTCTCCTTGCTTCTTCCCAGCCCAGCTGCCCCCTCCAAAAGCAGCCAGGCTGGGAATAGGCTTGGGGAGCAAACGTTCCCTCATCCCACCATCTTGTTACTGTATTGACTCGTGTATAAGTCAATCCAGTTTTGGGGTGTCAATTTTGTAGTATAAATTTTTCTACTTACAGACAGGTATATATGGTACCTCAGTTAACAACGCTTCTAACAGTGGAGCTCCTTTTTACAAAATCTCTTTATAGCTACCAGCACCCATGGAGTAGGAAGGCTGGAGAAACACAAAATTGTGGTGCTGGTATTGTAGCAACACAATACAATACAATACAGCTCGAGGTGGGAAAGAATGGGATTCTACTCTATTCAATCCTATTGTAGCTATCTACAACAGGCAAGGTCAACCGCCATAATCATTTACTGAACATACATGAATAGCAAAAGCAGAGCAAAAAGAAGGAACCAAATTAGCCTGTCTTACTAACTACCCACAACATATTTTTAAATAAGCAAAGAAGTAACCAAAATGGAAACTATAAGAAAAGTGAAAGCTTGTGATGAAATTTTTTTTTGCTAGAATTCCTTTGTACAGTTGCAAATATGTAACCTAGAGGTAGATAACCATGATTGTTTCATATTCACACACTCTACGTAGCCCCTCGTTTAGAGAATACATAGGGACCGTGAAAATCTCCAGTCCCAACTTATCAGGCAAAGCCACTGTAATCATTAAGATCTTGTTCCCTTGTTGAGGGGCAGCTAGCTAATGGTCCCACTCCACTCATGTAAGCAATCTCTGGCATGAGGGGGAATTCTGACAGGTATCGTGCTTCTGCCTGTTGCACTGGAGAAGGGTGGGAACCACATTAAGGAAGACTTGAAGAAATAGACAAAGTTAAAGTTTTCCCTATTAGGGAGATGATCAGCAATTAAAATGAATATATTAGCTAAAATCCTATTCCTGTTTCAGAATTTAGCTATAATTCTAAATGATAAACCCTTTAAGCAGTGGGACAAAGAACTCTCAAAATTTGTGTGGTTAGCAAAGAAGCCAAGAATTAGATGGAAATCTCTACAAGATAAGAAAGAAAAAGGAGCATTAGGCATCCCAAACCTGCAAAATTACTACTATGTGTGTTGCATCGTTTGGATGAAGGAATGGATAACTCTTGAATATAAAAGACTTTTACAGTTAGAGGGATTTAATATACATTCTGGTTCACATGCCTTCTTGTGTTACAGCAAACTTCAATTTAATAAAAATTTAACAAACTTTGGAAATAATCAATATATATTTCTAGCCACAAAAACGGTAGACACAAAAGACTGCAGCAGTTGTAGAACCATAGCATTAATTTGCCATGCAAGCAAAATCATGCTCAGAATTCTGCAGCATAACTCCAGTCATATATGGAGAGAGAATTGCCAGATGTCTAAGCAGGATTCAGGAAAAGAAGAGACATAGTGACCACATCACAAACATACGAAGGACGATGGAGGAGTGAGCCAAAGAATTTAAGGGAAAAAATCAACATGTGCTTTATAGACTATAGCAAGGTCTTTGATTGCATAGATCATGAAAAGCTATAGAATGATCTTAAAAACTTGGGAATGCCACTACATTTGATAGTCTTTATGAAGAATCTTTACTTGGGATAAGAGGGTACTGTAAGGACAGAATATGGAGAAACAAAATGGTTCCCAATTGGCAAATGGGCCAGGCAAAGTTGTATTTCATCACCCTGTCTGTTCAACTTGTATGCAGAAAATATCATACTTAGAGCATGTTTAGACATGGAAGAGGGAGGAGTGATGCAGGACTATCAACAATCTGACATATTCGCATGACATACTACTAGCAGAAAGCATCGCAGACTTGGAACAATCACTAAAGAAAGTCAAAGAAGAAAGTGCAGAGGCAGATCCACTGTTAAACACAGAGAAAACAAAAATAATGACCGTGAAGGATACATATATTCAGCCTAGCTAATGAGGAAGTAAAAATAGTTAAAGATACCTTGGAGGAAACATTGATCAGAATGGAGAGTGCGGTCAAGAAAGAAGATGACTAGGAATGGGAAGGACAGGCACGAAAGAACTAGACAGAATCCTAAAGTTTACAGATATACAGCTGAACACTAAAGTTGGAATCATCTAAGCCATTGCATTTCCCCATTACCATGTACAGATATGAGAGCTGGTCAGTGAAAAAAGCAGATAGGAAGAAAATTAGTTCGTTTGAGATGTGATGCTGGAGAAGAGTGCCGAAGATACCACAGACAGCCAAAAAGACAAGCAATTGGGTCCTAGAACAAATCAACTCTCCCTGGAAGCCAAAATGGTTAAATTGAGGACGTCATAATTCAGCTACATAATGAGAAGGCACGACTCATTAGAAAAGACAATGATGCTGAGGAGGGTATAGGTCAGTAGAAAGACAGGAAGACTACAACGCCAGATGGATAGATTCAATAGGAGAGACCATGGGTCTCAGCCTACAGGACCTAAGCAGACAGGTAGAGGTTACAGGGGCTTGGAGATATCTCATTCACAGTGTCACCATGAGTCAAGGTCGACTTGAAGGTAGCTGACAACAAACTTGGGGGTGGGGGGAATATCAATCAGCTGCTTTCCAGTCAACAAGGTAAAACAGCTTCTGCTGCCTGGTACATAGTGATTAATGGAATTATGATCAGATTCATAGAATCATAGAGTTGGAAGAGACCACAAGGGCCATCCAGTCCAACCCCCTGCCATGCAGGAACTCTGTGGCACCATATATAGGCATTTGTAACTCCCCAGCAAGATTCTGGCCGTTATCCCTAGATACATTTCTGAAGAAACAAGTGGTTTCTTGGTTTAAAATATTTTTGTTTACTTTTGCAAAGCTTCCCTGACCTAGTTATTTCATTTCTCAATAGCATTTTGATAGTTTTGGATAAATACCATATACACTTGACTATATGTCGACCTCATGTATAGGTTGGCAGGTTTTGGGGCCAAAATTGTGGATTTTTATATGACCCGTGGATAAGTCAAGGGTAAAACTTAGGGGCATGTAACAAAGGATCTAAATGATGAAGTAATGGAAAACAATGCCAAAGAACTTACAAAATTTCAGCAGGCATACCTTTGTGTTCACTTTAAAGGCTGGATGGATGAGAGAATAGAGGGAGGCCAATGCTTCCAGGACAAATTAAACTCTCTCCTTTTCACAGAGGATGGACCAGTTACACTCTTACCTTTTTACAGAGGATGGTTCCCTTTTTAAAAAATGAGAGTTAAAGTACAGTACCCACAATCACCCATGGATAAGTCAACTCAATGTTTCGGGATCAATTTTTTAACCTAAATTTGTAGACTTATACATGCATGTATACAGTAGTTTGCAAAAACAAGTTGACCTGCTCTTCATAAGTTTAAAAAAAAAAGCATCACTAAATTGACATTTGATGAATAAGATGCCCTTCCTTTTTAGTCTTCTGCTCATCACTAAAAAGTATATTGTTTGTTGCTAGTGGTGGTTTAAACCTTTATGCTTTGGAAATATACTTTTAAAAGCTATACAAGTTTAGTCTTCCTTATCCAGAATTTTGAAATCCAAAATACGTACTGCAAAAACCAAAACTTGTTCCATGGTTGGCTGAGAGTGACACCCTTGCTTTCTGATGGATAAAAGTACGCAAACTTTGTTTCACACACAAAATTATTTTAAAATAATGTATAAAATTACCTTCAGGTTATGTGCATAAGATGTATATGAAACATACTGTATATACTCGTATATACGTCGAAAAATTTATGTCCAAAAATTGATCCCAAATTCCCAGGTCAATGTATTTACCAGTCAGTATGGTAATGTGATAGCAGCTCTTTCAGATTTCTCTATATGGTGGGGAGAGCAGTTTATTTCTCTCCTGAGCCAAGCAGAAAGAGTCCTGGGTGATTGATTGCTTTTAAACAAACAAACAGAGCCTCTCTCCCACCTGATGAAACGAAAGCTGAAATGCTGAAGCAAAATGCTCTATTATCCCTCTTGAGCCCTCCACCACCACCACACACACACATATACACAGTGAAGGAGCCTTCAAGTTTTACCTTCAACTTATCCTCGGATCATGGCACAATCCATAATTTTGGCCCCCAAACCAGCCTTTGACTTATACATGAGGTCAACTTATATTAGAGTATATACGGTAAATTTATTTTGTCTTTAGACTTGTGTCCCCTCTCCAGGATATCTCATTATGTGCATATATGAAAATGCAAGTATTTCCCCCCCAAAATCTGAAATCCTCAGATAAGGGAGACATAACCCTGTATCAGTATATTTCAATTTTGTCCCTAAAGCTGGTAATACAGTTTTCCTGTGACCATGCTTTTAATGTGTTAAAAAGACAGTACATCTATTTTCATAAATACTTAATATGCCCATCCCTCAAATTCATGTTGCATCTTGTTGCTCTTAAATAGCAAACTGGTATAATTTCCTGTCAAATATATCAAATTGAGGAAAGCATTTTCTTGGAGATGACAAATTTGTCTCTCGTTAATCTTACTGAATTTCAAAGATTCTAGTGTTCCATGTAGGTATATAGTAAAGAGTGATATGTTAAGAAAAGAAATTGTCATTATTTAATATGGGCATCCATTGCTGTGGATATATTTGAGAAAGCGTTTTGTTACTCTGAGATAGAGGATGATGGTAATATCAATTCAATCTATTTTTGAATGAGATACATTTGATACAGTTTCATTTTGATAAAAATTGATAGCATGGAAAACAATTACACCAATGATATTTTACAGCTTTAATTACGCTTCGATTATTTTAGTTTGAAACAGGTTTTGCCTTTAAAACTTATCTGGTGACAGAAGTTTTAAAATCAGTACTAGAAGAAATATCAGTGAATCCTAACTTCTTAGCAGTGTAAATTCAGATTCATTTTTTAGTCTTAATACATCCAGTGAATCAATAGATTTTACATAGATTTTACAAGTTCCTGTTGATTCATTTGGTTTTAGTGTCATTTAGACCCTCAGGTTCTTGGATGCATACTGTTTTTCCTTCCTTTCTTAAATTAAAACATGTTTCAGTGGGAGAGGGGATTGAAACAGAGTAATGGTCTCATACGATAGGACATAGATCTGGTGTGAAATAGCAGAAGACAAAAAAGTTTTATGTAACTTTTATGCTCCCATAGAAGGCTGGTTTGAATCCACAGGTAGGAAAGTTTTTTTAAAAAAGAGTGCAGACCCTGAAATCATTTTAAAACATTGTTTTTGGATTTGCAGGCAACAGGAGTGGGTTAATCAACAAAGAGAAGATATTGAGAGGCAAAGGAAACTTCTTGCAAAGCGAAAACCTCCCTCTACAAATAATTCTCAGGCACCCTCTGCCAATTCAGAACCTAAACAGAGGAAAAACAAAGCTGTCAACGGAGCTGAAAATGATCCATTTGTTAGACCCAATTTACCACAGTTGTAAGTTCAGAAATATTTGTTTGCTACGTATGTATTAAGGGCAGGATAAAGTTCCTGTCATGACAGGGTGCAACAGTTACCTGTATGTGTCATTTCGCTCAGATGACCAATAAAATAAAGGGTTGCTGGGAGATTGGAACTAAACTTTCTTCCCAACTTGTGGGGACCTTGTTGTCCTTTTGGGCAGGGATAAAAGTTATGTACTTTTCTTGTCACTTCCAATAGCTAAGTTAATTGCAGTCTTGCTTGGTTTATTCCATAGATGTCTGTGGAGCCACTGAAAGATGGCATACTATATTCTTTATTTTGCTTGGTTGTGATAGAGACAGAACTGAGAATTGGCTGTTAGATTATTGTTGTTTTTGGTCTCAGACATTGGTGGTCTTCATGGTCTCTAGGCTTCACTCATCATCTTTGTATATTTCCTGTCTGAAGGGTGAGGCTCTCCACCCAAAACAGCTCTTGAATGTTTTGAGGTCTTTCACAGTATGTATAGATTTACAAGTGATTACTCAGGGAGTCATAGTTTCAGGTTAACAAATTGTCCTTCCCTAAAACCCTGAATTTACGCAGCCTAGAACTTGGTTCAGACAAGTGTGTGCTAGCATCAAATACAAATCAAGTTTAGATTTTAAAAATGACATGTACAGGATTAGTATTCAGAGGTATTAATATGGCTATATTAATATTAATATTAGTAGCATTAATATTACCTGTTAATATTCTTTTTACTAAATGTTTAGTCTGCTATTATTATATTTATCCACTGTATTTCTGTTTCCTTGTCTGAGAAGTTTTGCTGATCAAAGCATCACCTATATTTGAGTCAAACATGAGACACAGAGTTAGGGACTTTTGGTTCCAATCTGTCAACATTTTGGAGAACAGAGTAGAAAAAACTGTGGATACAGTCACTAGTAATCCATAATGTAGACACACTCTACTTAGTAACTTAAATTCCAAAAGCAATTATTTTTGGACTTAGTTTAAAATAGTTAATTATCTTCGCTAATCCTTGCAGGCTAACACTGGCAGAATACCATGAACAAGAAGAAATTTTCAAACTGAGATTAGGACATCTCAAGAAGGTATGTTTAACATTTAAACTTTTTCGTAATCACATAAAAATCTTCCTTCTATAGTCATAGAACTAAATTGCCTTACAGAACTGAATCTACTATATAGTGGTATCTGTCTCACTTAGCCATCAGTATGTTACTGGCCTACAAAAAATAGAAGTTTGTTTGTTTTTTTAAAAATTAATTTCCAATTCCTCTTCATCATTAATGTTGTTATTGTTGTTTTCCTAATTACTGGAACATTATTTGGAATTAAACATTAAACAATGAGCGGAGGATATTAGATGGACCAGGCTTGACAAAGGGCAGGAGCAGATTGACAGGAAAACGCAGCTTGTTCCTGTCTTTTCTGAAAGCAGGTCAAAACCCAACTGTCTGCTTGGCCTGCTCCCAATGTGGCCAAATACTCATTGGCTGTCCACACCATGAAGCATCAAGCTGCACTGCACAATTTTTTTTGTCACCTCCCCACCATGCACAAGCACAGTCACACAAACTCACTGCCTGTGACCTCCAGTTACCTCCTCCTTCCTTCCCAGATGCCAGTCCATTGGACGCCCACCTGCATGATTGGCCACACAGTCACACATGTGATACACTACCTCCACAGTGCCTTGGTCCATTGGTGTGCCCAGTGATACATTGGCAGAGCACAACCATGGAGGCCCCCTTCACCCCATGTCTCCCTGTTGGACCAGCTGTTTTGTGTATGTTGTAATTACATTTCTTCTTCGTGGTCTCTGTGCCTCACACAATAGGGTTTGCGCCTGCGCAGAGATCCGATTTGGATGCTGAAAAGCTGAGCAGATTGGCGGAAGCCCCACCCCTCCCACTCTCTGAGCATGCCCAATCCCTCCAATCTAGCTCTTCCTTCAGTTCTCTTTCATCCACTACAAGAGAAACATCTCCTTTGGAGTGCTCCTCTTTCGACGAACGGATGAATAGATTTAATTCCTTTTTCCTACTAAATTTTCTTCCTTTTGTTTTTCTCCTTGAGCTGCCCTCTTTTTACCCTTGTTTGGAGCTTTTTTTGAGGTTTTTTGCCCGGACGGGCCCCCTCACATTGCTGGGCATCTTATGGGCGCTCCTTTCAAGAAATATACCGAATGTGGGAATAAGATCCCTGTAAAAGACGGACGTTCTAAGTGCATTTTTTGCCTGGGGAATACCCACATTCCAGAGAAATGCAGGCATTGCATTCGTCAGAGAGCAGACAGACTGAAGGCCCATCTTTGGGAGAAGGCCCTCTCCATTTCCCAAGCGTCGGAGTCTCAGTCGGACCCCTTGGGACGGCTTCCCATCTCCAAGTTCCCGAGAATCCCTAAACTTTCTCAAAGGCTACCATCCATTTCGATGTCGGCTTCCCCAACATCAGCGCAAGCGCCCTCGACATCGGCAGCTTCAACTTTGACGCCGAACCCACCTTCGACGTTGACTCCACAGAGAAGTCTATGCCTCACTCAGAAGAATCGGCTCAGGAGCACAGAAAGCATTCTTCGTCCTGGGAGGGGGACAGGCCGAAAAAGAAAACATAAGTCTAAGGAGCCCCTGGCCTCGGTCGCGTCAGCCGCAGACCAGGCGGATCTGGCCATGTCGTTTCTGAAGCCAACCACTAGCCTCCCTGCCCCAGCTCCGGTCACTGTACTCGACTCGGCACCGGAGGCTTTGGAACCTATGTCACAGCCTATGTCGACCTCGACGCCGTCCCTCTTGGTCTCGACCTTGACGGTCTCACCCATTTTACCTCCTGCTGAGGTTCCATCAAGGGACATCATGGCTTCCTCCGAGAGGATCTATAGGCTGAGGTTCCCGTCTCTGCCACCTCGAAGGTCGCCTGAACCCTATGAGGAACAGTACTTTGACTCCCCCTCATTCGTCGGCCTCCTTTTTGGCTCAACATTGAGCGGAAAGTTTTTGGAGGGAAAGACACCCATCCTACCGGTCCTACTCTCCATTGTATAGAGACATACTATGTGAGGGATCCCTACTTTGACCCCTTCTCGCAGCAGAGGTCCCGATCCCGCTCTCCTGCCCATGACCGGGGTGAGTCTAGTGCCATTTCACCTCCTCCGGCGACGACTGCCACGGTGTCGAGGCCGCCTGAAGCAGAGACGACCACAGTCGTGGCTCCCATGTCAAGGATGACATCGACACCGTTTGTGTCGGCTGGCCAAGTGGATGCTTCCACATTGACCTTTGTCTCGGCCCAGACTCAGCCTTATGTAGAACAACCTATAGCCTCACAATCCACAGAGGACTCCACTGGCGAGATGGAGGAACAATCGGAATCTTCAGTTCAAGCTCTGTCTTCCCCAAATGAGGAAGTGGAGGACCAGACACCTGGCTCCCCCGTTGAGGACCTGCACTGCTTTTCTGGGATCGTTGACAGAATGGCTAGAGCGGTTGGCCTGCAAATGGCTCAAGCTTTGAAACCCCCCAGGGACCTCATTGACGGCCTTGTTGTTAGACCAGCTCAACCAGCTGTCATTCCCTTCTTGCCGTCCTTCTCTGACATCATGGCTGCCTCTTGGACTAAACCAGCATCCACTCCACCTGCGTCCAAGAAGTTGGATTTCCTGTACAGGGTGCAGTCTGACACAGCTCCTTTTTTGTTCTCGCACCCTGCTAATAACTGTCTGGTAGTGGAATCCACCTGTAAATCCTCGGGTAAAGTTCACTCTGCCCTGGTGGACAAGGACGGTAGGAGAATGGACATTTTCGGCCGAAGATTCTACTCCTCAGCAGCCCTCACAGCTAAGATGGCCAACATGCAGGGATGCATGGTGGGATATCAGAGTTTCCTGTGGGATAGAATGGCAGCTTTCATCCCCTACCTTGCTCAGGAACAGCAGGAGGCAGCCCACGAATTCTATGCGGAAGCTCTTTCTCTGATTGCCCAGGAGGTCCACTCCATCAGGCACATGGTGGACTGCTCTGCCAAGGTCATGGCCGGGGCAGTTGCCCTTCACAGGTTCGCCTGGCTCAGGTCTACCACCCTATCTGAGGAGGCCAAGACCAAAATTGAGTACTTGCCTTTTGATGGTGAAGGACTCTTTGCAGCCAAGACTGATGAGTCCTTGGATACTATGGCCAAGGCTTGTCTCAATGGCAAGATACTTGGAGTGACTTCGAGCAAGCCACCTGCTAGTCAGTCCTGGCATCCAAGACCTCAGTCTTCAGGCTATCCTCGCTCTAGATCTGCTCCATCCCCCACCTATAGGGCTCAGCCTTGTCCCAGAAGACCATATAGGCAGCCTCAACAACAGCATCAACAGCAACACAGGCAGGGACAGCAACATCAACAGCAGCAGTCCTCCAGGAAGCCACCCTCCAAGCGACAGTTTTGACTGGCCTTTGGAGTTGACACCCACCTTTCTGTTGCCAGTCACTTCCTACCATGTTCCCAGACTACGCCGCTTGTACAAGAACTGGCACTGGATCACCACAGACTCTTGGGTCCTTGCCATCATCCGCCTGGGCTACTCCATAGAGTTTTCAAGTATTCCACCAAGTGGCGTTTTCTGTTCTACTCCTTCTTCCCCTCCTCTTCTAGAGGAGATCTCTTCCCTCCTCAACAAACAAGCTATCCAGAAGGTTCCAGCCAGCTGCAGGCTCCAAGGCGACTACTCTCGATACTTCACCATACCGAAGAGAGGAGGTGGTCTTCGTCCTATACTGGACTTGAGAGGCATCAATTCCTTCATCACACCGCACAAGTTCAAGATGGTGACCCTGCAGTCCATCCTTCTGTTCCTTCATCAAGGGGACTGGTTCACGTCCATAGATTTGAAGGATGCTTATTTTCACTTCCGCATCAGGCCCCAGCTCTGGAAGTTCCTATGCTTCGCTGTTGATGGAGATCTCTTTTAGTATACCGTCCTACTCTTCGGCCTCTCCACTGCCCCTCAAGTCTTTACAAATGGCAGTGGTCATTTCCCACCTTCTCACCTTTGATTGCAAGGTATTAAGATTTTCCCTTTCCTCGATGACTGGCTTCTGGTGTCGTCCTCCCAAGCACAGCTCTACCAGGACGTTAAATGCACTCTGGACCTCCTCAACAACCTGGGACTCACGATCAATCTCTCCAAGTCTGTTCTTCGCCCTATGAGGATGATAGACTACATAGGCACTTCTCTGGTCTCAGTCATGGGCTGTGCCTACCTCCCGACCAGAAGGGCAGAAGCCCTCTGGGACCAACTTAGATATGTCCTCCACACCTGCCAACCAACAGCGAAGGACATTCAGAGATTGCTGGACTACCTAGCCTCCACCATGGCAGTAACCTACCTGGTGCTTCTCAGGTTCAGGCCCCTCCAAGAATGGTTCCTAGCCTCTTTCGACCATCTCTGGGACAATCCAAGAGACTCTCGATTCCCCCTCATGTTCGGGACTCCCTCAGGCGGTGGATGTCTCCCTCCAACATCCTCAAGGGGATGCCCTTTCAGACACTGGAACCATCCAGGATGGTCACCATAGATGCATCTATGACAGGATGGGGTGCACACCTCCAAGACCTTTGTGTTCAAGGTCAGTGGTCCATGGAAGAGGCAGAGCTGCATATAAATGCTCTGGAACTCCTGACAGTCATCAAAGCCTTCAGGGCATTCAAGAACCACTTCCTCCACAGAGTGGTACAAGTGGTGTTGGACAACATGACTACCGTTTGTTACATCAACAAACAAGGAGGAACTCACTCTCTAGATCTTCTACACGTGTCTCAACAGCTGTGGACATGGTGCCACCGTCGCTCGATCTATCCAGTGGCGGTCCACCTCGCAGGCAAGGACAATGTGCTAGCAGACTCCCTCAGCAGGGACAAAGTCCTCCAGCACGAATGGACTCTGTCAGTTCAAGCCTTCCATCTTCTGACATCTCGATGGGGAACTCCCTCAGTGGATCTGTTTGCCACCCCAGAGAATGCCCAGTGCCAACTGTTCTACACCAAAGCAGGCAGAGGTCCAGGATCCCTGGGAGATGCCTTCCTCTGCCCGTAGAACCAGGACTTCCTGTATGCCTTTCCACCCTTTCCACTGATCTCCAAGATGGTGATGAAAATGATCAGAGTTGGGTCCAACGCGATACTGCTGACCCCCTTCTGGCCGAGACAACCCTGGTTCACTCCACTACTCCATTTGGCCAACAACCAGTACTTCCACTTGCCAAAGTGGCCAGATCTTCTGTCCCACTCAATGGGGCAGTTCTACATCTGGACCTTCTCAATCTGCGGATGACAGCCTGGAAGATCCAGCCATGACCTCTCTGGAACTGCTTAAGGTCTTGTCAGCCTCCAGGAAGGACTTCACTATGCAATCATATGCCTACCAGTGGAAACATTTTTGTGCTTTTGCAGAAGTCAGATCTGAGTCTTCCTCTCCTGTGAGTCTTTCTACTGTATTTCACTTTCTGTTGCACCTTCGGGAACAAGGCTTGGCCTTCTCGTCCCTCAAAGTCTATCTATCAGCTATTGTTGCTAACCAACCAGCTGGCTCGTCATCAGCTTGACTCTTCACATCACCTACACTCAAGAGATTTTTCAAAGGACTCCACCGTCTTTATCTGCCACTGCCTCCTTTGGCATCGGCTTGGTCTCTCGCTAGTGCTCACACAGCTCACGAGACCTCCCTTTGAGCCTCTAGGCTCAGCTTCTCTAAGACTGCTGACACTAAATGTGTCTTTCCTTGTGGCCACCTCAGCCAGGCATGCTTCAGAGCTGACGGCCCTCCGCTCAGACGAGCCCTACCTCATGTTCCACAGGGACAAGGTGGTCCTCAGACCGGACATTTCCTTCCTCCCTAAAGTGGTTTCACCCTTTCACCTTTCTCAGGAGATTGTGCTACCTAACTTCTATCCAGACCCTTCCTCACCTCTGGAAAAGACTATGCACACTCTTGATGTTCACTGTGCTTTGGCGTTTTATGTTCAATGTTCGGCTGAATTTAGATTATCCACTAAGTTGTTTGTTTGTTATGGTGGTTCCAGGAAGGGCAACCCAGTTTCTTCACAAAGATTTTCCAAGTGGATTGCCCAGACTATTGCTCTATCCTATGAACTGGCTAAATGCCCTTTGCTGGTTGGTGTTCGTGCTCACTCAACCAGGGCCACTGCTTCATCTGCCGCCTTCCTCAGAGGTGTTCCCCTTCCAGAGGTCTGCAAGGTGGCGACATGGTCACAGCCATCCACGTTTGTTCAGCATTATCGGCTGGATTCCAGGTCCCGAAGTGATGCCAGTTTTGGTTGTGCTGTTTTGTCTTCTATTCTGCAGTGACTTTCCCACCTCCACAGGTAAGCTTTTTAGTCACCCTATTGTGTGAGGCACAGAGACCACGAAGAAGAAGTACAAGTTGCTTGCCTGTAACTGGATTTCTTTGAGTGGTCATCTGTGCCCTCACATAAATCCCACCCTACCTCCCCTCGGTCAGGTCCCTGCTCTTTGCAGCAGACTTGAACTGAAGGAGGAGGTAAATTGGTCAGATTGGGCATGCTCAGGGAGTGGGAGGGGCGGGGCTTCTGCCAATCTTCTCAGCTTTTCAGCATCCGAATGGGATCTCTGCACAGGCGCAAACCCTATTGTGTGAGGGACAGATGACCACTCAAAGAAACACAGTTACAGGTAAGCAACCTGTACTTATTGCAAATTGCGTATTTGCTTTGCCGCAGTTCCATACTGGCGCTAGGTTGTTTATATGCCGGTTGATGATGCACATTTTTTGCCTTCAGTCAGTGTATCCTAGCTTCTTTTTGCTCCAGTTTTTAGGCCCAGAGCACAGCTTTGTTTCACTTTCCTCCCAGTTTCACCTTATGCATTGTCTAAACACCCAACCTTCAAAGCGGTTATAAGCCACTATTTGGCCAGTGTGGACAACACCAAAGGAAATAGATTTATTTATTTATTTATTTATTTATTTATATCCCGCTCTTCAGCTGCACCTGTATAGCTGATATTAAAGTACTGAAAGACAATAAAAGCCCAAGTCTAGACAGTTTGATGTTATCATAATATAGGACCTTTGTTGAAGTGTTGGTCAAGCCATTACAATGTAAAGTTAATGAAACTGTACAGAAATTAATTCCTAAAAACATGCTTTAATTTAGTAGTGATGTATCTTTTAGGGGTCATGTTTGAGCAATTAATTAAAACTATGGATCCCATTCCAAGAAAAAAAGGAAGTACAATATTCAAAGAGAAAAAATTGAAGTTAAGTACAGATTTATCCTGTTCACAGGGGCTATACTATCTCCTGCCTTAATTGCAATACAGTGGGTCCTTGGTATCCACTCTAGTTTGGTTCCAGGACTCCACATGGATACCAAAATCTATAAATGTTCAAATCCCATTAAATACAGAGGTGCAGTAAAATGATGTCCCTTATATAAAATGGCAAAATTAAGGTTTGTTTTCTGAAATTTATATGTATTTTTAATATTTTCAAGAAGTAAATGCCTCAATCTGTAGATGAAGAATCCATTGATACAGAGGGTCAACTGTACTTAAAAGAAGGAAAATAAATAACTTTGCTAAAAGCAAACACATTTTGAGACAAGTTGACTCTGGAACAGTGATTATAAAAGTTTTGCACACATGTTAACAGTGTGTTTGGACAAGATTTTGTTGAAATAGATTTGCTAGGCTTAAACTATTTTTGTTTTGTTTACTGGAGCAAAAAATGAGAGTGAATGTTATAAAAAGCATTGCATGTGGTGAATGAGACTGTTGGATTAATTGAAAAAATATTAATGATATATTTAGAAGCCAAATAAGCTTTGGATAATATCGAATGACTTTTATTTTAACCTTTTTGATAGGTTTAACTTGTAGGCCCATAATGTAAAGGAAGTGATAACTAATTAAAACTCTGCTCTGTTGATTTATATTTGCAATTAACATATTTGCTGTTTCCAATTGTTGCCAGAATCGTATGATGTGGATAAGTTGTCCATGTAGAAGACTCATACACACTGCACAGACTTAAACTGCCTTATAGCTTTTTGTCTATTACCATGGGTTTGTAAAGATTACATCTTGACAAGCAAAACTGGCACTTGTTTAAGTATTAACCCAGATGTATTTCATCTTACAGTAGTGGTCTTACAGTACAAAAACAAATGCTTTACATTACTTAGATTTTTTTGTCAGAGGAATCATTACTTGAATTTATTTTTCTCTAAAATTTCTTTGAAATTCTTTTGAAAAATGTTCACAGGTATGATTACACCTCATGTTTGCTTTGCCTTAGCAGTAAGCACTTTTATTTGAGCAGGCTAGAATATGTGTTTCTGAATTGTACCTGTTGCAGTCCTCTGATGTAGCCTAGTCTGTTATATTGGCTTCCCTAATCCTCAAGTATAACCTGGGTTCAAAACACACTGCAGAAATAATCCAGTTTGAGATCACTTTAACTGCCCTTGTTCAGTGCTAGGGAATACTGTGAATTGTAGTTTATTGTGGCACCAGAGCTCTCTGACAGAGAAGTCTAAATGTCTCGCAGAACTACAGTTCCCAGAATTCCCTAGCATTGAGCCAGGGCAGTTAAAGCAGTCTCAAACTGGATTATTTCTGCAGTATGCTTTGGACCTGGATGATTGGGATCCACAAAAAACAAAAAACAAAACCAACTTTGATATTTCATCTTCCATAAGGCAAAGCCAGTACTAAAGGCAACCTTTTGCAGGTTGTACTTTCCTAGTTATCTTTTACCATCTCTACAGTTGGATATGGATAAAAATTCTTTCTTTCTAAATATAAATTCATTGTTTTTATTTGCAGGAAGAAGCTGAAATACAAGCTGAACTTGAACGTCTGGAACGAGTCAGAAATCTTCACATACGAGAGCTCAAAAGAATAAACAATGAAGATAATTCCCAGTAAGGAAGTAGATTTAACCTTTCACGTTACTTTTTTCAAACTTTACTGTCTTTGGAGTAAATATGACACCACGATAAGCAAAGCATACTCTTAACTGAATTTTCTAAGATAAAATTATGGAAAAGTATTGTTGGGATTTCAGAATTACTGAAGTACAATAAATGACAGTTTTAAAACAATGTTGTGTAAATTGCTATTAAAAAAAGAAAGATACTTCAGCATCAAGCAGTTATAAGTGTACCTGCAATAAAATGTTTCAGTGTACTGTCACCTTGGCTGCATCTGCACTGCAGAAATAATCCAGTTCATCCCCACTTCAGTTGCCATGATTTCAGTGTTGTGAAATTCTGGGAACTGTAGTTTTGTGAGACATGTAGCATTCTCTGTTAGAGAGCTGGGGTGCCATAGCAAACAAACAAATCCCAATAATTCCATAGTATTGAGCCATGGCAGTTAACATGGTATCAAACTGGATTATTTCTGCAGTGTAGATGCAGCACTACTTAGAAAAATGTTTCCTCCCCTGTCCCCAGAAAAATTATGTCCATTGTCCTATTATCTAGCTAGGAATCTCTCTAAAGGATTCTGCATGGATGTCTCTACTAGTGGCTGATTTCAATCTAATTATTGCATCTAGTTTGTGCTCTTCAAGCAAAAAAGCTCTCAGATTAGCTCAAATCTAGTCAGTAAATATGACTATCCCTGACTGCAGTTTTCAAGACTAAAGGAGAAAAGGACAGGAGAGGAAAAAGGAAAAACACGTTCAGTAGTTGATTCTTAAAATTACAGATTATTTCAGATGCTCTTTCCGTTTTCCTTTGCTATGGCTTGATGGAATGACTTCTGGCAGGTGATGTTTGATCATGTGATACTCTTTTACATTTGAAGAGTTTGTGCACACCTACCACAGCTACATAATGTAGCATTGAATCTATGGAGATTTTGGACCTGTAGTAATCAGTGGTACTATGAAGAATAATTCTCATTGAACTCAATCAAATTTGCTTCTGATTAAATTGGAAAATACTGTATTATATGTGATCTTGATTTTTATGTATACAGTACCTGCATTCTCCTCCTCATTATTATTATATCAATAAATGTTGCTGCAATAATAGTGAGGAGGAGGAGGAGGAGAAATGTCTGCATAAAATCAAGGACACATAAAATGCAATATTTTCTATTTTAGTGCCATCAGTATACATCGTACTTTACCAAGTAAACAATAAAGAACACTTGTTAAACACTTAGAAACTTTTTATTTTTATTTTAAAAAGTATTAAATACTGTATACCATTAAACTAAGTATTTTTTGTGAATGGTGTTTCTGATTTATTTTTTAAGGTTCAAAGATCACCCTACATTAAATGAGCGGTATTTGTTGCTTCATTTACTTGGTCGAGGTGGTTTTAGTGAAGTATATAAGGTAATGTCCCATCTTTTGTATTTTTTTTCTTAACTATAATCAACTAGCATGCTGCTGATGAACCTCACTTAACACAGAATAAATATAAACATTTTTAAATAAAAAGATACATATTTAAGATTTTATTTAGCCTTTCTCTTTTGACACATGTACACGTTTAGAAGCTTTCATCACTTCCACTTCAGATTAACAATGACATATCATGTCCTCATAAGAAAGGCAAATGAATGCGGTTCGTTTCAACAAACCACAGTTGAAATTAAATGCAGTTCTTATTTCAATCATCACATGAACTGATTAGGCAAAATGAAACTTTATAATTAAACAGTTATAAAAAGAACAGAGTTAATATGGCATTCATTCAACCCCTTTTTGAAAACAGGAACCTAAAATTGAGCCAGAAGCTCCTAATAATTAAGCTGAACAAGACTGTGTGTAAGCTTGCTGATGCTCATTCTTGTAAAATTAAAAATTGTATATTATTTAAAACATTTATATCCCAGGATCTCAGGGTGCCATACAAATAAATCAATTTTAAAAACTTAGAACAGTTTAAAAATTGAAACAGTAATTTAAATAGATAAAATGCATATTAAACAATTTTTATGTCTGAATATGTTGTGTTTATCTAGTTGATGAATATGCATTTGGTGAACTAAATTCTTTTACAGCAACCCAACCAGTAAAATCAATTTTTTCTCAATAAACACAAAAGACAATTACAGATTCGTTCTGGATCCCACCCCACTCCACCCTACGGATAGCAAAAAATGTGGGACATTAAGTCCATTGAAAAAGCCAGTGCTTGCTGTCTGCCGAAGCTCAAACCAAGGATGGCAAGCCTACGGTTGGCACAGGCACACTGTACATGGCTTCAATCTTTAACAAAGGCTATACCTGAGGCTAGACATTACCTGATTCCTAAAAATTGTAAGAAAGGCACCAGCTGGCAGTGTCTAAAATAAAATTCTAAGTTTGAGTGTCATTGTTGAAAATAATTTCTTTGTGATAATCTAATGTCAGAAGATGAGAACAACTAGATTTTAGCTTCCAAATTTGTTTTCAGTGGCAGACAGGTTCATGTAGGCAATCTTTCAGATAATTGCAGATGTGTCCATGTCCATAGAGAATATATGTATCTGTTCATTTTTAAGGCTTGATTGTGCATCTTTTTATGTTGGCAGAGCTTTTTATTATTAGCTACAAGTGATTTTTCTTCATTGATAGGATTTTTGAAAGAATAGGGCTGCAATAAGACGGTGAGACAGGTGAGGGCAGAAAGAGAGAAGAGGAGGTGCTGAATTTGGGAGATCTCAGACTCTTGTTTGGAACAGGACTAGCCACTGGGATAGAAGTCTGAGTTTGAGATTTGTAAAATAGAAATCCTGTGATCTGTTGAAATGAAGTACATGGAAGTAGCAACAATGGTAATTAGCATTTTCTTGGAGATGAGTGTTCCAAGTAGGTGATGGCCTGTTTAGCTCCCAGATCTCACAGAATGTAGAAATGATGGAGCTTCACCGAGCAACTCCTGGAGCAGATTGTTGAACAACTTAATGGTTGATGAAATACACTTGTCCCTCCATATTTGCTAGGGTTAGGGGCACAAGACCCCCGTGAATATGGAAAAACTGCAACTACAATAGTCTCGACTATCTGACATAAAAGGGCGGGCTAATAGTCGGATATCTGAAAATGTTGGATAATCCAGAGGGTCCAAGAAAAGGCTTGAAATCACTATGAATTGCAAATGTATTGAAGTTTTGTTGCAGTATCAGTAAATGTAAATGTAAAGAAATCACATTGTGATGTACAGTATAAACAGTTTAGTCCTCTGAAAATTTAAAGAAATCACAAAAAATTTAAAGAAATCACAGCAGCTGCGATGTTGGATAACCCGAAATGTTGGATAACCAAAGGATGGATAATTGAGACTATACTGTAACAAAAACACCATGCTTTTACCTGAGAGGACACACCTCTATGTCCTCCAGTGCAATTCTTTGGTCAATGTCCTGACAGACACTGACCATAGAACTGCACTAG
Source organism: Urosaurus nigricauda (assembly GCA_034509955.1). Lineage (NCBI taxonomy): Eukaryota > Metazoa > Chordata > Lepidosauria > Squamata > Phrynosomatidae > Urosaurus > Urosaurus nigricauda. The sequence goes on along the minus strand of JAOEGL010000001.1, from coordinate 167,966,503 downwards.
AGGAGCTACAATTGGATAGTAGATTATTCTTTCTAGGAATCTCTAGGTCTTTCAGTGCAACCTTTAGTAAATGTTGACCATAGAGTTGCACTGGAGGACCTAGATATTCCTAGAGAGAGCATATTAATCAAATCTGAATAATCAGAGCCGCAAATATCAAAGCCGCAAATATGGAGGGATGAACGTAAATCTAAAATAATTTGTGTGACTGGATTCAGTGCAAGGCATGTTCTTATGTTCCTATAGTAAAGTGTGGCTTAGTGTTTTTGTTTGAAGCTTTAACCCAGATTTAAGGGAAGGAAAAAGGCTCATACTTTTTTTACTACTTTCACCCAATGGATCTTGCAGGCTTTTGATCTCTATGAACAAAGATATGCTGCTGTCAAGATACATCAGCTTAACAAAAGCTGGCGGGATGAGAAAAAAGAAAACTATCATAAGTAAGTGTTATTAAAAAAAACACTTAACCAGTTTTTAGCAAATTAAAATAGTTTTTGAGTGGTCACAATTATATTCTTTACTTTAGGCATGCCTGCAGAGAGTATAGAATACACAAAGAACTGGATCATCCAAGGATAGTAAAGCTGTATGACTATTTCTCCTTAGATACAGATACGTAAGTGCAAACTGACACCTTTTATGTTTTCAGACTAATTTGCGTAAGTTAATGCATTACTTGAGAAAGAATTTGGTTTGTACCATATCCAATTGCTGTAGGGTAGCCCATTGAATCAATTGCTTAACGGTAACACTTGATGTATATTTCCATTAATTGAGTGGCTAGGCATGTGTCATTTAAATTTTGTGGTTCAACCTTGCCAGTTAAGTATTTTTAAATATTGCAAATATTTTTAAAGAATTCATAATTGTTGAAATATTGTATACAAGTTTATGTTCATATTTTTCATTGTATGTTTCAAACATTAGATAGGCTTTTTGGATAACTAACTTTATTTTCTTCCACGTTCCTAGGTTTTGTACAGTATTAGAATATTGTGAAGGCAATGATTTGGATTTCTATCTTAAGCAGCATAAGCTAATGACAGAGAAAGAAGCCAGGTCTATTGTAATGCAAATAGTAAATGCACTGCGATATCTCAATGAGATTAAGCCACCTATAATACACTATGATCTTAAACCAGGTAAATCAGAACTGTTGGACAACATCAGATATTATGTCTCGTTGCTTTGAAACTTGTTCATCTCTCCATTCTTACTAGTAATCTGCCTCTATTCCCTCCACCCCTTAGTGAATCTGCCACAGTCCAAGTTAAAATTGTTTGGGTTTTTAAATGTAATATCGATAGGTGGGACACACAAAGGGATCTTGTATTCATGGCAGGAAGAATAACTTTCATTAACATGAATCCTTTGCAGAAATGTTTGTCTATCATATGCAGTATTTTCACTTGAAGCTTTTTTGTTTCATCTTTCTTAACTGCATTCCTTTATCGCCTTTTTATTTTTCACTTTGAAAGTGTCCTTTCTATTTCTTCCTCTTCATCCCATCCTGTCTGCTTCTGAGTTTTAGGTTCTTAACTGTTTTAACTTTCATGTTGTTTGACTTACATGTCTTGATTCCTTTGGTTGGTATTTTCTGTAATTCGTATTTGTTTCCACATTCAGCTGTATTTATTTTCCTTGGAAGCCAATGCTTGCTGCATATGTTCTGTCTTGGCAGTTATAAAATCATTAGAAATAGCTTAAAGTAGCACTAAAACTGTAATAGTTATTAAACATAAAGTCATTCCTTAAATTATGGCTCAAACCCTTACTTAAAGTACTTTATATACCCATGCATATCAGTTTTAAAATGTTTTTTTTAAGTTCTTTGTGTCCTGTGCCTAATCTCGCAATTAAGTTGTAAAATACCAATTGCAATGTCTACCCTCACTACACAAGAACTGTTCATCATGAATTTGCTTTTGAATATGCAAAATAGTTGTTTTATATTATTATTATTATTATCATTTAGTACACTGTGGGATCATCTTGGGTCAGTAACAATAAACAGAATAAAATACACAATTACATAAATCTAGAAAAATCAGAATACAATGAAAGTACAGTGGGACCTCATTATCTTTGGGGGATCCATTCTCACCCCCCCCCCCCGATACCAAAATCCACGGGACCTCAAGTCCCAGTGTCCCTGTGGTGGCATGTGTACATGGCCGCACTACCATTAGGGACAGTAGGACCTCAGGTACGCTTCCATTGTCGCCAGTGGCGGCATGTGCATGTATCCCTGCTGCCATTAGGGACAACAAGCAGCTTGCCATCCATGGATACTGAGGGCCCACTGTACAGTAAAAATGTTTCAGTCATTTTTTTTCACACAGTTATTGAAATTTTACTGTTACGTATAATGTTATTCATTAAGTGGAAGAACTACCAAATCTCTTTCACAACTGGATTGGCTTTATTACATGTTCATGATGACTTCATGCACCCGTAAAATGTACAGAAACATGATGTCCAACGTTTGTCATACCTTGAGTGTACTCATTGAAGTGAAAGCTTGGGAATGCTTAACATTAACCAAATGGTAAATGTTTTGTCTGATATTCTCCAAACGGAGATTTATACATAATTGCTTCCTCTCAAAATGATACATGGAGCGATTCCACAAGTAACTCATAAATATGTGACTTTTGATATGCCTATGTTTACAGTGTTTCAGTTCTGTAAAACTACATCACCTGGCTCATCATAATGAAATATTATAATTTTGCACTCTTATGGAACTAGAATTCTTTTTATTATTTTTAAAATGCGCTCTCTCTTTCTCTCGGTAGGAAATATCCTTTTGGTAGATGGAACAGCATGTGGAGAAATAAAAATCACAGACTTTGGCCTGTCTAAAATAATGGATGATGATAGTTATGGTGTGGATGGAATGGATCTAACTTCACAAGGAGCTGGGACTTACTGGTAATATTATTGGTTTCCAATAATTCAGTTTTTTGTCCTAATAGTATTCTTCTATAACATACTGAGATTAAGAAAAGTAACAGCTATGAAAATATTCATCAAAGTTATTATAAAGATTTACTGTTTGGCTTCTGGCTTTCCACTAATGCAAAGTTTGGTACATTTTTTAAAAGATAACTTTGGATTTAGACCTATGTTAAAAGGGAGTATATTGACTAATATATGTAACTTTTGGATTCAGTATGCTAATCGTTGCTTACGTTTTTTGATAATTGCCATATGCTTCATTATTAGATAATCAAAAACATCATTCTACCAATCCAATCAATTTAATGAATGCATTACATGTTGTACTTGAATATTGCATGCTTGCTTAAGCAAAGGTCTTCAAAAATTCTATCTCTCCTTCAGCCAGTTGTCATAGTGGCTTACATTCAGGCTGTCCATATGTTTTGTAACAACCTCACCATTTTTGGATCATAAATATGAGCTTTAGGCTCTCACTCTCAGATGCCTGTCTTAGTCCTGATTTGGCCATGTTATTGTCTGTTACATTTGAATAAGCATAATTTGTGTTTCTAAGCCAAACCGGAAGTGGAAATCACTGATAGAAGTAGGCTTCCAGTTTGAAAAGCAAACATTGGGGCTAAACAGACAGGCAAAAAGAGGTGCTTTCAGGCTGGCTGGAAGGTGTGGCATTTAGATGACACATGCCTTGAAGTCAGCAGAAAAGTGTCCTTATGCAGAGAAAAGCCATATAAAAAAGAAGCAGCTTTTTCCCACTTCTTCCTGGCTTGAAGCCATGTCATGTGGTTATGACATGCGCACTCCAGCTGCCTTGGGAGCTGGCGGTGTGCTTGGTGGGGTTTCAGTGTGGCTTTAGAAAAAGCAGCTTCAAGCCACTTTTTCCTGCCCATCTGTTTCGCCCCATTAGTGCTTGTCATTTGGGGTGTGATGGCTTTATTTTACCAAAAGAGAGAAGTGGGAACTGGAGCACACCCAAGAAAGAGGGTGTGAAAGTCTTTGGATGCTCAAATTGTCTTTTGCTGTAACATGCGAATTATAAATCTAGAATACTCTGAAGAGTAGTAGGAATTATTTATTTCATTTGTATGGCATCTTTCTCCCAGAATAGGACTGAAAGTAGCCCCAAAGAGAATCAGATTTAAAAAACACCTTAACAGTAAAAATTTAAAACAATTAAAATTCTCTCTTTAAACAGTATTCATTTAAAAGACATAAAAACACATTCCAATAAGAAGCTTCTCTGCTTACACATGAGAGAAAGAAGTTGGCAGCATGGGCTTTCATAGACTTCAGTCTGCTTCCAACAGTCTGCTTCCTCAGATGCATTTGGTGCAGTGGAAAGCCAGGAATAGACCTATATAAGTCATTTGTATGTGAGGACATCGATTCACATTCAAAATTCTTTGTGTATGGAAATGAAGTGGCAACGGCAACAAGGAAGCTGATGTCTACAAGTATGCAGAGTGGATGAGTATGGGAAACAGAGGGATATGTGACGGTCAACTTCATGAGGATGGGGATTAGATGGTGTTGAAATGTGTAGTGTGCCAGGAAACTCTTATCTCTGTTCAACCCATTGCAGATGGACTGTAGTCTGTGGATAAATTCCAATTTTGCTGTTTCTCTTTTCAATCTTGCTTTGCAGTTCTTTTATTCAAGGACCACTGTTCTGAGATGGAATGGCCAGAGAGACTGAAGTGCCACCAGTTTTTGTGTATTCCTATTCCTAGTGTCTGATCTATTCCATTTATCCCCTGGTGCAGGGACTGGCCTGTTTGCCCAATGTAGAGGGCAAAAGGGCATTTCTGATATAGTATGGCATCATATATCACATTGGAGGAGGAGCATGTGAAAGCCCCCCTAATATTGTGGGTCATTAGGTCTTGTGATGACATCTCCTGAATAGATGAGTGGGCAGAGGTGGCATCTTGGTTTGTGGCAAGGCTTTGTACCAATGTCCGCATCTGTGTTGTGTGTCTGTGATTTGTCTGTGATCTACCAGATGCATCTGAAGAAGTAAATTGAAGTTTACAAAAGCTCATGCTGCCACTTCTTTCAGTTAGTTTCAAAGATGCTACAAGATCTTTTTACAGACTGACACGGCTATATCTTTGATTTCTGCTTATGCATTAAAAGCCTACTTAAAGAAAAATGTCTTTGCATGCTGGTGAAAGGAAAGCAGAGAGCAAGTCAGCCTAGTCTGTTGTGGAAGGGAGTTCCAGAGGTTGGAGGCAGCCACTAAGAAGGCTGTCTCTTGTGCCCTCACCAAGCAAGCTTGTGATGGTGTTATAACTGAGAGAAAGCCTTCTGCTGTAGAACTTAGAACTCTGGCAGGTTTGTATAGGAATTACAATCGAGCAAATCCCTTGGAGTCAACATGACAACACATTATAGTTTTTGATATTTCTCCCACTTGTGGTCTCTCTCATATATTTGTAGTAATTACAGTGTATGTACAGTAGGACATGACAGTTACAAATCTTCATAGGTCTCCCTGTAATCATATTTGTGTCCTGCTGTCTTTGGCTGAATTTATTTAGCCTTTATATACTTCCAGAAACTAGGCTGGTATTGGAAAGGAAACTCTGTTAGTCTCCTTTTGTAGTAAACATGTTTCTTTTTTCCTCTCTTCCATCCTTTGCTTTGCTTTCCTTTCTTTCTCCCATCCAGGTATTTGCCACCAGAGTGCTTTGTTGTGGGTAAAGAGCCTCCAAAGATATCTAACAAGGTTGATGTGTGGTCTGTTGGAGTAATCTTTTTCCAGTGTCTGTATGGTCGAAAGGTAAATGTCTTTAAATGTGAATTTTCCAATATTTTGAAGTTTATCTAAAAGGTTACTAGGGTAGTTTTTAGGAAAATTGTATCCCCCAAATAGGTGATATTTAGGTGATAAAAATATCTTTCCCAACACTCTTGACAACTTTTTAAAAATTGGCTTAATTTTAGAATTTTTAAAAAGTGGGATCGTTGACTGACTCTCCTTGCCTTTCTTTTTAAAAAATTACCATCATGAAGTCCAAACCTTTCTCTTTCTTTCTAGCCGTTTGGTCATAACCAGTCCCAACAAGATATACTCCAAGAAAATACAATATTAAAAGCCACTGAAGTGCAGTTCCCAGTGAAGCCTGTTGTGAGCAATGAAGCCAAGGTAATGTTCATTGATGGAATGCTATGTAATCTAAATCAGAATGGATTTTGTTTTATATTAAGGTTGAGAAATTCCATCAAAGATAACAAAATGTATGTGGTACTTTTGTTTGGAGCAATAGTAGATTGTTTTAAAAAAAACTCTACTCAAGCATGACTAGGCTGTGTTTGGGAAGCACTTCTGGATTTGGATTTTTAAAAATATTACATGGTGTAGTGCTTATCTCAAAGTGTCTCATCTCCCTTACTCTTTGTCTGTTCGTCCACTATGTCCTCTAGGTGGGCTGTGCAACTGTCGCAGGTCCAGGGATGACTTGTTTGCCCTCGGGATTTTTTGGGGGCCCAAAATGGGCAAAATAATGCTAAAAAATGAAAATGAAAACTGGAAGAAGTAGCCAGAAGCTCAATCCTGATTTTGAAAACCCTTAGTCTTTTTATATTTAGCAGAGCAGATGGGTCTACAACCTCTTTAAAAGGTGACCTGCCACTCCCAAAGGCTCCCAGGAGGGTCAGTTGACATTTTTGTTCCCAAAAGAAGAAAAGTACAGGAGTTTAGGGGTGAAGGGCCACAAAAACTGCCCTTGGGGATCACTCTTGGCCTACTCTTGCTTAATGTTCTCATCAAGACACTTGACAAAATTTCAGATGAGTGACTATCCAAGTATTAAAGCCAACACGGGCTATTTAGTTTTAAGTTCACATGATATCTTCTAAATGCTGAATTTGGAGTTTTACTAGCTCACCATGGGTGGGGAATGCCAGTAAACGAAAAATCTACATTAGGAACTGTGCCATACTAAAAATGAAGTATGTGGGAATCAAGACTGCCGTTTTCCTCCTCATTCCATTTTTCTTGAAGTAATGAACAGATAGATCTTGCATTGTTTTTTAAAAAGAAAATATTACACCATAAGATAAGTGTCTAAAGATGGTGTTGCTGGCCAGAGGAGAGCATCTAATCTTGCATTTCTGCTCCGATCCAATGAGCCTAACATATAGCCCTTGTAGCTCTTCCTACGTACACTGGAACATTCTGCCTTGCCGTTGTGGTTTCAGCTCCTCATGCTGGTTCTGCTATCACTCCACTGGCTTCCCTAACTTTCAGGAAAAGCTTGTCAAAAGGGGTGCTGTGGGGGAAAATGTGAAGTACCGGTATGTCTGCGCAACACAGTCCCTGGAACCCTACAACACAATTATTTGGATTCTTCCTTCTGCTTCTGATAATAGACATCCAGGTGCCCTTGGGGAATTCAAATGTAGATAGAGCACTACCATTCTGCAAGTTGATGTGTTGTTGTTGTTATTTACTGTCAAAATGACTTCATCTTACAGCAACCATATGAATGTGAGACCTCCAAGATCCTTGGTCGTCAACTTCCCTGTTCATACCTCTCAACTTTGAGATTCTGTTTTTGTATTTGTCTTGTGACTACTAGGTTTTCATAGACCTAGTCTCTATATTTTTTTAAAAAAATAGGCACTGATTACAATGTATTTTGGCATTAAATGGTATGGATTTTTGATTCCATGAACCAGTATTGCATTGTGGCTTGTGTGAAGTCCCACAAATGGAACCATTATGGAACAGGCCACCATTGCAGGAAGTCTAGAGCTCTGTGCCTAACCCCATAAACAATCTTTGTTCAGTAAGTCAGGCAGTCATATGCCTCTCAGGGAGCAAATTGCTTGGTATTCCTCTTCTAATCATTGACATGTGAGTGATGTCAGCCTGTGTTTTGGATTTGGCAATACCTGAAGGTTATTCTCTGCAGATATTTTATAAGCATTATTACACTACAAAAGCATTTGCTTTGGTGGTTTGTTTGTTTTTTTGCATAAATCAGGATACTCTTTTGCTCTAGAAAAACACAACTTTTGCACCCAGAAAATTTAACTAAAATTATTTACAATTTCCTACAGTAGGTTGTATCCCTTTGCTGACAGAAGGCTATTTAATCTCAGAGAGTCTTGTGTCAGCAAAATGGAAACAAAGCATTTTTCACAGAACCCCTCCCTTCTCCCTTGCAGCTGCCTGTGCCCCATCTGCTCAAGAGGGTTACAAGGCCCTTTAGAGCAGCATGGTGGCAAGGTTGTGGTGGGTGGGCATCAGCAAAAACAGTCCCCTCTCCATTTCATTGATGGGATTCTTCACTGGATCAAGGAGTGGTAAAATATTTAAGTACAATTGAATATGTTTTGGTTTTATATTTTGTTCTGCGTGGGTTTTGTTTTGTTTTGTTTTTTGTTTTTTGTTTTACTATTTTGTAAAAGATATTAAGCATATATTAAGGCACTGAACAAATTAGATACAGGATCAAATGTAATACACAATCTATACCGTTTGCAAATTGGGCTTTGTGCATTGAGTTGATTGTCTCTTTTTTGCATCTTACCTGAGATGAGAAGCATTCTTAAATAAAATCTGAGGGGTCTGTGTTCTGTACTAGTTGTCATATTCTGTCAAATTCTGTTGGTAAGGCAGTCCTCTTTCTGAGAATGTCTTTGTACATAATTTTTTCAAAACGTTCTCCTTTTTAAAGATCTATCAACTATTCATAAAACATTATTTCAGCTTAGTTTAGTTTGGTATTTACCTGACCTTGAAGTGAATTTTACAATAACATGCTGTCATGTTATCAGTGTAGAACAGACAAGCATCTAGGGATTGTCAGAACGCTGAAAATAAAAAGATACTAAATTGTAAAATTAACTAGATTGTTAAGAGGATCAGCAACAGATTTTGGTCTCTCACCTTTTCTAAAGGTAGATATTTTGTAAACAAATCAAAAACTTTACTGGACATTGAAACAATAGTACTTTCTTCAGATATTTTCAAACGCCATTGGCAGTTCCTTTTTATCTCCTTCACCCCCCCCTTTTTTTTTTTTTAGTAATGCTTAGGGTGAAAGAACATTCTAAGTACTTCACATTAGTGTCTGCCTATCTGTACATTAATCAAGATTTTTAGTGTGATGGCAGGTGGTTTAGGAATCAGTAGCTGAGCAGAACTTGCTGCAGACCATCTGTGGAATTCAACATGAGATCAAATGTAAACCATGGACATCCAGCTCATGGTTCCATTTATTACAACCCTTGTAGGTTGTAATAATGATGTAGGATGGTGGCTGTTACGTAGTGAATATCTGTGTTGGATCAGGATTCAACATAACCATTTTAATGCTTCTTTTTAGTATCTTAAAAGAGCACAGATTTTCCACTAGAAGTGTTGTTATATAGACATACCCTTTTTATTTTCAAAGAATTATAATTTTCAAAGTATTCTCCCTCTTATTTTCCCCCAGGCCTTTATTAGACGTTGTTTGGCATACCGTAAGGAGGACCGGTTTGATGTCCATCAGTTGGCTAATGACGCTTACCTCCTCCCCCACATGAGAAGATCAAATTCTTCAGGAAACTTGCATATGACTGGACTAGCAGCCTCTCCTACGCCACCTATATCGAGCATTATTCCTTACTGAAACTTCTTCACATAGAAGGCTTGCATGATGCCTTCTTAATGTTTTTGCTGCCGTGGACTTTCATTTGAAAGCATTGGTTAGTGTTTTTACACAGCAGAACAAGCTTAACCATGGTATTTTCTTACTGTGGCCCTTCTGCAATCGTCATTTCTATGATGGAACTGGATCATGGTCTGAGAAGGGCACATTTATGTCAGACTTTTCACACTGGAGATACTGAAGGACAGTGTTACCTGTTGTCTCCATGCAGATGTGCTGTGTTTTTAAGACTGAAGAAAATGTGTGTTTTGGGCTTATAGGGTGGGGACATTGTAAATAATCTTTTTAATACTTAAATCATTTTGGTTGATACTGGAGAGTTCTAATAAGGAGGGTAGTTTTTCATTATTTGACTAAAGAAGAAAAGAAATGGAGCACAGAAGAACAACTTTGTGCCTCGACAAGAAAGAAGTGAAATAAAAGAATCTTTCTTCCCAAGGAGCTGATATTTCACAAACCAAAGTCAAGCTGAGTGACATAGCCGTGTATGTTAATTTCTTTGGATAGAAGTGATTTAGTATTTTGGGGGGCTGGGGAGAAAACTTTTAAACTGTTGGTTTAATGACTGTATTTCCAAAGGGATAAAAATAGCCGTTTCAGTGAGGTAGCAAAAGCTAGTTTGAAAACTAGTTCAATTATTTAGATGGCATTTTGATACTTAGCAGTGATGTCAACTGCAGTAATGTCAACTGATATCTGCTACCCAGGCTTTTAGGGAGGGATATACAAAGGCCATGTATGTAACCAAAAGCAAACCAGTCATGTTCAATGTTTCTATGCAGGTTAATGACAAATTCCCTTCTAACTCTATTGTAAATTTATTGTACAGATGTCATATTTTCAGTTTTAAAATTTCAGCAACTAATTCCTGTACAAATGTTTAAAGTATGGCTTTTTCTAATTGGATATTGTATTTTTTTTAAGTCTCATTGAAGGCGCTTTTAATTGCTGCTAAATGATGTTGCTTTTGCTTTTGCAAAAAAAAAGAGAGAAAAAGAAATCAAATGACCTCCTTAAGGTGCAAGTCAACTGTATGTCCTAGAGAGACTAAAAGTAGATAATTCATTAACCATCAAGGCATGTAAAACTGATCTGTGTTGGAACTATACAGTACAGTTCAAGTCAGTTTCCTGAGCTGGAGCACGTTGATACTAGATGTAGAAGTTGTTTATGGTTATTCTCGGTTTCTCAAAGTTCTGTCTACAAGGTAGGAAGATGGTCTTCTAAGGAGATGTTTCTTGTGGCTTGTACAGATTATTTTAAAATGTGAAACATTTTCTAACTGCCTTGTATGGTAGAATCTCCCCCCCCCCCCCCCCCCAGAATGCAGTATCTCTCTCCCATACAAGATTTCTTTTTATTGTCACATTCATAATGCTGAAAACCTGTATGTAACTTTGTCCATGTTGCAGAAAAGGGAGGCTGTATTACCACCATTTTTTTGTTTAATATTGTACAGTTAAACTGTGGCTCTTGTTTCTGATGTTGCAAGCCATTTTGTTTTCATTGTATATATAAGGATACATTAACTGTCTCTTCAAGATGCTGCTGAAATTGTAGAGAATGTAGCCAAAACAGTAATAAAATAATGACAGTTGGAATTTCAAGTATATTGCAAGTTAATTGCTTTGCAACATGAAAGGCTTTAACTATTATTATTCCTCATAGTGCAGGGAGAACTAGAGTTGTTCTTCACTTAACTGTCTAAGAACAACAGCAGGAAGCTGTCCAGAAGTTGTTGGACTACAGAGCCTGTCTTTCCTAGCTAACAGAGCCACTTGAAAAGGATGATTAGTGCTGTAATCCAGCAACATCTGGAAGGCCACTCCTTGCCTGCTCCTTCTCTAAAATTTTGTAGTAGAATTGCCTAATCTTAGAGCCAGTCCCCTATGTACTCTTTCTATGGGAGAAAGGAACATGAGAGATGGCAGAGTTCTCTAATGGAGAAAGATGGTGGTATGTTGGAAATAGATCATTCCTTTTCCCCCACTACTGCTCCCAGCACCAGCAATCACATTTCGGAAGGGTTCATCTAACCTTCAGAGCAGATTTTCAGAGATTGCTATCAGACAAGGACTCAGTACTTCTGTTGCTCCCCTTTCTATCCATAGAAACATCCAGTTCTCTCCAAATTACCAAAATATTGCATTTCCAGTTAGTAATGTAATTCACTTCTTTCTCTGAACCCTCAGTAATAAGGAATGGGAATGGAGTTAGAGGGAGTATTGCTAACATTAAAGGAACAAGGTGCCTTTGTGCTCAGCTCTGGTCATTCTGGTCCCACCCACCCTGAAGAAAGAAGGACCCCAGATGGCTAGTTCTGATGCTTTCTGGGGTTGTGCATTGTTCCATGCAGTGTACCTTGTGCATTTTCCTGCAATGAAATGTGAACTTTCAAAGTTATGTTGGACTCTCCATCCCTACACAAGTCCCATTTTGTAACACATAACTGCAGAGAAGAGCAATAAGGGATACAAGTCACTGCTGTGCAGAATTAGGTTACCAGTGTGGAGTAGTGTAGTGGTTTGAGTATTGGACTACAACTCGGGAGACCAGGCTTCGATTCCCAGCTTGGCCATGAAACCCACTGGGTGACCTTGGGTAAAACACACTCTCTCAACCTCAGGAGAAATCAAAGGCAAACCTTCTCTGAATAAATCTTGCCAAGAAAAACCCATGATAAGTTTTCCATGAGTCAGAAACGACTTGAAGGCACACAAACCACATACATAGTGTAAATCCTAAGAGATGGTCTTTTGCATGATATTAAACTGACTTCAGATTTCAGCCATTCACCATTAACAGTTTTCTTTCTTCACATGTGGCACCTGGATGAAAAAAAAAGGTCTCTTGACTCAAAATCAACTGGATTCTTAATCTGGGCATATTTTTTATGTATGCTAGTGTACTGTGTTGGGGAAAATTTATCCAACACAAACTGATTGAGGGATTTAAGTCCCTGTATAGAGCACTAATTGTTCTGAAAATGGGAGGGTACTGCAGGAAATTTGTTCTTCGTGGTCTCTGTGAAGCATACAAATGGGTTAGTCTGTGTCTGCGCAGCAATTTCGGTTCCTACTGGAATCGCTAGGGAAGACTTTTTGGCAGTAGCTCCACCCACCCTCTATATAAGCTTGGTGTCTTCCCGCCCTTTCTCAGTTCCTTTTGTCCACCCTGTGAGCAGCACGTTAACCTCGCTTGGAATTGCTCCTTCCTTTTGCTTTCTCTTTTGACCACGTTTTGGCTCTGACATCTCTTTGGCTCTAATTTCTCCTTTGGATTGCGATTTGGACTTGTCTCGGACTTTGATTTGTGGTAAAACTTGGCTTGTTTGACCACTCTTCCTTGAATTGACCTCCAACATGTCTGAGCAGTCATTTAAGCAATGCACAGAATGTGGGACCAACATTCCCAGCAACAAAGTACAATCTCGGTGCCTCTTCTGCCTCACTGATGGCCATCCAACTTCCACCTGCCCTCATTGTTTGGCCTTTACACCACAGGCCAGGAAAAATAGGGAGAAGCAGCTTAAGTCCTGGCTGTATGCCCAAATCCTTAAGCGTCCTGGCTCATCTAGGGTCCCTGCCAAAGGGGCTACTTCCAAGGGCAAACCCCCAGCCTCTGGAGTCTCTGCCAAGGCTACTGATGCTAAGGGCAAACCTAGATCCGATGTTCCTGGGTCACCAACCCCAGAGAAACAGAGGTTTTCGGACTAGGATGCGGCTGGCCACCCATCCACGCTGAAAAGGAAGAAGTCTTCGGATTCTTCCCAGTCTGACAAGAAACAGTACAAGACCTCTCAGGACAAGGATTCTTCTCACCGTGTCGAGAAGAAATCCTGATCCTCTAAGCATTCTGGTCCCGACCGTCGATCCCGAACCAACGAAACTCCTCAGCCCACCAATACTGAGTTGGGCTCAGTACTGTGTGCTCAAGCCATTCCTCAGGTCCAACCTTCTCCTCCATCTGAAGCAGGCTCCCAGACTGTGGCTACCCTCCTCAAAGGCCTACCTGAACCTTACCAACTTTCAGAGGGCAAACATGAACACACACTCAACACTCATGTAATCATTCCAGAACAGCTTTCCCAAGTCTCCAAGGTTGCCTACTCTGAGGAAGAGGTTGATGATGACACTTCGTGTGGCTTTCTTGAGCCAGTCAAACGCAACCTGATTTTCGACGAAGCCTCAGGCACGTACTTTCTGCCTCTTGACCCCTCTGAGGTCCATGGTGGTTGTTTTGCTTCCACCTTTCACACTGTGGAACCCCAATTGCCTCTGGTACCGGTCTCGGCTGCATCAACCCTGACTTGACCTTCTTTGATGTCTTGAAGGGAATCAACTGTCTCTCCTCAACCTCAACCTGCCTCTACAACTGTCATCTCACACCATGTCAACTCGCCCATGAGCAGTGTCCATATCATCTGAATTGGCAGACTACTCCATTTCAGACCTCTCCCAAGTTCGACAGTCTCAGTCTTTGGCAATCATAGAAGCTCCTTTCTCCTTCTGATGACTTTTCTGATCATCCGTATGGGTAGTGCCCTGACAACTGACATCCTCCACACGGGTTCGCAGGCACTGGATCCCATCGAGAAGAGGGTCCGTGATAAGGTTCCAACTCTATCCCGTTCCTCCTGTCTATGTCCAAGATTGTCAAGCATTCTTGGACCTCTCTGTCTTCGGCCCAGCCTTCTACCCAGAAGCTTGACAATTTGTACCGCATCTCACTCTTTGAACACCCTCGCCCCGATTCGGCGATTGTGTTGAAGACAGCAACGACTCCCAATTCCACAGAGGGTCATAAACTGGACTCCATGGCTCGCAAATCTTATGCTTCGGCAGTCTTGGACCTTAAGATTCAAAATTATGCAGGGAGAGGGTCCTTCCACTGTATGATGACCTTCCCGAAGACAAAAGGCATACAGCCATGGCCACCCATTCCAAGGCCCTTGCTTTGGCCTCCCACCAAATTTTGTGTGCTTGACACTCAGTGGATTGCTCAGCGAGACAATTGTCTGGAGCTTTGGCCCTCCGACACCACATCTGTCCATGCTTGTTCCAACTCAATGGGTTCGCTTCATAGGGCCCATGTTAGACTCCTCCACCTCGAGGGCCTATCTACCTCAGAACAGATTCATCAACCTCAGGTCTTCTGTCCAACACTGCCTCACCTCCAGGCGGATCACTACCCAATCGGCTCAGGTTGCCCTTGAACACATGACATCCATATGTCACTCAGTTGGCATGACTCCGAATGCGCCTTTCAGTCCTGGCTCCTCTCAGTCTTCAACCCTGCATTCAACCACCCTCAGAAGCGGTTTACTGTCCTAAGACTGGTGGCCCGCCCTCTTCGTTGGTGGCTCGATCCACAAAATATCTCTGCAGGCATGCCCTTTATGCCTCCACAGCTCCAGGCCTCTCTCATGACAGATGCCTCCGCTACTGGCTGGGGAGCCCATTCCAATGGCCTCTCCGTCCATGGGAGATGGTCTCCCAAAGAAAGCCAGCTCCACATCAATATCTTGGAAATGTTGGCAGTCCAAAAAGCGCTGAAGGCCTTCGAACCCATCCTCATAAACCAGGTTGTCCTCCTTATCGACAACACAACAGTGATACTCTACATAAACAAGCAAGGTGGTACCAGGTCTCCCACCCTTCTCGACCTGACCCTGCAGATCTGGAACTGGTGCATCTGCAGGAACATCACTCTGCAAGCCATTCACCTTTCTGGGGAAGAAAACAAGCTCACAGACACACTGAGCAGAGCTCCAGACTCTTCTCACAAGTGGCAGCTTCACCCACAGGTTGTCTGCCATCTCTTCTCAATGCAACCAGTTCTGCTCCAGGATCCTGTCACCTCAGTCCCAAGAGGGTGCCTTCCTCTTCCACTGGTCCGGCAAAAGGTTCTACACCTTCCCTCCATTTCCTCTGATCACCAGGGTGATAGCCAAGCTCCGCAACGACCGATCAGATGCCATCCTCATCAACCTGAGATAGCCGTGGCTTGCCTCTCTTCATCTCGCCAACAACTGGTTTCGGCCTGTGCCTCTCTGTCTAGACCTCCTCATCCACCACTACAGTCAAGTCCATCACCCTGACGTCAATGCTCTCCATCTGGTAGTGTGGAGGATCCTGCCTTGACTCAACTCTCAGTACCAGTCCGTGAGATCATCCTGGCTTCTCACAAGCCCTCCACTCAATGCTCTTATGCCCTTAAGTGGGGCAGATTTTTGGCTTTCCTGTCTGGGAAAGAGCTGTCTCCTGCAACTGTCACAGTTCCTGTTGTTTTGGACTTCCTTCACTGACTTTCTGGACCCGGCCTCTCTTTCCCTTCTTTGAAATGCTACCTCGCAGCCATTTCTGCCCACTACCAGTTTTCTGGCCAGCCATCCTTCTTTGTTGACCCACTTGTCAAAAAATTTCTCAAGGGACTTTCAAACTTGAAACCACTCTCCGCGGCTCTTGCCCCAGTCTGGGACCTCCAACTCATCCTGGCAGCTCTTTCTATCTTGCCTTTCGAACCAATGGCTTCCTGCAAACCCAGGCTTCTCACCTGGAAGACAGCCTTTCTGGTCGCCTTGACCTCAGCACAAAGGGCCAGTGAACTCTGTGCTCTCTGTACCAACTCTCCTTACTTGAAATTTTTTAAGGACAAAGTTGTCCTTAATTGGACATTTCTTTTCTACCAAAGATAGTGTGCTCGTTGCATCTCAATCAAGGCATTGTTCTCCCAGTGCTAGTCCCGAACCCGACTACCGACACCGAGCATCAATTCCACTCCCTCAATGTCAGGCGGGCGCTAGTTTTTTTACCTCGGCAGGACTTTGTCCTCTCCGTTCTCCCAGACTGTTTGTCTGCTACTCCAGTCCCAAACAGGGACTCCCGGTCACCCCTCAACGATTTTCCAAATGGGTGACCTCCACCACTCTCCTCTCTTATGAAATGTTTGGGAAGACTCCTCCAGCTTGAATCCAAGCCTATTCCACTAGGGCGGTAGCCTCTTCGTCTGCCTTCCTATCCGGAATCCCTTTGGGGGACATTTGCAAGGCTGCGGTTTGGTCACAACCTCTGACCTTTATCAAGCATTACAGGCTTGACACCAGACACCGAGAAGGAGCAGCCTTTGACAAAACTGTTCTCCTTTCCGGCATCTATTGAGGTTAGTTGACACCTGTCAACAATTGACACTCACACTGTTTTTCTGATTTATGTCTTTGTCAAGACACTTCCTCCTCCAGGAGGTGACCAGCTTGTCAGTCTAGCCCATTTATGTGCTTTGCAGAGACCACAAAAAGGAAGGACAGGTTGCTTACCTGTGATTTTAGTTCTTCGAGTGGTCATTTGCGAATCCACACAAATCCCAATCATCCTCCCCTCTGTTGCATCCTACCCTCTTCCCTTGTCTGCTTCACTGCAGACATTTTTTGGAACTGAGAAAGGGCGGAAAGACACTGAGCTTATATAGAGGGTGGGCGGAGCTACCGCCAAAAAGTCTTCTCTAGCGATTCCAGTAGGATCTAAAATTGCTGTGCAGCCACAGAATAACCCATTTGTGTGGATTCACAGATGACCACTCAAAGAACCACAGTTACAGGTAAGCAACCTGTCCATTCCTTCCTCCCTCTTCTTGTTCTACTTAGTTGGCTCCAACTAAGGAAATGTATTGGCATAATACCCTATTAGGATAAAAATGCCCCACGTTACAAGTAAGCAGAATTAAGTCCAGATTTGTAACTGCACATAGTTTTTCATGAGGGTGTGGTAATTACACAAAAACCAGAATTTAGGGTTATTACTTTTTTTACTAGAAAAATTGGCTGTCATGTTCTGGGAATTATAGTCCAAAGAAGTAACTTCTCTACCTCTGACCAAGATGTATATGGATGTGGCTTGGGGTTGATCTTGTTAACTGCCGTTGAGTTGTCCCTGACTCATGATGACCCTATGGATGAGACATCTCCAAGATCTTTTATAGTCCACTACTCTGCTCAGTTCCTGTAAACTCACACCCATGACCTCCCTGATTGGGTCTATCCATCTGACATGTAGTCTTCCTCTCGTTCTTCTCCCCTCTACCTTTTCTAGCATTATAGTCTTTTCTAATCATCCGTGCCTTTTAATTATGTGGCCAAAGTACAATAGCCTCAGTTTTATCATCACTTCAATGGAGATTGATCTTTTCTAGACCCCATTTGTTTGTCTTTTTGGCTGTCCATGCTATCCTCAGCACTTTTCCCTAGCACCACATCTCCAATGAGTTGCTTTTCTTTCTGTCTGCTTTCTTTACTGTCCCGCTGTCATATCCATACATGGTGATGAGAAATACAGTGGCTTGGGAGATTCTTACTTTAGTGATCAGTTGTACACTTGGCCCACCCCAACGGTGGGCTTGTCATTCACAGATTTGAGCATCCAAGGATGGTCCCGCCCCATTCACCCCAATGGTAGTGCATGCACACAGGGCACAACACCATTAAAACTAAGAGGACTTGTGGTCCTGTGGTTGTTGGCATCTGCGGGAGGATCTGGAACAGAACCCTTGAGGATACAAAAGGCTGACTGTATATCTTTACTCTTTAGGATCTTGTCTAGTACTTTCATAGCTGCTCGTCCCATCCCTAGTCATCATCTTATTTTTTTGTGTCTCCTTTTTTTGTGGATTGGGATATATATTGATTGTTTCCAGTCTGTTGACCCTTTTATTTTCCAGATTTGTTGGCATATATTCATTAGCCCTAGAGTTGCTTTGGTCTGTATGCACTGTAGCAGTTCAATTGGAATATCATCTGTCCCTGGTGATTTATTTTCCCAATTTTTCTTATTGCTGCTTTAATTTCACTTCTTAGAATTGTGAGTTCATGTTCATACAGCTATTCACTCTACTTGTTGTTCATTTTTAAATCTCTTTTATATAAATCTTCTGTGTATTGCCTCCAATGTCGTTTTATTTCTATTTGATCTTGTCATATTTCCTTTTTCTTGTCATAGAGCATTCCAGCCCTTGGTTTGAACTTCCCTTTGAGTTCCCAGATTTTTTGGAATAGGCTTCTCATTCTTCCTTTTTTGTTCTTGCCTTCTGTTTTTCTGCATTGATCATTATAATAGTTCTCATTATACTAAGTTGCCCACTGGAAGTTGCACAGTTGCATTCATGGTTCTGGTTTTGTTTCTATTTCCCTTTACTTTTGCCCCTCTTTATTCCTTTACTGCATGGACATATTTTATCTGTCATCCATTATTTCCTCTCTTTTTGTTTGGCCACTCTTAGTGTCTTCCTGCATTCTTCCTTGATTATGTCCTTGGCTTCTGCCCATAGTTCTTCAAGCTCTCAGTCAATTAAACTTAATAGTGCAAATCTATTTCTTATATTGGTAGTAAATTCTGTTGGGATGTTGTTCAGTCATATTTTGGTATAATTACTATTTTAGTTTTCTTCTTCAGCTTTACTCTAGTTTTTGATACACATAGTTCATAATTTGTGCCATAGTCATCTCCTGGTCTAGTATTGGCTGTACTGATGGAGCTTCTCCATGTTCCGCTTTCAATTATGTAAACTATATGATTTTTGTGAAGTCAAAGGCTTCCACTGCTGGCATCCATAGGTTTTTTTTGTGGGTTTTTGGATCATGTGGCTTTGTTCTGGAAGAGTTTATTCCTGATGTTTTGCCTGCATCTGTGTCTGGCATCTTCCGAGATTGGTGGCATGGAAGTTGGCCTGTTGGTGAATGGCTAGGTCCAGTCTACCAGTCCAGAAAAACACCAAAATCAATACTCAGCACATGCAGGTGAACATCACCCAGGGTCAGAGGGTTTCCCAGCAGACAATGGATCACTAATTAAATAGACACGAAGCTTCCTCGCATATTCCTCCCACCCTAAGGCCTAACCATTCACCAAGAGTATCTTGGCTGTATCTCACCTGAGTCCTCAGCAACTCCTTGCCATCCCAGATCCACAATGAGCATGCTAAGTCACTTTCCTCTCACAGAAGCCCCTGATTGGAACCTCTGCTTCTGGAATCAGGTGTAGTATTACCCTTTGCAATTCTGAAAATCACTGTACCTTTTATATCGTTAATTGTTGTATTGTGTGTGAGTCTGTGTTTTTGTATGAAAGTTGATTTCCCTTTTGCTGTTATATATAAAACTACATTTGGAGTTGCATTCTGGAGTTCTGTTTCTCGGAACTGGTATACTCAGGCTTGACCCCTCCTTTTTGTTGCCCAAAGCCCTCCCAGCAGTTTCACTTGAGCCAATAAAATTCTCTCCATTAAATATTGGTTGTAGGTAGCTCTCTGGGACCCAGACTCCAGGATGGAAACAGCTTTGGTCACCTTGGATGGAAGACCTACACTGGGAACTGATCATGGGGAGTGTGTCTCTGTTGATTGACCATGGTATCCTTCTAAGACTAGGCCATCTTGCTAGGATGGAACGTGGGCACTATTTTACCTAAAATCTAGAAAGTTGTGCTGGTGGATCCCTCTTCAGTCCCTTGGCTGTAGGCCTGTGGGGTCCCTCAGGGCTTGGTTTTGTCCAACATGAAACTGCTGGAGGCGGTTGTCCAGAGTTCCAGTATGTCCAGTATGCTGATGACATCCAACTCCATTATTCCTTTCCTCCTCAATCCAAGGAAGCTGTTTCAGTTCTAAATTAGTGACTGTCATTGGTTATGGATGGGATGAGAGTGAACAAACTGAAGCATAATCCAGAGGTGCTCTTCATCAGTCTAAAGGTATATCAAGGAATCAACCTGTGCTGGAAGGAGTTACACTCTTCCTGAAGTTGTGAGTTCACAGTCTGTGTTGGCCAGGAGGGCATTTGTATGGTTAAGGATTATGCCCAGCTACACCCATTCCTGCAGACATCAATTGTGGCCATATGCCTGAATTATATCCTGTTTGGATCTCTAAATGGGCTCTTCATGGTGATGCTTTTTTATGTGCTTGGAAACAAAGAGCTGGAGCCAGATTGTTAACTGGGGCTGAATACAAGGAGCACACAACTCTCTTGTTACATAGGATCCACTAGCAGCCAGTCAATTTCTGGGCATAATTTAAAGTACTAATTATGACCTATAAAGCCTTATATGAGTTGGGTCCATGCAATAGACAGCTCATATCTCCTGCCTGTGTTTTGAGATCTTTTGGGGAGGCCCTTCTCTCTGATCAACTCCCTTTCAAGTGCATCTGGCACTCCCTTCCAAGGATGGTATCCTGAAACCTCTTGTTATCCTTTTGTAGGCAAGTTAAGACTTTATGGTTTGGCAGCTCTTTGGGGACCTTTTCTGAGAGAGAAGGGCTTTTAATAATGTGTTGTATTGTTTATATTTGTTGCTTTCTTTTTGTTTGTGGACATGCTTTAATATACTTTGAATTTTGTTGTTAGTATAATTATATTTTAACTTTTCATGATGTGTACTTTTAGCTGTATCTCTGCTACCTTTTGTAAGTTACATTGGCCAGGGGCAGAGAGAAAGGTGGGATAGGATATAAATGATAAAGAGGAAGAAGACACCTGTTTTGTTTCAGGCACTGAAGGTAGAAGTGTCACGCTGAGAAGACAGAAAATAAGTGAGGGACACAGTATTGTAACACTTCTATTAGGACAACAAATATTCCATGTGCAAACTTTTTCGGGTTCTCCAGAATGCCTGAGTATTGGATGTTGAGCAAGTGAAACATTTCCTGAATCCTGACACTTAATTGCAAGAGTGCAGGAATAGTGGGATCTAGGAAGGTTCTTTGTTATTTTCCACAGGACTCTGAATGCCAGAAGTGTTGACACTAATTGTTTTGGCATAGTTGGCTCTCTGCCCAAACACAACTGAGGGTGCACATTATAGTTATTAGGGAACAACATAATGAGTTCAGCTTTAAAGACACCCTGGGCCTTCCAAATTCTTTAAGTATGCAAGTCATGTCCTAAGCTTGCAGAAATGCCTGGTACAGCAGCAGTTTTTGGTTACTCTTTATGAATGAGTGAGTGAGAATTGACCAGCTTGTCAACTCCAGTGTTCTCACAGGTTTCAATGTGTGCCTGCTTAATGGCTTTATCCACGTGTTTGAGTCTTTTTCCTTTCAACACAATGCCTCACCCCAACACAATTAGCATGGAGGTAGATTTGTGCCTGTGCAAATGGCCCAGTGGGAAAGGACATTCCCTCTTCTCCACCCCATTTCAGCCACTCTACTCCTGTCCCTTGTATTTGCTACACAGAGGGCTGAGGAACCTTGCTGAATGGAGATACCAAGGGCCCACTGTCCAGCCACGTGCAGCCTTTTGTTGCCCCAGCTGTCCCTGAATCCCACCCACTATTTTTGTGAAAACATCATTTCTTATTGGGGGAAACCAGTGAATTTATGCACCTTAAGCAGCAGAACAGTTCCAGTTTCCCAGCTGTCGAAAATCATCCATTAAACTCAGAAGCAGAACTAGCAGTAAAGTGCCAGTCACTTCCACAAGCTGTTTTCAGCCAATTTTTGGTCAAAAAAGGACTGGTGAGACAAACACTGTTCTAGTCCAGCAGAATAACAAACACATGCGTGGTTAAAAAATAAATTTCTTATTGGACTAACTGGTTGTGTAAATAATATAGACTTCAGGTGTGGCTGATCAGAAATGGGATGTAGAGAACAATAATAAAACATGGGAGGCAGGGTGGTGGCATATGCTTAATTTTGTATTTTTTTTAAGATACTGCAGAACAAAGCATTTCAATCTTCTCTTTAATTGTATTAACATAAATGGGCTTTAATAAAATAGACTTCATAATGGAATAATAATAAGCTTGAGTGGCAGCTCAATTAATCAGCAGAATTGGTGGTGAAATCTCTGATTAATTAAATGCTTAACAAATTTAATTCTGAAATGATGCCTTTTTAAATTAATGCTTTCCCACTCAGCAGGTTTCTGTTTGTAATTAAAGTTGTCTTAACATAATTGGAAATGAGAAGCTTCTGTGGAATGTATCTTTGGGAAAGATGATGATAAATGGATGTCAAACTTCTGATTTACAAAACTTAGAAATCTATTGAATATCTTATGTCTTCTGTCTTCTAGCAACTTGTGGGCTAGCTGAAGAGAACAGTGCTCCTGAGAAAGTACAGAGTGTCTGGCTTTTCCACAACAGTGGAATAATAACAGACCATCATTATGGACCTGGAATGAGAGGAAAGTGTTTCTAGCTTTAAAAGCATGAATTCCATCAATCTTTAACAGTCAGCACCTTCTCTTTTATGAATACAGCGCTACTGCAAATATCTGTATATCCACTAAGTGTGTTTATCTCATCTATTCATCTGAAGAAAGCGATGA
Source organism: Urosaurus nigricauda (assembly GCA_034509955.1). Lineage (NCBI taxonomy): Eukaryota > Metazoa > Chordata > Lepidosauria > Squamata > Phrynosomatidae > Urosaurus > Urosaurus nigricauda. The sequence continues at coordinate 167,943,559 of JAOEGL010000001.1, read as the reverse complement.
GCTTCAAAGCAAAGGAACATTCCATTGAACTTGAGTTTTAATGTACATATTCTGTGTGACATCTTGTTTTTGAGCTGGTACAGTAAACCTTTGAGCTGCTGTCATTGCAATAGTATGGAAAATAACTTTTCCCTACCCCAACACTTGCCCCTTGAAAAATGTTGTCTTGGCCATGACCTCACCAAGGCCCCATTCACACTACACAATTAATAGCACAATTTTTCCACTTTAATTGCCATGGCTGCATCCTAGGTATTCATGGGCTTTAAAATAGATAAAATAAGCCTAACACGAAAGTCTTCACTCAGCATCTTTGATGTGTTACTTTCTAGCTGCTTGTTTAAGAGAGACAGAGAGACAGAATGAGAGCGTGAGCAGGTGCTTTATTCTCCCTCATTTCCTGTGCACTGTGGTTCTTCTGAGTCCATTCAGGCTCTCCACCACTTCCTTCCTGTGACTACTAGCATGCCCTGCTTGTTTGCTTCCTCGTCTCATAAACAATAGATCTTGGCCCCATTCCCACTTACATTTAAACTGGTTTGCGATTCGCCTTCGCTCCGTGTCAGTGAATCGATTCTAAAAGGTCCGCCGTTCCCACTATGAAAGCAGGTCTTTTCATTACCACTTGTAATCACTTCTTTTTTGGCATGATTGTCATCCCCACTAGTTTGTGCCAGTTCAAAATACATATCAATTATCTGTGCGACATCAGTGACGTAAGTGGCAGCCCAGCTTGGGAACTATATTTTTTTAAAAAATTGATAGAAGATTTGATCCATTGGTTTTGCAACTACTTGCCTCGCTGAGCTGCTGTCGGCCCGATCACCTGGCTTGCCGCCTGAGTGATTGCAAGTAGTTGCAATATAATTGAATCAAATCTTCTATCTTTTTTAAAAATCATGCACCCATAGTGGATCTACCAAAAACTGAGGAGGAATGTTAAACACCCCTTTGCATTAGTTTCTCACTTCCAGAGTGATACCACTGGGAGACTACAAGCCCCCCCCCCAGCCGCGCTTTGCCCGCCGATTTTGAAGGATGGAAGCTTGTAATCTCCCAGCAGCATTGGTGGCATTTTCTATGTGATAAGACCCATTCTCAGTCTTTCAAGCCCATTCCCAGCCTGTGCCCAGATCGAGCGAAAAATTACATTCAATAATCTCCCTGGTTCAGTGTTCAAACCACTACACCATGCTTGTTTTCACCTTGGAAGTAATGAATGTAAATCAACAGTGTTGACTGTAATGAGTTGGGTGGGGAAAAAGCAAGGATATAAAATAATTACATTTTAAAATTTAAAATTATATTTTAAAAGCAATGCCATAAAGTAAGAGCAAAATAACTTAATTGGTTTAATGAGAGTAACTGTTTCAGGTTACTTTTAACACCATACAGCAACCTTTATTAGGCATACAGCAAATATAAACCAGCAAACATTACAATAATCATAACATTATTAAATATTATTAAAATATTTGGTCATTATTAATTCAATGTAGTTTAGACCATATTTTAGTTGCCTCCACAAGGAAATTGGCCATTAACCTAGTAACATTCGGGTTTCCATCTTCCAATAAGAGTTACACTGTTAATCCAACCAAACAGATATTCCTTTCCAGCAACCTTCTAAACAATTTCTCCCTTGGATTTTTATACAAGGGACAAGTTAATATAATATGATGTAAAACATCAGGGTCTAGTTCACCATGACACATACATTTCAAAAAAGGGGTCTTCAAATACCTACCCCTAGTAACATTTGAGGGTGTATATTTAATCTTGTGAATAATAAGGCCTTCCTCGTTGTCTGCAATTAAAGGGATTGAAAGTAATCTGGAATCCTACCCTACAAAGGGGGGATACCAAGCATTGCTGGGGAACATACTCTAGGTAGAGTTGGGTATGACAGCTGCTGTTCTCTTTCTACAAGGCATACCTTGATAGACTCTAAGCACTCCTTTTCAGTTAGTAGTAGTAGTAGTAGTAATAATAATAATAATAATAATAATAATGTTTTATTATTATTAGATTATTAACAACTGTTTGGATTCCCCCTTTATTGGTAAAATGCAAAATCCAAGTCTGCGGAGATATATTATGATGGGCAATAGAGATGTCATTATTCAGCCACCCAAAAAGTTTTAGCATCATTAGATTTTAGATCTCTATCCAGAGACGCCCAATTTTGTTGAAAGAAAATCTTCCTTTTGCCCTCTACTAAATTAGCATATTCTTTACAGGCCTTGAAGTAAGAACCATATTTAGCCTCCAGGTTGGCCATAGCCTGTTGGTATAATTGTCTTAAATTCCTTTTCCAAATAAGGCAACTTCTATCGAACCATGTTTTTTTACCTTTGAAATGATTAGAGTGTGAAGATGCTACATTTTGAAAAGTGGTCATAATATCAGTATAAGCCGACAGTGCAACATCTATCTTAGTACTAATAGTTAGGTCATTAAACCTATTTAAAACCTGTACATCCTTACAACTGTTACTAATAATATCTTTCATTTTAGAGTCCCAACGGATACGTATCAATCTCTCATGTCTGTGGGTAGTTAAATTACTCTTGGGAGATGAAAATATTTGGTCAGGTAAAACCAGGAAGACTAGCAAATGCAAATGATCACTTTCAGTTCTTTGACAAATTACAAAATCAGAAATTAAACTCAACAAATCATGACTGATTATCACATAATCAATAGTACTTCTCCCTATGGGTGAGTTAAATGTAAATCCATTGGATTTTGGAAACCCTTCAAAGCCATTTAGAATTAAGAGAGTATAGCTAATACAAAGATTAATCAAGAATGACCCATTATTGTTAACATTTAAGTCCTTTCTGACACGAGGAAGATTTAAAGGAACGGGTGAAAAGTTTGAGTCAATCATGAAATACTCACAGAGAAAGTCATTGGAGGGCCCAATTCTTGCATTGAAATCACCCATTAGAATGCTCCTCGAAGAAACCGACCTATTGGTAATATCAGTGGTATAGCTAAACAATTGATCCCAATAGGAAGCTAAATTAGGCTCATTTGAGGTAGGGGGCAAATAGATATTGAATAAAAATATCTTGACATTTCTAATTTGCAAAGAAATTGTTTGTGCAATTGGAGCACATGATGTTTTATACTACAAGAAAGTTTTAAAAGTACTGCCATCCCTCCCTTATACTGACCCTTATTAGAAGATCTTCTAGCAGGAACACAAAAGAATCCAGGTAGAAAGATATCATATGGACACCAGGTTTCTTGTGGACATATAACATCAAAATTACTAATATATTCTATAAAGTCCATGTTGGAGTTTTTATTTGACCAACCTGCTATATTCCATGATATGAGAGATAGGTCCGAGCTACCTCCTTTTAGTCACTGCACTGTATCAAAAGTAATTGTAGAGAAAAGTGCTTACTTAATTTGGATACAACCGTTCATGCTGGAACAGGTGACGCCTTTTACCAAAATTTGGATGTTGTGTCCTCTAGCTGTCCAGTGACCATTATTTGGTTGGAAACTAGGAGATCTTGAAATTCCTGCAAGGCCTCCTCCTCAACATGCTTAAACTCGGGGTCGGCATCAGTGTCTTGCAAGGCATCCAATAGTGGTATTACATCTTGCGGGGTGGTGATAATATGCCGGTGAAAAGATGTTAATTTTCTCAAATCCTTAGCCCAGGACGTTTGACCAGATCCTGATTTTACTTCCAGCTCAAAATCAATCAGAAGTGGAAAGTCCTCTTCAACACACTTTCCTTTAGCATAGCATAAGCAGTCGATGGCAACTGCACTATATCAGCCTGGGTAGGGTTCATGGGTAGTGAAGACATATAGAAAATCAGAGTATTCACCCTTACACCTATGTCCTCCTCTGACCCAGGGAACTGGGTTGTATTTTCCAAGGGTTGTCATTTAGTGGCAAAAGTTGGTTGAAAGGGCCCAGCAAAGTCAACATTCAATTTATTAGATATATCTAAATTTAAGGAGGCTGATTTTAAGTGCTGGCTGTTATTAATCCTTTCGATTGCTAACTTCAAACTATTCCAATCCTCTTCAAGTTCAATAAGTTCTACTACATTGTTTGGTCTACTCCACCTGGGAGATCCATGATAGTCCAGATCTACTCCATCAAATTCTCCTTTCTTATAGGCCACCAAAGTGTTAATCACATTATTCTTGAAGACCCTACAGCAATGGATGTCATAATTTTTTGCCAAAAAAATCTTTTTAGCAAGCAAAGAATCAGGGACTAAAGAAGAATAAAAAAAACAAAACAAGTATTTGATGATGACCTACATTTGGGAGAAAGTGGAAGGACTTTAGCATTATCCTTCTATGTTCCCACCTCAACAATTTACTTAAAGAGTCCTTAGTGTTATAAAAAATTTGACCATATGCCTTTATTAATGAAGTTATTTACAACAGCTATCATCACTTGGGATGCTTGTAGAGACAGAGCCGAGGAATAGTCAGTAGGGTTAGGGTATACAAATACTGAAGCAGCCCCAGAAGCTGACTTATTAGGATGTGAATAAGTCTTCTCATAAAATTTTCCTATTAGTACCTCTAATTTATTGCTGATAGTAGTACAATATGTCAGCAATGATTCAAAAGTCTTAGAGATTAAAAATGCCTCGTTTGCTAGAAGATCCTTCCAGGGGCATTTTGGTGACAAATCCTCCGAGCAGCCATCATTACTAGGAAGGGAAGCTGGGGCTCCCTGATTTGGCCTATGACCATTCTCATTTGCTGTCGTAAACACTTCATCCTGCAAGGAATTTAAGATTGTATATCTGTTGTTTAGTTCTAAATCAGTCTGTGACACAGGAGACTCTTGCCTATGCATAAAAAGGGAGTCTATCTTAGACTGTTTAGAAGGTTTGTTGCCAAAGTCAGTAGTAACTTTGGAACAGCAGCGTTTCCGTATCTTCATGACAGAGGCCTAGGTTAATAGGTAAAATACTCTAAATAAAAGAAATTAGTAAAATAGTCTAGCCGGTGGTTAAATCGACAATGATTGGCAGCCCATCTGCTCAAATTAAAACCACTTATAAATCCAACAAAGTTGAGCCTGGTCCCAGGTATTGGTACTGTGTAGCCGCCCTCGAAGTTAGGTGTGGTAGCCCTCTCCCCACCAAGCGCATCACCCTGATGGCACCTAATATTATTGCTGAGTTGCTGAAGGTGGGTGGGGCAGGTCCTCTCCCTGCCGAGCGTTTCTCCGCCGCCGTGATGGAGCCGGGCAGGCTTATGAAGGCTCTCCCAGGGTCTCAGGAGCTGCTGCTGCGCTGATGAAGGTGGGTGGGGGCAGATCCTCTCCCTGCCAAGCGCATCTCCCACTTAAATATATTCTTCAGAAATTGTTATTTATAATTCTTTCTGCTCCTTTCCTTTATTACATCCCCCCACCAAAAGAAAACTGGTCTAAAAAATAAAAGATAAAGTTATATTCTGATGAGGTAGAAAAAGAAAAACTTCCCAATACTTTATAGTTCACTTCCACAAGTAGGGAGGGCACTGGCAAAAGTGCACTGTCAGGAGTCTCTTGCCGCTCTCTCTCTATCCATTCTGGACATTGCTACCTTCTGGAATGGCCTAGTAGTTGTTGTTGATGGAGCTGTTGCTGATTGCTGGTTGATGCGGTGCTGCTGCCAGGACCTCCTCCACCACACTCAAGAACACTCGGAAGGGAGCTGGGCTTGTTGCTTTTGTAGGCTCCTGGGCCCTGGAATGCCTTGGAGCTGTTGCTGTTGTTGGCTGCTAGGTTACTTTATAAAGTTACTTTTAAGGGCATTTTAGGAGTCATTTTGGTGGATGATTTTCAAGTGTTATGCCCATTCTCTTATCTCTACTCATATAGACAAGCAATAGAAAAGTAATAAGAAGTGCAAAAAGCAAAGGGATAGCTTTTACAGTGTAACAAGTAACAAGAACAAGTACATTTGAACTTGCTGCTTTTATTTTGAAGAAAAATCAGCTCGAGTTGATTTAAAAATAAAAAATAAAAATAAATAACTGCCTCAGGGTCCTATTTAGAATATGTCCTCATCTGGATTGTACTGCATGTATCTTCCCCAGTGGTTGCAAAGTTACTTTAATAAAAACCTAATCAGTTCAACAGCAAGAATTCCCTCATTGGTGGCTATCATTATATTTGCAATATTTGATATAATTTCTCAAAAGTAATCAAGATAGTAAAAACACGTACAAACGCAGCCCAGACGCCCACTCTTGAAGTTGCTAGCGTGTGGTACAAAGCACATTCTATTCCCATGTACTTGATCACGACTTCAGCACTCACAACAAAGTACAATGCAGAAGCATCAGCCACCACAACATCCCACTCTTAGTATTTGTTGAGGCCACAGTCGTATAAAGATAGTAATAGTTTAACTGACAAAGGAGTGAGGTATTCCTCTGCCAACTAACTGGTTATTTTTAACTAGTTATTTTCAAGCTCTGATGTTTCTCACTGAAATCAGCCTCCCACCTGAAGATTCTGTTTCTAGTTGTCTCTAGTTTGGTGATATACAAATTGCTATAGAATCATAGAATCATAGAATCGTAGAGTTGGAAGAGACCACTAGGGCCATCCAGTCCAACCCCCTGCCATGCAGGAAATCCAAATCAAAGCATCCCTGACAGATGGCCATCCAGCCTCTGCTTAAAGACCTCCAAGGAAGGAGACTCTATCACCTTCCGAGGAAGTGCGTTCCACTGTCGAACAGCCCTTACTGTCAGGAAGTTCCTCCTAATGTTCAGGTGGAATCTCTTTTCCTGTATCTTGCATCCATTGTTCCGGGTCCTGTTCTCTGGAGCAGCAGAAAACAAGCTTGCTCCCTCCTCAATATGACATCCTTTCAAATATTTAAACAGGGCTATCATATCACCTCTTAACCTTCTTTTCTCCAGGCTAAACATCCCCAGCTCCCTAAGGCGTTCCTCATAGGGCAAGGTTTCCAGACCCTTCACCATTTTTGTCGCCCTCCTTTGGACACGCTCCAGTTTCTCAATGTCCTTTCTGAATTGTGGCGCCCAGAACTGGACACAATATTCTAGGTGGGGCCTGACCAAAGCAGAATACAGTGGCACTATTACTTCTCTTGATCTAGACACTATACTTCTATTAATGCAGCCCAAAATAGCATTGGCCTTTTTAGCTGCCGCATCACACTGTTCACTCATGTTCAACTTGTGGTCTACTTGGACTCCTAGATCCCTTTCACATGTAGTTTCATTCAGCCAGGTGTCACCCATCCTATATCTGTGCATTTTATTTTTCCGCCCTAAGTGCAATACCTTACATTTCTCTGTGTTGAATTTCATTTTGTTAGCTTTGGCCCAGCTTTCTAGTCTATTCAGGTCATTTTGAATCTTGATCCTGTCCTCTGGGGTATTAGCTATTCCCCCTAATTTGGTGTCATCTGCAAATTTGATAAGTATGCTCCCAATTCTGTCATCCAGGTCATTGATAAAGATGTTGAATAGCACTGGGCCGAGGACAGAGCCCTGTGGGACCCCACTGGTCACTTCTCTCCAGGATGAAAAGGAGCCATTGTTGAGCACCCTTTGGGTGCGGCCAGTCAACCAATTACAGATCCATTTAACAGTTCCTTTGTCTAGCCCACATTTTACAAGCTTGTTTGCAAGAATGTCATGGGAAACCTTGTCAAAGGCCTTACTGAAATCAAGATATACTATATCCACAGCATTCCCTTCATCTACCAAACTGGTAATTTTATCAAAGAAAGAGATTAGATTTGTCTGGCATGACTTGTTTCTCTGAAACCCATGTTGAGTTTTTGTGATTATGGCATTGCCTTCTAGATGTTCACAGACTCTCTGTTTAATGATCTGCTCCAGAATCTTTCCTAGAACTGATGTCAGACTAACTGGACGATAATTGTTGGGATCCTCTTTTTTCCCCTTTTTGAAGATGGGGACAACGTTTGCCCTTCGCCAGTCCGCTGGGATCTCTCCTGTTCTCCAGGAGTTTTCAAATATGATTGCCAATGGCTCCGATATTACTTTTGCCAGTTCTTTTAATACCCTTGGATGGAGTTCATCTGGTCCCGGAGACTTAAATTCATTTAGATTAACAAGGTGTTCCTCTACTATCTCTTTACTTATTCTGTGCTGAAATTCCCCTATTCTGTTCTCTGCTCCATTATCCTTAGGTTGAGCACCCTTTGCCTTTTCTGAGAAGACTGAGGCAAAGAAGGTGTTGAGTAATTCTGCCTTTTCTCTATCTCCTGTTAGCATTTTGCCATCTTCTCCACGCAGTGGCCCTACTGTTTCCTTCTTCTTCCTTTTGCTGCGGACATATCCAAAAAAGCCCTTTTTATTGTTCTTAACCTCTCTAGCAAGCCTGAGTTCATTCTGCGCTTTAGCTTTTCTGACTTTACCCCTACACATGCCTGCTATTTCTTTGAATTCCTTTTTCGTGATTTCCCCCTTTTTCCATTTCTTATACATGTTCCGTTTCAAACTTAGCTCAGTTGAAAGTTCCTTAGTCATCCATCCTGGTTTCTTGAGACACCTCCCGTTTTTCTTTCTCACTGGAACTATTTGAAATTGTGCCTTCAGTATCTCCCTTTTGAGAAAGTCCCATCCGTCCTGAACTCCTTTATCTTTTAGTATTTCTGACCATGGAATCGCCCTCAATACTTCTCTAAGTTTACTGAAATCCGCTCTCCTAAAGTCTAGGATGCGTGTCTGACTCTGCCTGGCTTCTCCTTTCCACTGTATTACAAACTCCAGGAGAACATGGTCACTTCCACCTAATGATCCCACCACTTGCACCCCATTAACCAAGTCATCCTTGTTGGTTAGGATCAGATCTAAAATAGCTGACCCCCTTGTTGCCTCTTCCACCTTTTGGACCATGAAATTGTCTTCCAGGCAAGTGAGGAATTTGCTAGACCTTGAGGATTTTGCTGAGTTTGACTTCCAGCAAATATCAGGATAGTTGAAGTCGCCTATCACTACTACATCTCTCTTTTCTGACTGTGTGGTCATCTGTTCTAGAAAGATATCATCCAATTCCTCAGTCTGACTTGGGGGTCTGTAGTAGACTCCCACCGTAACACCCTTGTTGTTTCCCTCCCCTTTGATTCTTATCCAGATGCTCTCCACCTGGCTTCCATGATTGATGTCCAGGATCTCTTCACTGGTGTAAATATCTCTGACATATAGTGCTATTCCTCCTCCTTTCCTGTTTGGCCTATTTCTCTTAATAAGGTTATACCCCTCTATTTCCATGCTTTTCTCCACTTCAGTACAGCCTGATCTGACAGAGTTTGCAATCTCTTTTATAGTTCTTCTTCACACCTGCACTAAACGCAAACATTAGGGATTTAAACCAAAACTAGCCTTTCCAATTTACCATTCTGCTTACCATCTAACCTCATGATATGTGGTAGAGAATGTAAGTTTTGTGACATTTGGAGTATGGGCTGTGAGGTCCTTTCTTAGTTTTAAACCCTGTTTACATTACATTACATTGGCTATCCAGTGTCCCTTAGCAATTAATGACTTCAGTTTCTATTTCTTGCAATTAAAAGATCTCTCTGCATACTGATTCTACAGACTAACATAGCTATATCTTTTATTTCTATTTATAACAATTTCTAATCTTTCCATTCTTCTTCATATCATGTTTTCACATCAGTTTGAATGTTTAAAAAGCATGACACACATTTTAAACCTTTTAGCTGTGCATTTTAACTTGATTTTCCCCAATATCCAAATTTTTACAATGAATTTTCTTTCAATGAAGTTTATCACATGGGCGAAATTTCTCCCAATTTCGAATGGAGCCAATTCGAATTCACATAAATTCACTAGTTTAGCAAATTTACATGAAATCTAATTGCGTTCGGAATGCATTCAGAATGATTTCCCATTTCCTGAAAATGACCCCCCATTGCCCAAAATTGCCTGAGATACTCTAATACGCAATTACGTGAAACCCCATGGTTGCGTTCAGAGTGACTTCTCATTGCCCGAAATTGCATGAGATATACTCATATGCAATAATGGGCAACCCCACGATTGTATTCAGATTGCCATTGGATTATACCCCCAAATTCTGTCTATGATAAACTCCAATATGAAGTCGAAGACTTTCACAGCTGGCATCCATAGCTTTTGTGGGTTTTCAGGGCTATGAGGCTGTGTTCTAGAAGAGTTTTTTCCTGACGTTTTGCCAGCAGATGTGGCTGGCATCTTCAGAGAAAGAAAAATTCTTTTAGACAATTGTAAACAAATACAGATACATGTTTTTGTATCTCTGTGAAAGTTCCCTCAATAGGTGGTATATTTTTTAATGGAAAACTGCATTACACAATTTAAGTGGAAGAGTCAAAGAACAACTGTGTTTCAGTTTGATTACTGGTTCAGAAAATAACAAATCAAGGAAATTCACATTGAAATACTAACTGGAAGAATTCATCCCATCCCTAGTGTTCCTCTTTGTGTTTTCTGCTTTGTGTAATAATTATTCAATCCTGCAGGGCAAGTAAGGCATCTGGTAAATCATCTGATGTAATCTTGGGGGGATTTTGGAAAGGATCCAAGCAACCATTTGATTCCTGCAACTTAAAAACATGTCTTAACAGAAGGAGACATGAAAAACTGGTGATGTCACAACAATGCCTCAGGGACTTTCTCACCTCCCTTCCTTTCTATTAGTTTTGTATGGTTCTTAAAGTTGCATAGGTTCAACTTTTTGTTGTTGTATCTTCTAGGCATTTCCCTATCATGGGATTTTCTTGGCAAGTTTTGTCTTCGCCCTCCTCTGGTGCTGTGAGAGTGTGACTTGCTCATAGTCACCCAGTAGGTCTCCATGACCAAACAAAGATTCAAACCCTGGTGTGCAAGGTCATGGCCCAGCACCTAAGCCACTATACCATGCTGGCTCTCATAGGTTCAACTTATAGCATCAACATTCACAAACAGGGTGTCAGCCTTTATGTTATTCTCTTGTCAATTGTAGGAATCCCCCTTTCGTTGTGTAGCTTGAAGTTATGTAAATTATCCATGGTCATTATTTTTGTTTTCTTTATGTCCAGCAGTAAGCTGGCCTTTGCACTTTCTTCCTTGACTTTCTTTCTTAATTATTCCAGGTCTTTGGTATTTTCTCCTAGTAGTATGGCTTCATTTGCATATCTTAAATTGTCGATGTTCCTTGATTTTCACACCTCCTTCCTCTGAGTCTTAACCCTCCTCTGAATATGATAGTTTCTGTATATTAGTTTAACAAGTAGGGTGATGGAATGCAGCCTTGCCTGACCCCTTTGCCAATTGGGGACCATTCCATCTCTCTGTTCTGGCTTGACTATAGCCTCTTGTCTTGAATTCAGGTTACATATAAAGACATCAGGGTGAGTGCCACACCCATTTCTTTAGGAGTGATTCATAGGTTTTCATAATTGATTATACAATAAAAGAATTTCCTGTAGTCTATAGAGCATAGAATAGTTTTCTTTTGCAATTATTTGGTGCGCTTCATTATCCAACACATGTTTGCAGTATGATATCTAGTGCCCCTTCCATTCCTGAGCCCAGATATTTCTCACTCCATATATGGTGGAAGTTTATCTACTGTATAAACCTTTGAGCATGACTTTGCTTGCATAGGAAGTTAAAATTACGGTTGGCATGGGCAAACTGTATTGTACATATGGTGATGTTCATGTATACAGTTGCTTCTTTGGTTGCATGAAGAATGTGTACATGATTAACAAACTGTTGGCCTTGCAAAATTTCATCAGTGGGTCCCTTGCTTCATTTCTTGATCCTAGTCCGAATTTTCCTACAGTCTTTGATTCTGTTCTGCTTCATATTTTTGCCTTCCAGTGCCTATGATTAAGAAGAAGTTTTGGTGTGTGATAACTTTCTACTTGAACTCCAGCACAGAATCTTTCAATTTCTTCTTCTTTTGTCTCTGTGGTTGATGTGTAGATTTGGGTTATAGTTATATTCATGAGTTTTCCCTGAAGTCTTGTTGACATTATTTGGTCTGTCTTGCGTTTTTGCTACAGCGCTCCTAACTATTAATACTACACTGTTTCTATCTTTTAATTTCCTAGTAAAACATTGTGTAATTATTTGAGTCAAAATGTCCTGTTTATGTCCCTTTTAGCTCATTCACCCCAAGTAATGCAATGTTTCTACATTCCATTTCTTGTTTTACTTTGACTAGCTTCCCTTGATCCATGTTTCTCACATTCCATGTTTGTGTAATAAGTGTTGTGCAGCTTTGGACTTTCCTTTTGCTTCTGAGCACATCAATAGCTTGATTTCCTCTGAGCTTGAGTCTAGTTGCACTATTTGCCACAGTGCTACTAGTTATTGCCCTTTGCTCTGCCCTGTTAGCACATTGTGTGCATCCTGTCCCTAACTCTTGTTTCATTTTGGATTGTCTCATTATACGCCTTCCATGGTGAAAGATTTTCAAGAGGGAGTTCACAATTGCCTCGCTCTGCACTGGAACAACAATCATTAGCTATGGGAACATTACCTTTTTTTATTGAAAGAGCTTCCATCAGTGTCACCCACCACTACTGCTGCTGCCCAGTTGTTGATTGGCACCTTTACCCTAATACTTCCATCAAATGAGGTGCTGAACTAAATAGAAATAGGTATTACCACTTTCTGTTTTGTTGAGTGAAAACATTCCACCACCCCTTCAGGTCACCCATCTTCTTAGCAGCTTGGGTCTACTTTTCCCTTGGTTGACTTTTCCAGGCAACATTGGCAGCAGCAGTGGCTTGATCTGGCCAGCAGCCCTGTGACTGTCCTGCCATTTGACTGCACCTCCTTTCCTCCTCACATTGATTTCCACAGCAATGGTGGCATGTCTCCCTTACCTCTCACTGGCTTTCTTGGGTGATGATGGTGGCAGTGGTGGCTCATTCTGGCCAGTAACTCCCTGGCCCTCCTACTGAGCAGTTATGGCTGTGCCTCCCTTTCTGCCATACCGATATGAAATCTAATAGCAGAAATTTGTGGAGCTGATTATTACATTCCATTTACTGGTCAGAAAAGAAACACATGAACTAGGCCCAAGGATACACAAACACACACACACACATGCATATGGTCAGGGCAAAAAGGGGGTGGGAGAAGGAAATTCAAGATAGCCTTCAAGGGCATATCCTGCAACTGATGTAGAAAAACATTTGAGTGAATTTACAAAAGTGAGAGGAGGTCACGTTCTTCATTCGGTGCCTGTTGGTCCAGAATAGACAAGGATGAAGAACAATAGGATTTGTGGTCCAATATGCGGAGGTTCTCTGGTTACTCCCCATAGTTCTATACAGGATATGTTGTACTATAAAACAAAAGCTTCTTTCCTGTTGTGTGATTATTGGTGATCAAAATAATACTTAATATTATTAACAACAAAATATTCAATGAGCACAATTATTGTCTGGAAAAGCTAGAGAATAAATTAACTGTCCAATTAATTCATTCAAAGCATTCAGTTTGACATACATTAATTGGACAATTAATTTTACTCCTAAGCCCTTGTAGTTAGTAAGTGTACTGGTTGCATGCTCTATTATTAATGATATTAAATATTGTGTTGCACATCACAAGGAAAGCAGCTCTTGCTAACATGTTAGAGACAATTGTATTTGCCCAGGGATAGCTAAGGATGTGACAGTTCTGACAAAGTGTCTTTGTTCAGCCATTTTCAGTTATGTCAGGGAAACATTCTGAGGTGTAAGAATCAGGCTATATAAGGTTTTCATCTTGAGTTTGAAGTCTGAAGTTGTAATGATTGTTGATATGTTAGAAACATTGTATAACTCTCTTTCTGTTGCTGCTGCTGTAGAGGTTAGCCAGTATATGGGAATTACAGAATACTCCAGTGTTGTTGTTGTTGGTAAATGCCATTGTAGATGAGCTTCCATTTACCAAGCCTGGCCTGCTCTCTGTGAAGGAAGGGGTGATGTTTACTTTCTTCCGTTAGCTCCAGGCAGAAGGAAAAGAACAATGCTGGTGTAGTTTTTGGGCCAGAGCCATGAGTGTGTTGGGAGGGTTTGAAGGAACCATATATTTATTGGATCCAAAGCCATCTCCATTGCACTGTCCACAACTTTCCATTTTATGCTCTAGCATGAGCAGAAACACCATCTGTAGAATATCTATCTTATGGAGGTTTATGTGGGCATATGATGAAGGAATACGTACACTATGCCAAGTGTCCCCTCATCTGGCCTTTGGTGGCTTTTCAACTGAGTTTGTTCAACACAACAGAGTTAAAAACGACAATTCAGAATTATCACATTTCCGTCATAATGCAAGCAAAGGCCAGGTTGGGGTGGCACCCTGGGCAGGCTTGCTGGGCTAAGGCAAGGTATATTGTGGGACCAGATGTACTTCCCTAAAGCAGGAGCAGACAACGTCAACATGGCCAAGGCAGCAGATTTAGCCATCTGAAGGCTGCACCCCTGCAAAAAATGTTCTCTTCCCCATCCAGAACTGGAGGTGAATGTGGGCCTTGGTTAGATGTGCTGTAAAGATCAAGTTATGGATGGGGTAAGGGTTAGAGTTAGGGTTAAGAGAGCTGTAAAGATCAAGTTATAGGCAGAATTTGAATGAAGGTTAGGAGTAAAATATAGAATCAGGGTTATATTTGGGATATAGTTCTTTTTAAAAATTAGAATTGAGGAAAAAAATGCAGTCAACCCCTGACATTCACAGTGGTTTGGGACACAAGATCCTCCCACAAAAGTCAAAATTCATGGGGGAAAAGGGGGGGGGTGAGAGTAGTGTGCATGTGTGTGGCCCCATCTCCCTTCTGAAGCCTTGAACAGATCTAGCAAGCTCACTGAGGTGCTGCGTGCATTCACAGCTCCCTCCTTTGCTTCCAAGGCTTCAGGGAGCTCTTTGAAGCTTTGGAATAGCAAAAAGGAGGGTGCATTTGCTTTCCACAAACCCCTTCCCAAGGCAAGAAAGCTGTCTTTCCCCAGGCAGCTCCCTGTCCCGGAAAAGGTCGGGAGATTATCCCCCCCCCCCCCAAACCCTTCCCAAGGCAGAGAGCTGCTTGTGGAAAGAGGCGGCTCTCCATCTTGGAAAGGGGCAGGATTGGTGCATGTACCCTTTCCAGCTTCTCCCTCCTGGGCTTTTTCTCTCTCTCATGGGAAAAGCCTGGGAGGGATAAGGAGGAGGAGTGCATGTATAGCAGCCTTGACCTTGCAAATAATTGAAACCATGACTGTCAAAGCCACAAATGCTGAGGGAAGACTGTATAAAGTTAGGGTGAGGGTTTGGATTAGGATTAGGGGAGCTATAAAGGAGGATTGGGGGAAATTTGGTCATTGCATGGTCAGTAGAGGATTCTGACTTCTCTAATGTAAAAACAAAAACCGCACAGATGTATGTTGTTGGATTTATCTCTGCATGACTCACTAAAAGACTCACTAAAACATTTCACAGGGAAGACTTTCATGGATGCCAGATTTTTAGCTATGACATGGCTTCTCTTGTTTTCTTACAAGATGGCTGCTCGTGTAGATGTTTGTAGATGGATTCGTGTGGTGAAAAGAAATATGGTACTGTGACAAGATTTGGCAACCAGCTATCAAGTTGCACTTCTCCCAAAATAGCCAGGTCCTAAAGCCATTTTATCACAGGAAATGTTCCCCATAGTTAGGATAGTCAGGACATAGGACTGCCCCTAGCAATAGGCCAAATGAAGTGTCCACCCCAACTGTGCTGGAGGACACAACTGTGTGCCATGTAGCCTGCCTTCCGTGTACCTCTGAAACTAGCATACTGCCCTCAGTTGCAGTGGAAGTGAAAGGCTGGTCCAATGGGGTTTGAACAGGGAATGGGAAGGGAATGCCATCTTTTTCTCCACCTCAGGCAGTAAAAGGTCTTGGGCCCAGCCCTGCTCATGAGTGTGCAGCTCACCTGAATGCAATATTTTTTTTAAAAAAGTATTAACAACCATATTTTAATTCTTTTAAACCAGTTCTCCCTTTCTCCACCTTCATTTTTATGTTAACTTTGCATTTGGGGAGGAATAAAAAAGAGCCTCAGATATGTAGAAACTAATCGTTCTGTAAGACTGAGATTTCAATTGTCTGTTTATATAAATACCGCAGCATGTTAAACCTGTTAAATTATTCTAATTAGCGGCTTTTATGCTTTCAGTCCTTTTGTGGCATTGCGTGAGGCATTTTAATCCATTATTTGTTTGCACAGCAGCCACACTTGACAACAGATCCCAGGGAAACGGCACATTAGTGACAGCAGGAAGCAGCAGGTAGAAGTTCTCCACTCACTAAACCTCCTGAGCTATTTGCTAAGGCATTTTATTATGCACCATTCCTCTGCTGGCTGAATAAAGTGATTTTTGAAAGCCTTTCAAAAACCTTATCACTACCCATCAAACTGGGACAGCTGTTTTATCATCTGAGAATCTGGCAAGGGTGGTTCCTCTTCATTAAGGAAGCACATGGCAATTCCTAACTCCTAATTACTATCACTTTGGAGGGCTAACGATTGGCTCAGCACAATTAGAGGCGCAAAAGGTGAAACAGCTTCCCTGTTGGCTTTCTCCCTTGGCTTCCCCTCTCATGGAGCACCACATGGATGCATGCTTTGCTTAGCAATTCACAGACTGTCCCTAGCAGGACTGCCTCGAGGCATAGTATTGTTTGAGGCAAGAGACATGACTGTGAAGGCATGCCATGTACAGAAACTGACCAGACAGACAGCTGAATGGAGCATTGACCTCCACCACAGCTGATGCAGCAAAGTAGTTTAAGAGAAAGCTGGGGAAAGTTATTTTTTGGACAACCTCTTACTGAATCTCACAAACCAGAGAATACTGGGAACTGTTAATACAAAACGGGAACCATTCCTGGTTATGAGTTAGAGACCTCAGGAAGGGTGTGTTCAGGAAGAGGAGGCAAGAAGTTGCAATAGCTGCCTCCCAGCATTTGTTGTCTGAGGTAGTCGCCTCACTTTTCTATGGGGAAACTGGACCTCGTCCTTAATACTGTTGGAAGCAAAAAGGCATAAATGCTTGTTCCTTTAATAATTAGGGACAGAGAGGAAACTTTGAAGTACATGTCTTGTTTTATCTGTATGATCCTTGAGTCTACATAATTTAAGCATTTTCTACAGTTGGCCCTCCATTTTTGCAGGGGATCTGTTCCGGACCTCTCCCCCCCCCCCCCCGCATGAAAACGGAGGCTTGTGCATATTCAAGCTCCATAGGCTTGAATGGGGCACGTGCTCATGCACGTGCCCCACTGAAAACAGAGAAGGTTGCCTCTCCACTGATTTTCAAGGTTGCAGATTCCAGATCTATGAGTTAGGAGGGGCGACTGTACTTTCAGCCTACAGAGGTTGCTTCCTCCCTCCCCTTTCTCTCCAAAAGTTAGTGTTACCCTTTTCACATGACAAAAGAAAGCCGGCACACAGTAAAAGAGGATTGGCATTCTCCTTATTTTTCCGCATGATGTTGTCACACTTCTGTTCTTCTTCCAGAGGGAGATGGTCATAAAATCATGCCTTTTGCCAGGCAGACTTTTCCAGTGTGACAAAAGGCATGCTTTTAAAACTGTCTTCCTTGACAAGATAATGGAAGTGTTTTGACAGCATGCATAGAGGTAAGGAGAAAGCAGCTTCTCTCTTGCTCATTGACTTTCTTTTGTCATGTGAACCCTTTGACTGAGAACGGAAACATCCATGAGGCTTCTCAGGATGGCTCATACACACACATACTAGAATGAGCATTAGGGATTCTTCTACTGAAGTACACTCATCCCTCCACGTTTGCTGATGTTAGGGGCACAGGACCCCGTGAATATGGAAAAACTGCAAATAACAAAAAAAACCCACTATGTTTTTTACCTGAGAGAACACCTTTCTAGGAATCTCTAGGTCCTTCAGGGCAATTCCATGGTCAAGATCTGCCAGACATTTACCATTAGATTGTGCTGGAGGAACTACAAATGCCTAGTGGAGTGTTTTCTGTAGGAATCTCTATGTCCTTCAGTGTGACTTTGGTTACAGATGAACATAGAGTTGCATTGGATGACCTAGATGTTCTTAGAGAGAACATATTAATAAAATCTGTGAATAATTATGTTAAAGCCACAAATGTGGAGGGACGAGTGTATAGGTAACTTTCTTTTGACTGCCTACTTTCCTATTTTGATAGATTTCTTGTAACAATAAAATAAGGTTTGTTTTTTAAACCTTCCCATAGCATATTGCATATTTCTATCCTGTTTTATGCCAGAAGCTTACGTTACACTGGGGCAGCCTGATGCATTTCTGCTTAATATAAAAACCAACAATTTCCTACAAACACTGATTTCAGAGCACAACCAAGCTGCTGTCTGTTGCCTCTTTTGAATGCTGGTAATACATCTCAGGAACAAGACATCCAACATAGCCATAGTAAACTTTATTCCTCATGGGGTCCTATGAAATAGAAATGAACAAGACATCCTCACGCAAAAAATAAGGTGCTAAGAACATGCTTGTGGCAAAGAAGGAAGGCCAAATGACTGGGGAGTGGGTAGGAGATAGAATGAAATGGAACATTTTGGAAGAGAACATATTTATTTATTTATTTATTTATTTATTTATTTATAGTATTTCTAACCCGCTCTTCTCAACCCCCGAGGGGGGACTCAGAGCGGCTTACAAGGCCATCATTAGATGCCGGCAGTATACAATTTAAAACATAAATATAGCAGTTAAAACAAACACAATCAACAATAATTAACAATCAAACAGTTTAAGATTTCAATATATGATCCTTCCATATCCCAAAGTGGTAATCTGTGTTCTTATGACCATCAACGTTAGCCAGTCCCAGTGAAGTGCTGCATTACATTAATGTGCAAAAGCCTGGTCCCACAACCATGATTTTACTTTTTTCCTAAAAGCCAGGAGGGATGGGGTTGATCGTATCGCACTCGGAAGTGCATTCCACAGGCAGGGGGCCACTGCCGAGAAGGCCCTGTTTCTCGTCCCCACCAGCTGCAATTGCGAGGCTGGCAGGAGCAAGAGCAGGGCCTCCCCGGAAGATCTTAAGTTACGAAGTGGGACGTAGGGGCAGATGCGTTCGGACAAGTAAGCCGGGCCAGAACCGTATAGTTGGTTGTAATAAGGAGAAAGAACATTCCACATCACAACATTTTATTGTTTATGTATTACTGAGTTTAATATTAACTAGGAGATAGAAGAGATTGTCACACTAGGGTCAATTCCAGAACCATCCCACAATTATCCCATTGCCAATAATGGGATATTCATTGCCAATAATGGGATAATTGTGGGATGGTTCTGGAATTGACCCTAGTGTGATAATCTCAACTTGGAATCTACATGATCTCTGAAAGCTCCAGTCATCTTTTATGAATGATAGGAACTTTATCAGACTGAGTCTTGGGGACCTGATGCAAGTCAGTATTATGTGTGTGATGCAGCAGTGAAAAAAAGCCAATATGATCCTTTTGTTTTTGTTTGTTGTTCTGCATCTCCAAGTCATTTTTTTACTTATGGTGATCCTAAGGTGAACCTTAAGCAATCCTAAGGTGCTTGTTGTTGACTTGTTTTTAACCAGCTGGGGGTGTGATTTATCTCTAGGGTCACTCAGTGTGTTTCCTCGGCTGAGTGGGTCAAATCCTGGTCTTCTGGAGTCCTAGTCCAACAGAATCCACTACACCACACTGCTTCTCTGAGTAGAATAGAGGAGTTCTTGTATCTATTTTGCAGAGTTGGGCGGTCGTGGGAGCAGTATAGAACTGTAGGGAAAAGAGATGCTGTGAGCAGAGTGGGGAGTCATATTTGGCCAGTAGCTCTCTCTTCAGTTGGAGGCACTGTTCTGTGAAGCATTCTGCTTACAAGTAGATGGTTAGATCCATTTAATAGTCTAATGTGGATCAAGCAGATACAATCTTTCCTCTCTATACCATCTTATTCAAACTGGGATGGGGGGGGGGGAGTATCATCCAATAAAAATGATTGGCAGTAGGCTGAGAACAGACAAAATAAAGGTCTAGTGACTACAACTCCTAACTTAAGGATGGCCACCAATTTAAATGGCTTTAAAGATTAGAAAGATTAGTAAGAAAGGTTATGGTTAGCTTGTTCTAAACCTTAAGTTCAGAAATTTTCAATAAACAAGGCAGGGAGAGTAAACAGTAAAAGTCTCCTCTAAAAAAGCCCCCAAATGTGTGGTCAGCAAAGGCTTTCCCTGACTGAGGGTGGATTTTTCACAAACACAGTCCTCTAACTATTTAAGTCTCTATGCTGGAAAAAAATTACTCTTGAAAAGCTACATATCATAAATCTCCATTGTGCGCTAGTTAGATTCCACCACTTGGAGGTTACTCTGTTGTATACTGTAGTTTCAGTTTTATTTATGTGACCCAGATAGAAATAAATAAATAAATAAATAAATAAATAAAGTTTGCTGCCTGAAGTAAAAAGTAAGAGTTATTATACAGTGATTATGGTGAACAGGACAGGATGGGGTGCTTATTGCTAAAGCATGCAATAGAGACAATTTAAAGTGATGTGGGGGGGGGGGAACCCCTACCCTAAATTACCCTTTAATCTTTTAAAGCACACACTATGCTCATAGTTGCACTGGGTAATTTTTCTTCTTTTTGAGTACTTGGTGGAACAGACCGAGAGGCACAGAAACATTGCTTTGTGAATAGTACACTTGGTTGGCTGCATGGCCAGTCGCTTAGGCTGTGATATAGGTCTAATTTCTGGTTTCTTTCTGTGTATACAGTTCAACATAAGGGCTTTCTCAAGTTTCTGGGCAGAAATGAAATCTATCAGTTGGGGTGGAGAAAGAATCCAATTGCTTTCCGCAATAAATTTCCAATTGCTTCATTATTCTTTTTTATAGTAACCTGTTTCATGCAAAAAGTACAGTGGTCCCTTGTTGTACGCTGGGGTTTGGTTCCAGGATCCCCCATGGATAACAAAATCTGTGGATGCTCAAGTCCCAATAAATATAATGGCATAGTTAAATGGTGTCCCTTATATAAAATGGCAAAATCAAGGTTTGATATTTGGAATTTATACTTTTTTTGAAAATTTTCAAACCGTGGAAGTTTGAATCTATGGATAAAAAATCCGTTTATGGGCTGACTGTATTCCTTCTTATTTAAAAGAAAGCAAAAAAGGAAGATCTAAACATAAGAAAAAAGACTAGGAGGAGGGATCCACAAGGAAGATTTAACAAATACAGCATAAGATACTTATTTTCCCTATTCCTTTCTCTGAACTTGTAGTATAGACAGGCTTGCTTTTTGGGTGGCATTTTAAACTATGGGCCAGAACTCACTTGGGCAGTTATGTAATATGTAACCTAGAGTTACATGTTTGTGACTGTTTCACAATCATGATGTTTACATATTTGCTAATTCAGGGTATTTGTATACACTGTAAAAATCCCTCGACACCATAGTTACATAACTGCACAGTGACTCCCGGCCTGATCCCCTCAATCCCCCTTTATTGGGCAGCAGCGGCTGCGATCAAAGGGAGGGGGATATGTTCCCATCAATAGGTGACTGATGCTTCCACTCCCCATTCTACTCCCTTCTGGTGCATGGGAGAATTGTGACAAAGACCCTGTTTCTGTCTGTCACATTAGCGATTGCTCACAGGAAGGAGTGGGGACATCAGTCAGTTGTTTTCCCAAGCAACAGAGGAACAGACCTCTGTTGATCGCAGCAGCTGCTGCCCAGTAAATACGGACTGGGGTAAACTGCCTGGAAGTCATTGTGTAGCTATGTAACTATATGGTGGTTACACATTTTTAACTGTTCGAATGAATTGTGGCCTATCTTATTCAGCACAAAAGCAAAGCTAAGGCACTCACTGTCATTACCACAGAAGTCCAGCTGCTGACGGATCAGAGGGCAGTGAGAAGAATGATAAACCATTGTTTGTTTTAAACCTTTAAGCAGTCACTTCTTCCATATCCCTTTTTCTTAGGAAGCAAAAAATATACTAGTAATTCGATTCCTGGTGTTCAGATTTAATCTTCTAACATAACTTTTACATATCCCCTTGTGCAAGTTAATATGAACTGCATGGAGGTCACTACCCCTCAAATCTTTCCCAATAGTAAGAGGAGGGGAGGGGACTGCTTGGCACCATGAAACCTCCTCCCAAGACACACTGGATGGTGTCACTAGTAGGGATTTTTACTTGCATCACCAAAACACAATCATACCCAAATTGTCTTTCCAGAAGAGGCATTCATAGTCTAACTGCATTGTATTATTCTAAAAATATTGTCTTCATTCTGCAACCTGGCATTCTTTGTCCACCACTACTCCTGCCTTCTTTTCATACCGGAATATCTGTTCAATGGCTTTCGAAGCCCTCCATCTGAAAACACCAAAACTCCACCTCAAGTTGTGACTAATTCTCCCTGGCTCTGAGCCTTAATTGCCAATGCTAAACATTTTCAAGCAATTTTTATTGACGTTTTATTTCCAGTTAAACATGCTTAAGGACAGGGTGTGCACATTGTCATAGTCTTTGCCATTCTGTTTGCAAACCATACAATGGTGTAGGCTAAGGTTTGGAAAAATATACCTTACTGGATTTACAGCTCACAAAATCCCGCAGGCAGCATAGTTACTGGCTGGGGATGCTTAAAAAAAACAACTAATTATTGAAAACTGTGATGGACTGGGAAAGCAGAACCATCCAGCTTCCATACTGAACTAGGATGCAGGAAAGGTACTAAGTAGCAAATCCCATTCAGGTCTTGAAAGTAGAGCCATATAAAATGTAGCCTATTAAAGTTTGGAGGGAAATTAATTCATTAATACAACACAGCTAGAAGAATTGCTGCCAAACTCATTAGCACGCTTAGCTCACTCTTTAGAAATGCCAACAGGCAGAATTTTTTTTTAACTTATTCCTTTTGGAATACCCCTCATCAGAATAACTCATGATCATTTAACTTCAGCTAATGCAAAAACAAAACAAAACAAAAAACCCACACCTTACATCCCCCACCCTTAAAAAAAAGTAAAATAAAACTCAGCCTGTCCAAAAACCTTAAAGGCTGTAAAAATCTCAGACCCCACTGCCTGTTAATGAAGCAACCTTTGTGCTTACACGATGCGTTCATTAAATTCAAACAAGAGCTGGAGTTCACTTGCGTTCAGCAAATCACTGCCTGCTCATTACCACTATTTTCCTTCGAAAAAATCATGACCGCTTCCTCAAAATTCCTTATAATGTTATGCTCCAAAAGGCCCAATTGATAGGCTTGGTTTCTAAGAAAAACCACATGCCCCTGCTTTACTTGACAGCCACCACCCTGCCAAGTTAAGCACAGCAGATCTGCCATCTAGCGGAGCAATCTTTCCGTGTTTCTAGGAAGCTTAAAAGATTACCAGGGAAGCATGCACCACCATTCACTGCCAGGAAGATCACATCTTGCCAAGCTGATTCACTCAGCAGCACCTTTATTTTGTGAATGGCAGTGACTGATTCTTCCCATGAAAAGATCTTTCAGCCTGAAGGGGATGTTGAATCATGCCTCGGGTGAGAGCACAAATGAAAATGGCAAAGCTGTTTTAGCACAGTACTGTGGAAGGAAACAGAAAGGTGTATTTCCCCTAAAGGCTTTTTTTCCAGTAGCAGTTGCCAAGACAAACAAATTCTCAGCACTGTAAGGAAAGAAAGTCTGAGCATTCAAGAACTATTTATCCAGTGCTTTATTTCACATAAACACATCCATTAGTCACAAAGGGATCTTAGCAAGATTACTAGTAGATGCATTCTGCAATTTTTGTAAGTGTAGGAAATTGGTAAATTCATTATAAAGTGCAGAATTCTACTACCTAAGATCCCAAGAAAGAGAGAGTACAAGGGTTAACCCATGTGGCTGCAGAAATATAGCTGAAAGCATGGAGACATATATCCCATGGGACTTTGATAAGTGAGAAGTGTGGTGGTGGGGAAATGTGGGGCCATACAGGCCAGCCATTAAGGCCGACCTGGTGGCAGAGCTGGGGCATGGCATCCATACTCCACATGGTACACGGCATCACAGAACTCCTCTGGCGCTGCATTTACACAAGGCAGCACCAAAGGAGCGCCTTAAAAGAGCTATCACAGCCTTTCCAGGGCACAAAAAGAAGCTGCTTTTTGCAGTTCTTTTTGTGCCCTAAAAGGCCAGATCTGGGCTGCGGCAGGCAGTTGCTGTGGCCCCGATCCAGCACAGTTTTACAACCTTTAGGGGCAGTCTGCACAGCCTCTTCATGTCTCTGTGCAGAACATGTTCAGTTGGAAGACATTGAGCAGTCATACAACTCCTCCTGAATTGAATCAGAGCAAGTTAAGAAAAATAACAAAAACGAGCATGATTTTTGTTTGATTTATACTGGACCACTTTAATTTAGTTTGATATCTGTGAGTGTTAATAATTCCTCCCAACAGCAAAGCATATACTGAGTTTTGCTTACAAACTAATTTTCCAAGTATAGTATTTCTAAAGGAGCAGCGGCTTTTCTTGCTTGTCAGTTTGCTGTTCTTGTTTTTGTCATTTTTGACTTACGGTGATCCTAAAGGGTTTTCTAGGTAAGGTTTGTTCAGAGGTTTGCCACTGCCTTTCTCTGTGGCTATGTAACTCTAGTGAGTTAGCATAGCTGAGCAAGGATTCGAAACCTGATCTTACAGACTCCTAGCCCAATACCCAAACTATTATACCACACTGGCTCTGTGCCAGTTTAAGCACATATTTCTGTCAACATTCTCCATTATGAAGTATGTTACACTGAGATACTGTTGTTTTTCCAAATGGCAATTACACACTGAGAGCGTTTTTTGTTTTTGCTTCCACAAGATTAATATAATCTGAAAGAAAAGACGAGGTGGAGAATTATTTTGATCTCCTTTTCCAAAAGGTTCATAAAGCTGCTGGATATCCATGTACCAAACTAACAGAGAAAGCTGTTAGTTTTTTAATGCAACAAAATGATTGTTACAGATGATCACTTAAAGGCAGGGGCAGATTGGTGCCTTGTCTATTACAGTAATATCACAGCCTGTTCTGTGGCAAAAGAAAAGAATATAAAAGCTAAAGGAAGACTGGACTGTTTAGGAAAGCATACCTGTGTAGGCAAAATATTAACATAAAATCAGCTTTATCCTGTGGATATCAGCTGTATGTCTAAATCATTCAATTTTTAGATGCCAGGAGAGGGAGAACTTGCTGACGCTGCAGTTTTTAAAGTATTTTTATTCTTTTTCAGGCAAAGCTTCTCCAAATAGCTCCCGCACTTGATGGCATTAACATCAGTCTCCTGTGGTCATTTTGCTATTTTAGAGGTACACTGAAGCCTGAAATTCAAGGGCATAAGACCTTTCTAACGGAGAAATCACTGAATACCAGGCATACATTTGCTAAGATACACTAAAATGCATAGAATGCCAGACCCACACTCTGCATTCATTGGTCAGAAAGACCTCTCCCATCCACAGGACATGTTTGATTCAAGGGAGATATTATGCTGGCAAGAGGAAACTTTTGCCAGTTCCATTTCCCCCTGCAGCAACTGTTTGCACCATCTGGAAAACTGCTCTGAGATATCTCCCAATATTCTGAAGCAGATTTTCAGAAGGCACAGGCAGCTGCAGGAAAGGAAAACAGCAAAAATTGGCTCTTCCCTGCCAGCAGAGGTCTGGATTCAAATAACTATTTTAAAAAACCACACCATCATACACAAACAACTCTGTAATGCTATCATGCACTGAGACTCCATTATCAGTAGGTTAGAAGTCTACCGGCAATTCATTAATCTTTCTGATCTTCAATGACTGCTCCTTGGATGAGACAAGTGATTTGTGGTGTTTGCAAAGCCTCACAATTCACCTGTCATGAAGCAAGAGGCAGATTTGCATGGTAAGCCAGTCCTCCTTTGAAGACTTTTCTAAGACTTCACTGAAGAATAAAGCAAGCAGTTGTCCTCAAGTTGAATCCTTCTTTTTCAGCAGCACTGCTAATATGGGCACTGGGGAGGAAAAGCACTGGTTCTTAACTTGCGTTGTAAAGCAGGAAGGAGTGGAACAAAACTACAAACTCCTTTCAAGCAAGAACATTATTTGTTAAATAACAAATTCTCCACACCAACAAAACAGAAGGCAAATAATATAGCCATTCTAAATTTTTTTAAAAAAATCTTTTATAAACTAGAACTTGTCATCACTGCAGCAAGAAATGACTTCTTCAGCCAAAGACACTAGGCTTTTTTGCTCCATGTTGCAATCTCCAGAAGTGAATGCTTATGAGTGGACAGATAGAGAACCTAATCTCTTCTTTCTTTACAACACTTGCCACCATTTTTAAAGCACCCTAAAACAGAAAGGTTTTCTGGAACAAAAGAAGAGCCATTTGGCATGCTGATCCTGGGTGCTTAAATTACAACCCTGTGCTGAGCTCAAGTCAAGAGACAAATAATTTCACCTGAACCCATAAAATTTTTTTTGAAAAGGGTATCAAACTGAGAAATCACACTCCTTATATGGAGTTACTTTTAGTATCTTCAACACTGGTCTGAAGAATGACAAGAATGACAATGGTTTATTCTGTGCACAAAAAGGAAAGGAAAGCCACCTGCTTTTTAAAAAATCAATAATATCTACTGCCTTGATACTGGCAAGCAATTTTAAAGATGCAATTCTTAGCACTCTTGTTTAGTAGTACATCATACTGAAATTATAATAGGTCTGGTCATTTCTGTTTTCTTTTAAAAACATACTTTGACTTGAAGGTGAGTTCAAATGAGAACCAAATACAGTGATATGCTTTCCCCTGACAAATAGAAAATTGTCGCATCTATACATTTTCCTGTGACTACATTTAATAAAGTGTTCATTTTATGGTGCAAGATAAAATTCTCAGAATTTATTGCCTATACTGTATGTAAACACTCTCTATACAACTCATCATACAAAAGATACCTATCAATTTCACCCTCTTACACTACAGCCAACACATAACAGGTTTGTTTCCTTCCTTCAAAATGCTTCTGACATGGTGGTTTATAAAATAAATTTAGCAGTGTTGAAACAGAGGTAAGGCCAGGCAGAAGCTCAACAAAAAGATCTGTATGCAGGCAGATTTTAAAATGATGTAAAATTGACAAGTCGCACACTGAAATTTTTTAATAAAACATCTTTAGTTTGAAGGTCTTCATAGTGCTAAAATGTACAACTCGGATAAAAGTAAATACTTTTACCCCCTCACAACGTATTACCAACATTCTAATTTCTGCAAAGTACAGGAAAGATGGTTTTTGAGTGCCACAAGTATGAACTGCTTCTTGATTTCTAACAGAAGCAAAACTTGAGGGGGGAAAAGTAATCAAGAAGGCCTACTGAAGTCTGACTAGATTTAAAAAAATACCTCATTTTGGCAGTTGAAAGTCTGCTTATTCTACCTTGATATTTTGTTTGTTTTAAATATAAGCACTTTCTCATCCTTCACTGTCCCTACACCAAGCCCACAATAAAAATTCCAGACTCTTAAGTCACTCTCTGTATATTTACAGGAATCCTAGCCACAAAATACAAACCAGCATGGATTTAATGGTAGTTTGCATTTTTTCCCAATATTTATCCCACAACTGAATAAATACACTGAGCCCAATTCAATCAATCAGTTGAAGTTATGATGATTCAGATGCAGCTGTATCTGTGACCAAGGATGTTGGTTTTTCATAGGATGTGGCTGATCCATCTCCCCGGTCTTCAGGACCAGTTGCATTTGTAGCAGGTGCATTAGGAGTTGAAGTGGTGGTGGGCACGGGAACAGCACTATCCAGAATGAATGTAGAGGTTTGTTCCACATTTACAGTAGTGCCAGGAGTTGCAGAGGACAACAGATTTGTAGGCAGCGTGGTCACCTCAGTGGCCAAAGGAAACTGTGCAAGAAATTCTGGTGTGAGAGGTGGAATTCTAGAGAGATTTATTGGAGGCAAGGAAGGAAGTGGAGGCAAACCTAGGGACATTGGAAGATAAAACACACTTGTCATATTCACAGCAGAATCTTGCAGATCTACAGAATGAGCCACTGAGGGAGCCATCCAACCATCCATTCAACCACCTAACTACCCACCCAGTTTCTCCCTCAGTCTACAGGGCAGAAGTATTCTAAATAATAATTGTAATAAATATTTGAACATCAGCAATGTACAATACAATGTGGATACATACGCAAAGAGGAAGAGATTGTTTAAGATAGTAATGTGGGACAGGAATTAAGGTGTTTTGTTTTGTTTTTTTTGTTTTTTTTGTTTTTTTGTTGCTGCTCACAGCTCAATTGCCAGGACTGGCCCTACTATCAGGCAAAGTAAAGGAGCAGTGGTGAGGTGTTCAAAAACAGTGGCTGAGTGTGACACACAGCCTGCCCTATACCCCTTAACCTGGATGGTTCCCTCAATTGAACTGGGTCTTTTTTTCCAACAGGAGCTATATTCTACTAGACAGTACTTTTTAATCTTTCAGCCTTTGCTGTTTATAAATCTGGCTTGATTTTTTGCCATATACTAACTTGCTGACTAGCATTCTGTTCTTGAATTACACCCTAGTTTACAGAATGAATATTTAATTTCTGATCTTTTGACCATATGAAGTTTGCATACATTTTGTGGTTTCATCTTTGTTTCTTCCT
This sequence comes from Urosaurus nigricauda, assembly GCA_034509955.1. Lineage (NCBI taxonomy): Eukaryota > Metazoa > Chordata > Lepidosauria > Squamata > Phrynosomatidae > Urosaurus > Urosaurus nigricauda. The sequence goes on along the minus strand of JAOEGL010000001.1, from coordinate 167,914,852 downwards.
TAAACCACCTTTCCAGGGTGTTCTGGGAGAGGGAGGTGTTACCACCATAGCTGTGACAAATTCAATGGCGCTGCCTCTGGCAAGCTCTTCAAGGGAATGGGAAAAAATGTATCCCCCTGATATTGCCTATTCAACTCTAGCAGAGGCACCCACTGTTACTTCTATTTTACTGAGAGTTCCGGAGACTAGATTGGCGAGTACGACGAAGAGGGCATATTCCATCTCTGCCCCCTGTCTCTGGAACTCTCTACCTATCGATCTCCGCTTGTCCCCCTCCCTTGCTCAATTTAAAAAGGACTTAAAGACCTATTTATTTAACCAGGCTTACCGCTGAATGGACTTTTATTTACCTGCCTGTTGTAATGCCACCCACTGTTCTGCTGCGGCATATGCACTAGCACTTATATGGAGAATTGTGATTTTATTGTGATTTTATTGTCTTATTGGTTTTACTGCTTTTATTGTTTTATTGTTACCGGCTTGTTTTAATGGTTTTTATGTCCTACTGTTTTTTATATGCTGTACACCGCCCTGATCTATGGAAGGGCGGTATAGAAATAAATCATATTATTATTATTATTATTATTTACAGAAGGGACCAAAAATGGTACACAGTTTCAAGCATAAGCACTAAAAACTTGCTAACCATTTTAAAAATGAAAGCTGAGATTTCCAAGGAAGCTAATTCCTATGTCCAATGCTGTATTGTGTATAGCACACACAGAGAGCTGTGGATATATTTCTCACTAAGGCTGCATCTGCATGGCCAAAATAATGCAGTTTCACACCACTGTAGCTGCTATGGCCCAATGTTATGGAACTCTGGTATTTGTAGTTTGCTGTGGCACCAGAGCTCTATGACACAGAAGGCTAAATATCACACAAAACTACAAATCCCAGAATTCCATAGTACTGAGTCAGGCAGTTAAAGCAATGTCAGCTGCATTTATTCTGCAGTGCAGATGTAGCCTATGTGTCCCAACATTAAGTCCATAATAGCCTAAACTAGTAATTGAATTTCTTATTCACACTACTTTGTAGATCATGCTTAACTATGGAAAATACTATATTAGATACAGAGATCTTCAGAAACATACCAGGATGTCCAATGTCTGCTAATCCAGAAGCAGGAATTAAGTTTGGAGCAGGTAAATTTAGATTTGGGATGTTACTGAGATTGGGAAGTCCAGTGGGTAAAGGCATCAGTCCTAGAAAATACAGCAGACAGAGGCAACAAACAAAAAAACTAATGAGAAATGTTAAAAGTATCTCAAAGCAGATCAAAGACACATAAATAAGTTAGTTTTTACAAAGCAGATTAATTTACTTGATAAAGTGAGTGGAACTGTACCCTGTTCCAAGCACTTTCAGCAAAGACATTCCTTAGTGGAACAGGTTATAACTTTTTAAATTAAACAATAACTTTGCATTTCCCATTAACTCAAAAAGGCAAATATATTATGATAATATGCAAATTTATTTAAATTTAATTAAAACCATTTATTTGGTTAGAAATACTGTGTGCATCACCAACTAATTAGAATCAGTTTATCTCCTGCTTAAGCACATGAAGATCTACAACATTCAGAACTATATTACAGGAAGAAATAAAATCAGAAAAAATAACTATCTCTAATTGCAATAGCATTACAAGCACTGACTAATTTACTTCCTGCATAATGCACATATTAATAGGAAGCAGAGTGCACTGAACAAGGAAGGAAGTTTCATACACTGCTTTCCCTTGAATAAGATGATATTGTTTATGACAGGTTCCCCCCCCCCCCCATCCATATTTTTACCACTTACCTGGCAATGTAACTGCTGCATTAACTGGAGGAACAGCCTGATTTGCTTGGGGAGGCAATAATGGTACAGTAGGAACACCTAAGGAAAAAGCAATCTCCACTTCATAAGCCATCTTAAACATACCTGGAAAAACTGTAAATCCATCTAGAGCAGTCTTGTCTATGGTGACAGGTAACAGCTCTCCAGAGTTGTAACACAAGGATACAACTATCCCCCATCTGACTATTTTAACTGCCACTTATTTTAAATGTCAGGGATCTCCTGCCTACAAAGCAAATGCTTTCCCACTAAACTATGGTCTCTTCTCCAAGTATTGTCTGGAATACATCAAAATTCAAGAGGAGGCACCATTTGCTTTACCATTTCATCTCAGATTCATTTTCTTCACAACTCTATTTTATGTTTATGAAACCTGAATATTAGCAAGCATAGGGTTACCAAAATGTACCTTTTTTTCTCAGTGCTCTGTCACAAAAACACCTGCAAATCAGCTATTATGAGATATTGGAAGAACTATTCTATTCCTTTCTATGGGCTTGGCTTTACAGAACTTGAGAAATCAGATTTTCTGGCCCAAAGATTTTCTCCCATTTTGATATGCACACACAGACTACGCCATTCAAACTCATCCTGTAACATTTCTTCTCCTCTGCTCTCAATACTGGATTGGATCTCAAGGTGTCCTAAAGAAGTGAAAAATTCACTTGAAAAAGGGGGTCCCTGATTTCATTATTCAAGGACTATAGCTACATACTGTATTATTGTCATCCTGGCACTAATTGGTGGAACACTGCAAGTAACAACAGATATGAACAGCCTGAGAGAACTCCTTTGGGAATATTAACTTCTCCAACTTCTAAGAATGTTCTTAAAAGTAGATGCTAAGATATACAGTCGTCCCTTCAGATTTGTGGGGAATCCATTTAATGACCATGGGCGATGGGCGAGTGCACCATTTTGTCCCTCCTGGCTTCTTGTCTGTGGAAATTCAAAAACGCAAATGGTAAGTCAGCCAATACAGAGGGACGACTGTACAAACATATTAACCTGCATTCAGGCTTGTTTAGTAAGAATTCAGATTAATGGTCTTTTCAGTTTAGGGGTTTCTAATGTACACTTTTGTTAATAAGAATTATAATATGCATATGGAAGTTTTAATGGTGAGAACTAAAATATAACAGGTACAGAAAATTATTCTTAGTTTAGTCTTTAGTGTGTCAAAGAATAAGTTTTTTCACATACTAAAGACTAACCTAAGAACACTTATCTGTACCTGTTACATTTTAGTTCTCACCATTAAAACTTCCATATACATATTATAACTCAAATTAACAAAAATGTACATTAGAAACCCCTAAACTAGGGGAAAAAAACACCATGAATCTGAATTCTTAATGGACAAGCCTGAATGCAGGCAATAAATTTGTATGTTGTTGTTGTTATTTCACTCCATTTATTTACGCTATTAAGGTCCACACAGAGCTATACCAGATAGTAGCTTTTTAGCCCTAATTTTGTTTTTCCCTGATTTTTGTCCATTCTTCTTTCTTGCTGCCTCTTCCTGCAAGCCATGAGATGCTGTTCCAGTGGGAATTGGACTACATTATTGGGGAGTTAGGGAAACACAGGCAGAATGGAGAAGGGAAAAAGTATTTTACTTTCATCAGTGTAACTCCCCAACTCCTTTCATAGAAATTACGATCCCAGTTTTTGTTAAGAATGGGGCCATTCTGAGAGACACACACTCAGCTCCAGTACTGAAAGCACAAAGGTTAATGAGGCCCACTGACTTAATTACATCTAGAAGGCAGAGAATGGGTGAATTAGACACTTCTTCACTCAGGCTTCCGCTTACCAACAATATGATTACACAAAAAGGCAAACCTGTATTGAGCACATTAGGGACAACAGGAGTTGAGCTAATAGAAAGCCCAGCCAAGGCCTGTTCCGTCCCTGTAGTTCCGGATGGTAACGAAGATGGGGGATTAACCGAAGACAGCTGAACCTGATTAAAAACAACACAAAGAATGGATGACAGAAAAAGAACAAAGCTTCTCATAATGATCAAGCCTTAACATAGCAACAACAAATATGTATCTAGAAAGGAACAGGCATACCAGTGCATCCCATATTGGAGAGATGCTATTCTGGCACATTTAGTAAGGATTAGAGTTATGGTAGAAAGGATTAAGAGTTAAAAATTATCCTACCCCACCTCCCAGCATCTGAACTTACTTCTGTAAAGCCATCTTTGAGTGGACTAATAGATGTACTAGACATCTGTCCTGGAAGAGAAATTTTCTTTCCCTCTTCAAAAGGACGTGTAGGTATTCGATGCAAGTATCCATAGCCAATGCCACAACCTAGGCTTTTAAAATATAAATATAAAAGAAATTAGACTATCCCTCCAAAAAAGATTATAGATCTTTTCCCACTTTCTAAATGTTGCATTATAAAGATTCAAATAACAAATATACATTGTTTCTTACTTACAAAATTAGGATAGACTATGAAGATACCACTCAAAGATAAAGCTATCATTCACTTTATTCTGACAGCCTCTAGCCAAATTTTGAATCTTCATTTCCATAGCAGCTACTCACACGATTATGATCATATAAAAATAATAGGCATCATGATGAACTGAAAGTTACCAATCTTGGTGTTCTCTACCTTTGGTTTTATGCCATCCCCCTTTAGAAATATATAAAAGTGAGCAATTTGATCTATGGAATTCTGGCAATTGCAGTTTGTTATGGCACCAAAGTTCTTTGACAGAAAAGACTAAAAGTCTCACAAAACTACAGATCTCAGAATTCCATGGCATTGAGCCACAGTAGTTAAAGTGATGTCAAACTGGATTGTTTCTTCAGTGCTGATGCAGGCTTAGTGCAAGGACTTTTCATATACTGTATGATAAGGCATATGTAAAAAGGTAAACAACAAGATATATTTGGAGATTGCAATAACTTACAATTCCTACAGAACTCTGATGTCACAAAATAAACCTTCACCTTCTAAAACTTACAACTATCCACTCATGCTCATCAAACTGAATCCATGAAGAAGTTCTGGCAGACACGTGCACCATAAAGAAGATGCACAGATTTTTATTTTCTCAGCACTAACAACAATGTGGCTTATCCATATGGATAGCAGAATAGAATGTGTTTCACAGCACTGGTAGCAAAGAACAGGGAAGTTCCTGCATGGCAGTACAACAACCATTTACCCCATCACTCATAACCCTTGGCCACTGTACCATCCTACTTCTTCTGCACAAATTAAGAAATAGTGTAGGTGGGGTGAAGTGGGTGTAAATCCCAACTAATATTGCATTTCTACCAAAATAAAGCTTACCTTCCTTCTCCACCCCATGCAGAGTTTGGAGTAATAACCACTTCCCGACAATTATCAGTGTCAGTGTTATATACATAAAGTTTTAATGGTTTGCTTTCATGTGTTTCGATAAGGGAGAATAAATCTTCAGACTGAAAAAGAAAAATTTTAATTGATTGGCACTATACGTCAGCTAACATTTGAATACCCCAGATCTAGTATAGCTCCATTAACACATTCAATGCTACTTAACCTTCTAAAGATAAGACCTGAACCAGTCAGTGCAGATATTAGCTTATTATTTTAAGTCAATCTAAACTTAAATCTTGGAATATCAAAAAGTTATAAAATATTGCTTCCCATTATTAAGTTGTACTAGCTTACACATTTATTTATTCACTTATAGTGAAACAGTAAATGTTAAATTCTCAATTATTTATATCTGCTCAAACATAAACCTCAACAATGCCTGTCACAAAGCAACTTTCAGGACACAACTTTCAAATAACACCATCCCTGTTTCTTAGATAAATGAAATATACATTTACCTCATTCATGACAGTATCCGCCCCAATAATATAATCACTGTGAGGTCTAAGACCAGCAAGTGCAGCAGGAGAATTTGGTTCAACTTCCTGGTTTCAAGACAAAAATTGAGAAGTAATGAAAGTTTTAATTAAGTCATAAAAATTAGAGGACTGCACTTTTCACTGGTTCAAAATTTCCTCAAAATCACATGACTTTTATTTTGTGGTCCTCTGCTTTCTTCCATGACCTGGTTTTTACTTTAACTACTAGAACAACCCCAGCTTGCAAATTAAGAATGCTCATTTGTGTATGAAGAGGTGAATAAAACACTGTGTTAAGCTATTTTGAGCTGATGCGCTGTTTTAAAAAGTATTTTTATTAAACATCCTATAACTGTACCAGAGAAAGATCTCTTTCCAAAATGGCTTCCAAGGATTTTCTTTGCAAAATATTCACATGGAGGAGTATAAGAGGTGAAGCAACTGAAGACAATGTACACACAGGTTGCATCTCCACTGCAGAATTAATGCAGTTTGACACCACTTTAACTGCCATAGCTCCATACTACAGAATCCTGTGATTTGTAGTTTATTGTGGCACCAGAACTCTCAGACCAGGCTGAATACACCTCACCAAGCTACAAATCCCACTATTCTGTAGAACAGACCCATGGCAATTAAAGTAGCATTGAACTGCTTAAATTCTGCAGTGTGGAACATACACACAGGCACCCTAAAAGGTGCCAACTTTCAAAACAGGCTGCTACAGAAGGATCCCATACTGAGTACATTATACATTATATTTAATGCACTGCTGTGTTGCTGTGTGCTATCTGTTGCTCCTCCACAGAAACTTTTGTTCCTGAGAAGATGGAAATCTTACTTCCTTATTCATGGCATTTGCTCGATCTGAATATATATTGAACTGTATGAGAAAAGTCTAGCTGGTTTTATTAATCCAGAGTTTTACTTGATGGGGAAAGGAAGGCAAAGCAAACGGGCAAAAAGAACAGAGAATAATTCCTATGCAAGCTACTAAAATATTTGAGTTATAACTTGATATTGTCCCAAAAAAGAAGACAGCTCACAAGATTAACTAATAAACTACCCCCCCAAAAAACCTGCACTAAAATTTATTAAAATACAACTGAATTAAAAGCAATTTAATAGCACATCAAGAAAAACATAGACCAACCACCTGTCAAAATTCTCTTGCTCAGTTGCCAGTTTATGGCCCAAAGCATGCCTGTATAAAAAGGTATTTACCTGCCTGTAGGACAAATGAATGAGGACCAGACCAGCCTCCCTTGGGCAAGAATTCCACAGCCTTCCAACAGTCATCAAGAAAGGCCCTGGAACATTTGGAAACTCCAAGAAACTCTTGACTATATTTAGGACTTCCCATTGCACTACCCTATCAACACTGCCAGTCAGAATTGTGCAAATCCTATGAAATACAGAGGGACATGCATACCAGATTACTGGATAAAAAAGAAAAGCCTCAGACAGGTGTCTCTATTACAAAACACATCTTTGGAGCTTCTGCTTACCAGCACATGCCACACATTTTCATTGGCCCCATCAAAGCTGCAGAAACGAATGCTGACTCCCAGGAGGCCCTGTCCACCCCACATATTGCTTGGAGTTACTGATGTCTCTCGAAGCTCCAGCGTTTTACTGCTGTACACTAGCATCTTGACAGGCTTTTCCACATTTGCTTTTAGCAAGTCCTTGAGCGTGTCATTGTCTTTATTCTAGGAAAGGAACAGAGAAATAATTTTCAGAGTCCATTTACAATTATATTTGCCACTGTATATCACCATTCCAAATCTTTAGATAAATTAGGGAGTGGATATAAAATCTATGCTGTTTGTTACACACAAAGCCAAGTGTAAGACCCCAAAGGACTGTCATCCATTCTTGTTTTGGTAAAAAAGAGTTTGCACTAACAACTAGATTCAGTATGCTTCACATCAGCCTCTGTACTTTTTAATGCCTCTTTCACAGGATTAGGTGAAAGCAGGCAGGATTACTTCAATTACTGTATATTCTTATGTATATATCTAGAAATTTAGGTTAAAATTTTGATCCCAAAAAACCCGAGTCACCTCAGGTCAATGTAAGTACTGTATCTTAACTCTTATTTAAAAGAAGGAATCATCCCCTGTTGAAAAGCTAGAGTATAATCTGTCCTGGAAGTACTGGCCCCCTCTACTCTATCATCCATCCAGCCTGAAGATTAAGCAATGTCTGCTGGAATTTTGTAAGTTCTTTGACATTGTTTTGCTTTGCTTCTTTGATCCTTTGTATATGCTCCTAAATTTTCTCCTCAACTTATCCATGAGCCATATCTGAAATCCATACTTTTGGCCCCAAAACTTGTCCTCAACTTATAAATGAGGTCAACTTATAGTCAAGTATATACAGTACAAACTTCCTTCTCCTGAAAAATCCAGACAGAGCGACTAACTGCATTCATCTGTCATAAGCCTTGATGTGATTTGCTGAAATTCTGCATGCTGATCTATGACCCTGTTTTTGCTAACCAACTATGATTTCTTAGCCAGCCACAACTGGCTATATACAAACCATACTCTGAATCGATGTTCAATACTGGCATATGAACTCTGACTTGCTTAAACTATTTCTTATGATATAACCCACAACCTATTTCCTCAGCTGATTAGCCTGAATCAGGAGCTGAAGAAAAACAAACTGGAAAGGATAGGACAAGGCATGTATGGTTGGTTATTGGTCATGTGAGGCATAATGAGCACCGATGAGCAAGGAAACAATTTTTACTTTCATCCGTGATCCACCTGAAGAAATCTTGGTTTTGAGCAACCTGTGTCTAATATGAATCTTCTCCTTTGGGCACCTACATTTCAGATGTTTGACACACTCAGAGAAAATAAAACCACTCACCAGATTTTCACTCCCTCTTCAAGTATTTCTGAGTGAATCATGATCTTTTTCAACTGCGAGGGAAGTACATCTCCATGGCTTTAAATCTAGGATTATGCTACTATAGAATTCTAGTTTTAATTTAAGCACACACAGAGACAAAGTTGTAAATTAGAGATTTAGATTTTAATTCTCTTAAGTCCATTATACAAATCTAGCACCCAAAATTTTAATTCAGGAACTTACCAGTCTTGAACCATTAATGGATACAATAAAATCAAAGAATGGCTCCAATCCCGCTCGATGTCCTGGTGAATTTTCTTGTACCTACAAAAACAAGCAGTGTATGAGAAATCAGGAAGAGAATACAGTATAAAAAGCCATACCTGGCCTGAAATTTCTCAACAGGGATCTATAAATACAGTCACCAATTTGCAACAGATACCAGTAGAAAAACAATCTACTGTACTATGGAAGAGGCAACTACTGGAAGGCAGAGCATGCCTGTTCCAAAACAGATTGACTCTTGTATTGGATCATGGGGGAAAGAAAATTTGCTACAGATACAGCTGGTGGCCAATGCTCCCACTGTAGAATTCACCTGCTTAAGCAATTAGTACAAAAGGAACAAGCTTTGCCTTAAGGGAGGACAAACAGAAAAACCCAACCTTTCTAGCTCTGAGAAGCAATGGCTGGCTACCATAGACTGCCAAACTAATGTGGTTCCTATTCTCTAGCCACTCACTTCAAACTAATTTCAGTAAATCCAACAAGCCAGACTGGAAAGCAGTTCAGGCTCCTTGGCTTTAGAAACCCAGTTCATTAACTTCAGGAGTTTTAGACTTTGCATCCTTCATCCCATGCAATACCAAACATTACCAACAATATTTCAGCCACCATGAATTCAAGCATTAAATATAAAAAGATGTCAGCCTTCTTTTTACAAATACACTATAAATTGCGGAAACCATTACATTTCAGTACGTATTTTTAAAAAGGAGGCTGCTTGGAGGAAAGAGCTTAAAACAAACCATTTGACTTAGTAAAACACTTTACTGTGTCACCAAAAAGCTGTGGGTAGTCAAAGTTCAGAGTCCTGTTGGTAAACTACACTAGCAGTTACATTTTGTCTAGGAGTGCACAGTGGTTACTAGTAAAGGCAGATGAAATTGGCAAGATCTCTGAACAGCCTATTTCTCCTAGGCCTTGCTTCCTTCACAGCCACTGTATCTACAATCTTTTTCTTCTTCCACTTCCTCCTATGCAAGTGTACTACACCAATGGGATTGCAGCTAAAATTATCCAGCAAGATGACTCACTGTATTCCCAGTCCCTGATTTATGTTATCAGCTTTGCTTCTTACTTTGACAGGCAGACAGAAAACCTTTCAGTAAAAAAGGAATGTTCCTATTGAAAACTCCAGCTAATGCAGAAGATGGCTCTTGTAGCAACAGCATTAGGCCTTTTGGACAGATGTTTCTGGAACAAAGCAGAGGAAAGGGGAACATTTTTCCCTCCCCATGACTTCCTTCTACTGTCTTGCATGGCATTTATATAATAAATGCCATTTAACAGATGAAGAGGCTGTATGGAGGGCAGTAAAGGGAATATGGATCTTTTTCTCTTTCTTTCCTTCCCAAATGTATCTATATATTACAGGAAGGCAGGTTTTCAACTTCATGTTATGTATTCCCAGCCAACCTTCATCTCCTTCCAGGATGGTGACTAAAAGCAGGTCACACATTTTATTTTGAACTTATGAGCTTGTATATCAATTCACTGGGGAAGACTCTAAGTCCCGAGTAAGTAGAATCCACTACTTATTCTTGGGTGGTTTTGTAATTTCCAGCCTGATAAGCTCTGAGCCAAGTTTATTACTGGAGAGAATAACAGCATGTCCCTGATAAGCCAAGGTATACTTTGGTGCAAGCCTTCTGGTGATTATCAAAGTATTGTAGTGTTTCCAGTATGTACAACATGCAAAAAGGTGGTTTGAGACCAGACTGCAAATTGCTGCTGTAGCAAAGATTTAACAGGAAACTTTGCAACTCTCACATTAGATTGCACAAAAAGAAGGAGTGTATGGGCATGTTTGATCATGGTCTAGGAAACTATGTTTTATGAGACCAAGACTGTTCTGTCTGAATTGCATCAATCACCATACCGGTACGTTAAAAAGTAGTGATTTTGAGAATGAATACTCACAACGATTTCAGATTAAGGCATTTTATATGGCTGCTGTTAGCATACCTTGCTGTATATGGGGTTTTCATATTTTCATATCTGGAGCCTGGCATGTTTTAAGAGGTCAAGACGAGCCTTGTGTGGTGGTTCTGGCTGAATTGTTACTGTATGCCTCTAACATATTTCTAAATAATACCTTCTTTGTGAAGTTGAACACTTTCACGGCCAGAATCCAACAGACTATCACAGAGATTAACATGTAAACCACTTCCTCTCAGCCAAGGGTCACACAGTGTGTATATATATACCCCATTCACTCCTATGTCAGCATTGTCTGAAGATGCCAGCCACAGATGCTGGTGAAACGTCAGGAATAAACTCTTCCAAAACACAGCCACAAAGCCAGAAAACCCCACAAAAACAATAACTTCTTTATTAATTAAATATAGAGTCCTCTCACAGTTAGTATTAGTACATAAAAATGAAAATGGTTCCTTAAGTTACCCAACCTCTCGCAGGTATCCTTTGTATTAGGTAAATTCCTCCAAAATTTAAAGAGATGCTGGTACAAGGCTCAAGTCCCCCCCCCCCCCCGCCTTTTTGGGTAACACTGCCCCAACTCTGATAGGAAAACTAATCTTGAACCAAATTACTATTTACCTCCTGCCAAAAGAACAAGAAGAGAAGCTCCACAAATGTTTGCTTTTAGAAGCCATTAAGAACAAAGACAAATGTACTGGCAAGCAGTCTAATGTCTGACATGGACCTATATGTAAATCCTAAAGCCATTTTCTTAGAGAATAGAGACCAAATCATTTGGATATAGTAGGGCTAGAAGTTCAGGTGCTTAACTGTGAGCTTGAAAATATAAAAACGGGTTTGATTCAACTGGAGTTGTACATCACCACAAAAAGCAGTAAGTTTAAAAGGGCATTTAGAGGAAAGCTGACAAAAGTGGCAACTAGTTTATCAACTATAAAATGCTGAAGATAGTGCTTTTTTTAACCGCAGTAGAGACTTAATGCATAAAATGTTTCAGTATACTATGTACATTAAACAATCCTTCAGTTAGTTCCATTAAAATTGATTGTGCTGTCTGACTTCTTTCTAAATTAAATACTACAGAATGCCATTGAACTCCTTCAGAAACACTGTATTTCTCAGGAGAAAATGCTTTGCAATTGAATTGATCCAGTGGTTACAAGAAAATAAATCACCAATACCTGCAAGTTAATTTTTTTTCATAAGTACAGATAGTCAATTGTTTTAGGTTATTCTATAACTATTCATTCTAACTAGCTGAAACAGAACAGGTGATGAAAAAGCACTTCCCCCAGATTATTAGAATGATAAAAAAATAAAGGAAACAATGAAGCAATTAATTAAAATGCAATTCATTAAAACTGGATTGCTTAACATGTAAATAATTTGAGGCTAACATTACATTCATAGAATCATAAAATAATCGAATCATAGAGTTGGAAGAGACCACAAGGGCCATCCAGTCCAACCCCCTGCCATGCAGGAACTCCCAATCAAAGCATCCCTGACAGATGGCCATCCAGCCTCTGTTTAAAGACCTCCAAGGATGGAGACTCCACTACACTCAGAGGGAGTGTGTTCCACCATCAAACAGCCTTTACTGTCAGGACGTTCCTCCTAATGTTGAGGACTTCTCTGGACTTTCTAAATTGTGGTGCCCAGAACTGGACACAGTATTCCAGGTGGGGCCTGACCAAAGCAGAGTAGAGTGGCACTATTACTTCCCTTGATCTAGACACTATACTTCTATTGATGCAGCCTAAAATTGCATTGACCTTTTTAGCTGCTGTATCACACTATTGTCTCATGTTCAACTTATGGTTTACTTGGACTCCTAGATCTCTTTCACACGTAATTTCATTCAGCCAGATGTCCCCCATCCTATACCTGTGCATTTCATTTTTCTGCCCTAAGTGCAGAACCTTACTGTGTTGAATTTCATTTTGTTAGCTTTGGCCCAGCTTTCTAGTCTATTTAAGTCATATTGAATTTTGATCCTGTCCTCTGGGGTATTAGCTACTCCTCCTAGTTTAGTGTCATCTGCAAATTTGATAAGTATGCTCCCAATTCTGTTATCCAAGTCATTGATAAAGATGTTGAAAAGCACTGGGCCCAAGACAGAACCCTGTGGCACCCCACTTGTCACTTCTCTCCAGGATGAAAAGGAACCATTGCTGACCACCCTTTGGGTTCGACCGGTCAACCATTTACAAATCCAATTAATAGTTGCCTTGTCTAGCTCACATTCTACAAGCTTGTTTGCAAGAATGTCATGGAGAACTTTGTCAAAGGCCTTACTGAAGTCAAGATATACTATATCCACAGCATTCCCTTCATCTACCAAGCTGGTAATTTTATTTAAAAAAAGAGAGATCAGGTTTGTCTGGCATGACTTGTTTCTCTGAAACCCATGTTGACTTTTTGTGATTATGGCATTGTCTTCTAGATGTTCACAAACTCCCTGTTTAATGATCTGCTCTAGTATCTTTCCTGGTATTGATGTCAGACTAACTGGACGATAATTGTTGGGATCCTCTTTTTTCCCCTTTTTGAAGATGGGGACAACGTTTCTCCTACTGTAAGATGACTTTAAATTCCCATAACAGAAGTTGGTTTAAATACAGCAGATCCCATCTGATCTTGGAAGCCCTGGTTAGCAGTTGGACAGGGGACCAGCAATAAATACCAGATGAGGTATTTCAGAGGAAGGAACTGGCAAAACCACCTCTGAGTGTCTTTTATGTGCCTTTAAAAAACCTATGAAATTCATGGAGTCATCAAAAGTTGACAGGTAACTTGAAAGTACATACACATACACACACACTTCACAATTCAACTGGCAGAGTACATGAAAACCACTACAATATGTTCAGTAGTTAAATATTACATAAAACCAAAAATAGCTAATTACTCCAAAACCAATTAGTCCTCACTGTACTCTACTAATGTTCCCCTGCTTATCTGTAGTGTACCCAATAAAAACCTCCAGCAATATTACCATAAGTTCAAGCTTTGGAGAACTTCAAATGAAAGGATGTCTAGACAGCTTTTTGCAATCCTGTGCCCTTAAAATATTTCTGAACTTCAACTCTTGTGATCTTTCACTGCTGGCCAAACTAGATGAGGCTGATCGAAGAGGAACTTAAAATATATGGAATGCACCAGGCCTGATAATAGGCAGAGAAAACAAAACCAGTAATCCTTTCTTATTTCTGCCTTCAGCTATTTTGGGTAATGGTTTTTCAAACTTTTTAACACGTTGACCATTCTTTTGCCCACTTTGGCTGTTTTTGTCAGAAGAGCCTGGGGTGCCACATGCAGCCCATGGGCCACAGTTTGCCCATCCTTACCTATCAACATTTATCAACTTAAAGGTGAGAATCATCCTCATTCAGAAGGCAAGAGGAAAGTGGTACACAAATTCTAGTATAGATGATGTTGCACCCACAGAATAGTTTTCAAGGAAAATTTCACATAAAGCATGTGAGTGAATGTTATGGGTGGCTTTATTTGATGGTCTCTAAGGATTTTATCATATTGGCCAAAAGAGAAGAATTTTAACAGGATAAAATTATATTTGGCTAGCATTTATCACACCATGTCATGTCTATCCTACTGCAACCCTGCATTCCATTTGTTACTGTAGTGCACCTTTTCACTGTTGTGCAAAATCGGTCAACAGGCTTTCAATCTTGAAGCTATTCCATTATTGCTCTCATGCGGTAGGTCCCTGATGCTGCAGTTTCGCTTAGCAAGGAATCATGTGGTGTGAGTAGGTGCGATTCTACTCCTTTCTGCCTCTCACCCCTTTTCCCTCACAGTGATCACAGTGGCCAACATCTTTCTGAAGATAGCTGCTGTGCACTAGTCACACAGCAAGAATTGCTTGTCTTCCCTTCTTCCTCCCAAAGTTTGGGGCTGCTGTGTGAATGTGCACACAATAGCCCCTTGCTTCAGGAATGGAGAGGAGCAGCAACCACAGAGACCAACATCTTCCCAAAGCCAACTCCTGTGTGCACAGCTGCCTTTGGGAGGTGACTGGCAGCCACAGTAACACACTCGCATCCTTCCTCCCAGAAGGCTGCGTCTGGCAGTGTGGAAAACAGATCACACAACCATGGATCACCAAAGCAGCATCACGGGGAAGAGTGTGGTAAGAAATAATGTCAAACTGCCATGCTTCCATACTTAAACTAGCACAAGTGTGGTGGGACAGCAGGCTGGTGTGAAAAAGCCCTCTGTGCAAATCTAAGAGAGGACCCTAGCTTTCTCATTAAATGGAACTGGTGAAAAATTCTCTGCCGTTCAAACTGAGATTCCATTACAAAGATAACTCTATGCTTAAAGCACTGTGTGAAAAGTCAGTGGCAGGAAATGCTGAACACCATTCCTCCAATTCACAGTAGCAACTTGCTATATTGACTTCAAGTATGAACATAAGAACTGCACTGGTACATTGTGAAGGAAAAGCAGAACTGAGTAAATTGATGCCATATCAGTCACATCAACTTACAGTCAAATTCAGCAGCCTAGAATACAGCAAACAATGAGTGCTGGCACTGCGCCTCATCCCAAAAAATCTATAGAAATTACAAGCAACCATCTTTCACTATTTTTGGGAGCTCTTTGTAGCTGCGAAGTCCCATGTAAGTGCAAGCAGATGAATGCGCTCTACATTCTACAGTGCTGGCAACATTTCCATCAGGAAAGAACCATTTGATTACTCCCAATCCCCGAGGAAAAGTCCCTGGATAGAAAAAAAACAAAAACTCAGCCAAACATATTAAGACAAAACAACCAGACTAGCAAAAGATGCAATGGTGGCTGGGTATGACAGATCATGTTTGAAAACACATTCAGATTTTGCTGTTGTTTTACAGTAAAAGATTATTTTGTTAACTGGACAAGTCCACATCAATAGCCAACTTCTAAAAGCAGGGCTAGACGCAGCGCTTTGGAGAACTTTCAGCACCAAATTCTCAGAGAGATGCTTAATATGCATTCTTTCAGTATGAATGAGAAAAATACAGTAAGCATGAGCAAAGAAGTAAAGATCCCTCTTTCACATCTGAATATGATATGGGATGGGCAATAACATAAAGTAACCAAATACAAGCATTAGGCAATGACTTAAGAGGCCTGTCAACTTTCTAATTCAGCAAGAATACAAATCTAGGGTCTCCCACTCACTACTTCACATTGGCTCACAGCATACTGAACACCTACATACATTGGGACAAAGTTTTCCACTTAGATACTATGGGGTGATACAGACCGCCCAAAAGGGGTGGTCTGGAGCCCCCTTTTTTTGCAGCGCAACTTCACTGCAGCAGCTAGACGCTGCGGTGAAGCTGTGCAGCGAAAAAGGAGCGTAGTTTCCCCACTCCTTTTTTGCGCTGCAGTTGCGGCGCAAGTGGGGGAAAAGGCATCATTGGGCGCCTTTCCACCGCTGCAACTGCACAGCTGCATCTAGCAGCTGTGCAGCTGTAGGGCCGCCATTACAGGTTAGGGTTTGTGAGCGTGTGAATGCTGCGCGCTCACGAACTCTAATGGCGTTGCCCATGCGCCTCTTAGTGCCTGTCTGTATTGGGCCTATTTTACTCTTCTACAAAAATTCCTATTTGGTAGGTTATGTCTGTCATTGTATCCAGCAGCACATGGCTTAGATAAAAAGGTTTTTGGAGGGAAGAATCCTTCATACGAGTACATAAAATCATTAACATACTGAAGCATTTAACAAACTTCCAGATTTTGGATTCAACACAAAACCAGTTTCCTTCTACAAACTGCAAGTTTTAGATGCTTAAACTCTCAAAATAAAAACTAAGCAAAATAAAAAAGTGAAGCTCACCTGACATAACTGAAGATTTACTCTGTTATTTCTTTTTACAATTATATGCTATAATAAATATACTCTGTGCTTATGATTCTGTTTCCTGACACTGTTTTCAATTTCCACATTTGTGGCTTTAACTTTTGTGGCTTTGATTATTCACAGATTTGATTAATATGTTCTCCCTAGGAATATCTAGGTCCTCCAGCTTGACATCCATCAGAAATCACCCTGGAGGACCTAGAGGTTCCTAGGAAAAAAAAATACCTCTCTAGGCATTTGTAGCTCCTCCAGCGCAATTCTATGGTCAGTTTCCAGCAAATACTGATCACAGAGTAGCACTGGAGGACTTAGAGATTCCTAGAATGGTGTTTCCTCAGGTTTAAAAGGCAGTGTTTTGTTATTTGCAGTTTTTCCATTTTCACAGGGGTCCTGCGCCCCAACCCCAGTGAATGAAGAGGGCTCAGTGTATATAGCTTTATTTGCAAAAGTTTAAAAAAAAAAGACCCTGAATATTTCTCTCTGGGACAATTACTTTGAAGTTAATGGAGGCTGTTATAATTGACAATGTGATTACTTTAACAGGTATTCAGTTTAAACAAGGCATTTAATATTTCTGGCCCCCAAGCCCTTACAATAGTAAACTACAGAAGATTCTTATCTCTCTCCAATCTATTTACTGTAGGGAATGTCACAGGAAGTACTACAACTAAGTGAATCCCTTCTCAGCCATGTAAACCCACTGGCTGACATGGGGCACGTCACACTCTCCCATCCTCAGAGGATGGCAATGATAATCCTGCTCTGAAGAAACTTGCCAATAAAACCCAGTGATAGGTTTGCCATAAATAACAAATGACTTTAAGGCCCACGAAAACAGGAACACACTGCACAGGATACTGCAGAAACAAAAAGGTCACACATTTTCCATACACAAAGGCATATCTGCCATGCAGATTCTGGACACCATTTCACTTTTAAGGCGGCCATCCTGGTTTACCAAAGGGTGCACCTTACACTGTAGAAATAATGCAGTTTGACACCACTTTTAAGTGCTGCATCTTCTTCCTGTGGAATCCTGGGATCTTTAGCTTTACAAGGTCTTTAGCCTTCTCTGCTCAAAAGCCAGTGTGGCTCTCTCACCTCCTCCAAAGTGTTTGTTTCTGTAGTCCACCCTCTTTTATCCCATTATCCTCAGATATGAATAGACAAACCCATTTTATCCCCACCTACAACAGAGAGCCAGCACGGTGTAGGGGTTTGAGTGCTGGACTATGACTCTGGGAGACCAGGGTTCAACTCCCAGCTTAACTGTGGAAACCACTGGGCATCCCTGAGCAAGTCACACTTTCTCAGCCTCAGAAGAAGGCGAAGGCAAAACCCCCTGAACAAATCTTGCCAAGAAAACCCCATGATAGCTTCACCTTAGGAATTGCTGTAAGTTGGAAATGAGTTGAAGGCCCACAGCAACAGCTACATATATGTAACATATATCATACGCAAACACTAGGTGGCCTTGGGAAAGTCATAGTCTCTCAGCCTCAGGGGAAAGCAATGACAAACTTACTCTGACCAAATCTTGCCAAGAAAATCACCATGACAGATTCACCTTAGGGTCTCGAGGAGCTGGAAATGACTCGAAGGTACACAACAACAAGCTGCATCCTGTGGATTCCTAGGATTTACAGTTTTACAACCCTTCTCTGCTCAATAGAAACAGTGCAGATTGACCTCACTTTTAAGTCCTGCATCTCCGTCCTACGGAATCATGAGGCCTGTAGTTTTACAGCCTTTATCTTCCCAAGAAAAACAAAGCAGTTCAACACCACTTCTAAGTGCTAATAATAATAAAACTAATAGTTTATTTATACCCCATTCTTCAGCCAAAAGGCTCTCAGAGCAGCTTACAAATTGTTAATTAAGACATTTCCCTGCCCTCAGGCTTACAATCTAAAAAGACAGGACACAAAAGGAGAAGGGAATGGTGGTGGGGAAGGGAGAAAGTCCAGCAGATCTTCTCTCCCTCGGAGGCCTGGACCAAGGCAGATGGACTGGAGGGAGGGCTCTTCTTCTTACTCTGCATTTCCCTTTTATGGAATCCTGGGACCTGTAGTTTCACAACCCTTCTCTGCCTGAGAGAAATAATGTAGCACAATGACACCACTTTCAAGTGCTGGTTTCTAACAGAACTACCAACTCCCAGGATTTCTGTGGGATGCGGGTTTGTCAGTTAAAGTGGTGACGAGCTTCCTCATTTTTGCCAGTGCAGAGGCTCCTATGGAGGCCTTGCCTTGAGAGAGATTCATAGAATCATAGAGTTGGAAGAGACCACAAGGGCCATCCAGTCCAACCCCCTGCCATGCAGGAACTCCAAGTCAAAGCATCCCTGACAGATGGCCATCCAGCCTCTGCTTAAAGACCCCTAAGGAAGGAGACTCCACCACACTCCGAGGGAGTGTGTTCCACTGTCGAACAGCCCTTACTGTCAGGAAGTTCCTCCTAATGTTGAGGTGGAATCTCTTTTCCTGCAGTTTGCATCCATTGTTTCACGTTCTAGTCTCTGGAGCAGCAGAAAACAAGCTTGCTCCCTCCTCAATATGACATCCCTTCAAATATTTGAACAGGGCTATCATATCACCTCTTAACCTTCTCTTCTCCAGGCTAAACATCCCCAGCTCCCTAAGTCACTCCTCATAGTGCATGGTTTCCAGACCCTTCACCATCTTAGTTGCCCTCCTTTGGACCTGCTCCAGTTTCTCCACATCCTTTTTGAATTGTGGTGCCCGGAACTGGACACAGTGTTCCAGGTGGGACCTGATCAAAGCAGAATAGAGTGGCACTGTAACTTCCCTTGATCTAGAAACTATACTTCTATTGATGCAGCCTAGAATCGCATTGGCCTTTTTAGCTGCCGCATCGCACTGTTGACTCATGTGGTCTACGACTGGGCCCCTTCTGCTCCCAGGGCTGCCTTACCCGCAGGACGTGGTAGCCCTCGGTGCCCCCGCCGGGGATCTCCACGCTCTGCGAGGAGCCCATGCCTCAGGCCCGGCCGAAGACGAGGAAGACGCGTCCCCGACCCTCCTCCTCCTCCTCCTCCCTGAACGACGTGGCACTCCCTCCTCCGGACTCCGGACCCAGAAAACGGTGCGCAGGAAGCGGAAGTGGCGGACCGGAAGTGCCAGCGCACAGACATTCCCTTCCTCTCTCTCCCTCTTTCTCTCTTTCCCCACAGCGCCACCTGGTGGTCGCCAAGGACGCAGCCGAATCAGATGCTCTCCGTTTGGGGGGGGGGGGGGGAAGCACGTCGGAGGTTGCTTCTAAGGCGGCCCGGTTGGGACTGAAATCTTCGAGGCCATGTGGTTCGCCGCGTGCTCTCTGCTGCTCCCTGGTGGTCCAAGGTTGTAATTGCTAGTATTGAAGGATAATAAGGGAAATCAATGTCCTTCTGTCAGAAATAGATAGAATAATGGAGTGACCCAAGGCTGATATAAGAGATGTTTTGGCTTCAAAATGTATAAAACACACGATTTTTAAT
The DNA here is from genome assembly GCA_034509955.1 of Urosaurus nigricauda. Lineage (NCBI taxonomy): Eukaryota > Metazoa > Chordata > Lepidosauria > Squamata > Phrynosomatidae > Urosaurus > Urosaurus nigricauda. Next base: position 167,894,676 of record JAOEGL010000001.1, on the reverse strand, counting down.
GCCTTTGACTGATAGTTATATCTACTCAAAAGTAATGTTAAGAGATAGCTATGTTGGCCATCCAGCAAAGTACCACAACAACAGCCCCAAAATCCACAAAAACAGTGACATTTTTGTTGGGTGCCAACCCAAAATGCACAAAATGCATCATTTTAAACACCTTTGCCTGATAATTATATTTCATAATAATAATAATAATAATAATAATAATAATAAAATAATAATTTTAAAAATTATTATTATTATTATTAACCTTTATTTATATAGGGCTGTAAATTTACACAGCAACGTACATACAATCATTTAATTAGACGGTTCCCTGCCTTCATGCTTATAATCTAAAAAGACACGACACAAAAGGATAATAATAATAATAATAATAATAATATAATATATTTATATGCCGCCTCTCCTGCAGGATTGTGGTGGCTCACAGCATCAGGTAAAAAACAATATAAAATACAACACACAATTAAAATAATCCCATTAACCCCCCCCCACAACCATATTACACTAAAATACCATTAAACGATCAAAAGAATTAAAAGGATTAAAGAATTTAAAATAATTTTAATAAATATTTAATAAAATAATTAAAAATGACAATAATCAAACAATCAAGCCAGTTTCTCAATTTGTTCCTAATTTGTTGTTTTAGTCCTGGTATGCCTAATTTCTTTTTTTCTTTTTAAACTTTGCATGCCTTCCTGTAAATGACCACAACTCCAGTCTACCAAGAATAGTGGTCAGCGTCAGACTCGATTATATCCTTTCTAAGAGAGTTTTCCAGAATGTATTTAAAGGAACAACATGTCCTCCTTGTGCCTCTGGATGATGGGATAGGATTCTCTAAGGCTTAGAGAATCACTTCCAACCTGGAGGAAAAATGTTAGCTGAATCCTGAGACCCTATGAACGTTATCACACGGGAGGAATTTCTCTCAATTTCGAAAGAAATGAAAGTGAGGCCAGTTTGGAATTGAGTGAATTCGCTAGTTCAGTGAATTTATGTGATTGCGTATTGATGCCGCATCGCATTCGGAACTGCCCGAAATTGCCTCCCAGTGCCCGAAATTGTGTGTGATAGTTTCTCACGCAATAACGTGAAACCCCACTATTACGTTCGGAAGGACTTTCCTTTGCTTGAAAATGCGTGTGATCAGCTTTCACGCAATAACATGAAACCCCATGATTGTGTTCAGATTGCCATTGGATTATATTTCCAATTCCCATCGTGTGATAAATTTCTACGAGGAATTCAATGATTTATCTAAAAGTTCAAAGCAAGATTTTGTGCGTGTGGGTTGGCCCAACAAAGGTATCACTGTTTTGTGGATTTGGGTGTTATTGTACTTTAGGACTGTTTCATATGTGGAGAAAATCGGGGATTTAAAAGAGTATTATCAGCGATATTCGTGCAATCGTGGTGAAGATTTTCACATGCATCACGATTAACGATGGCTTATCCCAGAATAACCAGGGAATAACCAGCAACAAATCATTCACGGGGAAATCCTGTGAATGATTTGTTGCTGGTTATTCCGTGGCCCTTACCGGGATAAGTCATGTTTAATCATGATCATATGTGAAATTTTTTACCACAATCACATGAATATCACTGGTTAATGCCCATTTAAACCTCCAATTTTCCTCATGTCATAACGTCCTTAGTCAGAAATAAGTCTCATTGAGTTTATTTGGGCTTACTCCCATATTGCATGTTGTCCCCTACCCTAGGTGAGAGATGTGCTCAATCCATTCTAGTTGTTGTGGGACTTCAAATTGCTTCCAATTTATGGTGACACCAACCACTGCAAATTTTCAGTGGCAATGAATGCTACCAATATTTGAAAGAATTCATTTGCAAGACTGGGGGGGGGGGGGGGGGGGGAGGTGATGAACAAGGCTGGAATTATATTGCTTCAGCTTTTGCCAGTTGCAAATTCACACTGCATAGCAACAGAAAGCCTCAGTCAAGGTGCCATAAATAAAACTGTACAATGTGTTGTAGGCTAGACGGTGCATGTTGGGTGACAGTTCCATTTGCTCTTGAAATTACACACACAGCCAAATGACTATTGACCTGATAAACATGTTATTAATGCCAGGTATCTTTGTCCACTACTCACAAGTTAACATTTACTATGAGTGAAACATAATTACTGCAGGTGTGTTTCCCAGAATATACATATATAAAATACTGACCTAAGCCTGTTGCATCTTTTCTCTCTTTTAAAGTTATGCTTTTGCAAAGCATCCTCTACAACAAACCATACCTTATACCAATGCATGTAAATAAACGATTTTAACTGTTATTATTGAATGTAAATAATTAAAAGTAGTTTGGGAGGAAAAAAGGTTGCTTATCTGGGCTTCTTTGACATATTGCTTCATGCTCCAGGTGCTATCCACTAGCAAGCAAGATTGGGGAGAATGACTTTCATCCTAACCATGAGTTCTGTTTTCCCTTTAAGACTAACAGATTTATTTTATCATGCACTTTCAAGGATTGCAATCAGTTTCTTCAGATGCATGGAGTTTAATCTTAGGGGTTCACGTACAGCCCAGGCATTATTAGGGAGTGTGAGGAGTGCAGACTACACCAGGTGATACTCTAAGGGGGGATGATACCACTGTTCCCCAAACACCTGCCTTTGGGCAGAAATGGGTTGTGGCATTTACCCACAGCGCTTTAAAATGCTGAAGAGCTGGTGTGATTGGGGTGAGGCTCAGTAGGAAGAGAAAGGAAAGGCTCCAGCTTTGAAAATGTGTTTGTATTTAAATTTAATTTTTTTAAAAAAATTTAAAAATTAAATTTTAAATATTTATTTAAAAAATGTTTTCAATTTTTAAATTCTTTTAAAATTTCCTTTAACAACATCACATTTTACCAAATTTTCACTTAGCTACATGAAACTATGCACATGTAAATACATTTAGGCTATGGGTATGATATTGTAATTTAAAGGCATAATTTTAATTTTGCAAGTTGTTTATGTCACAGCTATTGCTATTACATTTAATGATATGCAAGAGTTCTGATTTTGGAACAACTTTAGTATAAGAAACATTACTAAGGATTCCATATGGGGTGATATGGGAAGAGGTCAATGCAAGTGTGACACTAAGGAGTTTATCAGACTGGAGGAATTTCTCTTTATTTTGAATGGAGCCAATTGGAGCCAATTCGAATTCATGTGAATTTGCTAGTTTAGCGAATTTATGTGAATTTCAACTGTGTTCGGAATGCATTCAAAATGACTTCCCATTACCCAAAAATGACTGCCCATTGCCCGAAATTGTGTGAGATGCTTTAATACGAAATAACATAAAACCCATGATTGTGTTCGGAATGACTTCCCTTTTGCCCGAAATTGCATGAGATACACTCATACGCAATAACGTGAAACCCCATGATTGCGTTCGGATTGCCATTAGATTATACTTTCAATTTCCGTCATCTGATAAACTCCTATGAGTTTCTGCACCAGGTGAAACCAACCCTAGTAACACGACTGCACACATCTGTATATTGTATTTTGTTGGGTTGGATCAAAATGAAACTGCATGCATCAAATGACAATTACTGAACAATTAGCACAAATATTCTGGCAGTAAGTAAGGCAGTTACCGGTAGCACATGATATACAATTGAAACAAATATCTACTTAGCAAGTGGTGGGGTTTACCATAAAGCAATGTGTTCTGTTTTCCACAAAACATTTGTTTGACTGTATTGTTACTTGCAGAAAGTTAACCAAATTAGATAGCCCATGGGATGGTTAACAGCATCCTCGGACTTTTAAAAAGTCCTTCCTCAGCAGTTAGCAAGTTGCCAAAATATTGTTGGATTATTATTTTTTTAAAAAGTCTTTGCCCACTGGTTGAAGGACAGCAAGAAAAGGGCAAGCCTCCTTGCCTTCCCTGGAAGGTGGTTCCACAGTATGGGAATACCCACCAAGAAAGAGGTAGCATTAATTCTGCAGAAATTATCTTATCCTTACTTCTCCTGATAGAAACCACTGATTGTCTAATTTCATCTTGTTATTTCTCTACATAGAAACAATAGTTTAATATCTGATTTTATCTATCTATCTATCTATCTATCTAGTATGGGTTTAAATTAAGACTTCCAAACCCTGTATTTGCAGATACTTCTGAATCTGAATGAGAATTCTAAAGGAAAAATTCTGAATGTTGCTTTTTGGGAGGGGGGATGGGAAATGTTAGTAGTTAAAATACTGGCAGAAATAAGAGGAAAGTTAGAAAATACCATTGAGTCTCCAAAGGTTGCTTTTAACAGAAGCAGAAATATAGATTGAGCTGGTCATTTCCATATGTATCTAAGCAGCTGTTTTTCAAAAAATAATTAAAGTTAATGAGCAGTAGTTTTTGGTAGAATGGTGAAACCTTAATTGGTGCAATTAGTTCTGAATGGGCAGGTGCATTTACTGGAGTAACACCAAGATAGAATCTGATAAGAATAATGATTAATTTCACAAATAAATCACACCCTTTTAAATGTTAATAAAGCAGTGAAGTAGAAAGGATACCTATATGCAAATAAAGAGTTACTGAGAGGGTCAGTCTAACTGATCCAAGGGTGTCCCCTTAAGCCAGGGCATACTTAGCTCAGTTAGAAAAACCACAGCTGGGTGGAAAGTATGTTAGTGGCAGAACAGTCTGTAAGTTACTCACGAGGCCTGTACATGAGCAGATAAGATAAGATTTAGGCAGACCGCAAGAAACCAGAATATGCTGAAACAAGAGGAACAGAAAGGAAATGCTTACGCTAACAGAAAACTTAGCCAAGTTAAAAGAAGAAGCCTGTTGCTGGACAAAAAGTAAGAAACTCTGCTTCTCTGCTTTGATTGGTTGAAAAAGTGTATAAAGGATCCGTGCAACCAAAAAAAGGGGGGACAGTTTTCTTTCACCGTTAGGTGGCTGTCCCCCCGGCCGGTTAATAAACCTACCTTGGTTGGAATCAAATAATTGGTCTGGTCTTTGTCTCCCGTACCTTCAATTCCCGGGATATGTTTGGGAACGCTTAATTCCCTTACATTTCATGGTGCGTTGGCCGGGAATTAAATTGAAGGAAGGGAATCGGACCTGATGTGCCTTTGACCACGCCAGAGGATCACCGCGGTCGGAACCAGCAACGGCGACAGTACGGTGAGAGGGGCCCCGCTATAAGACCATCGGCTTCCCTTTGCTGTGTCCGGCTCGTCGGTCATTCCTGGTGCCAATGGCGAATTGATCCAACCAACGGGGTAGAAGACGTCTTGGTGGAGCCTCGAGGCAAGTATGAGGGTGTATGAATGGTCTTGATGTATGAATGGTCTTAAACTAGTCGGGAGGTGTGTGAAGTGTGTGTGTGTCGTCGCATTTCCCGACACTGACCATTGTTTCAGTACCGGGTCGGCGGAGAGTGGGGTTTGTCGCATTGCCCGTATCTGGCCATATGTGCATCTGGGAGACCGGGTCGGCAAATCCAATGAGTCAAGTGATCGCTCCCCCCATTCCTTAAGTGATCACGAATCCCTGTCTACCCTGTATGATTGTGTGATCAATATTGGGTTGGGTCTAGACCTAGTAAAGGTAAAGGAGAAATGAGGTACCTAGGTTAAGGCTAGTGAGGGTGCCCCAAGATTCTAGCCAAGGAAAATGGGAGGAAAGTCGGGCTGGTGAGGGTGCCCCAAGAATCCAGTTTCCGCAATAGGTGGGGGCAGTTCAAAAGGAGTAACCCCCTTGGATTGTAAAATATAAGGTACCTAGGTTAAGGCTAGTGAGGGTGCCCCAAGATTCTAGCCAAGGAAAATGGGAGGAAACAGTGGGTCAAAAGGAGTGACCCCCTTGGATTGTATGTTAAATAATTGGTCAGAATTTAAGAAATACATTTCTGCAGGGTCCCGTAAGCCAGGCAAGTTAAGAACCTTTTGAGAATTAGAATGGCCAACGTTTCCACTAAATCCATCATGGCCAGCCATAGGGACCCTGGATAAGAGACTGGTTGATAGAGTAGCTGATTTTTGTGCTAGATATCATCCAGACCAGTACTATTACATCTCAGCCTGGCAGATCATAGTGGATATGCAACCACCGCCTAAATGGCTTCAAGATTGCAAATGCATGCCCCTCAGGGCTGCTGCTCCGAAGGCTCCACCACCCTTGCCCCCTTCCGGAACTCCGGAGGACGACGAGGTTTGGCCACCACCTTATCGCCCTATATATCCATCTATACCTTCCAAAGACAATGATATGCCACCACTGGAGGGAATGGAGCCTGAGGGTGTTTCAAAGTATAATTTAAGACCCAGAGACAAAGAAGAAGATAGAAAACTTTGCCCCCTGAGAGAAGTTCCTCAAGTAATACCAGATGGCCAAGGGTCCTCACGGACGGTGAACGTGTTCTAACATGTGCCCTTCACCAGTAGTGATTTATTAAATTGGAAGGCTTCCATGAAAGGATGGAGTCAGGACCCCACCCAGATGGCCCAGTTAGTGGAAGGAATTTTCAGTACACACAACCCTACCTGGCAGGACATCCAGCAATTGCTGAATGCCTTATTCACTGCGGAACAAAAAGGACAGATCCTTAGGATGGCCAGGGAGGAGGTAGAGAAGGAAGAAGGGGCCACAGGAGAACAACTGGTGAAGTTACAAGAAAGCCGGGTCCCAACCTATAACCCGAATTGGAACCCCAATACTGAGAAAGAGAGACGGGAACTGGGACAATATCAGCAATATATTTTTAGAGCTATAAGAAGAGGGCCACCCAGACCCGTAAATTTGAAGAAAATATATGATATTCAGCAAGAAAAAGATGAGAGCCCAGGAGCATTCCTGGAGAGGCTTAAAGCCGCCTACAGACAATATAGCCCATATGATATGGAAGATGAAAGTGAGTTGTCACAGGGCACTCAAGCATTAAAACAAAGTTTCATAAGTCAATGTGCCCCAGACATCCGGCGAAAGTTACAAAAGCAAGCCGGACTCGCCCACATGACCCTGTCTAGACTTTTGGAAATAGCATCACAAGTGTATGTGGGACGAGAGGATGAGGATGCAAAGTTTAAAAAGAAGGCAAATGTTATAGCCGCAGCTCTGGGAGTCGGGAGGAAATAGAAATGGAGGACGTGGAGGTAGTGCCCAGAGAGAAGGAGGTGCGACGTGGGTGTCGGCGGCAACTACACAGGTATTAGGGAATGACTTATGTGGGCTAGCTCCCATGGAATTGACTCTGGAGCTATCAAGCCTGTTGTAAATATTTAAATAATAATAATAATAATAATAATAATAATAATAGAAAGACTGGAAGAGAAAGTGGGCAGCGTAAGCTTCCTAGACTGAAGTCCACTTCCTCAGATGCATTTGGATATGAAGATGAAGATAATAATAATAATAATAATAATAATAAATAATAATAATAACTGGACATACATGTTACCTGGTTAGATATGTCCAGATGTCCTGCAGGAGACCAAGATGGTTTCACTCAGGAAATAAAGGAGGGATGGAGACACAAGATAAACCCTGAAGACTCCAAGGCAGATGTTTTCCAAAATGCCCTTGATGTTAAAGGAACCACAAAAGACAGAAGGCTTTAGAAGAGAATGTTTTCAGTCCAGTTGAGGGCCCTGACAAGTGGATACACTAGGAGAGAGATGAAGCAAGTGAGAATGAAGGGAATAAGAGCAAGTTACTGACAGCTGAAAGCTGCCAGAGAAAAGAGAAGAGATACATGTAGATGATGTTAGTGAAGCAGGAGAAATGTTAATGAAGGAGATGTTAGACAGAGGACTGAAGATGTGGATGGCAGAGACAAAGAGATAGTTACCCCAGTCGCCTATGCTATAGAAGGAAAAAAAAAAGGTGCATTTTGAATTCAGCTTCAGAAAGGAGGGGCAACAGCCCACAAGTTCAGAAAGGAGGGAGGAAAGCAAAGGAGCGCTTCAGTGAACACAAAGGAAGCTGTGTAGCTTCAAGGACATTCCTAGCAGTTGTCTTTGATAAGTGATTTGTGTGTTTTCATGCTGGAGCAAACAAATCTGTTGTAAATACAAAAATAGCACCCCCACTTCGGAAGCCTCTATAATAGTGGGAGCAACAGGAAGAAAACAAACATATAAATTTCTTTCAGAAAGATCCTGTGTCTTAGGCCCCCACACTGTTTTTCACAAGTTTTTGTACATACCCGAATGCCCAATTCCCTTGATGGGAAGAGACCTTCTCTGCAAATTAAGAGCAAATCTCATGTTTGAGATTGATGGGTCGATCACAGCTACCTTTAAGGGATTCTTAAAACACCGCATGCAGTGGAACATAGAGGAGGACATTGGATGTCTAATGAGAGATTTTTGAAATATGAGAGCATTTTGGTTGATAACCCTAATATAAGGATTCAAACATGCACCACTCTGAGCCCTGCCACATTGCTCCCAGTGTCAGAGGAAGACTTTTTGCAACATGATTGCATACAAACTATGGATGAAATCTATTCTAGTAGACCAGATCTTAAAGACTCCCCTTTGTCAGATGCAGAACTTGTTTTGTACACAGATGGAAGCAGTTTTGTCAAGGATGGACAGCAGAAATCAGGATATGCTATAGTTACAGAGGAAGGAGAGATATTGGAAAGAGCTAGATGGGAGAGAGGAATGTTGGTATTTCTGAATGGGAAGGTGTATGTTCCGAGTGTGTTGGCATGGCATATGGTTCAGGAGTTGCATAAACAATATCATCAAGGGGGAACGGCCATGCAGCAATTGCTTGAACGACAAGTGTATGTTGAAGGGTTAACAGCTATAACAAAACAAGTGGCAATGAGATGAGAAATTTGTGCAAAGTCAAATCCCCGGGTGGGTCCCTTACTACCCCCAGGTGTTCAAAGGGTTGGATTTTCCCCTTGGGAAACATTGGTTGTAGATTTCACTGAAATGCCTAAGTGTAAGAAGTTTCAATATTTGCTTGTGTTTGTATGTACTTTTTCGGGATGGGTTGATGCCTTTCCCACCACTAATGAAAAAGCCGAACAGGTTGTTAAAGCCTTGTTAAGGGAAATTATACCTAGAAGTGGGTTGCCTTTGTATATAGGTAGTGATAATGGACCTGCATTTGTACATCAAATTGTTCAGAAATTAGCTCAAGTTTTAGGTGTGACTTGGAAATTGCACTGCGTTTATCACCCTCAGTCTTCGGCGCGCAGAGCGCATGAACAGAACACTCAAAGGGACAGTATCTAAGATGTGCCAAGAGACTGGACTGGACTGGGTAACTGTGTTACCAATGGCACTCTTTAAAGTTCGATGTACACCAACTAGATTTTTGGGACTCTCTCCCTATGAGGTTGTGTTTGGGAGACCACCGTTGAACTTGCATAGACTTGAGGGGGATGTGGAACAGATTGGGAAACTTGAAGTGATTAAAGAAGTACAGTTATTAGGCCAGAACATAGAAAAGTTACAGCAATATGTGCAAACTATCAGATACCCCTTTCCCCGTTACTGCTCTTCACCCTTTCTCTCCAGGAGATCGAGTCTGGCTGAAAGATTGGAAGAGCAACCCCCTTGGACCAAAGTGGAAGGGACCATATGATGTGTTGCTGACCACACCAACGGCAGCTAAACTGAAGGGAGTGAAGCCTTAGATTCACTACACCCGGTTGAAGAGGGACAGGACCAAAGGAGTGGCGAGCAGAGGGAGATCCGGACAATCCACTGCGTCTTCGGATCAAGCGGTCCAGGGAAGACAGGGCAGCATCGCAACGTGAGCCCCCTGTCTGAGGTCAGGTGACCAAGCACCGCCTCGAAGAACAGGAGCCTTGGCTACCCGAGAGCCATGGCGAAAGAAATGAAAGGACAATTGCTAACTGAAAAACCAGAAGTGGTAAAAATAGAAACCACCTTGCAGGTGGAGCATGAAAACGCCCCAATCCCCATTTGTCCCCCAAGTGCGAGGATGCCAGGATTAAGAATTTCACACATTTTCATAATCCTCCTGTTGGGTATTATTGTAATGATGTTTTTATTCCCCTTATCATGTGAAGGAAATTGGGTTGTAAATCATGCAAGAATGATGTTTGGGGAACACGGGGAGGACAAGATCTTGGTATATGAGCACCCGTATAGAGTAAGTGAAATGGGGATGCTTCCTGCCATGATTGAAGACACATCATTCGTGGCATGAGCTTTTGTCACTATGGGATTGGTTAACTTCTTGGCTACCAGATCTTGGCTGGCTAAAAAGCTTATTTGTAACCGGCTTGGCTATTCTGCTTATTGGCATAGTGATTTGTACTTGCTTGCCTTGCTTGCTTAAGTTTTTGCAAAATAGATTTGAAAGCATGCTTCAAAAAGAGAGAAAAGTAATGTTGGCGCGTCTGACCTACCAAGAACTAGATAGTTTAATAGTTGACAGCGCCTCGTATCATAACTTACAAGAAAAAGGGGGGAATGAGAGGGTCAGTCTAACTGATCCAAGGGTGTCCCCTTAAGCCAGGGCATACTTAGCTCAGTTAGAAAAACCACAGCTGGGTGGAAAGTATGTTAGTGGCAGAACAGTCTGTAAGTTACTCACGAGGCCTGTACATGAGCAGATAAGATAAGATTTAGGCAGACCGCAAGAAACCAGAATATGCTGAAACAAGAGGAACAGAAAGGAAATGCTTACGCTAACAGAAAACTTAGCCAAGTTAAAAGAAGAAGCCTGTTGCTGGACAAAAAGTAAGAAACTCTGCTTCTCTGCTTTGATTGGTTGAAAAAGTGTATAAAGGATCCGTGCAACCAAAAAAGGAGGGGACAGTTTTCTTTCACCGTTAGGTGGCTGTCCCCCCGGCCGGTTAATAAACCTACCTTGGTTGGAATCAAATAATTGGTCTGGTCTTTGTCTCCCGTACCTTCAATTCCCGGGATATGTTTGGGAACGCTTAATTCCCTTACATTACGATTTTAGAAATCAAATGTGATCTGCTAAACAAGACAGATTGCAGAGCAGCCTTCTTGAATCCTGGTGAGTGAGCATCTGGTTTGCTAAAAATCTACCCCACCCCTCAGTTTTGTGGGGAAAGGTCTGCTGAAAGTTTTATAAATCTGCTTAACAATGCTACGCTATGCATTTTTACTCGAATCCTGCTGTGTTGAATGCTGTCTTCGTCCCAAAACAGTGTGTGTAGAACTGCCACCTTACTTGGTGTTCAAAGAAATGATAAATACAACCTGTGGGAGGAAAAAAAAACATTGCCTTCCTAATACCTTGTGAATTATAGAAAGGAATAGAGATGGAAGCAGCAAACAAATCATGTGCAGCCAAAAGTGAGGCACTCATGAAATACTGTGTGCAAGATGACCTTTTTGACCCAGAGAATTCAGGAACGAAGACAGCCGGAAAATGATGATTTATTATGGAAGACCATCGTAAGTCTAACCCTGATGTGTTTGTTCCACAGAGTTTGGAAAAGTTACTTTTTAGGTGACCAGAATCCCCAGTTAAAGGGGGAGACTTTTTGCAGAGGCAAAAGACATGGAGCAGCCCACCAGAAAGAAATAAGCAATGTCCATCTTGGAGATTTCCTCTGTCCCACAAGCCAAGTCTTTCTCCTCAGAGCAGCATCTCCCTCTTTCCCCTCTGGAGTTCAGAATGAGCACCTTGTTGACAAACTGCCACATGGCGGCAGTGTGATGCCGCGTGTGTATGTCTGGTGGAAGGGAATGTGAATCCCATTATTTGTCCTCTTTGGACCCTTTAAAATTAATATGCTCATGCATTTTACTGTTGTAACTTTGCACAGTGATAGTGGCTAAGAGTGAAAAGAGTGAACCCAGAAGGCCTAGGTTTAAACCTGTTGGTAGGACTGAGTAAAACTAGCTCTGTGTGTCAAATGTTTGCACAGCAAGAGTAGTAGTACTGTCATTATTTTATTCTTTTTTCTCTCTTCATTACCATCATCTTGTGACTATGATGAATTATATTCTCATGGTATCTCTTCCCCCCCCCCCCCCCCCACGTCATCTGCCTGGTGTTGTATGTCCTTCTATCTTAATTTGTATAGCTGGTGTTCCCATTTATATGGTGCTAATACGAACCTGTTCAGCTTGCAATATATGAATGTCTTATGAATCAAACTGTATTTCCTTCCAAAGCTCTTCTACAGCTCAATATGTAAAATGAAATTCAGCATATATGCAGTCAGTCTTCAATAGATCAGGTGCCCAATGTCCATTTGCTTTGGGTGCTTGTGGTTTGTTTCATATTTAACCCCTTACACTGCCAGAAACTCTCATTGCTGTGAAACTTTGGGAAGTATGATGCCAGTTTTTTTTGTTGGTAGGAGCATGGATCAAAACACTTTGGTATTAATCACACACACACCCTTCCATTAATTGCTGTGAACTAGATCAGTGTTTGAAGTAGTGGTCCAGTCCAAAAGCCAGCAGAAAAAAAAAAGAAAGAATTGTAGTCAGTAGACAAAAATATAGAGCATGTGTTTGGAAATGCTAGTGACCCACATCAGACACCTTAAGAAGCACTGAAATATATGACTAAAAACATGACAAATCTGATGAGAATTTATCTAGCTGGCTCAAGTCTCTGTGTTTTCTTCCTACAAACATTTTACATGGTTCTAAAGTTCTCTGTATGGATTTTGTGTGAATCTAATGCTCTTTATTGTTCCCTGATGTGTTGGTTTTGGCAGTGATAGAATTTTTGAATTTCTAAGCAGTTCACCACCATGGCTTCTGGTGGGAACCACTGTTCTCAGAAACTGATACAATTAAGCTTATTTGTATACATTAAAGCTTATGTGTGCAATATCATTAGCATACTTGCAATGTAATAAGCCAGGAGAGAAGTCACAGAAAACATCTCAGTGGTTCCCCCCTGCTCTGTAAAAGCTAACTGGCTATCATTGCAGAACAGATTCCTAACTGAGTCAAGGGCTCATTTACTTGCCATTTAATTACTGCTGGTCCCACAGTTTACAGTACAAGTGTTGCTGAATAAATTACCTGGTACTTGCTTTGTATTCTCTGGTCTACTACAGGGCTTTCCTGTCATGACATGTCTCTGTGATCAGCTGCTGTCTGTTATTGTATGAAGTTTTTTAAGTTTAGGAATATAAGGACTTTATCAGATGACGGAAATTGGAAGTATAATCCAATAGCAATACGAACGCAATTGTGGGGTTTCACGTTATTGCGTATGAGAGTATCTCACACAATTTCGAGCAATGGGAAGTCATTCTGAATGCATTCCGGGCGCAATTAGAATTCATGTAAATTCGCTAAACTAGCAAATTCACGTAATTGTGAATTGGCTGCATTCGAAATTGAGAGGAATTTCTCCTGTCTGATAACGTCCTTAGTTTAGAATGGATGGGAGTGGGTAGGCTTGTTTCACATTGCCCTGCAAATACATCCATTTTGTATGTCCTGAGACATTTCAAGAGCTTCCACAATATGTTTCAGCAAAGAAAAATGGACACAAACCTATGTGTACACTTGAGATGTATGCAAAACTGCAAAGCATATATTTGAACACAATGCACCAACATGTTGTAGTCATTGGAGAAATGTGTTAAAATGTATGCACTAAGAAAAAAGGAAACATGAATAAAAGTTAATGCAAGAACTGGGAGTCTGTGTGGGATATCTAGAAACCTAGCATTGAACTGGGATGGAATGAGAATGCTGGTGAGATTTTGAGAAACGTAATAAAAATGAATTTGATGAACATTAAATATAGGGAATCCTGTTTCATGGCAGAGTTTTCAAATAGGTATGATTAGTGATAGCCTTGCCAGACCAAAATTGTCTTGATTTTACATTCAAGATGAAGGTGAATGGAATGGAATTCCCAGTGTAGGAGTTGTGAAAGGACTCGCTTGCCAATACTTTTGTTGACAAATGATCCTTCTGCTTGTAGCTGGCTTCAGAATTTAAAATGCTAGAAATGTCAATGGTAGAGATGGATGGGCAGGGGCAATATGTTTAAGGTCATAAATAATAAAGATTAAGGAGTTATATTTAAACGGTTTTAAAAAAAATCTTTTTAAAGACATGGACTTTAGTTTATACATGACATAGTGCATAAGGCAGAGGATATCATGCATTTGGCTTGCAACATTGGTTTGGCTCTTTGTCACTGAATGTGCCCGAATAGCTCTTTTCTGTGTAAATTAATTAGGGGTTGAAAAGAGAGCTCCTGATGGAAACACTGCTGGGGTTCATTGTGGGAGCAATTCTGCAGTCTAGAGAAGAACATATTCTTTGGGGGGAAATAGAATTGGGGTTAAAACACTAACTATTAGTCAGCTGGAGGTGGCAGCTGGCCTGCTATGTATTAAAAGCAGGGAATACCCAGAAGCTGTGGGTTATCTTACAATGGTTGTTAAAACTGGGTATTTTCAGTCATGTTAATACAATACTATTTCATTGTGTGTGCGTATGTATGTGTGTTGAAATTATCTTTGAAGGACGTCCCAGCTGTAGGACCCAAACTTTTGAAAGCAGTTATTTCTAGAGCAAAGGTGCCTGGAATACTTTATACTAATTTTGAGTGTTTATGAGAGAAATGGGATACAAATGTGTGAGTTTCTGTATATGACAATTACAGTTTCAGTTTTTAGGTTCAAACATTGAAGATTAAAACTCAGCATCGTACTGCATCTGAGAACAAACCATGGCCAGCTTAGTTTTTGGAATCCAAGTAAAAAGTAGTGCATACTGACTACAAAATACATCATAAATTATCGCAGATGTTCTGTGAGCAGAAATTTAAGGTCAGTGTGGTGTAGTGGTTTGAGCATTGGACTATGACTCTGGAGACCAGGTTTTCAATCCCCACTCATCTGCAGAGATCCTCTTGGTGACCTTGGGCAAGTTACATACTCTCAGCCTCGGTGGAGGGCAATGGCAAACCCCCTCTGATTAGAATAAAATGAACTTAGGGCTGCCATAAATTGGAAATGACTGGAAGTCACACAACAGTAACAACACACTACATAATCCTGCTTTAACTGCTATGGCAACATCCTATGGAGTCCTAGGATTTGCATTTTAGGGACTGACATTTAAAATTCTCTACCAGGGAGCTCCTCTAGGGCCTCACCAAACTACAAACCCTAGGGTCTCATAGGATATAGCTATGGCAATTAAAGTGGAATCATGGCATGATACCTGTGTAGCATGAAAGGGTGAGTAGATTTACTCTGTTTTGCTCTCATTGAAATAAGTAGTTTTCAAAAGCAGCTCTTATACAGCTTTCTACAGTAATGTCATCTGAGTATGAGCTGGATGTGGACAACTGTGGCAATGCTGTCTCTTTTCCAAAAACTGCTGCAGCTGGTATGTCAACTCTGAGGTGATAACAAGTATATTGTGCCACAAATGCCAGCTGGGCATTGAAAGTCAGGGCTGCAAATAACTTGGACTCCCCAGGATGGGGGTGCAAAACCCTAAAATTCTTTTTATGGCTGCTGAATAAAATATTTTGAACAAAAGTTTGTTTACTCCATTTATTCTCTGAGTTTGGCACAGAAAGACACACACTTCAGTCAGATGCGTGGACACCTTCTCCGGCTAAACCAGGCAGGTTGCTTCAGCTGTGTGTAAAGAGTGACAGATTTTGTGGCATTTTTATGTTGCTTCTGAAAATACTCTTTTTAGCCAGGGTTCTGTTTTGGAAGTTATTTTTATCTGTGACACGGGACCTGAAAGATTTCTCTATACTGTAGTGTATTTTTGCAGCATTCTCCCACTGCCCCCTTTCTTTCTCAATGGAAGGAAGGAACAAATAATGGTCCTATCTGATTTGTGGGGGCGGTCTTCGGTGATTAATTCACCTATGCTTCGATGGTTGATATAGCTTCTTTCCCTTCAGACTTCAAGGCGATGAGCTCCTTTATCTTCCCCAATGAGGGTTGCTATTTGTTCTGCACTGAAAACAGAGCATTTGGTATTTTACTGATGTTTGTCATATCTGTAAGGCAGCTTATTGCCTCTTCAAAAAATTGTATTTTTCCCTGTGTTCTGAAATTTTAGAACCAAGCAATCTGGCCTGGATTATGTATCATAATGTGTGTACAGATATACCTCAGTTGATAAAGTGGATGTGTCCCTGAGCCTTACCTCTTTAACAGAAAATTTGGTACTAAAGTGAGAAATATAACATGGAAAGAATAGGGAGAGGATCCTACACCACAAAAAAGAAACAAAAACAGTTGCTTCAGCAAACTTATGATTCCAAAGCTAACAATATTCACATGTGAAATGAGGGGAAAAACCAGGCAGGTATACCTTGCGTAAGTAAATGAAAACATTTTAAATTTTCTAGAGGCCACCTGACAGCTTTGTCCAAAATTCATCCAGGGATAATACTTTCCCTCACCAGCCTGCACTTTTCTTATGACTTCCATTGTGGTGGCCAAACTTATAGATATGTGCTTTTTAAACTTGCTGGTCAGGCAGACGTATCTCATTTCCCTGTTTCTCAGTTTTTGCTGTTCAGTCGTATTCAATGAGGGATTATTTTCTCAGGCAGCTGTTGTTTACTTGCCTGTTGTAGATAGGCAAACACAGCTAAGTAGGATCTGCTAGGGCAAAATCCCATTCTTTCCCAGTTGAAGTTTTATTGCATTGTGGAGTTGAAGGCATTCATGGCCAGCATCCATAGTTTTTTGTGGAGCGTTCAGGCTATGTGGCCATGTTCTAGAAGAGCAGAAAGGAACTCTTCTAGAACATGGCCACATAGCCTGAAAGCTCCACAAAAAAACTATTTTTATTGCATTGTTTACTGAAAACATGCTGATGCAGCCCAACACTGACAGTCTGTATTTCTCCAGATTTGCCATCCTCCCAATGTTGATACTGCTAAAATCGTCCAGCTCAGCAGAGGACCGGAAGGAAAAGTGGGCATGAGATAGATGTAAAAAGACTTTGTAAAAAGGAACTTCTTTGTCAGAAGCTTTGTTAACTGAGGTATGGCTGTAATTGCTAGTCAGCTATAGCCCATCCTATCATGTGAGTGCCAACATGATGCAGTGATTTTAGTAACTGAACTTTGACTCTGGAGCCCACGGTTTGTATTCCTGCTCAGCCCATCAAATCCACTGGATATGACCTTGGACAAGGCATACTCTTCTGTCAACCTCAGAGGAAGGCAAAGGCAAACACCCTCTGAGCAAATCTTGGGAAGAAAACCCCATTATAGATTCACCTTAGGGTCATCGTAAGTCAGAAATAACTTAAAGGAACACAACAACAACCTAACATGACACCTTATTTGTTTTTAGTTAATAAACACAGGCTGAAAATATGACTGCTTGGCAATTGACCTCATTTTATTTTCAGAAAAACATCAACACAAATGGTAAAAGAATAGATTTCTGTAGTTGTTATAGTTAACTTTGTGCTGACTTTACCAACATTGTTATCAGCTTCTTTTCCAGAGACCATATTAATAATACAATATAAGGCAATCTGTTCCTGAGTGGCCCACCGGTCAAGAGACTGGACCTAGCTGTATGATATAATGGACTCTCAGAACAGTGTGCCCTTCCAACTCATGTGCTCTCAGATGGCCAGACTTCAGGCTTGTCTGAGCTTTGCTGCTTTTTATTTTTAGTAGAAGCCCTAAATACTCAGATTGGATCACTGCCCATAGATACACACTTAGGATCCTTCTACACCATATAATTATAGCACTATGATGCCACTTTAACTGACATGGGTCCCTCCTATGGAATACTGGGGTTTGCAGTTTGGAGAAGGGCTTTTAGAATTCTCAGCCAGAGAGTTCTAGTACTTCATGAAACTATAAATTCCAGGAGTGAATAGGATGCAGTAATGATAGCTAAAGTGGAATTGCCATGCTATGATTGTGTAGTGTTAAAGGGTCCAGGATGGTTATACAATTTAAAATAAAATAAAAAAAACTTGCCAGGAAGCCCCACTTCACTACAGTATTTGAGAACCAACAGCCCAGGAGCTGACTTGGGTGAGTCACGAAGAGCTAAAAAGAAGGAGTGGGTGGGGGTCCCAGGTGTCAATGGGCTGCACAGTCCACACCCCTGATTTTCAAAAAATGAATTTGACTTGTGATCTTGTTCCTTATCCTTTGTTTAAAGTGACTATCTCTCATTACAGGAAATTGTAGCCATTTCCCCCACTGCCTTCTCCCACACCTCTTCTCTTTTGTGCTTTTCCTCCCTCCATCTCTGCAGTGTCCAGCAGATCTGCCTGCCTATCCAAAATATGTTTTGTAGCAATATCCCATCATGGCTGCATCCTCTTACAGCAAGGCCACCTGCCATAAAACTGTGAGAAATTGCTGCTGTCGCTGCTTTGAGGCAGCACAAAGAACCCACTGAGAGTTTTCACAGCAGATTCTTTCATAATCAGGAAAGGACTAGCTTTTCCTGTTTTGAAATAAGTTACTGTGATACTTTGTATTTGAGGTTGCTTTGGGGCCTTGTCAGAAATGTCAGCTCAGTTAGTTAACAAAAGAAATAAGCAGTAAAGGAGCCCAGCCACAGGGAATATTGTTGTTCTTGTTGTGTGTTCAAGTTGTTTTCAACTTATGGCACCCCTATTGTGGGGTTTTCTTGGCAAGATTTGTTGCACTCTCTTAGGAGTTTATCAGACGGGAGGAATTTCTCTTTATTTTGAATGGAGCCAATTCGAATTCACATAAATTCACTAGTTTAGCAAATTTACGTGAATTCTAATTGCGTTCGGAATGTGTTCAGAATGACTTCCCATTGCCCAAAAATGACTTCCCATTAACGTAAAACCCATGATTGCATTCGGAATGACTTCCCTTTTGCCAGAAATTGTGTGAGATACTCTAATACGCAATAACGTGAAGCCCCATGATTGCATTCGGATTGCCATTGGATTATACTTCCAATTTCTGTCGTCTGATAACATCCTTGCTCTCAAAGGATGGCCATGGCAAATTTCCTCTGGCTTACCATGGCCATCCTCTGATACTTAGAGAGTGTGACTTGCCTATGGTCACCCAGTGGGTTTTATGGCAGAGCTGGAAATCAAACTCTGGTCTTCAGAGTGGGAGCCTGACACTTAAGCCAAGATCCCATGCTGGTTAACATAGCATGCCTGTATTTCAATAGAGATTTGAAGGACATAGCCCAGAGTACTGGTGATTAAAGTACCATTACAGGCTTAAAGGGGAGCTGGGTTGTCAAAGGACCCTTTATGAACATCTCCAGAGGTTCCAGTCCTCTTCTTGGAAATGATGTTTGCATCAATCCTTGTTTCTATGATAACTGAGAGCAGAGAGAGAACTTCCTTGATTGCCTTTCTTGTTTATGTCTCTATTCTCCCATTTTCAGTGTGATTTAAAAGCGGTCACTTTCTATCTCCTTCCCTTCTCTCTTAAAGGTGATGACTCTTTGTTCTCCTTTGTTCCTAATATATAAATTACCAAATCCTAAATTTTAACACCCTTTCTGATTTCACGTGGGTAGAGACCAGAGAAAGTATCTTCTTGGTTGCAGGAGTCTTTGTGTGGAATAATCTTTCAGGCTCCCACCCATTGATGATTTTAAATGTTTTTCACCAGTTTTTTTTTAAAGTAAAACAAGTTCTGTAGCATTACTTGGATTGTAAACATGTCCTTGGGTCTTTGCTTCTTCATCATGGGAATTTCACCTAGTGTTCCAAAGGTAATTCTGACCTCTTAAGAACATGCTGGCTCCGGATATGAAATATGAAAATGTGGAGACCCCCAAGTGTAGTGCAGGATATGCAGGGTGTATGTTAACATGCTCCACCAAGCTACAAATCCCAGACTTACATAGCATTGAGTCATGGCAATAAAAGTGGTGTCAAACTGCAGTGTGGCGGCGGCTTCAGTGAAGTTTGGCTCTCATCCACTCCCCCACCTCTTCCAGTGTGGCCCTAAGGAGCAGCTAGGTAGCTTTCACTTCCATTTTTGCCTAACCATGGTCTGTTGTGCCATCAGGACCCAGCTTAATGTAAACACTGGTTTGTTTGAAACTACAAGCCAACCTAGTGAGAGTATTTTGAAAGGGCCCTTTTCCTACCTTCCCATTATCCTCCCAAGATTTTCCAGATGAAAGCCAGCAGACATGTGGCTAAACAACATCCATGTGTGGTCAAGATGGCAATTTTATTAACAAGGAAGCACACAGAAAATTCTAAATACCTCACCAAACTACAAATCCCAGAATTCTATAGGCACCATAATAGCCAGTTGATAGTATTGCATCACCTTCCAGTTGTGGTCACTGAATATAAAAATTATTCCCAGAATTTCTCAAAACACTGCAACATTTTGTCAGAGGTACTATATGTATATCTAAAATACCCATTTATATTATCCTTATTGACATGCACGATTTATTTTGATGGTGCAGTTTGTTTTTCTGCAATGTCTCTTTACCTAACCTCTCTTGTTTGTCTCTCTCCCACCTTTCTCTTCCTTTTTTCACAGTGACAGACTTCTATGAGCACCTTAGATGCAAATAAACATAAAATGCAGTAAACTTTTTTTTCCTAAGAAGAAAAACATATCCTGTTAAGCTTTGCTGCTTTCACAAATGCGTGAAGGTAAATTATGAATGCTAGATATTTTCATCTCTCCCCTGCCACTCCTTATTTGTGTGTGTGTGTGTGAGAGAACATAAAATCCTTTAATAGTCTGTTTTCTTTAAGACTGTTGCTTCAGTGGCTAAGGAGAGAATGCACCAACAAGCAAGTCTTCATTTCAAATGTCACTTCATCCATTAACTCAAGTATGAGAAAAATTGTAAGCCTGAGAGCAGGGATCCGTCTAATTATAAGACTATATGTACAGCACTGTGTAAATTTACAGCGCTATATAAATAAATAGTAATA
The DNA here is from genome assembly GCA_034509955.1 of Urosaurus nigricauda. NCBI lineage: Eukaryota > Metazoa > Chordata > Lepidosauria > Squamata > Phrynosomatidae > Urosaurus > Urosaurus nigricauda. Next base: position 167,873,801 of record JAOEGL010000001.1, on the reverse strand, counting down.
ATAAGAAGACACTTTTCCTTTTGGCCTCAATCCCTCCTATCCTTTCCCATTGGGGGGATAATACTCCTGACTTGCCACCAGTATTACTAATGTACTAATTTCCAAGCTTTTATACCTGGTTCTCAGTTTGAAAGAACATTTCTAAAATGGCTCACAATAAAATCTCATTGTATTATGATTATGGAAAAGTCAGCAGCGGTTAACATATAGAGACTGGCATTGTGTTGGTTACTCCCAACTAGAGTCAACCCACTCAGTCATTGAGTAGTGAGTCAACACATAGGTAAATACTATTGATTAAATGGGTTTACTCTAGTAATAACATAGGATTTAGCGGGATCTGGAACAAAATGTTACAGCATGACCAGGCTAGTAGGCTACTACATCCTGTTTCATCTCATTGTGAATCCCACTGTGGGGAAAAGGTGGGATAAAAATCCCAGAAATAAAATAAAATAAATAAAAATTCCATCTCCACTCTCTGCCTTTTTTTCCTACTCTTCCTCCAAAAATCAGCCTTCCATGGCCATTAAGCTTGCATAGGCTGTTATTGCTCCCCCACTCCCAGTATTTTGTTTCCTAGAGGGTTTTTTTTTAATTTGTACAGCTGCATATCTTGAGTCTGTTGTTACCTCCCTTTGTTTGTGTGTGCCACTCTTTTAGCTGCAAAGGAACAGCACCCACAGACTGAAGATAATGATTCAACACCAGCAAAAGTGGGCAGAGAGCAGTACTGTACAATGACAAAATGCAACTAAAACACCAGGTAACAGCCAATAAAATAATTTACAAATAATTCCTCAATATATAAAGATTCATATGAGTCAGTAAAAATCTTGGCAATTTTTTTTACGTCCTAACAACAAAAATTGAGAGTGTTAAGTACACTCTTTTGAGGAAAGGATTTCATAAATGAGGCCCTGTGGCTGAAATAGTACGATGCCAATTGCTGTGATGATTATAAAAAGGTAATGTATGCAAAGTGCCTTCCATCCTCAAAAGCACTCTATAAATGCTAAGCATTATGAAGTTGTTCTAATGCTGAAACTCTCTCTTATCCTTATCCCAGGAACCCATTTTTCACTGCAACAAGCCACAGAGCTTGATAATATTTCATTAAGGGCAATTATTGACATTATGTTTGCAACGTTGCCTCAGACTTCGAGGGGATGGAAAATTGCTACAATTACTTGTCTATTGATTCATCCTGCACTGCAGATGATGTATTCAGATGAGAGTAATTTGGTGAAGAGCTTTGCTTTCAATCCCATGCAGCTGGGTTGCCACAGAGAAATCCCCAGGAAAAGGTCTGAAACAAACAGCGGCTCTCTCATTAACTGTGGTCAGTCATGTGAACAGGGGAGCCAGCATGGTGCAGTTGTTTGGGTATTGGACTAGGCCTTTGCAAGACCAGTGTTTGAAATCCCCCCTCAGGCATGGAAACCCATCTAGATGATCATCCTTGAGCATATCACACTTTCTTACCCTCAGAGGAAAGGAATGGCAAACTCCCTCTGAACAAATCTTGCCAAGAAAACCCCATGACAGGTTTGCATTATTAGGGTTGCCACAAGTCAGAAATGACGTGAAGGCACACAACAACAGCCACAACATTTGGAGAAGTTTGCATAATAAAGAATAAACATTTCGGACAGAATCCAGTTCACCAATGGTTATGCATGTGGGCTTATGTATGTTATATCCCCAGAGGAAATAGCAGAACCCATTTCCTTTGCCTTACTGGGAGGGGAGGAAGTAGATAGTGGTGAATGTGTTAAGGCTCAAATTACAAGGGCTGTGTTTGTGGACAGTGCCTTTTCTCTCTCTTAGAAATGGGGCAATTGGAAAAGGTGATTGGATTATGTTTTAAGAAAATAAGGATTCTGTCAATGTGTTTGTCCTGAAAATCAACTGTTTATTTCATTCCTTTGGAGTTTTGCTTGGGGAACTATAACTAGGACTGATGACTTTTAAAAAGAGGGATTCAGACTTGACTCTTCAGTATTTCCAGCCGCACCACAAAGCAGAGTACAGTGGGCCCTTTGTATATACAGGGGATCCATTCCAGGCACACACACACACATCTCACAGGTATGGCAAAACATGGGCCCTCAAGTTTTGTTCATTTCAATGGCCACATGCTCCTGTTTGCACCATTATAACATCCGGGGCTTCCTGTCTGGTGTAAGCTTAAAGCCGCAGATGGCAAGCCCATCCCAGCTTTCCCCCAGACGGAGGCTTGGCTTTTGGAAATGATATGTATTGCCCTTTGCAAATCCTTTAATTTGCTATCTGGTACCACCTTTTATATATTAGTTCTTGTGTGTGTGAGAGAGAGAAAGAACGAGAATGTTTTGAATGTATGTTGATTCCCCTTTTTATAGATAAACTAAACCAATATGGAATCTGCCTCTGGCATTCTTTGGGTTCAGAACCAATATATATAGGCTAAAAGACCCAGCTAGAGTTATCCTAGCCCTCTTACTATTTCCCATTGAGCTAAATTAATTTCCCCATTGAATTCAATTTGTGGCTGCCTTCCCAAGACCCTAGTGTTTTTTTGGTAACATCTTCCAGATTCTTTCAGTTGAAACTGAATGGATTCTTGTATTCTTCACAGTGACATGTCCCCGCCTTAGGATCTGGTATGTACATTGACTCACTTATTTTTCTATGTAATCTATTAGCCATCGGCTCAAGCTGGAAGATAATATTTTGTGGTAAGCAATGGAGATTCAGGTCATCCCCTATGTTTTCTAGTTCTTGTTCTTGGCATGTTTTTACTGAAACAATTCTAAAGATTTAACCTAGGCTGGCCCCATGATTCAAAATCAAGAAAGCTTTTGACAATGTCAAGTTTCCACCAGCCAGGTTTCAAATCAAATGACATACTGTGGATACAGATCGTCAGTTTTCCTATTTCTTGTAAATTCATAGTAATTCCTCTTCATTTCCTTCATGTCCTTGTAATGTCCTCTCTTCGTTTTCTTAAACTTTCTAATGGCATATTTCTTAATGTCTAGAACTAATTGGGATCAACAGAATTTATTTCCAGTTTGAATGCTTAATATTATAGTGACTGTCACTTCAAAAAGTACTTTGACTAGGCTATTGTAAGGGCAAGTCTACAAGCCCTTTGTGGGATACAGATGTTACAATTCTAATTCCTACAAGTGTAAGTCCACTTTAACAGACATAAATCCCCAACAGGATTCCAGTCAACATTGGCTATTTAGAAAAGGACTTGTATTGATTCAAGGGTATCATGTATGGTAAAACTATGAAATTTCTGTAATTATCAATAGGACTCATGATTCTTTAAACACTGTACAATGGATGCATGCACACCTGCACACGCACCGCTTACCATAGTCTGGATTGGGGGAAACCATATTCAGGCCAGGTGCTTTTACCATAGCCACCAACCATGCATTCTCTAGCTTTGTGAAAAGACTGTAAATTCTTGAAACTAGAAGCAGTCTCATGGAATTGCCATTTCTGAACTAGTCACTTGTGGCCAGTGTAGTGTGGTGGTTTGGGTGTTGGACTATGACTCTGGAGACCAAGGTTTGAATCCCCACATGGCCATGAAACCCACCTGGTGACCTGGGGCAAATCACATGCTTTCAAGAGCCTCAGGGGAAGGCAATGGCAAACTTCCTCTGAACAAATCTTGCCAATAAAATGCCATGATAGGATTGCCTTAGAGTTGCCATAAATCAGAAACAACCTGAAGGCACGCCACAACCACCACAACCACCCTCTGGAATGCCTTTCCACGGGAATCTAGGTTGGCCCTCTCCCTGCTTGCTTTTCTTTGGCAAGCCAAGACATTTTTATTTTTAGCAGGCATTTCATATATACAGTAATTGATATTGGGCTGGGTTTTAGTTACGCTTTTAACTTTTGTATATTTTTATGTGATTTTATATTGTTGTAGATGATTTTAATTGTTTTGAATTTTATTGAGATTTTAAAATGCTTTATCTAAGAGCTCCCTTGGGTCCCTCCTTGGAGAAAGGGGGCATACAAAGTAAATAAATAAAAGAAAAAAAGAAGTCACTTATTCCATCACAACACTTAATTTTTCCAGCAAATATCATTATTTATTTAAATTTGGTTTTGGTGATGTTACTGGTTTTGAATGTCCCAGATAATCCAAGTGCCAAAGTCTCTTAGTTGGCTTTGATTGTTTTGAACCTTGGATCATATCAGATGCCAGGCAGGGCATAACACTACTCATACAGTTCCATATGCCCCCCTCCTCCATGCTGATATCCTTGGTCAAGGCCTGACCAATGGACCATTGCTGCTTCTGCTCACTGATGGGGCAGAGAAGAGGCAGTTCAGCCAATGAAGAAGTGGCTGGTCTCAACTTGGAAGGAGGAAGAAAGGAAGGTGCACCCCAGGAATTTGACAACTGCTGGGAGGGGGGGTTGGACAGGGTGCAGGGGAGCTAGAGAATAGCACTCTCTACTAATCCAAGAAGCAGATGCATAAGACACACTTATATGCCCATATGTCACTAAGGATGCCACCCTATGTATCTTGAGTTGGGTAGTTTGGAGCATTATTTCTTGCTTTTCCTTAGGTAGAAAAAGATCTTGAACTAGCCTTGCTTGTTAGGACAAAAAGGCTGTGTAGAAATGCTATAATAAACAAACTAGAAATGTGTGTTTTGGGAGAGTGGTGAAGGTCCGCAACCCCTAGCTAACTAAAATTCCAAATGGAGTCTTCACAGTCTCAAAAGAGGTCTCAACAAATAGTAGGGGCACTGGTGTTGCTAGGTTTGGCATCATTTGCTGTGATAACTTATGGTGTCGCCCCGCCTCATTGATCTCCGCCCATACCACACTGTACAGAATCCTTAGCATTATTTTTTGTACTAATGTTACTCATAAATCATAATTCCTGTATGTCACTGAGTGCCACGACAATAGCTGTGGCATAAACAACTAACAAAATTAAAAGCTTATCTTTAAATTATAACATCATAGAGTCAGCCTAAATGTGTTTGTATGTACATAGTTTTGTGTGGTTAAGGTGAATATTTGGTAAGATGTGATTTTTAAAGGAACATTTTAAAACAATATTGTTTTTTTAAAATTCAAAATGTTTAATTTTTTTTTAAATGATTTTTTTTTAAAACTGGAGCCTCTGTTTTCTCCACCCACTGAGCCTCACGCCACACATACCATCTTTTGGGTGGTTTGAAGGGATGCAGGCAAACACTACAGCCCGTTTCTGCCAATAGGCAGATGTTTCGAGATAAATGGTGTTACGTCTTTTTAGAGTGTTACCTAGCTCATTCTGCACCTCCTGCACCACACTAATGATGCCCCTGAGTACGGGCTGTCCATTATCACACAAATACGTATAATGCATTTCTTATCTATAGGACAAGATATCTGAGGGTATGGAAAGAAGAGCCACACTGAGCTCTTGGCAATGTACAGAAACTTGGCTGAGGTCCTGTAATGCACAGCAAAACATAAATGTTCTGCAGGTATAACTATGTTAAAGCTCCCCTTTCAGACTCCACAACTCACTGTATAGCTGATAAATCTCCCCAATGGCCATTCAGTGCCTGGTGGAGAGCGGAGGGATTGGAGAAACATCTGGCTGTGTCCCCATAGCCAAACACAGACCAATGAAATACTCTGCTGAGATCTGTCGTGGTGTTCTAGAGGTCCTCGCTGGGGGCCTTTGATGTTTGTGAAATAAGGAATAGAATACTAACTTCTGCAATGACACAAAAGAAAAGGATAAGATAGGATAGGACAGGACAGGACAAAACATGATAAAACATGATATACACAGGCATATGTTGGACTTATAGGATGCCAGCCAGTGATTGATATCTCTGTTTGTGCGAAGAAACAGTAACTTTTTCTGGTTCTTTGTAAACATTTTTAGTTCTTTAGCTAAAGGCAATTGCACAGGTAAAAATGAAATAATTAAACATGGCTGATGCTATTCTGGAATGTTCAGAAAATAATTTGGAAGTTGTAATAGTTTAGGATAGCAGCCAAAAGAAGGAAAGATTTATTACAAAGAGTACCAGTACTGAGTATCCGAACATCCTTGAAGAAGGGAAAAGAATAGGTCAGACATTTTCAGTGGAATGAGTGCAAAAGAAATCCTGCAACAATCTGCTGCTGGATTTTGCATTGAGGCACTGGAGCTCTGCTTTTGTGGCATGGTGGTAATATACAACTTGTGTTGGTTCATAGATTATTGTATTCCTGAGGTAAGCCACTTCCACATGGTGATTTACTTCACTTCTCAGCAACATCTGGCACAGCTTGACAAATGGACCCTCCAAATCACGTGGAAGATTTCTGCCAAAAGAACAAGTAACTCCAGATACTGCCGAGAAACTATCCACAGACTCACCATCGGCAACAGATGAACACTGGGTCAAGATGATTACTCCTTCTCCCATATTTGAATTTTTCAACAGATCAAGTTCTTTCTTTTCAGTTTATGATTCAATCTACAATGTTGTTGAAAGCAAACCAGGCTGAATTCTCAACTGTCTTGCACTGGCCATTTCAATAAGTACAACTATTCGGAGCATGAAGAGGACCACGTTAATTATACTTGTCTGCCATGTAGATGTTAACTCTGAAGACGCTGTCAGGAAAGCAATATAGTTGAACAGCTATAACTATGGTCAAACAATTTAGGCAGGGATTCAAACCCAGGGTGCCCTCTCCTTTCAATTTTGTTCCCTTCCACTTTTGCATTTAAAAAAAAACAACCCAAATTCTTTCTATAACATATATGAAGAATGTTTTTCAGTTTTGGAATATCTTTGTTAGAAAAACCGAACAGAATTCTCCTCCATTGTAAACTAACATTATTTCCCACAATTTTGGGGAATGCTACTTTTAAAAGGGTGTTTATTGTTTTGTTATTGTTGTGTGCCTTCAAGTAATTTCTCATGGTAACCCTATCATGGGATTTCTTGGCAGAATTTGTTCAGAGTGGGTTTGCCATTGCCTTCCTCTGAGGCTGAGAGAGAGTGACTTGCCAAAAGTCAGCCAGTAGGGGAATTAAACCCCTAAGTCTCCAGGGTTGTAGTCCAGCACTCAAACTACTACATCGCTTTGGCTCACAGGTATGGGTTTACCTGGAGACAATTTGCAAAGGACCCTGTCCAGAAAGGCTGTGTGAAAAACTTGTACAACCTTATGTTGTGTATTGTTATTATGATGTGAGCCTGTGTGAGAATAGTTGCTTGGTGACAACTTTTGAAAAGAGGTTAAGGGGGAGGGGGGATTGATTCAGGTTGCTCTGAGAGAGTTGAAGATCCCATCCAGTGATGGCTGCAAATTGGTGGTGAACAGTTTGAGAGTTTGGTTTGGGGAATTAATCAGGATGTGAGAGGCTTGGCTAAAGAGAAGTTGTGATTTGGCTGGGGTGATTTTAGGGTATTTCGACTGAAGGGAAAAGTCCTTGTAAGCCTGGGGACATCAACAACCCTTCCCTCTAATTATTCAGAGTCTGACACTAAGTATTGATCCCACTAGAAAACAGAGTCTCTTCTACAAATTAGTTATCTATCTAAAAAATGTGGAGCCCTAGTGGCACAGTGGTTAAATGCCAATACTTCAGCCACAGCGTTGTGAGTTTGATCCCATGGTTCCAAGGTTGACTCAGCCTTCCATACTTTGGAAGTTGGTAAAATGAGTACAGTCATCACTCTGTTCTCACGGTCTTGAAGTCCGCGTCCCTCGCTCATTTGCAGGTGGCAAATGGAGGGGGACAAAATGGTGCATGTGTGTGCTGCCATTCAACCCAATGGGGCTTAAATATTGACAATTTTCTGTTTTCACAGGGGGGGGGTCTGGAATGGAACCCCTGAGAAAACAGAGGGGTAACTGTACTTGGGGGTATTGGCTTACATGTTGGAAACCATTTAGAGAGTGCTGAGTTAACTATTAAGCTGTATAGAAATATACCTAAATGCTATGCTAAATTCCTGTTTACAATTTAGATTACCTCAAATAGTGGTGTTTCAGCTTCCATATCAGTGGTACAGTAAATCTACTCTGGGTCTTGTTCCAAACTTGCAAGGCATCAAATCTATTGGAGGGACAGAATACAGCACCCTGGAACACAACTTTAAAGTCTGGAATCTTTTGAGTAAATTCATTGTGAAAATGCCATAAAGCCAATAGCTCCCCCTATATAGCAGTTATTAAACAGAATAAGGAGTTTATAATGTAGTAACAGAGGACTCTTTCAAACGGGAGGAATTTCTCCCAATTCCATTCGGAAGGCATTCAGAATTACTTCCCATTACCCGAAAATAACCCCCCCTTGCCCGAAATCGCGTGAGAAGCTTAAATTCACAATAACGTTAAACCCATGATTGCATTCGGAGTGACTTCCCTTTTGCCCGAATTTGCGTGAGAAGAATTAATTCGCAATAACGTGAAACCCCAGGATTGCGTTTGGATTGCTCTTGGATTATACTTCCAATTTCCCATGTCTGAAAGAGTCCAGAGACTTTTATATCCTTAGTGCAGAAATGTTATACCACAGGCCTCCTCAAACCTTGGGCCAAACTTGGTTCTTCACATCAGTATTATGTGGGGTCAGAATAGTCAGGAAATAAAAAACTTGCTGTGCTTACACAATTTTGAGAAAGTGCAGCTGCTTGTACATACAATTATTTTTTACAACAAGGTTCTGGCCTATATTTCTGTTGATGAAAATCATGTGTAAGAAATTAATGAACACTTGTGAACAATTTATTTAGCCAAGTATGATGTAAAGGTCCTACCATTCGTCCAAAGTGTCGTACTATCCCCAGGCCTTAACCCCACTATAGCACAACTGTGGCTCTCTTGTTGTCATCTTGCCTTTTTTGGCATGTGAACTGCTGTTGCACATTTCCTTTTCAAGCTACAAAGGTAATAACATAAAAACCTGGAGTCATGTAGGAGAAGTCTATGCCATGCCACTGTTGCCTATTTCTGAGCAGTGTAGGGATGAGACACAATGTGTATTCCTCCTACCTGGTTCAAGGAATCTGATCCTGTCTTCACTGGGATAGACTATATCTTTAAGACAAGTGTTGGGGAGTGTTGGCTGAGTAAATGTATAAGCAGTTGAACAAAGACATCAACTTTAAAAAAAATCATTTATTTATTATTTTATTACATTTTTATTCCACCCATTCCTTAAGGAGCTCAGGGTAGCATACATAGTCCCCCCTCCTCTGTTTTGCCTCACAACAACCCTGTGAGGTAGGTTAGGCTGAGAGTGTGTGACTGATCCAACATCACCCAATGAGCTTCATAGCAGAGTGAAGATTTGAACCTGGGTGTCCTAGTCTTCAATCCATCACCCTACCCACTAAGCAGTGGCCTTTGCCGTTAATGTTTCCCTCATGTTACTGTCTGGAGATCCCTGTAGTTACAGCAAGGAGTAGCCAATGGACCTTTGCTACACTGCCAGGCTTGCAGGTTCAGGAGCAAGCAGTCTTCACTCCTATGTATGTCTTTGCTAAAACAAAATTTTAAAATAATCCTTTTATGAAATTAGAAGGTGACACTGACATCTGCAAGACTGTATTTTTGGAATAACAAAAAGCAACCAAATTTAATCAACTGGCAAAATTTACCTGACGTGAAAGTGTTTCTCTAGAAGCTTGTAAAAATTAAACATCACTATGATTTCCTCATAATTCACTGAGGATGTATGAAAGGGAAACCAGCAACACTGATCCTGTGGTTATTGGTATCAGGCTTGATACCACTGAGACTTGCAGAAAAAGTCCCAAGTGTCATATAAGACCAGCAAAACTAACAAAAAGGCTTATTAACATTTGACTTACGTTTGGCTCGCTTGTAGCTAAAAGTCAAGACTCCTTTAAACTACCAACCATTCAGGACAACTTTATTGGGATAGATTGTAGCTTTAAGAAAAAGACCTTGCCAGTTACCATCTATTATAAGTAGCATAAAATAAAATAATTATGAAGCAGAATCAGTAAGATGTCTACAGCATAGGAACAGGGGGACAAAGTAATTTTATGAGCACCAATGCTCTCTGGGTGACATAACATAGATCATTTCCTGTATGTCAGACTGAAAAAAGAGAACAGGAAGAAGAGACCAGTGGGCTATATGCCACTGCTTTGAAAAGATTAATGGGTGTGTGTTTATGAAGTGGGGGGATTTTTACTAGAAGAAGTTGTCTGGAGCTGGGAGAAGGAAACAGGAGTGCTTCGAAAAGGGACCATATGAGGGACCATAAAGTGATGAAGAAAAAAAACTTTCCTAACTAGGCAAGGGGGGGAAGGGCTCTTGTTACACTAAGCCTATAAAAAATACAGATGTGGCTTATTTTTTTATTTAGACAAAATCCTTCTATATTTAGAGATTAATTAGAGAAAGCAGATGTTAGACTCTTCTGAATGACTTCTCAATTGTTCCATCCGTACTGTATCAAAATACCATATGGACATTTAAGGGAGTCAAGACACAACACAATGCATAAGTGCTGAGCACCTGAATGCAGAAGAGCTAGCCAAGCCTATGAGGGACCATAAAGGAGATGATAAAAATGGCAACAGCATCAAAGCTATCTAAAATAATGTGGACTTTAAAATGATATTCATTCCACACTTGGAAAATCCCCGGAACCAAAAAAGGTAAAAAGTACCCAAATCCCAACAAACATTCATTAAAATATTGCTAATGTTTTCCAATAAAACATTATTTTGTCAAAACCCAGGCCATAAATCCTGCACAAAGTTATCTGTGTGCAATTCCTGTTGATTTACATAAGTTCCATTCATTTCAACGGGACTGGTGTGTAGGTAACTTTGCGCAGGGCTGCAGTCTCTAAAGTTTATTATTCATTGGAAATATGAGGCATTAATTGAAGCTAATAACCATAGCAGCATATCTGGAAAGGCTTTTAAATCAGCAGATGTCACTTGATGTGAGAAACTCTGTTGACAGTCCTGCGACTTTCCTTCCCCTCTAGTAGTGCGATTGACTGAGGACTTGTAATATTGACGGCCTAGCTAATAAAATCATCTAACTATACAATGCGAAATTATTGCAGCAAGGCATCCATACTCAACATGTTCTGTGGTGAGCTTTTCCTTCTGCTCTCTTGTAAACACCGAATGACACTGTGAGTCGCCCTTCAGACATTCAGGAGACAGAACTGGGAACTCTTTCACAGAACTCTTTGCATATCCTTCCCAAAAAAATTAGCTAAACTAAGTACAGAATTTGGCCCTGAACAACCATGGGAACATAGGGACCTGATTTAAACATCCATGATTCACTAAAAAAGCATCCAGAACACTAAACGTACAGCCAGACTACAGTACAATTAGTAAAGGTGACATTACTATTAAAATGAAAGGATTTCATTAGGCTAAAATCTATATACAATGATAGGGTTCCTTATAGACAGTAAAATTATCTGTTAAATTATTATTTTAAGGGCACTATTATATAAATGTGTCAACTAACTTTTAATCTTCTCTTTGGCTCACAAATACACTAAAATACCAATAAACATTATTTAGAACTTCAATAATTATATAAATAGGATACATTACAAATGGAAGAAAATACAAGACAACTCTTTAGCATGGTAAATCTTTGCATATAAAGAAGCAAACAGTTCATATACTGAGAAATGAACGGTTATCTTGCTGGAAAACTATTACATTTAATTCCTACCCCCCAGCCCCAATTAACAATAATGTACACAATCTACACAAATCGAATTCTAAAAAATACAGCAATAATAATAGCCTATTACAACAACTCAGCTACAAGCCTACAACTATCCCCCTGATATGACAACTAAAGGGGGCATACATACAGCTACTAGGTGGTTCTCCTTTGAATTTTCCACTTTTGTGCATCAGAGAAGTACCAACAATAAAGTTTAAATAAGTTTAAACATTTTCCTTCATTCCTAAGACTCTATATCTTTTACAATGTTTCCTTACTTAATTTTACCTTGGATACCATGTGTTATTGGTCACTGCCTGATTTACATTTTTACTGAAACGTTAGCTTCCTTACACATCAGCCCTCGATGTGGGCACAATCCAAACAAGAGGGACACAATTGCTTCAAAGTTAAGTTCTTTTAAAAGCCCCATTATTTTTCTCCCTTAAAAGAAATGCTTAACTTTGGCTTGCCTGTACCCCATTAAAATTAGCAGCAATTTTGGCACAGACCAATGAAGTGTGTCTAGCATGATGCTTTACTTGTGAATGTGTTCTACTGAAATGAATGGGATAAATGGCCAAGTAATGGCCCTAGAATGTGCCTGCTGGGGTATAGCCTTCCAAGCAATGCCCTAGTCAATCCCTATAATTTCACTGGTGGGTCGCCCTGAGACCCCATGAGTTAGGGCGAGATATAAATATTTTAACAAATCACTAATGACACAAATCAGGGTTTACAAGAGCAGTCCTTGACTGAGGATACCTCTGTACTAGAGAGCATAGTGTGAACTACTTTTAGGATTTATCATAATTTTATTTATATCATATACATTCTTAACTGGCTATCTTAATACAGTTAGTTTCCTGCTATCTATAATTATTGGGTTACTGGGTTTAAATAGGGTTAAGATAATTTAAGATAATACATCCTGTTCCCCCTCCCCCCAGTAAAATAACCTACTAATACTAATATGTTTCACTAATCTAAAGGAGTTATTTTATAATTGTTTCAAAAGACTGTATTCTGAATGAATTAAATGTTCAGAAAGGGATTACCTTAAAATTTGTGCTACAGAACTGGTTCTTTTGGGTTTTTTTGTAAAGCCAGTGCTGGAAAATAGAGCCCTGAAGAAGTAAAATTCAAGTAGATTACAGATCTTGCCCCAGTCTTTCTATTTCCTCAATTAGGAAGTCAATGTCAGACTTGGTAGCTGCCGGGTTTGAAACAACCATTCGGAAGAAGTTGACTTTATCTCCCTGAGGCTGATATCCAACCATCGTGGTACCTGTTTCCATCATCAGGGCCTTGATTTTGGGTGCCACCTTTTAATTCAAGCAAAGAAGGAAAGAGGTTTAGAAGCCTGTTTTTCACCGAGTAGTCACTGTATTTCCTAGTTTCTAACTATCCCAGCAAGGCAGCAGGATTTGAGGTACAAACAACACAGGAAAAGCAAACAAGAAATCACTAGCTGGGAAGACTAGCAAAACCTGGCATCCAAATACTAACCAGTAGCTGACTGTGCTGAGCTGCCAAGATCAGACAGGATCTAGTGCCTTTAGGGTATTTAGGTCCCATCCTTAGGGAACCAAAATGGCACCATCAGGACAGAAGAGAATGGCAGCAGATGGCCACTTTAAAAATAGGGCATTAAAAAAGAAAAGTAGGGGAAAAGAAAAGTGAGGACACCCCTGCCAAAACCCCAGCCAAAATAACAACAGGATATAATGTTGAAAGACTGCTGGGGCATGGGGATGGGCAATAGAAAACCAGAAGGATACCTTTGAAACAAGTGAACTTGACTTTTGTCTGTTTTATGTTGGTTTTTAGTAATTACAATGTGGTTTCATTATATGCTGTCTGTAGGGGGCTTGCCATGAAATGTTCTTTGTATATAATTCAGATCAAATAAAAATAAAATAATTACCCTGTGTAGCTTCTCTCTTCTTTCCTCAGAGTCTGGAATCCCTCTGAGACTTGGTGGAATGTACCAGAAACAAACATTTGTGTGTTCAGGCTGGGGGAACATAAAAACAAGCAAGTTTTATATGGCAGGCATATAAAACATTGACACCAATGTTCCACTCTTCACTACCACTACCCAAGAAGTGCTTACCACTCCCAGACTTGCTTTTCCTCCTTTTCTGTGTTTAAGAAAAGGGGTTTGATAGCAATAGCACTTTACATCTCTATACTGCTTCATAGTGAATTAAGCACTCTCTAAACAGTTTACAATGTGTTAGCCAATTGCCCCCACAAAGCTGGGTTTTCATTTTACCTACATATGAAAGGATGAGTCAACCCTGGAGCCTTCTGGGATCGAACTCACAATGTTATGGCTGCAGTACTAGCATTTACCTACTGCGCCAATGACACAATAGTATTCTTTGCTCAGAATCCCCATGAGAGTGAGCAAGACAAGATGGATGCCTTCCATTTTTTGTGGTGTGACTTCAAGTCATTCCTGACTTATGACAACCTTTGACGTGATTTTACTGTGGAATTTTCTTGACAAGATTTATTCAGAGGGGGGTTTGCCTTTGCTTTTGCCTCTGCGGGTGAGAGAGTGTGACTTGCCCAAAGTCAACCAGTGGGTTTCCATGGCTGTGCAAGGATTCAAACCCTGGTCTCCAGAGTCACAGTCCAAAGCTGAAACCACTACATGATCAAATTTAGTGTACTTCTAATCAATAATTCCTGAGGAGGTGCAATTCTGCCAGACCATTTCAGGGGGTGTTCATCCCCCCCCCACCTTGCCTTATCATGGAAGTCTCATTCATCCTGCTCTCCCTGTTCTGGGATTCCCCCCTCTTTATGCAACTGCTGTGACTCATTCAGGAGCTTTTCTGGTGCCAGACCTCTGTCAGGAGAGTGTCCAGCACTGGGAGGATGGCCATGAAAATAAAAATGGATTTGTCAGCCCCATGCCAACAGATCCCTGTGGTAAACAGATCCCATGGCTCTCCCTGCCTAGAACTGAGATAAAACTCAGAAAATGAATAATATGGCAATCCCATTCCAAAGCCACCCCCCCCAAAAAAAAACTTCTCTGACATCATTAATGACCAGCAGTTGTAGCAGTTTCCACTTTTCTTACTAGGGCTCCCATCCTGCACAATATAGCCCCCCTGACCCACAACATGTGAAGACTTTTCCAGATCCTCCACTCCTGTTTAGGTTTGCGGAAAACTCACCACCAGTCAATGCAAGTCTTCCCTACAAATGCTGTGCTGCTGCCAAGGCTCATATGTAATAAAAAAGCCCATGAGTTATAGAATCACACAGGGTAAAGAGGGATCACTCCCATCCTGACCCCGTCCTTATCACATCCGTGCTTATCCAGTTCTTGTCCCATCAGTGGCCCCGTCATTGTATTAACACAAGTTTCCATTAATACAAACTGATGGGGCCATGCCACTTCAGGGACGGGAGAAGGGGGGATTAAATGTGAGTCATCTGAAAATCTTGTTGTGATCTCACGATAAGAATGTGTCATGGATGCAATAATGATGACATTGTATGAAAATCTCTGCGTGATCGCATGAGAAGGACAGGGATGGGACAAGGACATCTCGTGCCCCATGTGATAATGTCCATAGAGTTGGAAGGGCTTTGTGGGCCACTGAGTCTAAGCCCCTGGTCAGTACAGGATCTCCAGCCAGAACATCCCCAGCCCCTTTTTGAAGGCATCAGAGAAGGATACCCCACCACCTCCAGGCTCTTGATACTGGTACTCTGCTCACTGCTTTATTCCAACTTATGTGATGGACACAAGCACATTAACCCAGTGGGTCTCTCCCGATCCTCACTCCCCTTGCTCCTGACTTTGTTGTGCCAACTCTGTGCAGCACCCAGACAACTTCATGCTGGTCCCAGTGGGGACTGGGGAAGAGATGGCCTCCAAGGCCTTAAAGCCATCTCACATAATAAAATAAACCTTTACTCTTTTTTGGCACCACTTGGTCTGAGATTTGTCTCTTCACCTGAAGAATTGGAGAAGCATAGTAATCCCCTGAGATATGGTAATCCTGTGGATGCTTGGATGAGAAGTAGAAGTCTTGAGGACCTTCCTCCCACTCACAACTGGACATTTTGCTTATTAATAATTAGCAAGGGGACAACAATATTGTGGTTTCAGTTTTGTATGCGGCCGCTATCACCTTAAACTTTCTTTCTGCATGATTTTTCAATAGTCCAAATAGAGTACAAACAGTTTTAATCCATTCATTCCTGAAATGTTCACTCATCCACACACACACTTGCTCAATCCTTGCTCAGTATGGAAAAAATCTGCTCACTCTCATGCTAAAGGACAAAGAATTTGATTTTGAAGTTACATACTCCCTGATCACCCAGAGTTTATGAACTGAAACAACCAGCAAAAGAATGAATAGAATTAGCAATCTTGGAGCACAGAAAATTATGCATGGAATCTAAGCAAAGAGTAGGTTACTTTAAAACTTCCAGTCTATGAGCTAAGGCTGGCATGACTTTTTAAGAGAACGCCATTCATTTGTGTTCAACCTGTGACACATTGTTGCAATGTATTTTTAGTTGGAAGTTAAAAATTAATAATGAATGACCAGAATTTAAAGATCTTCCAGGGGGTTGTACAAACTCACAAGAATTATTCCCTCCCCCCTGCCCCCCCCCCCCCACAAATGCTTTAAAAATTAAAAGGACATCAGAATACAGGAACTCCAACTATTCAATGTATTTTAAAGAACATTTGAACAGACCATTTTGTTTAGCTATTTGAAGACTATTTAAGCAAAAGCAGGTAGTCCCTCCAAATATAATATATTCCAATAGTAATTCTAATTCTCAGTATGTTCATATGACTATTGAGAAAGAATCAATATAGTTCAATGGACATTTGTCTACCATTAGTTTTAGTATGTTTCATTTCTAATGGCTGATCTCTATGGCATACTGGCATTTAATGGCACCAAATACCATAGTCTGAATTATCCATGCCATAACATTTCCGGTTTCAATGTACATTGAAAGATGGACAGCAAAGAAACCAACTCCTTTGAAATGTGGAGCTGAAAGAGAGTTCTGCGGATATCACAGAATGCCAAAAGCAAATGGAGCTTAAACTCTCACTAGAAGCCAAAGTTACTGAAATGAAGCTATCATACTTTGGACATATAATGAGAAAATATGATTGACAAAGGTAATTCTGGGGAAGGTGGGAGGCAGTTGGAAAATAGGAAGACCACATTATGAGTGAATAGGCTCAAACAAGGAAGCCACCGCCCTGTGATTGAAAGATCTCAACTGGACTGCTGATGATCAGATCTCTTGGAGGTCTCTCATTCATAGGGCCATTGTAAGTCCAAGTCAACTTGATGGCAAATGCTATATTTCAAATTTTAAAACCTCCCTATGTTTCAAAAGGATTTTGTGATGTGACATGTTATGCTGTTATTTGGAAAAGACATCTAAAGCCTTCTTGGATTCATAGCTAACTGGTAATGCTTCAACATAGGGCTAAATTCAATATCACCATGTAAAGGAGCCTCATGGAATTAGTGGAACTTACATAAATGCTAATTTACAACGTTTCCATTGATTTAATGGATCCACTCTAGTTGGAACCAGCAGCTGGATTTAGGCTTACAGGGAGTTTATAGTTTCAACCAGAATTCAAGTCATTTTGCTGCAACAGCACCCATTTTAAACCAAGAACTAACCCTTTGCTTAGTTCACTAGACACATTTCATGGCCTCTTTTGCTGAAGCCCGTAAATGCTTGGAGAACAAACCAATTGCAGTTCAGCAGTTTTACATCCCATTGATTTCAACAGTAGGGTTAAACATGTACTTAAAATCTCTCTCATGAAAATCACTGGGAGTTTATTATGCTTAGCTTTGTGCTGGATTGTGCATTTCCTGTTCCCAAAATGCCCAGATTAACTGAAAGTGGTTGTAGCTTACCTCTCCTTTGAAAACCATCTCAAACTCCTCTCTGTTTTTAATTTTATTATACAGATATTCTGCTAATTCAAGACATTTGTTGATTTGACTTTCGAATCCCACTGTACCCTGTTTTGACAAACAAAATATATTAACTTTTAAATTCAGTTTCATACTTTTCACGTATCTTCCAACTGCCATTCAGTATTAACAATTAATTGGGTTTAGATTCTAAGCTGTTGTTTTTTGGATACTATATACTAGTACAAACTGATGTTCAATAAAATAGGAAATAATTGTCAAATTATTTTGTATATCTCAAATCTACAGTATAATTTTACTTTTACATCACCATTTTTTTAAAATGTACAAGACATAAGAATCTCTTAAAATTGTAATGTAAATATGCCTTTCAAACATACCCAGATATTCAAATTAAAGGTAGCTTGGTTGGTAAAGATAGATTTTTGACAATGGCCTTACAAGCACATGTACATATGTTCAGTTTTACAAAAACTGAACAAAAAAGAACCAGAGATTTAAAATATAATTATTTGTGGGAACAGTATTAAGGAACTGTTTATTGGTAGACATCTGAGGATCTCTTTATATTATCCAAGGCATGTATTGCAGGAGAGGTCTTTCTTTCAGTCCCACCACCTATGCAGGTGTGGTTGGTGGGAAAGAGCCTTATCTGGAATGGTTTATCACACTAGGGGGCAAACAGGATTTGAACAGGAATTAAACAGGAAATGTCCTATGTTAAACATAAGGCATTTCCTGTTTAATTCCTGTTTAACTCTTGTTTAAATCCTGTTTGCCCCCTAGTGTGATAATGGCTGTTCCCAAGCTGTGGAACACTTTTCCATGGGAGATCCGGTTGGCCCCCTTCATGGTTTCTTTCTGCCGGGAGACAAAGACATTTTTACACGAGGAGGCTTTTGCTGAAAACAGATAGAGCTTTTAATTGGAAGGGATGTGGTGTTTACTTCATTGTGTTTTAATGCCTTTTTATGCTGTTTAAATTTGTCTTTTAAAATTATTTAGTTTAATTGTATTTTAACTTTTATAATAAAAGTTCTTTAATTGTTTTGTATTTATAAGGTATTGCGTGCTGGATTGTGTCCCACACAGGGAAAAAAGGGATATAAATTAAAGAAAGAAAGCACTCTCTATATTCTCGAGAGCAAGCCCCCTCTCCCTGAATTTAGTGGAAATGACTTCTGAGTAAACGTGTATGGGATTACTTCACCTACTACTGGGCTAAGAATTTCGGTTATGGTATACAAATAAAAGAACGGGAAAATATACTGCCTGGGGACTCTTTCAAATGGGAGGAATTTCTCCCAATTCCGAATGGAGCCAATGCAGATTCATGTAAATTCGCTTGTTTAGCGAATTTACCTGAACCCCTGCTCCGTTCGGAAGGCATTCGGAATTACTTCCCATTACCCGAAAATAACCCCCCCTTGCCCGAAATCGCGTGAGAAGCTTAAATTCGCAATAACGTGAAACCCATGATTGCATTCGGAGTGACTTCCCTTTTGCCCGAATTTGTGTGAGAAGAATTAATTCGCAATAACGTGAAACCCCAGGATTGCATTTGGATTGCCCTTGGATTATACTTCCAATTTCCCACGTCTGAAAGAGTCCAAAGGGACTGAAATTCACATTATGTTATGATTTTAAAGAGGAGTTTTATAAAAAGGTGTATCATTGTACATGACACCAGAGAAACTTTCTAGAATGTATAAAGGTGTTTGTAATATATGTTGGAAACATGAGCAACATGAAGGGACATTTTATCATATGTGGTGGACATGTAAAAAAACTAAAATAAAAGTGGATTCAATTAAACACATTGATTCAGAGGATTTTAAAGATAAATTTCCAGTTAAAACTGGAACTTTTTCTGTTGGAATAGATGGAAGTACAATTGGAAACCTCATGGAAGACTACTTCAGTATATGACCAAAGATAGCAGCAAGACTGCTCTGTGTGCAAAGAACTCAACACTACATAATGGCTGTTGAAATGAATCACATTAGCAGAAATTGACAAACTGATTTGTTTGATTAGAGAAAAGTTGTTAGTGACATTTCTCAAGGACTGGAAACCAGTTACGGAGTTTTCGCAAAAAGAAAAGAAAAGAAAATGATTTGATAATATTTGGTTTTGAAAATGTGAAAGAATCTGAAATTGAAAGAAGAGGGAATATACAGTAATTTTTAGAAAGAGAGGTATGGAACAACTATATGTATATACAACCACTGAAAGAAAGATCAGAAATCTTGTTTTTCTTTCTTTGCTCTTTTTTCTTCTTTCTCTTTCTCTTTCCTCATTTTCTGTTTCCTTTTTTAAAATTTCCAGAATTTTAAATGTATTTGAATATCTTTAATATAATAATAATAATAATAATAATAATAATAATGTTTATTTATAGCCCGCTCCTCTAATAAAATACTCGGAGCGGGGTACAACAGATTAAAAAGGATACAGAGTAAAAACGACAATCATATCCCTCCCCAACCGCTCCCCTTAAAACTAAATTAAACCAAGACAAATTAAAATTGGCACAGATTAAAATTGGTAAATTAAAATATAAATACATAACAATAAATAAAAAGGATTGTTCCACCTACTACTAATTTTTAAATGTTTACCTTGGCTTTCCACATCAACCAGAATTTGAATATGTCCACGTGTCGGCCACATTGTATTGCTTTATCTCCAGTGTCATAGGTTATATCATATTGCTTGTCCTGTTGGAATAGATACCCTGCACACATCTGGTTGCAGCCTTGAAGTATACCCTGTTGCAAAACAGCATTCTCTTTAAATATATGAAATCTAGCAACAGTTACAATTGTGATATTATATGCATTAAATGAACACACCTTTCCACATATATGTTGAAATCCCCAAAGAAGGATAAAATTGAATTTTAGGCACATTTGGATTTATCTTTCTGTTTTCATTTCAGGTACTCCCCTCACTTGATTAACCTACCCACACGCTCTTTCTTGTATGTTCAATACTAATTCTTCTTGATCTCAGAGTTGGGTGGTGGGTGTGCATAGTATATTGATTACTTTAAAGTCAGCATTAGCCCTGCTGTATACCCAGCAGCACAATGTGACCAAGGAATCAGCTTCTATGATCATATAGGATTATGCTATGTGGATCATTATGCTATGTGGCAACTGCACACAATTGCAGTTAGGGAACACTGGCAGTTCAGCACAAGACGTTGGGAAACACATGTTCCTAAAATCATACTGCAAAGATCACATAATTCAGGGGACACTTGTACAGTCAAACATAACCTTTCTCACACCCATTAGTTCTCTCTTGAAATGCCAGTCTCAGGTGACAATACTGGATAATACTGGTCATGCTGGCAGAGGTGATGGTGATGATCTTTATTTATACCCCACCTTTTCTCAACTTTTGGAGTTGTACTCTAACACATCTGGGGGCTACCAGATTGAGGAAGGCTGATCTACATCATTTTCCCCCACAAGAAGAGAATGCAATATCCGACCAGACCTTTTCCCGAAGAAGAATGGCAGAACATTGTAACAAAACTCCCATCATTTTGTGTGGATTCCATGTGACAGAGTTGGCTCTGCAAAACAATTTAAGGTGCTTAGAACTAATGGTATAAGCAATATAATCTTATTTGATCTTTCACCAACTCATGGTGGACATAAGCATTAGGACCATACCTTCATTAAAACTTGGCCCTGTATCTGTACTGGTGAACTGAAAATCAATGTGGCGTAAAATTTATCCTATCTATTCGGCAATTATCTTCTGATATCTTAAATAAATATTGTCAACTATCTTGAAAAACCATATGTTTCCTTATTTTGTTAAATAATCTTTAATTCTTCTCATTATTACTGTTGCATTGTCATATTTTAAACTATACATACAATGCCATAACATTTACTAATGAGAGTTCTATTAAACAATTTAAATAAATCAGTTTGTTTAGTGTATTCCTCAGTTGATCAGACAATAGAGGTTTCTCCTTTGAGATTCTAACACATTATTCTTGTGACCATTTTTAGCCCTTGAACTTACAAAGTATACACTTAATTATATCTTATGTGATAACCATAACCATTCTTTTTGCAAATATTTATAAAATTTTGAACATTCTTCTCTTGTCTTTCCGTCCATTTTATCTTTCATCCAGCTGGTCATAATTTCCATTTCAGCCACTTAACCATTCTTCCATACTGGGAACATCTTTGGCTTTCCAGTGTTCGCATACATAATTCTGGCACAGGTCAACAACAAAAATATAATCTTATCATGTTTTCTATCTGTTTTCGGATCTGACATGCCTAGTAGGGAGTTTTCTGGTGTAAATGATAAATTTAGCTTCATGCCCATTTTCAAAATGTTATATATTTTTTCCCAATATTTTTTTTCTTTAGGGCATGTCCACCAAATATGGAAAAAAGTGCCAACATTGGAGTCACATTTCCAGCAATTTGGATTTGTTTTTTGGGTTTTGTTTTGTTTTGTTTTTGACATTAGGGCAATTCTATGTGGTGATAAATGCCACCTATAAATCATCTTGTAAATATTTTCTCTTAAGTCTTGGCATAAAGTAAATTTCATTCTTTTACCCCAGAGTTCTTCCCATTTCTGAAATTCCAGATCATGTCCGACATTATCATACTTTCCCACCTTATCATACTTTCTCTTATTACTTCCTCTTCAGTATCCCAACTCAATAATAGTTTATAACATTTGGAAATCATGTTTTTATTTCCCTTCTCAATTATATCATCCCAAACGGATTTTTCATTTTGCAGCCCTTTTGTTCTCAAATCCATTTTGAATCTTTCTCTACGTTGTCTATATAGGTACCAATGCCAGCGTTTCTAATTTCCTCCTGTGATTTAAATTCAAATTTACCTTGTCCTACATTAACTAAAATCTTCATATTTTAACCATCTGTTCATCTGTACCCCTCCCTTCCAAAAAAAGGCCTCATGCGGTGAGTACCAAAGAGGAATACTGGGACATAGTCTCTCTTTATATTTCTCCCATATTCTAAGCAGTACCTATCTAATGACATGATTCAAACAATCTTTATTAGCTTTGGTCTTACCATAAAGCAGATAACTATGCCATCCGTACCATACTAAGGATGGCTGCTGCTTCCAGAGCTAATAAGTCTCTGTTTTCCAATACAATCCATTCTCTGATCCATGTTAAGCAGCAAGCTTCAAAGTATAATTTTAAATCTGGCAAACCCAATCCTCCTCTTTTTTTATCATCACAAAGAATTTTTTGCTTAATTCTAGCTTTTTTATTATTCCATATGAATTTAGATATTTCTCTTTACCATTGTATTATTGGTTTATCATTACTTTTGCTCTTTGAACCCAGTTTGCACCAATGGAAGGAAAATGATGACAAAGGGGGAAAGAGAAAGCTAGATATGTTAGAAGCAGCCAAGAAAGTGAAACAATAAAGGATTAATCAGGACCACCCCTGTCAAATCAAGACAGTTGGGTTGAACTTGAATATGTTGAACTTGAATAAAGATAATAACACATTTCTTGGTCCAGTGGCCCCAGTTTAAGTGCATTGCAATGGAAAATTCTTGATTATTTTATTTTATTTTAATCTCACCTTTCGCCCAAGAAGAGACCCAATAGTTCACTATTGGGAGTATAGATTTCTATAGGCCAGCATTCCATTCTGTCAGTGGCAAACCTGGTGCTCTTGGGAAGCCCACAGGCAGGGCATGAGTACAGTAATGCCCTACCATTCATTTGTTCTTCTTAAACTGAACAGAGTTTGTGCCTTGCCTTGCCTTCCACCCTGATTAAGGCAGCAGCCATCCTTAGTAATTGGCAATAGCAGGCCAAAATGGGCCTGGGGATTTTTCACAACATTCTGTACACAGATAAACAGACTTTATTGCTGATCACCACACTTCTTCTTGACGGGTCTCCTCAGACCACCTGAAGTCATTTTTTGTCAGTACTGGAATAGGTGCTAGCAAAATGGGGTGGAACTTTCCTTGATAAAGAAACAGTCCTGTAGTCATGCACCTCTCATGCTAGATCAGGTGATGATCTTCATATGTTTAAAGGAGGGCTAAAAAGTTCCCGAGAGCCAGGGGGCATTTTGCCCTCTCCCGGACACTTAAGGCCACCCACTTCAGACAGCCCCATTTCACAATACCACCAATATTTTTGCATCCCTCCAAAAAAGGATCCAAAACAGGCCAAGGATTAATTTATATTTCAATGGCATATTGATCTTTCCACACTTCAAAAGCCTCTGGAGACGATGGGCTCCAGACGAGAGGAGACAAGCAACATTAAATCATGATTAAATCTAATACACAATTGGGGGGGTTATCACACCCCCATGCACTTCTCCCATTCATGTCCCATGCATAAACAGTCATGGATGCATCATTGGGTAATAACGGGAGTTTCCATTACTGTTTCCATTACTGTTTCCGCATGAGATACAAATGGGAGAAGAGGATGAGGGTGTGATAATCTTCCCCCCAATTGTGCTAATAGCATGATTTAATCACAGTTTAATGGTGCTTGCCTCCCGTGTGAAAAAGTCCAATGATCTGTGATTATTATGGGGAGGTCAGAGGGTGCCCAGGCATGGGGATTGCAATACTGGCTATGCTTTAGCCACCCATAGTTTCAAGTCATGGAAGTCCAGGAAAGGTATGTTCTCTGGGCAAGTTGCTCTACTTGAATAACATATGTCCACATCATGATTTCTGTTTAGAAAAAGACACCAACGAGGGAACTGCACATCCCAGGAAATGAACACCAGCATATATCAACATCTGTAACACAGTAAAATCCCAAGATGGAACTACCCAGCTGCATCATCTGCAGGTACTATGAAGCAGGGGTAAGCAGACGCTCAATCAGGGTTCATAGGGGTAATGTGCAAGAGTTTGCCAAATAGCTTCCAATTGTATAACAACCTAAACAAAACCCACCTATTTTCAGGTTTCTAAAAAAAGAAGACTTGTGTGAAAAACAAAGTGTGGATTTTTGTTGAGAAGTTTTTGTGGGCTTGGTGCCTGTGCTGATCACCAGTTCCTGAGCTGAATATCCTCAAAGGTTCCTGGTTCCATAACATAGTGTTTCCCCATTCAACTAACCACTATTCTGCTTCTAGTTGGCAGTTTAGGAGATATAGTAAAAACAAAACAAAACCCCAAAGTAGATCCCACAAGCCTGAAATCAAACCCCCAACCCAAAGTAATGGAAATTTCTCCACTGGTGTTTGAATTGTTTCTAGAAGGTTGCTCTTCCAGGAATTAAGTTACTGCATCTAACTAATCAGCACAGATCTGACAGTAATTAATTATGATTCATTACACTATCAGCTTATCAGTGTTGTTCCTTAAATACCAAAATTAATCCTGAAGTAAAAGCTTCCCTAAACAAAATCCTTTATTGCTTACCACATTGAATAACACTATTTGCATATTTTGCCATCTCATGTACCGGGTAAATGCCACCTTGGTCATACAAGCACAGCTGGCTTCAAGATAGGTATGGTTCCCAAATAAACCAGTTCTAGGTACATGCTGCTTATTTGAGGTGGAACAGGCATTTGCAGGTCACCTAGGAAATATTTCTATCTGGCATCCCGCTGAAATCCATGGGACTGGCTCACAAGTAAAGTTGCATAGAATTGTATCATTATGGAGAAACAACCATCATACTTGAGGTGCCAAACATTTCCCTCAATAATTTCTGCTGTGTGTGGTTCAGTGGCAAGTGATTGAGAAGAGATAGGATCATTCCCATCTGTAAGCTTCTCCTACTGCAGGCTGCAGCATTGCTCCTGGTGTGACTGGAGGTGAATTTTTTTTTGTTTTGGGCCAAAACAGGCAGATTTTATTCATTTTTATGGTGGGGTCGAAGGGGGCAAAGCAACACAAACTACCAAGTTTTGTAGCAGTTTGAATGGTTTTGCGGGCATTTGGTGTGTGGCAGGGCAGGAGACTTTACAGAAATTCTGTGGGACGTTAGGACTGTAAAACAGGTCCTGATATGGGAGCCACCACTATGTAAAGTGCTTTGACCAGAATGCATTCTGCTCTAGATCTGCTTCTCTGTTTCCCCCATCTCATAGCTGTATTTTCCCTTTGCCATTGGCTTTTAAAAAAAAACAAAACTTTTTTTTCAGAGATGATTTTGTGAAATGTCATGCGGGCCTGGAGAGAGGTCACTAAATAAATTAAGAGGCAAATAAAAAGTACCTTTCTATTCCATTCAGCTTATGACGATGCTTCCTAGACATTAGCAGTCCACCTCCCCAGGCAGCCTGGAAGTGATCAGCAAAAAAAAAATCAGGAGCTTTCCAATATTCTATGTTCCACCGTTACCTATGATGCCAATTTCATCAATGCTTTGGGCACATAATTTCTGATGAAAACATGCAAGACTTCAAAGTAGTCATGCTATTTAATTCACACTTTTGCTGAAACAAAGAAGGTTGGAGACTTTTCTCTAGGTCACAACACAGGGGAGCTCCCTGAGCCATATTTTTTTCACTTCATAATAATAAAAGTATTCAGTATGCAATCCCATGCCTGTTAATCCCAATTCAGCCCAATATATCTATATGGCTACTCCAAAGGAAGTCCCACGAACATCAATGAAGTTTATTTCCAGATAAGCGAATACAGGATTGCAGACTTGGTTACTTACATCAACATGGAGCCAAAGGTTATATTTTTCACAGATGTCTGCTATCTCATGAATGGGATCAAAAGCTCCATAAACAGTTGTGCCTGCAGTTGCATTCACGTAAAGAGGAATATATCCCTACAAGGTGAAAACAAGGATAGGAATCATTTAAAAAAATCGAGTATCTAAATTGCCATTTGAACCAACTTAAAGTACAATGCCTATCAAGGTTCTTTAGTCAGTTTCTGCTATGCATTTCATAATGGTCACATTTTCCTTTTCTTGGTTCCTCTCAAAGACACATGGAAAAAGATCATCTCACTGTGCCTAACAAATAGTTCACAGTATCATTCTGAAAGGTTAGTCTTATGGACACATACCTAAACACATTAAATAAATGGTAACACATGTAGGGAGATATCACATGGTCTTTCTGATGTTACCTCAATGGGAAATCATGCAGAGGAGTGTCTGGAGAATGAGGTTCACCATGTATAGAAAGCCAGAATGCTTACAGCCCGCATAGCATAGTGATTTGAGTGTTGGACTAGGATACTGGAAGACCAGAATCTGAATCCCCACTCAGTCATGGAGACTCACTATGTGACCTTGGGCAAGTCAAATTCTCTCAGCATCAGAGGAAAGCAATGGCAAACCACCTCTGAATTTTGCCAATAAAAACTCTTATGATAGGTTGCCATGAGTATGAGACAACGTGAAAGCACATAACAGCAACACCAATATGTAGTAAATCAACCTCATGTGAGTGTGTGTGTGTGTTTTCTGGTCACCATGTGAATTTCAAAAAGAAACAATTATAACATAGACCCTTCCTAGTAAAACAAAAACAGTTATGTAAATCAACCCAAAAGGCTAAGTAATGTACAAATTAGGAAGCAAAGCTAAAAAGTTACTGTAGGATTTTTTAAAATCTAGACAAGCATGTGGTTTAGTGTACTGGTTTCAGAGAGAAAGCACTCTCATGGAAAGCAAGAGCTAATGGATTTTTTTTTAAAATGGATAAACAAGAACTGTATAACATAAGAATCCTGCAGAAGAACCATATCAAGGTAGTCTACTCCAGCGTTCTCTGTCTGTCAGTAAACAAGCTACAATGGAGGTTAATAAGCTGAAAAGAGGAGAGGCATCCTTATGGTTTGCCTTCTGCATTTTGATCTCATACTGCCCTAGCCGGATCAGAAGTACCATTTGGCAGAATGCGTCTCTTTCCTTGTGTCTTTGAGAGGCCTTCTGCTTCAGGAAGCAGTTATCAGGAGGCTGCACTGGCTCTTCTCAGCAAATTCTGCTGAATCTTTTGATTCTTCTCCTTTGTTTCAGGACGGAACTGTCCATACCATTATGCAGTCTGCCCTGTATCCCTAAACTAGCCTGCTGCCTCAGGGGTGGCAGAGTATCCTGTCCTATAACCACTGTTAAAATAATCTACTTCTGTATGTTAAATGATGAAAGAGGAGTAGGAGCTATCTTGTCATCTCCCTCAGGCAACAAAACATCTTGGGCCAGCTCTGACCTCTGAACATGAAAATTATATATGCTGAATAATCTATGCATGTTTACTTCAAAATGTTCCACCATGTCCGGTTAGATTTACTGTGGAAGAAGAAGTCTTAGTCTGGAGACCTACATACATTTTTAGGTTTTTGTGTTGTTGTTTTTCACATTTCTATTAGTGTGTATTGTTTTATAGCCTACCGTTTTAGAGTTATTTTAATGTTAAGTCATTATTTTATAATTTTGTTGTTTTCTGGTTCTAGACTGTACACCACAGGCAGGTTTTCACCTGTATCTTTTTTGATGACTATAGCCATGTAAAACTTACGGCGCTATATTAAATAAACAACAACAATAATACCTGGGGAAAACACACCTCATAGAACTCAGCTGGAATTAACTTCTGTTTAGAGTAGATGTATATATGACTCAACTGTTAAACTATGGCATCATGTTCTCTAAATTTAATTAAAAGCAATGCAATTCATTGATATTTTCTAGACAAGAAACATTGTGATTAAAAAACAAAAACAAAACAAGGTTACCTTCTGCTTGGCTTCCAGAATTTTGGCTTCCAAATCAGCTGGTATTATTTTGCCTCTACAATCCAAATGAAAAACAAAACCCAAAGCTGTTTTAAATAAATTAATAAGACTGAACTGAACTGAACATCTGTCATTATGCAAGTTTACTACTCTTCTCAGTAAGATATTAGCATCTTGTTGTTCTACATCTACATACAAATTTACCGTGTAAGTATAAGTGTATAAGAGAACTCTTACCGTTCATTACACTTTATCAAAATCACATTTTCAGTTCCAAAACCAAGTGTGGCTCCAGCTTTCTTTATTGAGTAATGACTCTGCAACAACAGAAGTAACAGAAATATACTAAGGTTTTTTTTTTTTAAATTAACAAATAAATGGCAAAAATGTAATTCACTTTTAGCTATGTAATATGAATAGCTGCAAAGAGGGATAAACCTCCTGCTAAATGCTAGAGTAGCACCCAAAAAGGCTGCTAGTACCAAGAACACTTTAAAGCCCTTTCTATGAGAACACTTCAAATCCCTTTCCTATAGTAGATGTTTCATGCCCAGGCACTGCCAGCCATTTATGTGCAGCAAGTCAAAAGTAGTAGTGAAAGTGACAGTACAGTATGGCCAAGGGAAGTGTATTGAAAGCTAACTATGGACATATGAAAGACTACAGATCTATCTCAATCTGGAAGCTTTAAGGATTTCAGCAGCAGCAACAACAGCAGAACCCTCAATCATTTTTAAACTATATTGTCTGCCCTCCATAAATGTGGTTGCAGTACCTAGCCTATAAAAAAAGAAAAATGTGTATATTCAGAGAAACATTCTTTCTCACTGTATTATTTTATTTTTGTTACTTTTAAAGGGGGGAATAGAAAGGAAGTGGTGATAATAAGGTGTGGTTTGGTGAAGAGAGGCAGGCCTACTTGAGACCACAAGTCTGTAAAATGTATTTATTTGCTCTGCTAAGATGACAGCATGGGTGCCACACAGATGGTAAGATTTTCCTTACATCACTGCAAATCTGTTTTCTTGTTGTGAATTATGCAGACCATGTGCACAACTAAACCTAAACCATGGGTAGCAATTGTGTAGCCTCCAGATGTTGTTCAGCTGCAACCCCATCACCATTGGTGATACGGGGCATGACTAATGGAATTTGCAGTCCAACAATAGCTAGCCGTCCACGTGATTTCCTGTCTCTGACTTTTCATCAGGAATAGCCATTGCAAGCATCTCTACATGGTGATCCAGTCATAGTGCTACTAATAGAGCTCTACCATTTGCCTCATGGTTTTCACTGCACAAAGGCTGTCAACTTGTGACTGGATGGCATCATTGGCTGAGCTACATGGTGAGCTGCTGGACAATACACCACAAAAGACATCCCCATGTACGTTGTGTTTCGAGTAGCTATGACATAGCTCTTTCCTCTGTGACATGGCCATTAGAAGTGCCCCATCTGTGTTTCAGATGACATGGCATGCCATTGGATTCTACATGCCTCTCTCATGTATTGCTAAGATGATGGGGCTGTAGGGCCACACCTCTGTCTCTATCTCCATTGTCTACACATTAGTGTGAACATCTGTGGTAAGACAACCAATGCACAAAGGCCTCTATATACGTAAGCCAATCCTCTCCAATCAGGTGCCCTACAGATGTTTGAAGTTATAACTCTCCTCATGTTTCACCATTACCCATGCTGGAGGCTGTGATAGAAATTGTAAACTCAAAGTATCTGGAGAGTGCTGAGTTTTTAAGCCTGGGATTGGCTCATGCATGGATGATGGGAGATAGAATAGGGCCAGAGACATTATTTCATAGACTCCTTCTAGCCATATTCTTCTTTCAGAGAATTTAGGACTACTTAAATATCCTCTCAGATTCTACTCACTGAGTGACTGTTATCATGAACAAATAAAATAAGGATGCAAACAAAGGCACAAAGACCTTGGCTTTGTTTTGTTTTTAAAGTTTGATCTTTGTTGCTAACACTCTATTATTATGATATGGTACTACAAAACAGCTGTCTGGATCATTTCTGAGAGCTGTAGATCAAAAAGCAAGTCTTCCAGACTTTGGAAACATAAGGACATAACATTTTCTTATTTGCCCTGTTTGCTATTTAATCTTGCATATATTCTTTGAATTCAGCATGGAATCTTGTCTCCCCGCATCTCTTCTTCCCACTTTGTCGCAGTCTGGAATGGCATTCTGGCAGGAGAAAGTCTCCCAGTCAAGTGTGGCGATCCATTGCACACAAACAGCTTGCCACAACAAGACACTTGCCACAGGGAGAAATGCAAAGCAGACTCCACATAGCTGTCATGTCAGCCATTCCTCCCCAAAGATAACTGCTAATGGTCGAGATAGTGATTTAGGAAACATGCCTGAGAAGATCCCCTCACCCTTTGCTCTAATTCACAGAACCACTCTATTAAAACAAGGAGTTCTAGAGAGACGCAGGTTTGAGGATGCTGCATAATGACTTGATCCTCTGACAGATGTTTTAAAGGAGGAAAAACTACCAACAATCAATAGCTGATTTGAGATAATTTTTCTGGGATAGTTAAGCCTCCCAAAAGCTGACATGTGGCGGAAGAAATGAAACCAGGTAGTCATGTCTCTCCAGAACTGGGCTAACAGTGATGGAAAAGCATTTTCCTTTTGCCCTCCCCCAGTAATTATAGCAATTATAGTTAATTATAATTAAGCTGATTAAGCTCACATGTTCTGAGGTAAAGAGGACCAGTTTAGGCACTGCAGACATGCCTTTGGTTTTGACTTCTGGGAAATATTTGTAGCGGGCCGCCATGATGCTATACATATTGGATATAGCACCTCCTGTAACAAGAGTACATTATAATAAAATATTAGAAAAGAAAGAGGGTAAAGCCTGATATTATGAGCCAAAGTAGAAAAACATCACTTGTGAAATGTAAAGTGTGCCTTTCATGAAAGATTTAATAACTGATGCACTAGTCTAAAAGGTTTAATGATAGGCTTGTGAACGCTGATTTCTCAAAGGAACTATTGCTCCTTCTATTGGAGAAGGTTCCTTTAACACAGTGGTTACCAAAATGTGTTTTGACAAACAAGGTTCCTCAGACTGTTATCAAGACTACTCAGGTAACAGTGATTAGCTCCCATAGAAAACAATTTATTTACCACAACTTATCATTCCCTACAACACAACAAGGGTGGACAGGCTTGGCCATTGACTTTGCACCCAAGAATACAGTCCAGAATCCTTTGCCATGTGCAGCAGTTTCATTGTGAGGATCTATACACACATTCCTCAGCCTTAGAATGCAAAGCAACAAAATATTCATTTTAAAATATTAATTATAGAACTAGAGTTTGATATAAGGCTCTCAGATATTTAGATTCGAAAACTTATTAGCCAGAATCAAAAAGAGGATTTCCTGAAGAGGAGAGGTCGGCAGCTGGGACAGATCCAGAAGCCCATTTTCTGCCCCTGAAACCCTCCGGGCATCACATGGACTGCCAAAAATACCCAAACATTGGGAGGAAAAGCTCTAGGTGGCCAGAAGTCCATGTCTGAAAAATAGGATTATTTTTGTGTACTGTCCAGTATCTGGTCGGTGTGCAACCAATTTAAAAGGTGAATTGCCCTTTTGCAGGCATCCAGTCAATGCAGTTTTGAGTGTTGGTCTAGGAGTCTGGGAACAAGGGTTGGAATCTGTCCTAAGTCCTGAAAACCCACTGGGTCACTGTGGGCAAGTCACACACTCTCAGCCTCAGAGGAAGGCAATGAAAAATTTTGTCAAGGAAACTAGAGGTGCATCTGCACTGTAGAAATAATGTTTGGCACCACTTTAACTGCCATAGCTCCATCCTACACAATCCTGGGATTTGTAATTTTGTGAGGTACCAGCACTGTTTGGCAGAGAAAGCTAAAGGCCTTGTAAACCTACAAATCCCAGGATTCCATAGAGTGGAGCTTGTTGTGGTAGTTGTTTCTGACTTATGGCGACCCTAAAACAAACCTATCATGGGATTTTCTCTGTTTTGTTCAGAGGAGGTTTGCCACTGCCCTCCCTTGAAGCCGAGAGGATGTGACTTGCCATCACCCAGTGGGTTTCATGGCTGAGCTGGGAACCAAACCCTAATCTCCAGAGTTGCAATCCAATTCAAATCACTACACTACACTGGGTGGCTGGTTACAGCACTTAAAGTGGTTCCAAATTGCATTATTTCTACATTGTAGATGCACTCTAGGAGAGGGTTGCCATAAGGTGGCATGGACTTGAAGGCACACAACAACAACAACAACAACAACAGGCTTCCAAGAGAGTCAATTGGTCTTTGGTGGGGATTGAAAATAGTGGTCTGGAGAGTCCCCAGAGATTAGGATAGCAAAAACAGGAACTGTCCAGGGCTCCAAGGTTCAAGCCTGTTGTCCAACCCTGTTGTGTAGCTCCTTTTTTTTGTTTTCTGAGCCCAGTAGATTAGTCTTCAGCCAGATCGATCATTTATTTACATATTTATAACACACACCCCTTATCACCAAGGCCTCAGGCTATGTTTTCAAACTTTATAACAACAGAGTACAGAATACAAAAGAAGTAACAATAAAACTTGACCCCCCCCTCCCCAAAACCATTAGGAAGCACTGACACAATGTGAAGAGAAAACTTCAAAAGAAAACCCCATGACAGGGTTATGGTCACCAAAAATAGAAAAGCATTTCAAGCCATACAACAATAACAGTCGCCAGTCACATAATAGCTTCCACAACTGCATTCCCACTATGATTTAAAGCGAATTATTGTTGTTCCCATTTGAATCCGGTTCCAATCCTACTGGTGTCAATCAAGATGAAGCGAGGCAAATGCAAAAACCCTGCTCTTTCTTGACACTAGTTCTTTGGCGGTTCTTTTGAAAAAAGAAAAGAAAAAGATTCCGAAGCATGTTCAACAAGTGGGAATGACGGATCTGTATTACATCATTCTGGAGGGGAGGGATTAATGGCAGAGGGTTGTTTACCATGCTTTCTCAGTTTTTGGTAGATCCAACATTCCCCCCCCCCCCGGCGCTGCCTTCGTGCTTGTGGTGTGACCTATGGGTGTATGATTATTATTTTTTAATTGATAGAAGATTTGATTCATTGATTTTGCAACTACTTGCAATTACTTGGGCGGCAAGCCAGGTGATCAGGCGGATGGCAGCTCATTGAAGCAAGCAGTTGCAAAACCAATGAATCAAATAATCTATCATTTTAAAAAAATAGTTCCCAAGCCGGGCTGCTGCTTACTTCACTGATGACATGCAGATGATTGACATGCATTTTGAAGTGGAGCAAACTAGTGGAGATGACAATTGTGTCAAAAAAGAAGCAATAGAGGTAATGAAAAGAACCGCTTTCATAATGGAAACAACAGACCTTTTGGGATCGATTCACCGACATGGAGCAAAGGCGCATCACAAACCACTTTAAATGTAAGTAGGAATGGGGCCCAAGTGAGGAAGAGAAGAAGGCTTCTTTCTTAATTTGGTTACAAGGCTCTCCATTATTGTTGTTGTTGCTATTGTTATTATTATTATTATCCTTTATTTATATAGCGCTGTAAATTTACACAGTGCTGTACATACAATCTTAAATTAGACGGATCCCTGCCCTCAGGCTTACAGTCTAAAAGAGACAACAGAAAAGGAAAAGGGGAAGGTGATGGGAAAGGGGGTGAGGTCCGGTGGTGCTTCTCTCCCTCTGGGGCCTGGACCAAGGCAGATGGACTGGAGGGAGGGCATGGCTTCTTAATACAAAGTGAAAAGGAGGCATCCTGGGGCAGATGGCACAGTCCTGGGAACACTTCCCTAAATAATATAGTCTTTAACTCAGTTTTGAATCTGGTTAGGGAAGTGATGAGGCGTGCATGTGGGGGAAGAAGGTTCCAGGAGTGAGGGGCAGCAAGTGAGAAGGGATGAATCTGGGACAGGGCAGTGGAAATCCTCGGCTGGGACAGGAGACCTTGACTACCAGAGCGGAGGGGAAGAGAAGGAGTGTGAGGAGAAAGAAGTTCAGACAAGTAAGGAGGGGCCAGTCCATGGAGGGCTTTGAAAGTCCACAACAAAAGCTTGTACTGGATGTGGAAGGGGAAAGGGAGCCAGTGAAGAGAGGATAAAAGAGGAGAAATGGTCAAAGCGGCGAGCGGATGTGATAATACGTGCAGCTGAGTTCTGGACAGAGATTAAAGGATGGAGATGAGAGGAAGCCGTGTCAGAAGAAGGTTACAATAATCTAGTCGTGAGACCACCAGGGCATGGACCAGAGTCTTGGCAGTGGAGGCTGAGAGGAAAGGACGGATTTTAGCAATGTTGTAAAGAGAGAATCTACAGGTCTTGGCGGTGGCCTGAATCTGGGGAGTAAATGACAGAGAGGAATCAAAAATGAAGCCAAGACTGCGGGCTTGCTGAACCGGTTGAATAGAAATGCCGTCAACAGAAACAGAAAAGGAGTATTGAAGGGCGGGCTTTCCTAATAGCTTCTATCTAAGGCACTATACAAAGTTTATTTGATTTACAGAATGACTGCTTCATTTTCAACCCATTTATGGCAACTCAAAATGACACACATTTTAAAAAAAATACTGTGTAAAATGCTATAATTTTATTTCCTCAGCACCTCTTTTCCTTGCCAGTAAGCAAGCCAAAGCTTCAGTCATCATCACCCAAGTAACTAAGTGCACGATTTCATTGTCTCTGTGATCAAAAAGCACTGTTAAACATATGCATCAATTAGCAGTTAGACTACCAGTCCAATAGAGATTATGTCAATATATGGGCGATTAAGTTCACAGCCTTCAGTCTGCTGAAGAAATATTATTAGGTTCCATGTATTAATATTTATGAGTTTGTCTCTGAAATACTGTCTTCCAAATGTGGGTTTGTTAACAGAACCTGTTTTGACAGGAACTGCCTGGCTAGTTCATTTCTTGCTGTGTGGTTTTAGGTTATCTAACTGAACTAAAATAGCTTCCAAAGAGCTAAAATACTTAACAAACTCTTTTCACAGTGTAAGTAATAGCTGCTTTGATCTTTGAAATGAGAATTCAGTGAGTGTTTATGACATAAGGATACACAGCAGTGTGATTCCATGAGGATAATACATTTTAAAAGCAGGGGAAAGTGGTGGAGAGCTTCTCACATAATTATGCTTTAGTATGCAATAGAAATGTGTGACCCTCCAGATGTCACTGGACTGCAGTTCCCATAAGCCCTAGCCAGCATAGCCAGTGGTGTCAAATAATGGGAACTGTGGTACAACAACATCTGGAGAGGTACACATTCACCATTCCTTCCTTATAATAACACAGCCTGGTTGTGCTCAACAGTACCTTGAGACTAAAAGTTAGCATACAGGCATATTATCCAAGGCTTTCTGCTTTATCACATTAGGGGACAAACAGGATTTAAACGAGAGTTAAACAAGAGTTAAACAGGAAATGTGCTATGATAAACATAGGGCATTTCCTGTTTAATTCTCATTTAACTCTTGTTTAAATCCTGTTTGCCCCCTAGTATGATATGACAAATAGGCTATTTTTTACACAGTGGTTTTGCGTCCTTAGATCCTACTTTCCCTCCTTCTTCTGTCTTGCTGGAAGTTTTTTTTAAGTAGTATCAGTACTTAGAGGATGCTAAAGGAAGCTGGAGAAACATTGACTTTCTGTATCAGCTGGTGGAAAAATATGCAATGCATGAGCTCAGAAGAATGGCTTTCTGCTCTAGCCAATCCTACTGTTGCTGTGTGTGCCTGCCTACCATAGACAAAGTAAACAGCATCAGCCTCCAGAATCCCTACCGAGCAGGTGTAAACAGTAAACAGAAAGAAAAGGAAAAAGCAGATAAGGTGCCTCATTAGGTACCCCGGCACATTAAAGAAGCAGGGAACTGTGAATGTAGCTACAATATGGAAATCGTAAAAAGAAGTAATAGTTTAATACCTTTTTAACTGTCATTTTTGTAAGTTTTTAACTACTGTGTTTAGTCTGTAAGCCACCTTGAATCCCAATTTTTGGGGGGAAATGGGGTATAAATAAATAAATAAATAAAGTAGAACTAGTGAAATTTTAAAAATCATATTTGGATGCATTTGGGAGAAGCTTTCATGTGAGCTGCTCTCCTATTTGATGGCATAGGAATCTATCCATATCCTTTCCATATTATTCCTGCCTCTGGTACCAAATTTTCTGTTAAAAAAGTAATGCTCAAGAACCTATCTACCTCATTAACTGAGGAGTACCTGTCTTTAGAACTTTAAATATCCATTTTAACCCATATATTCCATAAAGTGTTAACAACAGGAATGAGCAAGCTATGAAATTCCAGAAGTCATTGGAATGAAAGTCCCATGATAAGTCATTCTTGGCCATGCTGCCTAAGCTCAGGGACTGATGGAAGTTGCCAAGATATCCAGCCTGACAAGGGCCCACCTTCCTCAGCCTGCTGCTTGTTCAGTTGCCCTCTTCAAGAATGAGATTAGGAACAGTAATGCTTTGTGTTCACCTTGCTTCTCCACTAGGGTGGTGTTGAGGACCAGATGTAAAAGGAGAAGGCAAGGAGACAGGCAATTGTGAGAGGAGGAAGGCCTACTAGTCCAAGAACCTTACCACACATACGCACATACCTACCTATGTGGCAGTGGCATTCTGTGTAGCCTGATATAGTCACAGAACAGCAAACAGTCTTGTGGAGAATCTGACAATGACCAAGACTTTTAAGGAAGATCCTTAGTACCTGTATTCCATTCATCATGGAAAGATGAAAAAGTGATGCATGCAATCTTTAAGGATGTTTTTGTGGTTCCCTGCAAGAAACCCTGCCCCCCCATTCCCCCCAAAACATATCTGGGGAAAAACATTGCAGCTAATTTCTGCTAACTCCCAGACCCTCCTGAAGGCCAGCTTGCCTTTTTGCCATTTTGTCTTGGGGAGCGGCTCACTATTTAAGGTGTGTATGGATCTTTTTTTCAAAACAGAAAGTCATTGTCCAGTCATTTCGTTTTCCTCCTCTTCACCCTTTTAAGGACATCTATATGTTGAACACAGCCCATATAGGTGTTTATATGGAATTTAGGGAAAGACAATAGGAATGGAACTTACCAGGAGAGAAGATTCCATCTCCATCTTTATTTTCCCATCCAATAATTTCCCTCATTTTTCGAAGTGTTATCTGCTCCATGAGGACAAAAACAGGTGCAATTTCATATGTAAACCTGGAGAAACAAATGCATGTTTGAATAATAAATACTGATACCTATTTTGCAATCATAAATAATAAAGTGTTTACACTTTAAGAAGTTGCTTTCAGTTTAAGAATCTTATGAGGCTTAAGTCAAAGTCTATTGTCTGCCTACCTAGGACTAAGCCCCATTGAATTGAATAATGCAGGGTTCCTAAGTATTTGGGTCTTTATTTACTGCACAGCATTATGTAAGTGCTCTTCCTTCCAGCAGCATATATTTGTGCTGTATGCACAAATGCATGGGAGGGCTAGCATAATGTGTGATGTGTGACTTGGAGCTCGGGAAGCTACATATTATGGTCCTGCTCTTAGCTCACATGAATATATACATTTAGGTTAATATTCAAATAAATTTATTTTGTCTATCTAACCCACTTTCCTCCACTTTCTGCCTATAAAGCACATGCTGTACTATGAGCTGCAGTTACTTCATCATATTTAGAATATTCACCATTTGTATATTGCTGTGAGTGTTCGGATCTCTTTCCATCCATCATCTTAACAATCTTGTAAAGACTGGGGCAAAATGAAATGTTAGTCTTACTCCTGCTTAGAGTAGATCCATTGAAATGAATAGTACATGTTAGTTGCAACTGTTAGGTCCTATTTATTTCATTGGGTCTTCTCTAGTACCACTGCATTTAGCCTTGGGTCAGTATTACCTCCATGTTGTTGTACATGAGAGAACATAAGGCTCAGAGAACATGGTGTTGCCTCAGGTTAGTCAATTTAATATGGCAGATGAAATATTTGAATACAAGGCTACTAGCCTTGGGGCTCAGTAGGACAACTTAGACAATTTGCCTAGGAAGACATCCCCATAGGCACATAATTTAATGTATTTTCCATAGATTTGTCTTTAGATCCATCACTGCATTCTGAGATTATACTATCTTGTTATATCAGTTATAAATGTACTTCTGTCTAGTCAGTGCCAGAAAATATTTGACTGCAAAGGTTTTTAGCTCAAGAGTGTGAAATTCTTATTTGGAAAAAAACAACAACAACCAGTTGCTGTGAGAACTAGAGAGCTATGAAAATGGTATGGTAAACTTCTGAGGGCTACTCACAAAGATAATTAGAAATATTGAACTTGTGTTTTAAAAAATGCACCAAACCAATTATTTATTTGGATGTATTCTGCTTGTAGTCTCCAAGGGCAACTAATTATACAATACCACACAATCAATACCTGTCAGGAGTAATTAAAAAGGATGATTTTCTAATTACCAATTACAGATAACAAGCAGACAGTCTACTGCTCTATCCATCGAATGCAGGCAAGAACCACTCCATATCATCTAATAGATCGTGTATTTTTTTAATGCACTGAAACCACAGTGTAGGTCCCATTGTTCTTTTGAAGGACCAAGAATTGCTGGAGGAATCTGGTAGAAAATTGCTCCTCAATTAAAGTTGTAGCAGAAAGCTAATTAAATGTTCCCACCCAAACTACACTGAAAGTATAATCAAAGAGAAGTACAACTAATTGAAGCAACAGCCTTCTCTCACTGTATTGGATTACATCAGATCCACCTTCCCTAACCCCGAAGCTTTCTAGGTATTTAGGGCTAAAGCTCCCATCATCCCCAGTCAAAATGGCCAGTAGTTAATACAGGAAACTGACATCTAGCCCTAAAATGCCATGAAGCCTATTCTGCAAAAACAACCAGTTTGTGCCTGCTGGGGTTTGTGCCTCAGCAGTTACAATATTGCCTTATTTTAAGGCTGGGCAAATAGAGTAGAACTATCAACCAAACCTTAGGGCCAATCATGGTTTTTTTGCAGTATGTGGACATAATAGCCAAATCCTCCAAAAAGCTAGAGAAAAACACTGTAGAGAAAACCCAGGATCCTTGGTGGGGGAGGAAGAAGACAGAGCACTAGTTGCTGATGAATTTAGGTCCAAAATGTACTGCAGAAATAATCCAGTTTGAGACCACTGTAACTGCACTGGCTCAGTGCTAGGGATTCCTGGGAATTGTACTTTATTGTGACACCAGAACTCTCTGACAAAGAAAGCTAAATGTCTCACAAAACTACAGTTCCCAGAATTCCATAGCATTAAGCCAAGGCAGTTAAAGTGGTTTCAAATTGGATTATTTCTGCAGTGTGTTTTGACCATTAAATGCAAGAAAGAAAGGGGAAAAAACAATAAACTGGAAGCCTGTGGTTTGCTTATCTGTGGCAAGGGGAAGTGAGCAAGCATCTTTACCATATCTTTCGTAAGCCAGTTTTCTCTCTAGTTTATTGTGACATCTGAATGTGGCCTATATATAGAATTTTTGAAACAGAGTCTTGGGCTGTGATTTTCAAAACTTTATTCAGTTAAATCTTGGCAAAGTCTCTGGCACTGTAAGAATTCAACACAAGTAAGAATTCATCCTACTATGAAAACACTTCCCCCCTTTCTTGTCAGCTATTCTACATCAAAGTGTATTTTTAACCTTTGGGATACGTTACAGTACCATGGCCCACAAAAAGTTGAGCATAATGCAAAATGTCAGGAGAGAAAAGTGATCCACAAACCAATAATCTATCCCAAATTTCGTACTGTGTATGCTAACATAGCTTGTGGATAACAATTGAAATAATTTAACAAAACTCTACCAATACAATATCCAAGAATTGAAATGTTCCAGTGATGATGCATTTAAACTCTGCATAGCCATTCATCACCCAGCCAGGGTCTAGAAAAAATGGCTACACTGAGAATCATGAATTAGGATCACTGAAGGCCTTCCAATGGTTCTTCCATTACCTTCAGTGCATTTTGGATTGGAGTCTCCAAGTATCTGTAGTACTGAATTCCTGAACATCTCATGTTCTTGAATTACAAAGTCATACACATAAGAAAGGGTTGTACTGACTTCTCAAAAACAATGATCTGGACAGATCATTCTTGCACCAGTTGAGTGCCATTATAACAAAGAGACTACCATTGGCTTAATCTTTGTAGGGGGAAATATTATACTGGTATGAAGAGGATCCAGTATGGCATAGTGGTTCGAATGTTGGACAAAGACTCTGGGGACCAGAGTTTTATTCCCTGCTAGGCCATGAAACTTACTGAGTGACTCAGGGAAAGGCAATGGCAAACCTCTTCTGAACAAATCTTGCCAAGAAAAAACAATGATAGGTTTGTCTTAGGGTCACTATAAGTCGGAACGACTAGAAGGCACACAACAACAAATGTGATTTGAAATCTGAGTATAAATGAGCTCATGCATACAATTAATTGGCTACAATAATTTATACAGTACAGAGCTGAGATGTGTGCAACACATGATGCAATCTCAGAATGGTTGCTTTAATAATTTTATTAGCTATCCATTTGGAGAAAAATCTGTAATGGTAGAGTGATCTCATCTTTAGGAAGAGGATTATACAACCTGTGACCTACTAAGGCAAATCTAGTTCACTGGACAAAGTCAATGTTTGGCCAGTTGTTGGGGAGTCTCAAAGAGACAGCAAAAATAGAACACTGAGTACCACAATGAATACCAAAGTAAGTATCAAAATGAATAAAAAGCTGGCAAATAAAACATGAAATGAATAGGAGTCTGATGAAGCATAAAACCAACGAGACTTTTAGCAATGGAAAGAAATGGAATCACAAAGCTAACCAAAATGTCTTGCACCCTTCCATTGTTTGTGCTCAGTGGACAGCATTTCTAAAAGGCACTGCTAGAACATTTCACCCAGTTGAAAATGGTTCAAATCCAGAGATGCCTCTTTGTGACTGGAAGGCCTCCAAGGGGGAAAAGGAGAAAAGCCTTGTATGTATCAATTCAGGTGCAAAATCAGAGACAATGTACACAGTGCAGCCAAGTAATAACAGGCAAACAAAACTCCAAAGTAGACAAAATGGCAAAATGCTGCTCCACACAGAAGGGTAAGCTTGCTGGTGTTTCTGCCGTTATTTCTACCAATTGGCACAAATATTCCTGTGCTTGAGAGGCATGGTGTGAAGCACCACACTTCCAAAGAATTTAGCCAAGGCCAAGCACTTAAGTGTCACCAGTTTCAGTGAGAAAGAGAAATGACAAGGGATGAGGGTCTGGAAACCATATCCTATGGGGAGAGACTTAGGGAGCTGGGTGTGTTTAGCCTGGAGACAAGAAAGTTAAGAGGTGATATGATAGCCCTGTTTAAATATTTGAAGGGGTGTAATATTGAGGATGGAGCAAGCTTGTTTTCTGCAGCTCCAGAGAACAGGACAATGGATACAAGCTATAGGAAAAGAGATTTCACCTCAACACTAGGAGGAAATTCCTGACAGTAAGAGCTGTTTGACAGTGGAACACACTGCCTCGGGGAGTGGTGGAGTCTTCTTCTTTTGCGGCTTTTAAACAGAGGTTGGATGGCCATCTGTTGAGGGTGCTTTGATTCTGTGCTCCTGCATGGCAGGGGGTTGGACTGGATAGCCCTTAGGGTCTCTTCCAACTCTTTGGTCCAAAACACACTGCAAAAATAATCCAATTTGAGACCGCTTTAATTTCCCTGGCTCAGTGCTAGGGAATTCTGGAAATGTAGTTTTGTGAGACATTTAGCCTTCTCTGTCAGAGAGCTCTGGTACCACAATAAACTACAATTTCTAGGATTCCCTAGCACTAAGCCAGGGCACTCAAAGCGATTTCAAACTGGATTATTTCTACAATGTGGATTGGACCTAAGATTCTGTCATTCTATGACAAAGCTCATCTGTCTCATTAGGATCAGATAAAAACGTTACACTGTTGGAGTAGCTAATGCTAGATCTCCCTGCAATCATATGGAGATTGTCCTCATGGCTGGTCAAATAATTTGAACATGTGAGGCAGAAAATTTTCACAAAGACTTTTCTCCTTCTTGATCAGTGTATCTAAAATAATAAAATAACTTACTATTATTGGACTGTCCTTTTCATGACACCCCAAATGTTTTAGCATCTAAGCTCTCTTGGTTTTGTGGTAGGGCCAGTCCCGCATCTCATGGAAATCAGTGGGATGTAAAGTGCTCAACTATACCTGGATCTAGTGCTGCATATAATGTTTTCTAGAATATATTTCATCAAAGCTAATTATAATAACTTTTGAAAAGGATGGTCATGTAGTTTTGAACAGCATTGCTAAACACAAAAACCAAAAACAAAGTAATATCCTGGTTACAAACTGGTGCAGATGATGACTGGGCAATTTTTTTCCCTACAATGATTTTTGACAAGTCAGATATGTTGGTCTCTCTGTTGCTAAGCTCACTGAATGAGCACATATGGTCCCCCACAATGCTAATCGCCATCTCTGCTCAGCAGTGCATTATCTATAGATGAAGCTTCAAGGGGAAAAAAAGCATCTCTTTCTGATTTGCAGGTGAGGCTTCAGCATGTGTTGTTTTTATCATAGCACCCATGCACATCCTATTCCATCTGGTGGTTTATAAATGTCTCTCTCTCTCTCTCTCACACACACACACACACACACACTTGTAATTGATAGCATTCTGAAATAGAAACCTTGCCTTTTGATTGCTGGTGGATATTTGCTTTCCTATCATGTCACACTTCCTAAAGCCCATGCAAATCAATACACAATTTCAAACTGCCCTGAGGCCTGTCTCGCACTTGTCCTGTATCCTTTTTTGTAGGGAAGAGGCTGGTTTTTTTGGTCACTAACGGGTACCAGCCATCACCTTGAACTTGATTTTAATTTCCCCTACAATGCAGTGCCAAAACTTACCAATGATAATGGCATCCCACAGAACTGTGAGATCTATCATTGGCTAAAATGTCATTCACCCACAGCCTCGCTACTCCCTCTCCTGCTTTATATTAGTTGAAAACAGGGCAAAATGAGGTCTGTTTCACTGTGAGTACATTATAGCACACCATTTTGCATCTTATAACTTTTTTTAAAAAAACAAGCAAGTTAACAAACTCTTAAAATACAATGGCTGGGAGGAGCTTTTGTGCTAGTCCTGGGCCTTCCCAAAAACCCTATTGCCCTCAAAATGGAGGGGGGGGGGGCTAAAATGGAGAATTGTGGAACCAGAGCCCTCCAAGAGCCTTCATTTTCCATTTAGTCCCAAAATAGTGAAAATTGGTCAGAAAATCATTTCCAGGGCTGCAAATGAAATAGAAAAAATTACTTGCTGCTTTAATAAGTCTCTATGTCATCATCATCATCATCATCATCATGCTGTGTAACTTTCTTCTGTTGCTGCTTTCGCATTTTATGCTATAGCAGAGAAAAGTTTTAAATCACTAAGTATTTAATTGTTCTATTCTGTCCAGAGGATAGCCAGGATAGAAAGGGTTTAAAGTTCATACATATATACACTGACCATTCTAAAATTAGTTTCAGTGTTACTCTCTGACCCAAAGACTTCATACAGGGGAATTCTCAGGGTAGTCATGAAGACAGTCAGAAGTCAACCTTGACCACCTGGACAGATGGTGGACACTAATAACTGCAAATTTTATATCTGCTTTAGCAGGGAGCTCGCATTGTAAATGTGTGAAAAAGGCCTCTTTATGGAACTAGGAGCAGTTTTTAGATGTGGAAGTGGATCACCTTCTTCCCTCTGCTGCTTATCTTCCCAAATGTGGGTTTTTATAGCAGCTGGAGTGCTTATTAGATCCTGTCTAATAGATTCAATGTGAACGGTTTGCCAGCAGTTTGTTATGCTGATAAATAGCTCTTTATCAGTTTACCTGGCAATTCCCTTATGGATGATTTTAGATGGAGGACTTCTAGTACTCCCAATCAAGATGCATTGTATATTTTTTTTCTTGTCATTTCAACTTTAAGGGGGAGGGGTGCTAAGAAAAAGGATGAGAAGCAGCAATAGGAAAACAGTAGAATATAAGCTGAAGACATCATCATCATCAGGATTCCTGGTAAAACTCCATGAGCAGGGTGATCACACAATAAAAACGTCAC
This sequence comes from Urosaurus nigricauda, assembly GCA_034509955.1. NCBI lineage: Eukaryota > Metazoa > Chordata > Lepidosauria > Squamata > Phrynosomatidae > Urosaurus > Urosaurus nigricauda. Next base: position 167,829,209 of record JAOEGL010000001.1, on the reverse strand, counting down.
CTAAAAGCATCCATGGGTCTGTGGATATTTCCACTCTACTGGTTTTCCATTTCCCTCTAATCCTCTGTCCCAGCCACTCAATACATCCCAGGATGTATTCTATGACTTACTCCACTGTGGCCTCACAGCCACTGTGTCACCAAAGTAAGACCCCTATTTAATGTGTCCAGATACCTACCAACTATGTTTCATTTATTTAGAGTCCAGCCCCAAGTGGAGGGGCATGAATAGACCTAAGCTCACCGATTTGTCTTGTCTTTGTTTGTTCTTGGCAAACTTAAGTAATGTTTTTCCCTGAAGAAAGTTCACATCCACAAAAGTTGGAAAGCCCTCTGCTGTTTGACAATAGCCTTTCCTTGCTTGCATTCAGAGCCCAGCCATTAGGAAGAATAAGGCAAGGTATGCTGGGCAAGACCAACAGTCAGTGGCAAGCTTCTGCTTGAACTCCCTGGCTGTTCCCCAGGGCTGGAGGATACATTTATGGCTGGTGCACAACCTCTCCTAGTGTAAATTATGATATTATCCCATTGGTAGTATGGAAATAAAATTCACCTTCTAATCCAGATTTCGTCTGCCAGTGAAACGGAGTGGAGATGTTGCTTTGCCCTTCTGCCTGTGCAGCAAAATGCTTTGGGCCAGCCCTGTTTGCATTTCACAGGAACTATTTTTTCCCTCAAATATGAGCAGCTAGACCTGAATGGTACTCATGATCACTGAATGGTACTCATGGGAGTTTATCACATGGGAGGAATTTCTCTCAATTGTGAATGGAGCCAATTCGCAATTAAGTGAATTCGCTAGTTTAGCAAATTTACATGAAATCTGATTGCATTCAGAATGCGTTCAGAATGATTTCCCATTTCCCGAAAATGACACCCCCCATTGCCTGAAATTGCATGAGATACTCTAATACGCAATTATGTGAAACCCTATGAGTGTGTTCGGAATGACTTCCCATTGCCCAAAATTGCGTGAGATACACTCATTCACAATAACGTGAAATCCCATGATTGCATTTGGGTTGCCATTGCATTATACCCCCAAATTCCGTCGTATGATAAACTCCATGGTCACTTCCACCCCCACCCCCATATATATCCCTCAGGGTGCCACTGGTAAAAGAGGGGCTCACAAAGCTGCTTTGCCTGGGGGGCTCTGAACACATGTAACAGAGAAGAAATCAAGATGGTGCTTACATATTTGTATTAGCAGTAGAAGTCAGCCATTCCCCAGCCAAGCCAATGATGTCAAGCCCCGTAGAGAGCTGGTTGAAAAAGCGAGGATGACCTAGAAAGATGAATAACATCACCTTAAACATACAATGTCTTTTTAAAAAAAGTTTCAAACTGTATGGCCATCCAGATGATGTTGGACTGTACCTTCCAGCATTCCTTATCATTGGCTTTGCTGATTAGCTGCAGTCCAAGAACATCTGGAAGGCCACACTATTCCCATTACTGTTCTGTCAAAAACAACCAGATTTCCCAAGTTCTGCTGCATAAAGTTATACCATCAAAGAAGAAGTATTGCTTTTCTTGTTGCTGTTCCTTCTTTTATTGTTATTTGCAAGTATGGGGCAGGCCTATCATTTAGGTAGAGCGGAGAAGGAGAGCAATAGCTAACTCTATGCATTTATCTTCTCCTCTCCAATGAAGTCTGAGAAAAGAATTAACTCACCATATATTTACATTAGTAGTTCATTGCACAGAAGTTAATCTTCCCCATCCCCCAGCCTAATTAAGCCTTATGGAAAATGAACTAGAAAGTAGTAGAAGCAGCTCAGGGATTTTCCATGTCCTCTTTAGACTGCTGACCTATGAATATTTGAATTATAAACGGAATGGTTGTTTCTGGAGTATTGAAAAGTGTGGCAGTATCTATTACAGTACTCTTTGCTCTTGTACTCTGTCATGAGGCGGGGGAAAGAATTTTGGCGTTTCCACTCAAGACAACTGTGTACATTGCTTTCAAAAACTTGCAATTTTTACTCAAACTGCATCAGTCAACGTGTACACTCATGCCTTCCTTCCTCCCTTCCTTCCTTCCCTTCCTTCCCTTCCTTCTTTTTTTAAAGAGATGAAGAGTTGGCCTTGAAATACACTCTTCTATACCTTGTTTTAACTTTGGATTTGTTTGAACACTCAGTGGGATATAATGGTTTAAAAAGGAAGTTTTTAAGTTAGGTACCTCAACTAATCCGTGGTTCTGTTCCTGTCTTTATTGCAATCCAGGTTATTATCAGAGGAAAGGTGATGGTGAACAAGTAATGCCATGTTAGCCTGATATTATCAGTGACCTGAGATAATCAGCCTAAGACTCTGTGATCCACATCACTAAACAATCGCTCAGTGAGGTAGCAGAATTGGAATAATACATTCAAATAATAGCCCTGTTTTTAAGCACAGGGCTGCACTGTGCCTGTATGGGATGAACATACATGACTAATTGTATATATATATATATATATATATATATATAAAATCCTGTGATTTGTAATTATTTTATTTGTCATTAATTTACACCTCACTCTTCATCCAGTCACTTTAAGGCAATATTAATGGGGCTTTCATCTTCTATACTATTATCCTTACAACATCCCATGAGATGGATCATATAGGGAGGTTAATAGCTCAAGGTCACCAAGAATACTTTGTGGCTGAACATGAATTTGAAATCAGATCTCCCCAGTCAGGTGTTGACACTCTATCAATTATACATCACATTGGCTCTCAGCACTACACACCGCTGTAGCGATAGAGAATATCCAACAGATGTTTGGGACATTCATCCAGCCATAGCCTCAATATGCGAGATGTGCCCCAGGAGAAATCATGCCAAGCACAATAGCAACAAATGGGTTGTGTGGGAGATGAACAGTACTTCCCTCAAATATGAAAAGACAGTGCATTAAGCACTCAGAAAAAAAGACAAGACCTTTCTATTAAAGTAATGCACCCTGAGGCCATGTGCAACGAAAAGGAAACAAATTTGCATTTATCATCATAATGATTGTGTGGAGGTACCCAGGGCCAAAGTATTATGACCCTTAATCAGTAAATGTGAAACTAAATTATATATTTTAAAAGTATTCTTCATTGCCAGTCTTCAGCCACTGGTCTCTAATCAAGCACCTTTCAGCAAAGAAAAATAGGTGTGTTTGTTTTTTAGCCACCACCACAGTCTTATTTCCTCTAAAAGAGAAGGTAATTCACAAAACCCTGCTGGAGGTCTAACTCAATAAAATCCAGCACCCAGAAGTGGACAAGAACACAGTCAGACCGTACTAGGACTCATGTTAAGATCAAACTCACACACATTCACACAAACAAAGCTCTACCAATAACCTGAACCTTGGTTTTTCTCAGTTTCAGTGAAAACAGATTCTTCAGGAGACACAACTACTAGCGTGTCTCAGCATCCTAGTCATACCAAAATGTATACATTCTTCAAAAGGAACTGCAAAATGAAATCATTGATATTGTGGGGGAAAATGTGAATAACTGGATACCAAAATCTAATTTATGCTCCTTGTTCTTTTAAAATCCATAACATAACTGGAGATTCTCCAAAACATTTTGGTGTCTAAGGTTCCCTATTGGCAAAAATGTAGCATTATTATATACAATTACCCATTTGCTGTCCTTTTGCAATACCCTTCACTCTGTTGCCTTGAGTTTCATCTTGGCAAATAGGCCAGTTATAAATAAAGTGATTGATTGACTAAATGTTTGATTAACTGGTTGCTTTGCCTGATCAAAATGAAGGCGCCAAACCTTGGGCATGTGGTGGCACTTAATTCATCATCTATCAACAAGCTTATTTATTTTGGCATTTCCAGATGGTGGGCAAAATCATGTTTTATTATGATGTTGTAGCCATCTCCTTGACAGGACACACTGCCCTTCTCATGAATGGTGAACTTGTATGTCGTGGCATCCTGCCTGGTGTCCTGTTACACAATGAAAGTTCCCATTACACAGTGGGTTCCAAAGAATTCTGTACCCATTGAATCACAGGACCATGGTGCAATGATGCTGCTGTTGGCTCCATTTGCACAAGTGTCCCAGAGATGTAGCTATGGAGTTTATTACACAGGGTTTATCCTGTGCAGAAACAAGATTTAAAAGGGGGAAATCTCACAAAATCTGGATCATTTTCACACAACATTATGCATTAACATGCACAGAAAGTGGACAAATCCCCCCAAAGCAGGATTGTTTACACACGAGCATTAATCCGGCATTAACCCACACAGAAAGTGGACAAAATCAGCTGCTTTTTACTTTCAGGATTCTCCTGAAAGTAAAAAAAGCTGCCAATTTTGTCCACTTTCTCTGCAGGTTATTTTTGTGTTATTACTCAATTTCCCCAATGAGTCTGAAAACAATCCCACTTTTGCAGGATTTTTCTGGGACTTAAATTCCATTTCTGCACAGGATTTAGGCACTTAGCTTTCCATATGATAAACTCCCATGTCTGGGCTCCCCTCCTGATAATATGAGCATTGTGGAATGTTGCGATTCATCTTTTTGTGATTGTACGACAGTTTCTAGTGATATAAATTCCTAACAAGATGCTAGCTATTACCTCATTCAGCAACATGAATGCCAACACACAGTAAGTACAGAAGCCTTGATCCCAAAGGAGAGAGATTTCCTTCCCACAAATGAAAAACTGTCACGTAGTATTTTGTGCCACTATTGTTGCACCATTCAGGTCACAGTTATCTAGTCTAGCGGAGGGAAATCTCCAGCTTGATGATCTAACCTTGATGATTTGCCCTGCAAGTGGTCTAGGGGACCCTCTTCTAAATCCAAACCACCATCCCCTGGTGGTCCCCCAGCCCCAATTTTGGACAGATTCCCCACACCTCTTGAGCTACCATTTGGGTAATTTCTGCTAATATCCACAGAAACAGTTGTTCCAAAATGAAATCAAGAGTCTTCCTGCACATATGGACACCACCAAATTCCATGCTTTCTGGGCAAGACCCTGAGAAAGAAATTTGGATAGAGCTTGCATCTAGATATGCTAGTAAAAGAAGGAAATTAGAGCTGGTGTAAAAAATTATACGGTTCTGGGACTAGATTTAGACAGCAAATTCTTATGAGGAGAGGATCTAGCTTCAGGTGTCAACAAGAACCAGGCTAGAGGGCAGGGGCAGGCAACTGCGAAAGGGTAGAGGCTGTTTTTGTCTCATCACCACTATCACCCCAAGGTTCACACCAGCATGGCTGATTTGACTGGGTTTCATTTTTGTCTGCTTTTGGAGGTACATGGGGGGTTGTGTGGGAAAACACTGCTTTTTGGAGTGATTATGACCCATTTGAAACAATGAGGGAAAATAAATCATGTTAGTTTTTAAAAATAATTAGGGGTCTTCTGGCTTTGGTGGCCTTCAGGGGCACAAACTGGAGTCCTGAGGGCTGCATGCAACCCCTTGGCCAAAATTTGCCCATCTTTGCTCAAGGGAGTATCAGGACATCTGGGTTCACACTCCTAGATGATAGTTTAGTGAGAGACTCTCCATGATTGGGGGACTTTTTGCATCTCACCTGTACTCACCCCCATATTCTGATCTCCTGATGATTACCACCAGGATCTCAGAAGCAGAGGTGGAAAGAAGTGCAAACTAAAACAAAAATGTAATGGCACAGCACTCTTACGGCTACACAAAACTCCTGTCTAAGGGTGCAACCCTACCTTGGGTATGGTAAAAATCAGGGCCCCACCAGGAAGAATTGGGTAAGTTAGGGCACTCTATCCTCCAGGACAGTCGTCCTGCCATTCAACAGTTTGAAATTGTCTGACAGTGCTGGACAGCTCCGTTTTATGTCACTGTTGGATTGTTTAGCTGTCTTGCTCCAAAGACTGAGAAAATCAAAGGACTGTTGGTCCAATAAAGCATTGATCCCTGGGGGAAAGAGGCTATAGAGTGCCCTAGCTACCCCATTCTTCCAGGTGGGGCCCTAATTTTAATCACATCCAAGGTGAGGTTGCATCCTCAGACAGGAATTTTGTGCCCATTTATTTGTGCAGCAGCCCACACCTACTGTTCATATTTTTTTCTCTCCCTTACACTCTCATGTCAGGAAAATTTTCAAATGCCTCCTTGTATCAATTGTAATAGGCTTTTTATTGGTTACATGAGAATGTTTGTGACTGTATGCAATTATAATAAATTACAATCAATTTGTTTTTAAAATAACGTCTTTGTTGGTCAAACCAAATGTCCAGCTTGGGACTAGTTCAATGTTCTGTTGTTTTTCTTTTTTCCCCAACAGTGGTCACTAAAAGTAAAAAATAAAAGTGGATTAAGTAAGCCAAGTCTGTCTGTCTCTCTTGTCTCTACACTTGCCTTTCTACCTCTACTAATATAAAGTTCTGGTTTCTAGTTAATGTCCTATTGAATGGAAACTTGACAAACCTGAGCCGTATGCCCAGTTCTCCAGAAAGGGAGATGAGGGGGAAGACACAATCTGTCCTTTTATTGCTGAGGTTCCTGGAGAGCTGGGAACAGAGTTCATGTCCAGACCTTAATAGCAGGCTACATTTTTCTGGCAATATTGTCTTAAAACATTTCAGGCAACCTCCTCACTGACAACTTGAAAATTAAAGCTCTTTAAAAGCAAGTCCTCCTGAGAATACTTGCCCTCACTCATTAAAGAATGGGAGAAATTACTATGGAAAATATATTTGATATCTTATGTCTGTACTCCGGAAAGGCCTGGAAGGAGAAAACTTGCCTTGTATAATGAGTTATCAGTAGGATTGCAAGTATTAATGATCCCAAGACTCCAAGTCACCCTTTCCCTTTCTTTGCTTTTTGGCATTAACTGTCTTGGGACCATAAAGAAGAAAAACTGCAAATTCAGTGTCATTTAAACCCTCATTTACCTAATGATATTGTTCCCTCGAGACATCGGGCGGCTTGCATTTCATCAAGTGAAAAAGATTACGACTTTTCAAGTACATACGGCTAGGCTGTCTACATCCAATGCTGCAAAATGCCCATTTGAGTGACAAACAGAACTGCCTAACAGCCTGCCTACTGTGAGCAATAAGGCAAAAGTCACTGGTGGAGGGATGGTGGTGGTGGTGGGATCAGGCAGCATGTGTGCTAAGCACAGGACTGCAGAAGGGGGGCAGGATGGATTCAAACCAGCTTGATTTAAATCTATACTTTAAAATTGGCTCTCCCACCCTTGGTTTAAATAATTAATTTAAATCATTGCATTTAATTATGTTCCCCTTTGTAACATCTTCCCATATTTCCTAAACCTCTGATCATCTGAATAATGTTAATTTAGAATTTACCCAGGAAAAGGCCCACTGGATTCAATGGGATTTACTTCAGAGTAGACATTAGTACAGAACCGCAGTGCAATTAAAGCATTATTTCCACTGTTTATAGGGAATGTCATCGAAATATTCCCGCACCGGGTCTTTCTCACAGCTGGTACCCATGACAACTTAGTGGTTAAATATAAGAATATAACCCGCACACTGAACAATTTTGTTTTCTCATTTTCTTTTGAGCATTGCTCCTTTCTGCTTCCTGCTGCTTTGGCCTGTCTCACAAAAACAAAGTGGCAAACAAAAAATGAAATGTTCAAGACGAAGTCTTGCAGATTACTGAGATGTGAAGAACAGCTTATTTTCACCAGCAGAAAATGAAACTGGAATATAAATATTCATATTTGAGAAATGATCATTTGGCTCTTCATTTATGGAGAAAAGCCTCTTTCTGCTCAATCTATGTGGAAGAAGCATTAATTTGAGGTGAAGATTAACTACAACAGGGTTGGCCTTATGCGTTAGGTTGGCCCTATGGATGGCCATCTGTCGGGGATGTTTTGACGGAGAGTTGCTACATGGCAGGGGGTTGGACTGGATGGCCCTTTTGGCCCTTGTCCAACTCTATGATTCTATGATTCTATGATTCTATTTATTGTTGAATGCCTTCTTGTAGTTTCAGTCTTATGGTGACCCTAAGGTGACCCATTCCTGGGGTTTTCTAGGGCTGAGAGTATGTGACTTGCCCATGGTCACCCCGTGGATTTCCATGGCTGAGCAGGGAATCGAAACCTGATCTCCAGAGTCCTAGTCCAAAACTCAGATCACAACACCACTCTGGGTTTCTACCCATTATGTAGCGGCAGAGGTAATGGCCCGAACTAGCAGATTTTGCATAGGCCATGAAATGGCAATAAAATGATTAGTTATTTCATTTATTATAATCATGGCTTAAAGAAGTCAGGGCCTCTTATGAGGTTTCTGCTTCAGTTAGAACTTTTTTTCAGGGGGAAGGAGTGCAGTTCTTGAATTGCCTCTGGCAATAGATGCCTTAAAGCAGTGCTGAACTGCAGAGATAACAAGTTTAGAACCAAATAATGTTAAACTAGTTACTGCGAGAAAAATAAATAAGCATTATAAATTTGATGGGGAGGCTTTGTCCCTCCTCCTTTCTTCATGGTGCCCCTGTCAGAATGAAGGCCCTTGGGGTTTTATGAGAATTGCTCTTAGGTGGCATGGGACCAAATGCATACTTATCAGGGGCCAAGTGGTTTTAGGAATACTCACATGAGGCCCTAGCAATTTGTTCCCACTACAACGTGCAGTTGTCACATCACGATTACTTCTGCTCAGGGTATAAAGTTCATATTTTTATTGTTGTGCCACTGCAATTGTCAGGACAGCAGCAAAGTCAGTGAAAGCAGTGGATGGAGCAGGGTTGGTGGATTTTAAAAAATGCATAGGACGCACAGGCTTTCTGTATGCTGTCTGTTGCTCACAGCAGTTTTACAGCAGCAAAGTGGTCAACCTGAAGTGGAATTATCAGAAAAACGGAGCCTTTGTTTGATGCAGTGTCTAACTTAAAACACCAAAGTTAGTCATGGTGGTACAAAGGTTCCTACTGATTTAGCAGTGGCTATGAAAAAAGTCACTTCTCCTATTCCTCTAGTTGATTTGCTTGCAGCTATTTAGGGGATCCCCCTATTTCAGGTTGTAAGCAATAATTCCTTGGACACAACCCTAATTCTGTGGCCAAATCACTGACTACTTTCTGAATGACTACTGTGATAAACTCTTGAACTGATCTAAGTACATCATTTGCCGCCCAAAGCCACAAATCCTGTTTCAAAAGAAAGAAAGAAAGAAAGAAAGAAAGAAAGAAAGAAAGCTGTTTTATCCATGTTCATAATTAATAGCATATCTACTCAGAAACTAGCTCCACTATGTTGAATATGTTCACCAAGTCAGTGCTGCACAAGGTTACAATCCTGGGGCCAATTCCCATTGGGGCACTGTTGCACTTTCCCTTGCATTATATTGACATTTACTTTTTAGGTGCATCTACACTGTAGAAATAATGCAGTTTGACACCACTTTAACTGCTATGGCTCCGTCCTACAGAATCCGGGGTTTTATAATTTTGTGAGGCACCAGCACTCTTTGGCAGAGAAGACTAAAGACCTTGTAAAACTGCAAATCCCAGGATTCCTTGGGACGGAGCTACAGCACTTAAAGTGGTGTCAAACTGCATTATTTCCAAGTGCAGTTGTGCCCTCAGTTATTACACAACACATCAGGATACGACATTGATAATGCCAGATAAATGTGAAGGACAGGGAGGTGTGTTCTTTCATCCACGATGGAAGTCAAGATAGCATAGCTCCAGGTGGCCTGCCATCTAGTCATTAATCAAACCCAGTCCTTAGCTTTGCTGGTGTCACAGTATCATGTGATTCCAGATCACGGTCCAGCAGTGTCCCCCTTTGACACCCTTCCCTGTCCATTTTTAGTGCAAAGCCCGGGACATCCTCTCACCTGTCCGGACTCCATATTTCAGCGTGTCCCTGCAGTCCACCAGGATCTGCTCAAGTGACTCTGGGTTGTCAGAGAGCTCGAGGTTGAAGCCTTCCATTCCTTCCAGGAGCTGGTGCGGGTGATGGAAGTCAAGCACCTTGGTGGACCTGTCAAAGGTCTTCCTCACGTAGTTCAGGAGAATGTCCACCACCTCCAGGAGGAACTGCACCGTCTGTTCCTCCCCATTCTTGGCTGGAAGCAAATCTGAGCAAGAGACCAGTATAACAACCAACCTCGGTTAGAAAGGACAGCAAGAGAGTTGTCAGGTTCCTTTCACACACTTCGGACTTTTCCGCAGCCAAATGGGGTAACATGTTCACCCAGGAATTTAGCTCCAAAAGGCAAGACTGATACCATGCTCTTCCCTGGCCATTTAACAGATCCCCTCCTGCCCATGTTTCATCAGAGTGAATTTTTAAAAAAATCAATTTTCAGAGTTTTAACCCACTGCATTCCAACATATAGATGGCCTTTGCCAGCTATCGTTCAGTAGTAAGCATCAGGTCAAGCCAGAAGCCAAATAAACTTATTACAAAAAAGTGTGAGGCCTTTTGGAGCCTACTATAATCACTTTAATACTGTGATGGGAAAGACCTCAGATTAAAATGAAAAACTCAAAATTTAAATGTCTACATTTCTATTATTTGTGGTTAGCACAATGCACACAAAAATTAAGATCCTGAGGTAATAGTAAGAAGGGTCCAAAACACTCTGCAGAAATAATCCAGTTTGAGACCACTTTAACTGCCCTGGCTCAATGCTACAGAATTCTGGGGACTGTAGTTTTGTGAGAGATTTAGCCTTTTGTGAGACATTTAGCCATTAGTCACAGAGCTCAGGTAGCACAGTAAACTATAATAGCCAGAATTCTCTAGCACTGAACCAGGGCAGTTAAAGTGGTCTCAAACTGGATTATTTCTGCAGTGTGTTTTGGCAGTTGGGGATTTAGAAATAGAATTTGGGCATCCAAAGAATAGGAGCAAGCAAAGTTCCCAAGGGAATGCAAATGCTACAACTTGAAGAGCTCCTAGATGTAAGCTCTTTTCAATGCCTTAGTTTATGCGAAGCTAGAAATATGAAGAATGAAGGGCAATTTCGTTCTCTTTTTTTCCCCTTTTTTCCCCTTTTTTTTTTTTTTTTTTTTTTTGCGGGGGGGGCAAAAATCTTCATTTTGCTCTTCCCCATAACTGCATCCCTAACAGAATATCCTGCACTGGAACTTGGATCAGACCATTCCCTGGAGCACTAGAAATCCCAGAGAAGCTCACAGCAGGCAGAGTGGAATGATGACCACTGTTAGAGGGGGTGGATGTTGGGAGATTATTATTATTACTATTACTGGAATGAAAGGCCTGCCCATTTTAGGATGGTAAATCTGAAAGAACCAAAAAGGTAGGTAGAAAAATAAGTTTTGAATTTTGAACAGGAGGAACATTTATTAAAGAAATACATTTGTGGATAGAGATCTTGTAGCATCTTTGAGACTCACTGAAAGAACGAAGTTGGCAGCATGAGCTTTCCTAGACTTAAGTCTACTTCCTCAGATGCGTTTTGTAGACTTAAGCCTAGGAAAGCTCATGCTACCAACTTCTTTCTTTCAGTTAGCCTCAAAGGTGCTACAAGATATTTTTGCATACTGATTTTACAGACTGACACGGCTATATCTTTGAATTCTTGGACAGCAACAGCAGCCTGATCCTTTCTAAAGTGAACCAAAAATGTAGGCAGAAGAATAAGTTTAGAGGAGGAGCATTTATTAAAGAAATACATTCTTGGATAGGGGGGGGGGGGGGGGGGAAAGCTTGATTCTTTCTAAACTAATCTAAAAGAGAAAAGGATGGGAAGGGGCCATGTAGCAGCATGCCTTCCTTCATCAAAGACCATTTTACGGATAAGAGAGCAGCAAGGACAGGCCCAGAAGTTTCTTCCAGCAAAAACCAGTTGCCTGCCCCACTTTCCCCAGCTCACATGTCTTTCAATAGGAAAGCAGGGAGGAGGAGGAGGGCATAGCAACCCTCATCGAGCTGATTTGTTTTGTATCAAGCCTGTCAATAAAAACCCTTTGGCTGAATGTTCACTGGAGCTTATACATGAGTTGGCCAGCAAGAGTTATCCAGAGAAAGATCCCCGTAGAAAGAGGAGATTCAACAGGATTTTGGGGTTCTTGTGTGTGGGGTACTGGAGGACATATACAAGGAAAAACCATTCTGGACAAAATCCAGATGGACTAGGATACTGTTTCTAACCGTGACCAGCCAATGTTTCACAGCTGAAGGAGGTTCCCTTCAGTTTTGGGACTTAGGTCCAAAACACACTGCAGAAATGATCCAGTTTGAGACCGCTTTAACTGCCCTGGCTCAGTGCTTGGGAACTGTAGTTTTGTGAGACATTGAGCCTTCTCTGTCAGAGAGAGCTCTGGTGCCACAATACACTACAATTTCCAGGATTCCCTAGCACTGAGCCAAGGCGGATAAAGCGGTCTCAAGCTGGATCATTTCTGCGGTGTGTTTTGGACCTTAACATACCCACCGACAGGCGCATCTTTCCCAGCATTTGTCTCCACGACATCTAAGCCCAGAAGGATAGTCCCTTTACCAAAATGTTCAGAGGTAGGTCCTACCCGAAAAGGAGGACAAGGGGCCGCAAAATGTCGGGCTTTTAATCAAAATGTAGGACGGGACCAAAGGAAAGCTCAAAACACAAGTAGAAACGCATGCTTCTTCTGAGTCATGCCAAAAATGGAGGACACTTTGAAATCCCTCCTGGGCAGAAGATTGAAATGGATTTAACTTATTATGTCGATACTGTGGATTCTAACATTAGGTTTATGTTCTGTATTCCGACTTACATTTACCGTATGGTTATTATTTAATATCTAATGCTCTTGTTGGAATCTGCTTTGATTCCTCGAGGAAAAGGTGGAATAGAAATAAATTATTATTATTATTATTCTTAGGACAGGTCCTGGAAAAGGAGGAGGAGGAGGTCTGGTTCCTCCCTCTCCTTAATGCATATAAAATTATTGCTGCGGATGTTTTACCCCTCGTGTTCTACATTTTTTCTTTAAAACCCGACCTTTTGCGGCCTTTGACAGCCAATTCTAGGGAGGAGAGGCTCTGTCGGAGGGGGGTACATGAACTCCCAACAACTCCATCGGATGAAGGGTGGAAAGACATAGCCGTGTTCGTCTCTGGAGTCAGTCTCTGGGGAGACCTTGTGTAGATCCTTTGAGAGGGAGTGAAAGGAAGAAGAGTTGGGATCTTGGGCATCCGGGGCTCCTTACCTCGGGCGTAGAGGTTGGAGAAGTCGGTCTCGTCGCGTCGGAAGCGGGCCTCGGGGTCCTTCTGGGCGCTGTTCTCGCAGGCCACCAGCAGGCTCTTCGGGGAGGGCCGCTCCTTGAGGGCGCTGACCAGCCGGCCCTTCTCCTCCAGGCTGTTGTTCCGCTGCAGGAAGCCTACGGGGCCAAGGCAGGGGCAGCTCAGCGGAGGCGGCCTCCTCTCGCCCCCCAGCATCGCCCCAGATAGGCAGGCAGGCAGGCAAGCAGGACGGGAGCAACGCCGGACCCCCGACAGCACCACCACCACCACCAGCCCCAGCCCCTGCCGCCGCCAGTGGCTCTGCTGCTCCTCTGCCCCGAATGAGGTCGGGCAGGGAAGGGAAGGGAAGGGGAGGAGGATAAAGGCAACCCCCGCCCCCAGGAGGGAGGGGAGCTCCGAGGACAGCAGCCCCACACAAGCCCCAGAGGGACAAGGAAGGGGAGGGCAAGGGGGGAAGAGGGGGAGGAGGAGGGAGAGGAGGGAAAAGAAAGAGGAGGAGGAAGAGGAACAAGAGGAAAAAGAAGGAGGGAGGAGGAAGAAGAGGGAAAAGAAAGAAGAGGAGGAGGAGGAGGAGGAAGAAGAAAAAGAAGAAGAGGAAAAAGTAGGAGGAAGAAGAGAAGGAAGAAGAGGGAAAAGAAAGAAGAGGAGGGAGAGGAAGAGGAAGAAGAGGAAAAAAGGAGGAGGAAGAAGAGGAGGAGAAGGAAGAGGAGGAAGAAGAGGGAAAAGAAGGAGGAGGAGGAGGAAGAAGAAGAAGAAGAAGAAGAGGGAAAAGAAAGAAGAGGAGGAAGAAGTGGGAAAAGAAAGAAGAAGAGGAGGAGGAAAAAGGAGGAGGAGGAAGAGGAGGAAAAAGAAAAGGAGGAGAAAGAAGAGGAAGAAGAGGAGGAGGAGGAGGAGGAGGAGGAGGAGGAGGAGACCGACAGCCGCCGCCTTCCCTTCCTTCCTTCCTTCCTTCCTTCCTTCCTTCCGAAGCGGATCGGACAAGTGGCAGGGTCGCCTTCGACCAGCAAAAACAGCAAAGAAGAAGAAGCAGAAGCAGCCTCCCTTTCCCTAGACCACTCTGTGTGTGTGTGTGTGTTGTGTGATTGAGTCGTTTCCGACTTGTGGCGACCCTAAGGCAATCCTATCCTGGGCGTTTTCTTGGCAAGGTTTGTTCAGAGGAGGTTTGGCCATATGGCCGCCCTCTGAGGAGGCTGAGAGAGTGTGACCCCAGGGTCACCCAGTGGGGCTTCTAGGGCTGAGCTGGGAATCGGTGCAATTCGGTGGAGAAGCTGGTTTCGTGGCCAAAGCGAGAATCCAGCGCCTGTGGCTTCGGAAGGAAACTTCCCTCTCTTGGGTTTGGAGGAGCTGGGTGCAAGGTAAGGACTCTTTCAGTTTTAACTCTCGCCCCTACACGTCTGTATTATTATTATTATTATTATTAGTAGTAGTAGTAGTAGTTATGCTTCTCCTTATACAAAATCCTTAGGGGACCTGGCAACAAACAAAAACCCCGTTTCAAAATCGGAACGAAAGAAAGGCGCATAAAATAACGGGGAAATCTGAATCTAAAGTGGATGATTAAAAGACAAAGAGAATTTTTTAAAAAAGTATTTTCAAGATGCTCCTTAATCCCCTCTCTCTCTTTTTTTCCTCCTGAATGTTTTGCAAGAGAGTAAAAGACGTCTCTCTCTCTGACCAGAACCCAAAGGGCCAGCAACATCTTTCACATGAATCCGGCCACATCTTCCAAATTAACGATTTGCTTTCGCAGGACCATTTTTCCCCCCAGGAACCAAGTGAACTGAAATCCAGGGGGAAAGCCCATGCTTTTTCCCCATGCCGCCACTGACACACCCCTCAAACACCAGAAAGAAAGGGCAAAGGGACACTATCCCCCACAACACAGTGAAAGCGGCGTCAAATCGGATTGTTTTTTGCAGTGCGGATGAGGCAGCCAAAGGGCTGTGTTCACACTGGAGAAATAAACCGGTTTAAGTGCCATGGCTCAATGCTGTGAAATTCTGGGAATTGTAGTTTGTTGTGGGGCCCAGAGCGGAGCAGAGCTCCGCTCTGGGCCCCACAACAAACTACAATTCCCAGAATTTCACAGCATTGAGCCATGGCACTTAAACCGGTTTATTTCTCCAGTGTGAACACAGAGTGCTTGATCGTGGCCTCGCAAAGAGAAAAGGAGGCCAGGGCTATTTCTGTCTCTGTCACTTTGGCTCAGCTTCAGCTGCTTCTGCCTCTGTCTTTTCTCTCGCCTCTCCCTTTGCTTTTTCCATCCTGACTGAGTCGGAAAGAGCAAAGCCAAGGGAGAGAAGAAGGAGAAGCCTAGTCCTCTCCTCCAACTTCCATGGCTCAAAAGCAATCCTGGCGTCCCAGGAGCTCCAATACACACCGCAGACATAATCCCGTCCGAGGCCGCTTTTGCTGCCCTGGCTCAATAGCTTCTTAGGCAACACTTGGAACTGTAGCTTTTGGGAGCCTTCTTTGTCTTCTCTGGGCCCGTCACCAAGTACCGTTCCCAGGATTCCCTAGCACTGAGGCAGGGTCTCAAGCCTTGAAGATTTCTGCAGTTGGAAGAGACCCCAAGGGCCATCCAGTCCAACCCCATTTTGCCGTGCAGGAATTCCCAATCAAAGCATCCCCATTGACAGAGGGCCATCCAGCCTCTGCTTAAAGACCTCTAAGGAAGGAGACTCCACCACCCTCCGAGGGAGTGTGTTCCTCTGTCAAACAGCCCTTACTGTCAGGAAGTTCCTCCTAATGTTGAGGTGGAATCTCTTTTCCTGGAACTTGAATATGTCCCCTTTTTCCCAGAGAAAGGGACCCAAGGCGGCTCACAAGATTTTTTTTAAAACTTTCAAAACTTTACAACAAACATTTAAAAAAAAAACAATTAAAATAATCCCATTAAAACAACATGAAATTAACATTAGAAACAATAACTACTACAATCCTTTATTTCAGCCAACAGGCCATTAGGCAACAGGATAGATATATATAAAACATATAAAACATGTTAAAATAGCACTATAAAGCAAACATTCATAGATTAGAAACACACACAAGTTTTAAAAAATGACTAAACACACACACACACACACACACACACACGTGCCTCATCTAAAAGCCACTCTGTCGTGATTTTTAAAAGCCTGAATTAAAAAAATGAATCAACATCTTTGCTGCAAAGGAGGACAAGACACCGCAACATGGAGGGCACCTAAGAAAAAGGGGAGGACAGGACCAAAGAAAAGCTCAAAACACTCAGAGGGATGTAAATCCGTGCTTCTTGGGTCGTGCTCAAAAGGGAGGAGGTTTTGGGAAGCCTCCTGGACAGACTCCTGGGAATGGAGGACATGCCCTGAGGAAGGAGGACGCCTGGTCCACCCTGCAGAGAAGGAGCTCCGTTTGGTTCAAATGGGAGGTTTCAGACGGCTAGGAAATATCCCTACAGACCTGTTGGCTGCTAGACCAAGAAAGGGCTACTAGCCTTTTGTCACTTCTAGGGTTGCCAATAAGAAAACTGGAGAGGGCCCTTGTCCTTTTAATGGATGCGCAGAAGCGGGAGCATTAGCAGGTGACTTTATCGTTTGACGAATATAGACTGACACGGCTATGTCTCTGGAGGCGGAGGAAGAGTGGGATCTGTTTCGTTTCATTTATTCTTATTTCATTTTTAGACTCATAGAATCACAGAGTTGGAAGAGACCCCAAGGGCCATCCAGTCCAACCCCCCTGCCGTGCAGGAACTCCCAATCAAAGCATCCCCATTGACAGATGGCCATCCAGCCTCTGCTTAAAGACCTCCAAGGAAGGAGACTCCACCACACTTGAGGCAGCATCTTCCAGTGGAATCGTTCAAGGTACAGGAGCCCATTCAAGTCTTCAGTGTGGCAACTTTACTCACACCTCTCATCTCCTCTCCTGCCAGCCCCCTCTTTGCTGGTTTCAGGATAGCTCCTACCCTGTACCATTCCAGGCCAATGGGAGTTGTAGTGCATCGCATTTAGAGGACACCTGAGGAACAGGTAGGAATTTTCAGGCAATATTCTTCCGAGGGTATGTACGATCTCACGCTAATCAAGAAGTAAGGCCAACTCAGAGTCCGTCCACACTGCACAAATAATCCGGTTTGACACCACTTAAACTGGGACGACTCAGTTCTATGGATTCCTGGGAATGGTGGTTTGTTGTGCCACAACAGACTACGGTTCCGCAGGATTCTATAGGCAGTTAAAGCAGTGTCAAGACGGATTATTTCTGCAGTGTGGATGCTGCCCAAATCGTTGTGGCAATGAGGAGAACTCCTCTCCTCCTTCCTTGGCGATAGAGGCAGTAGTTGCAACAATAGCGGCATTGTCAAGATTTGTTCAGAGGAGGTTTGCCATTGCCATCCTCTGAGGCTGAGAGAGTGTCACTTGCCCAAGGTCACCCAGTGGGTTTCTATGGGCGAGCTGGGATTCTAACCAGAGTCCTAGTGACAGTCCAACACCCAAACCACTAGGCCACGCTGGCACTCCTGCTCTGCTTAATATATAAACGATCAGTATTATTAAATTCCAACAGTAAGGTCCACCTTACTACAAAGTAAGTAAGCACAAAGTACTTGTTAAGGTACTACAAAATAGGACTTACTTCCTGTTGAAAGATTTTACTATCCTCTCTCCTGCATAAAGATACCACATTTGCTTCTAACTGAATCACAAGGGAAAGAAAGACCTTTGTAGCCCAATAAAACAAACAAAGGGATTCAGGTCACTTCCTTTTAGGACGTTTTCCCTTGCTTTTGCTGGTCCCCCATCTTCCTCTTCTTTCAATTGGCGGGATAAAGATTTCTTCGGATGTAGCATCTATGCATAAGTAGATTCAAGCCATTCATAAAATTTGTTTAACCTTTACAAACAAAAATCCATCGGTGATACCTTTATGGGCCTAACAAAATGCACAATATACTTGTTGCAAGCTTTCCAAGCTCCACGGGCTTCTTCATCAGGCAAGATGTTACAAACCAAACAGGAGAAAGAAAACAATTGGAGATGTTAACTCAGATTCCTCCATGTTGTTTCAGTCCTTAGTAAAGTTTCCTTGGGAAACTTGAATTGCCCACCCCTCCGGATTAGTTTGGATAGTGGTTTCCAATCCTTAAATCGCTGGACTAAAACTCCCAGAATCTTTAGGTTTGTCTAGATTTAAGCCTATACAACTCTGGCAAATATTGGATTGCAGCCCAGCTAGGCAGGCTTTACTACTGGTAGTAAGGAGGAGGCTTTCCTGAAATAGAGGAGAGGAGAAGCGAGCAAGCCAGGTCGCCTTGGATTTCTCTTTCTGCTTGACTTGTAAAGCAATGTGAAAACCATCCCTGAACCAGCCGGCAATTATTTCCTTTCTGTGGAGCTTCCAAAGAAATCTCTGCGTTTCCAAGGGGCAGGAAAATAAAATAAAATAAAATAAAAGCTAATTAAAGCAAAATCTGGGAGATCGGATCAGACCAGGTTGCTCCCTCTCTCCCCGTAAAGACGGGGCTATTTCTTCTTGCTTTTAAATAAAACGAACCGAAGCGAACTTCTGTAAGGATGATGGATCTGGAAAGCCTCAGCTAATAAAGTTAACCAGGTTGTTGCATCTTCGCCATGTTGAAGTAATAGGGACAAATTAGGCAATTATTTTACAGTACATTTTCTCTCTCTTTCTTCTTTCCTCCCTCCGCCTCTTCTGGGAGGTAATTCGACTTGATCTAGTTTTGCCGCACATTAAAAAAAAAAGAAAAAAAGAAGCCAATTATTTTCAAGGCGACATTTAAAGGCCTTGGAGGAAAATGATATTAACTGCAGAGAAGCAGATTTGTTTGTTAAAGAAGGGAAAGTGAGTGTGTCCCTTCTTTCAAACATGTTATTTCTACTCACATTTTGCAACTAGCACTTTGCAACTCGCTGCTCTCTCCTTAAGCGCGGGTTCTTGCCTTCCATGGAGATCATTATCCACGGTGGATCCCTCGCTCCTTTGCAACAGTTGATCAACTGTTCGCACTGTAAAAAATACTCCAGTTTCAGACCGCTTTAACTGCTCTGGTTCAGTGCTGGGGAATTCTGGAAACTGCAGTTTTGTGAGACTGGACGTTGAGCAATCCGTCCTTCTTAGTCAGGCTCAGAATGCACAACGGTTTGGAATTCCTCCTGGACAAAAAGGTTGAAATGTAGGGCGCGTCCGGGAAAAAGAGGACGCCTGCTCACCCTGAGCAATTGAATACCTCACGGGCCTTACTTCTACTTGCAGTCAGGTGCCACACTTTTCTTTGCTTCCATTTGGTACACAAGAAACGGGGAAGTGTTCCTTTCATCGCAGGTCTAAAAGCTGGCCTAAGGGAAGGATATAAGTCCAAATCCTATGATTAAAGTCAGAATCCGCAAGTTCTGGATCGTGTGGAGAAGAAGAGAGCGTTTCTGAGCACGTGCAGAGCAATAACAAATCCCCAAAACGTCCTGGATGATAGGGTTGTTGTTGTTGTGTGCCTTAAAGTCATTTCCGACTTATGGCGACCCTAAGATATAAGCTATAATGGAATCTCCTGGGCAGGTTTGTTCAGATAGATTTTGCCAGCCTCTGAAGCTGAGAGAGTGTGACTCATCCAAGGTCACCCAGTGGATTTCCATGGCTGAACTGGAATTCCAACCCTGGTTTCCGGAGTCGCAATCCAACACTCAAGCCACGAGGATCGCGGTAGGTTGCCTTGAGGACTCAGGGTGAATAGAGGTCCTCCTTTTCCAGGACATGTCCTCCATTTCAGCCTTCTGTCCAGGAGGTATTCCAAAAATGTCCTCCGTTTTGAGCGCGAGGAAGAAGCACGGATCTGTCTTTCTAGGAGAATTGGGATCTTTTCTTGGGGTCGCGTCCTCCTTTTTCTTGGAAGTCCTCCATTTTGCAGTCCCTGGTCCTCCTTTGCGGTGAGGACACTCTTGTGGTCGCCCTGTGAAGAACAGCAACAAGGCTGGCCAGGTCTCTTCCCTCCTCCTTGCCATCCCAGGAAGCCCCTGCCATCGAGGAACCACCTGTCTGCAAAGCCTGGCAGCCTTGGCCAGGACAGGAGCCCCCCAGGGAAGACCCCTGCAGGGATTTGGGGGGGGGCACCTCTGAAGCCTCATTGGATAAACCCAAGCCTGCCTCTTGTGACGTAAGAGGCGCCGCAGCCAATGAAGAAAGCTTCCTCCAACCCAAAAGCCCTGCTGCTGCGCTCTGATTGGAAGGCCCGACAATAAAGATACCATGGTTCGCTTCTTTTTGTGTTCTTGTACCAATGCACAGGACATAACAATCTCTTCTATAGTAACATTTTTACACATACACACCATTAGATATAACTATAATATATTTATATAAGTTATATATGTTATGTAATTATATTACACACACAATATATAGCAAAAAAATCTACCAGTGACACCTTTATTGGCCAACTGAAATGTTTGTTGAATAGCCAACACAGCTATCCCTGAATGTTTCCAAAATAATAGCAGTTAAAGTGGTGTCAGACTGGATTATTTCTGCAGTGTGGATGCAGCCTGGGCAAGTCACACTCTCTCAGCCTCAGGGGAAGGCGATGGTATACCCCCTTCTGGACAAATCTTGATAGGTTCGCCTTAGGATCACCCTAAGTCTTAGGATCGCCCTAAGTCGGAAAGGACTTGAAAGCCTACAGCAACAACAACAATTATATGAAGGGAAACAGTGTAGAATAAATTGCTGTCCACTCCGCTTTATCTCAGGGGGAAAAAGAGTCTAGTTATGGGCACATCTGAACAAATTAAAATGGAAATTAAACCAGGCGCTGCTTTTATTTTGCAGAATTGCCTGATATTGCAAGGAATTCTCCCGCTCCTCCGAAGAGCGAGGAAACCCAAGGCTCTGCTCTCAGCCCCATTAAAGAGAAATACACTTATGGATCGGGTTATTATAACACCGTTCAGGCCATTTAACGGGTTTGTGGAGCTCGTGATAATAATTAAAATTATTTTCTCTCTGGGTGATGGTGGGATGTAAAACCTAAGCGATGGAGTAAGACCACCTGGTTTTTATTCATCCATAGTTCCTGAATAAACTGGCCTCGCTTTTTTGGTATTAATGGTTTAAGGCCGCTCTCAGTTTTGCTGGGCTGAATAGGAATTCAAAGAACTGAAGTTATTATTATTATTATTATTAATTATTATTATTAATTAACCTTTATTTATATAGCGCTGTAGATTTACACAGTGCTGTACATACAATCTTATAATTAGACGGTTCCCTGCCCTGAGGCTTACAATCTACAATCTAAGTTGGTTTAGGTGTGCATTACTGAGGGTTTTTAAAAAATAAATATTATTTTAAACAGGTCTAAAGAAGATGTCTGTGTAATTCCAGGACTTTTGAACAACAGTTAACTTTAGTTAAAGTGCCGGTGTAAGTTACACCGTGGCCTAGTGGTCTGAGTGTTGGACTAGGACTCTGGAGATCAAGGTTGAAATCCCAGGTCGGTCATGGAAACCCAGCGGGTGACCTTGGGATAGTCACACTCTCTCAGCCTCAGGGGAAGGCAAAAGCAAACCCGCTCTGAACAAATCGTGCCAAGAAAACCCCATGATAGATTCACCTTAGGAGTCGCTGTAAGTCGGAAACGACCTGAAGGCACACAACAACAACTAAATATATAATATACATACATATATATTTATACCCACTGGGTTGCCTTTGGCAAGTCACGCTCTCTCAGCCTCAGAAGGCAAGGCCAAACCTCCTTTGAACATATCATGTCAAGAAAACTCTTTAGGGTCGCCATAAGTCGGAAACGACACGAAGCCACACAACACACACACACACACACACTCACAAGTAGGTCCTTCCCAGATGGTTCCCATTGAGTTTGTACAACTGGAGTCTCCATTGAGAAGCCTCGATCCAGGCTTCATCCTTAACCTTAACATCAAAACGATCAATGCCAAGACTGTTAGGATTTAGCTTTAAATCAACAAGAGGATGGTTCTTTGTCTAAAGAAGCTTCTCTGAGAACTCAGAAACAAGGCTTGCCCTTTAAACAAAAGTTTACGACTGACTTTAATCTACATATGCATTGATACTACATCCTAATCTAGTTTATGGTCAGTTCAGGTCGTAGGAGAAATCTTTATCTCACCTTCTTTCGAAGAAAATTGAAAGATAAGGAAGATTTGGGACCAGCAGAAGCAAGGGAGGATCTCTGTATGTGAGAGAAAACTTCCTAAAAGGAAGTGAGCTGAATCCTCTGGTTTGTTTATTGGACTACCAAGGTCTTTTCTACCCTGGGATTCAGTTAAAAGAAAATGGGATATTTGCATGAAAGGAATCCAATCTTAATCTGAGGAGGGGGAGAGAGGATGGCAGGGAAATTCAAAGGCCATAAAGTCCAGCTCCACTGCGGTGTGTGGTTTCAGTGTTGGAATAGGACTGGGGAGACCTGGGTTCAAATCCTCGCTCCTCCATGGAAGCCCATTGAGTCGAGTCACACGCTCTCAAGAGGAAGACAAACACAACCTGCCTCGAAACAAACCTTGCCAAGGAAACCTCATACCTCCCGGATCTTTGAAGCTATGCAGGGTCAGCCAGCCTTGGTTAGTCCTTGGATGGGAGACCGCCAGGGAATCCCAGGTGCTGTAAACTGTAGGGTCGCCACAAATCGGAAAAGACTTGAAGGCATGCAGAAAACTGGAGGTTTTTTGGATTAAGTCCTGACCAGCAGTAACCAGCTATTTCGCCCCTGGAAGTGTCCTCTAGGGTCTCTCTGTCTATCTATCTATCTATCTATCTATCATCTCAATTGAGGGAGGCGTTGTCAGCTCTCCACATTTGGAAAAAGCGACTTAATTATGCCTCCCGAAAAGATATTGAGCGCCGCATAGCAAAGCGAAACGGACTTCTTCCGAATCCCTTCCCAAGGCTGCTTCCTCGTTGCAGAAATAATCCAGTTTGACGCCGCTTTAACTGCCACCGCTCCATGCCGTGCAATTCTGGGATTTGTAGTCTTTTGAGACATCTTTAGCCTTCTCTGTCGAGAGTGTGCTGGCGTGCCAAAACCAACTACACGTCCCAGGATTCTATCGCATGGAGCCGGTGTCAAACCGGATTAATTTCTGCCGTGCGGATGCAGCCTTAGAGAACACCCATCTAATCATGACCGGATTCTAGCTTTCCAATAGGTCGAAACGGATGACTCTGAGCAATTAATGGACCAGGGTTCGAGTTCCAGCTCGAAACTCACGGGATGTCCCTGGGCAAGTCACACTCTCTCAGCCTCGGGGGAAGGCAATTGAGAACCTCATCCTGTGGACAAATCTTGCCAAGAAAACCCCAGGATAGGTTCACCTAGGGGTCGCCATAAATCAGAAATGACTTCAAGGCATACCACAACAACAACAACGCACCCCGGTTTTCCTCTTCTGGCAACGACAAGGAGTGGGGCCAGGGGGGACCAAATAGGTCCTCATCTTCAAGGAGGACAAGGCGCCGCAAAATGGAGGGCATTCCAGAAAAAGGAAGGGCAGGGCCCAAGGAAAAAGCCAAACACGCCTAGAAATATACATTCGTCCTTCTCACTCACGCTCAAAATGGACAACATTGGGGAAGAAGGCTGAAATGGAGGACAGCTCCTGGAAAAGGAGGACCGGCTGATGGCAGGGAAGCAGAGGGACCAGGTGTCCTCACCACAAAGGAGGACCAGGCACCGCAAAATGCAGGACACTCAAGAAAAAGGGAGGACGTGACCCAATAAAAGCTCAGAACACCGCTAGAAGGATAAATTCATGCCTTCTTAAGTCACGCTCAAAGGGGAGGGGATTTCAGAAAGGAAAGTATATATACTTTTCTTGGTCGTGAAAATTACTGAATGACCTTGGGCACGTCGCACTCTCTCAGCCTCAGGGGAAGGCAATGGCAAACCTCATCTGAACAAATCTTGCCAAGGAAGCCCCTTAAGTTCGCCATACGTAGGAAACGACTTGAAGGCACACAACAGCAACACGATTTTTAGTATGTAGGGAGATCTTGTAGAGACTCACTGGGAGAAGGAAGTTGGCAGCATGAGCTTTCCTAGACTTAAATCTACTTCCTCAGATGCATTGGAGAAGTAGAGCTAAGACTTGAGTCAACGAAATGACTTAACGACAAATGACTAGATGCATTTCTTAAGTAGACTTAAGACTTAAGTCAACGAAATGCACCTGAGGAAGCAGACTGAAGTCTAGGGAAGCTCATGCTGCCAACTTCTTTCTCCTAATTTAGTCTCTAAGGGGCATTTTGGTTGATCTGAGAAAGGGATCATTGTTTGGTGGGTTTGGAGGGGCGAATGGACTTCGCAATGAATTCCGAGCGGGAGTGAGAGGACGGGGTTATTCATTTCATTTAGCAATAAAATTAAATTAAATTAAAAGGGAGAAGTCTGGGGTTTCAAAGGGATGCCTCTCCCTTCTCATCCCCCCCTTCCCCATTTGGCCCCTCAATTGTTCGGGATCTGGGTGGGAAGGCACTGGGAGGGAAGGAGGGAGGAGGGCCAGAGGCTGCTTATCCGGGCCGGGATCTCTGGTCTCGGGCTCTCCTGGCCCCTTCTCCCGCTTCCTTTCCCCGGCCAGCCCCTCTATCTCCCGGGCGCAGCCGCCTGACGGATGGCCCTTTAATAAGACCCTCGTTAATCTCTCTCCCAGCCCCCGAGAGAGACATCTTTTCTGGGCAGATAAGGGGGAAATCCCAGACACAGAGAGGCCGACAAAGGGAGGCGGAGGAGGCCTTGGTCCCCCCCCCCCTTTCCTCCCTCCATGGGGTCCTCCTTTCCCAGGACATGTCTTCCATTTAAACCTCCTGTTCAGGAGGAATCCCACAATGTACTCCCTTTCGAGCCCGACCAAGAAGCACGGATTTCTCTTTCTCTGAGTGTTTCTCGTTTTTGTTTTTCAGCCCCCCCCCCTTTTTTTTTCTTGACTGTCCTCCATCCAGGGGGATCAGGAGTCCTCCTTTTCCAGGACCCGCCCTACATTCCAGCCTCCTCTCCAGAAGGCATTCCAAGGCGTCCTCCCTTTGGAGCCTGACCGAAAAGCATTGACTTGTTTTTCTATGAGCGTTTTGTTTGGCCATGTCCTCCCTTTTTCCTTGAACGTCCTCCATTTGGAGCCTAAGAAGCATGGATTTGTCTTTCTCTGCGTGTTTTCAGCCTTTCTTTGGCCATGCTCTCCCTTTTCCTTGAACGTCCTCCCTTTTGAGCTTGACTAAGAAGCATGGATTGCCATTTCTTAAGAGTATCTTTTAGCTTTTCTTTGGTCTTGTCCTCCATTGGGCGGTGCCTTGTCCTCCTTTGCCGTGAGGAGGACATCTCTGGTCTGCTCTCCCTGCCAGCTTCGATCGCCCGGCCAGACAGACACCACACAACACACACAACACACACAACACTCTTGAAAGCCGGCGGCGGGCTACAGAGAGCCTGGATCTGGAGGAGTTGCGACGGGGGCCAAAAAATAGAGTGTATGTAGATTTTTTAAAAAATGGTTTTCCTCCTCCAAGCGATGGGGAAACCCAAAGGAAAGCTTCTCCCCCCAAACCAGCCTGGCTTTGGCAAAGGACCCCCCACACACACACACAATCTGATTGCCCCCCTCCACTTTGCCAGCCCCGACAGTGAACAAAGAGGCTGGCTACTAGGAATAAGGCAGGAATCCCTAGAAAAGGCAAGAATGGGCAGGTCAAGCCTGGCATCTCCCTGGAAGCCAAGATGATCCAGGTGAGTCTGTCCTACTTTGGCCACATCACGAGAAGGCAGGACTCATTAGAAAAGGCAATGATGCTAGGGAAAGGTAGAAGGTAGTAGAAAGTGAGGAAGACCTCAGGCCAGATGGATGGACTCAATTAGGGAGATTGTGGACTTGAATCTGCAGGACCTAAGCAGAGCAGGGGAGGGCAGGGGGCCTTGGGGTTGTCTCATCCACAGGGTCGCCATGAGTCCAGGTCGACTAACAACAACAACAACAACAACAACAACAACAAGGCATGACACACCCCAAGGGGACCACTCTCTTTCAAGCAAGAGCCCTTCCTTCCTCTTCAGAGGCACCTTCTTCTCCTTCTGACTCTGCCACCGGAGCCATTTCCTAGCACCAGCAACTCCATTCAACTTTTTAAACGTTGATTCCCCTCCTGGAGCATAAAAACCCACTGGGTGACCTTGGGCGAGTCACAGTCTCTCAGCCTCAGAGGATGGCCATGGCAAACCCCCCCTTCTGAAGCAACATGCCAAGAAAACCCCACGATAGATTCGCCTTAGTGTCGCCATAAGTCAGAAATGGCTTGAAGGCACACAACAACAACAACAACAACAACAAGAAGTCCATCAATTCTAGATCCAGCTGCCTCGTCGACTCTCTCCTGCCTCGACTCCCTTCGGCCACCAGGTGGAGCAAGAGTCCGCCACTCAGCAGCTGGAAGGGACCCCAGAGAAATAGAAATTGTGTGTGTGTGTGTGTGAGAGAGAGAGAGAGAGAGAAATGCAACCTTGCCCCCACCTTCTCCCTTAAAACGAATTTGGGGATGTTGCTGACAGCTGCCTCGTTAAACTTCTCAAAGGGAGGAAGGAGGCGGGGAGGGGAGTCTCTCTCTCTCTATTTCTCTCTCTCTCTGCGATTTCCAACCCATTATCTGATGATAAAAGAGGTGTCCTACTTTTCTTTGTGAGCCAACCTGGCTGCTTCTATCTTTCCAGAAAGGAAACAAGCAAGCAAGTGTTGGGTTTAAAGAGAGATAAGAATTGTTATACTGGCTCTGGATTCAAGGAAGGGGGCTGGGAAGTGGAGGGAGAGAGGGAGGGGGGGCAAGACAGAATAGGTAGAGGAACAGGTGTATTGTGGTGATGATGATGATGATGATGATGATGATGATGATGATGATTGCCCCTTCCCACTTACCGCATATCTTGAGGCCGATTTTCTTCGTGCAGCCATGGGCCACCCCACACCAGGTGTCATAGGCTACAAGGGATAGAAAGAAAAGGTTTACACTCTGTAGAAGGGCCCGGTGTGCAGAGAAATGTACAATTCCTATCTCCTGCTAGTAGCCCGAACTATGCCTCTGATATACCGCAATTCTCAGTATACAAAAACGTGTTGTAACATCCGTGTTTAGTCAATCTACTAGAAGTCGCACAGCTGCGAATCGAATTTCCTTACACGATTTCCTCCCATCCTTCCCAAATCTCGCCAGGAAAACCCCCATCGATAGGAATGACTTGAAGGCAAACAACAACCACCATCCATAAGCAGAGTGCCCCGGCTTCTCCTTTGCGACCCGGCAAACCAGACTATACAAAGGCATCCAGGATCTGAAAGGTGGCCTGGGGTGATCCCTGCTTCCTCGGTGAACACGTTTTTTAATATCCCTGCCCTTCTCAGAGCTACACTATGTAGTGTAGCCTTCAAGCCGCCAGTACCTCCCTAAAGGAAGAAATCGATTCCCTTCGGGACTGATTTTGTATGAAAATGTGTATTTATGAAACGGAATCACACCCCTGAGCCCCTCCTTTCTGTCCTTACATTGACATGGATGTTGTTCTCTTAAAGGCAGGGTGACCAGACAGTCCTCCTTTTCCAGGACATGCCCCCACCTCTTTACATTTCAACTTGCTGTCCAGGAGGAGTTCCAAAACGAGCTCCGTTTTGAGCCTAAGGAGCACGAAATTACATTTAGCTTTTCTTTGGTCGCGTCTTTCCTTTTTCTCCCACGTCTTACATTTATTTTTATTTTTTAATGTGGCCATGCCTCGCCCTCCTTTGCGATGATGAGATATCTGGGCAGCCTGCTTAGAGGACAGTGTAACTGGGGATTTTGCAACAACTTCTGCTCCAAAACGGGTCGAGGAGGCTATTTTCCTTCCACCTCGGCATAGACCGCAGGAGTCTTTTGTTCGCAAACGGCAACGCCGTAAATGGGAGGGAAAGAAGCCAACCCACCCGGCCATCCCTGATTCCCCTGGTCCTATTCCCTGTTACCATGCACGGACCGTGAAGGAAACAGGAAGAAAATTAATTCATTTGAGATGTGGTGCTGGAGAAGAGTGCTGAGGATACTGTGGACAGCCAAAAGGACAAACAAATGGATCCTAGAACAGATCAAGCCAGAACTCTCCCTGGAAGCCAAGATGACTAAATTGAAGCTGTCAGACTTTGGCCACATCATGAGAAGGCAGGACTCATTAGAAAAGACAATGATGCTGGGGAAGTAGAAGAAGAGGAAGACCACATGCTAGACGGATAGGCTCAAATCAGGGAGACCATAGTCCTGAGTTTGTGAGGGAGATAGAAGATGGGGGAGCTTGGAAATGTCTCATTCACAGGGTCGCCATGAGTCGGGATCTACTCGAAAGAAGCTGACAACAAACAACATAGAGGACTTATTTCTGTCATTTCCATTAAGGAGGGCTTTTTGGGTTCAAGTTGGAGGGCCGTGATGGTGGGCTTCTAGGAAGAGGGCGGGCAACAGGAAGAGAGAAGGCCAGAGAAAAAGAAAGAGAAAGAGAGAGCCCCCTGAGTGACTCTCTCCGAATAACGGATTGGCCGGGCTCCAGGAAAGTGGCAGCTTAAAATAAACTGGCATGAAATGGGGTCATGGAAGAGTTCAGGAATTAATTGGGTGAAAAATAGTCTTTGACTAGATGATCGGACTCGCATGATTAGGTCGGGCTGGCGGGGGAGGGAGACCCCCTTCCCAAGGCCCCTCCTCGCCTCCTCCTGGGGCCCCCTTCGAGGAAGAAGGCAAGGCCTCCCCCCCAACAAAGAGCTAGCCATCTCTCGGACGCTGTCCAGCTGGAGGTGCTGAAAGGGAAGGAGGCGGATGCCCAGCTGACCCAAGAAGAGCCCCTGCCGGAACCAGGGCCAGTGGGGCCAAAGGAAGCCCCGACACACACACACCCAGGCCCCGGGCTTGTTCATGGAGCAGAAGCTGCAGAAAAACAGCAGTCCAAAACACCCTGCGGAAACAACCCAGTTTGAGACGGCCTTTAACTGCCCTGGCTCAGTGCTAGGGAATCCTGGGAAGGGTGATTTATTGTGGCACCAGGGCTACCTCTGACAGAGAAGGCTCAACGCCTCACTACAGTCCCCAGCATTGAGCCAGGGCAGTTAAAGCGGTCTCAGACTGGATTGTTTTGGACCAGTGCTGGGAATAGCCAGACAAAAGAAACAACTGGGAAGAGAGAGAAAAACCAAAACAAAGGGACGCTCCCTTCTCTCGTTTCACCCCTTTCTCTATAAAAGAGAGAAAGCAGGCAAAAGGCTCCTGGGAGGGAAGGAGCGGGGCTGAGAGCTGATTTCCCAGCGGAGCAAGCGGTTCTGGGAAGCGTGGCGAAGGGGAAAATATAGTTCTGCCGGGGTTAGTGAGGCTCCCCGCCTAAGTGCATTAAATGCCACTTAATTCAGGGGGATTTGCCTCCGCGTGAGTTTGTTCGGCCCCGGGCTTTTAATCCCTAATAGGTGAGCCCGGGCGAGTTGAACGACTGACTGGGAGCCTTGCAGAAAGACCGCAAAATTTTATTATCTGCTGAAGATGGAAGAGGAAAGACCGAAGGATTGTGGTTCCAAACGGAATTGAAGGCCAGGACCAAGCTTCTCAAAACAAACCGACAAACCAAGCAACCACAACAACCACTCCGCCTGTTGTTCTTCTTATTTATGGGAGAGTCGGAAGCAACAGAAGAATGTCCAGGGAGCTTTTTAGCAAGAGCTTCAAGAACAGAAAAGCTTCTGACTGCTTCCATCAGTACTGCTGGGAAGATAAATCTCTTCTAAAATTATGGAAATATACCCTGCCAAGACACACATACAAACACGCAAACACACAGAAGCACACACCAGTCCCTCTTAGGGATCCAGGAGCCCAAAGCTTGGCCAACACTGAAAGTATTTGGGGATGGAAGAAAGGAAAAGGAAGAGAAAAGGAAAAGGAAAAGGTAAAAACCAGTGAAGCGGGGATTACTCCGCTAAAAGATGCTCGGCTTTTGCACCTCCCTCTGAACGGTCTTCTTCGCTGGGAGATAAATCCCACTGATTTACTCACTTGCTGCCCTACACCTAGTTGTTTAGAAAGAGGAGCTTTTCCGCCCCTCTTAAGGGCAACTGGCTAGTAGTCTTGAAGTTACAAGTCGGGGAAAAAAGGGGGGGAAAGGAAAGGCGCTTTGTCCACACTGCCCTTTGGCAAAGGGGCTATAAAGGCAAACATAATCTGAAGTGAAGTGCTCTGGGCAGGTGTGGCTTGGTTTCCAGGCTGGAAAGTCTTTCCCTCTCTCAGCTGAACAAATCTTGCCAAGACAACCCCGTAATAGGTCGGTCTTGTTGTTCTTGTGTGCCTTCTAGTCGTTTCCGATTTATGGCGACCCTAAAGCGAAGCTGTCATGGGGTTTTCTTGGCAGGGTTTGTTCAGAGGAGGTTTGCCACGGCCTTCCCCTGGGGTCGCCATGAATCAGAAAGGACTTGAAGACACACAACAACAACAGCAACGACAACAACAGGGTCTTTCCTCCCTTTGAATCTTCTGTAGGGGGCGCGCATAGAGGCAAGAAAGGAGATGCGGCCCTAGAGAAATGGCGATAAACACAACAACAATAACAACAACAGAAACACCCTCTGGGGTGTGATAAGTATACAGAATAAGACAAAAAAAAAACAAACCCAGAAATATAACGTTGATTACACCTCTTTTACCGCCAATAACCGATTAAGAGCTTTTCATGGCCTTATTCTTACAAATTCAATCTTTTCACAACAAAATCATACAAGTTCCATGGGAACCAATGTTCTTTATCATAAGGTCGCATTCCATGGGTTCAAAGTCCAAAACACACAATCCAGTGATTAAGCTATAGACACACACACACCTTCTCTCTACTAGAGAAATATGGTGGCCAGGTGAAGAAAAGAATTGGATAGAGAACTGAGAACGAGCTGAAGAAGGCTGGCAAAGGGAAATCTCAGCCCGCGAATAAGGGGAAAAAGGAAAGATTGGCATACACTGAAAGCACTTGTAGAAGGAAGGAAGGAAGGAAGGAAGGAAGGGGAAGGAAGGAAGAAAAAAAACAAGGCCCCAGCTAGCAAAATGGGACTCAATGAAAGGGGAGGGAAGGGGGGTCATTCCGCACAAAGAGGCTCAGCCTTTGCATCTCCGTCTCAACGGTCTGGGTGGGAAAGGAGAGGAAAAGCCCTGCGAAGGCAGGCCAGACCTGGCTCAAAGGACGAAGAAGGAGAGGAAGGCGACGGGGAAGGAGGAGGAGGACGACCCTGGGCTTTGGTCA
This sequence comes from Urosaurus nigricauda, assembly GCA_034509955.1. Lineage (NCBI taxonomy): Eukaryota > Metazoa > Chordata > Lepidosauria > Squamata > Phrynosomatidae > Urosaurus > Urosaurus nigricauda. The sequence goes on along the minus strand of JAOEGL010000001.1, from coordinate 167,797,715 downwards.
GCGGGCTGGAAAGGAACAAGGAAGGCAGGCAGTGGGGAGAAGAAGGAGGGCCAGGACGGAGGAAAAGGAGGAGAAGTGGAGGGCATGGTGGTGGTGGAGAAGAAGAAGAGGAGGAGAAGGAAGAAGAAGACAAAGAAGAAGAAGAAGAAGAAGAGGAAGTGATGGAGGAAGAAGAAAAGGAAGACGAGGAAGAGGAAGATGAAGAGGAGGAGGAGGAATGATGATGATGATGATGATGATGATAATAATAATAATAATAATAATAATAGATGTGATGGTGGTGGAGGAGGAAGAAGAGGAGGAGGAGGAAGAACAATAATGGAGGTGATGGTGGTGAAGGATGAAGAAGAAGGAGAGGAGGAAGAAGAGGAGGGGAAGAGGGAGGAAGAAAAGGAGGTGATGGTGGTGGTGGTGATGATGATGATGGAGGAGGAGGTTGCCTCAGGTGAAAGGGAGGAGACTGGAGTGTCCAAGAAGGACACCGAGAGGACGCAGGGGAATGGAAGGAGTGAAGGAGAAAGACCAGCAAAGGAAGAGGGAGGGAGGAACTGGGAAGAGTGGCAGGCGACCCAAACAGCCCTGGCAGGCTTCTCTCTCTCTCTGTCCTTCCCAAAACCAGGCAGAGGCAGGCCAGGTGGCCAGATGTGTGTCCTCATTCCAGGAAAAGGGAGGAGAGAACCAAGGAAAAGCATTTTTGTTGTTTAACAAACCACACTCCCGGGCAGAGAAATCCATGCTGCTCAGAGTCAGGCTCCAAAGGGAGCAGGAGAGGGACCTTTTGGGATTCCTCCTGGGCAGGAAGGCTGGAATTCCTTAAGAAAGGTCTTAGGAAAAGAGGGCCACATCTGGCCGCCCTCCCTGGGCAAAGAGAGAGAAGGGGTTCAGGGGAAGAAGAGGGCCAACCCTAACCCACCCTCCCCTTCCATTGCCCTCCACCTAAGAAAGAAAGAGAGAGAGAGGGAAGTCGGGAGCGCGCACGAGCACGCGCCAGCCGTCGGGAAACAATAGGCCGGGTGGCGCGCATGGGGGGGGAGGGAGGGAAAAAGGCAAGGCAAGGCGCGCCCCCGTGGCTCTTTCCGACTAAGGGGCGCATTCCTTCAAAGGCAAAGGGGGGGGGGAATCCTTAACCCCACACAATATAACCCCCCCCCCACACACACACACAAACCCACACACCCCTCTCCACACTTTTATTACTGGTACCAATTCTTCTGAGCAAAAACATGGATAATCGGTGAATAATAACAATAATAAAGGAACGAATCCAGGTTTTCAGAGAAAGGCAGAAAAGGAGGGACAAATTATTATTATTATTATTATTATTATTATTATTATATAATAATAATAATCATCATCATCATCCTTCTCCAATTCCACCCCCTTCCCCCCTAAAGGTGCCTTTTTTTTCGTTGGCTGAGCATCCCTCTTGTCCTTCTAGGGCCAGAACAATCCTAATAATGTCGGGTTTGTCTTCATGCTTCACAACCTTTCTGAGCAAAAAGCTCCTCGAGACCCATGGAAAAAATCAACAACCTCCCTTTCCCCCCGCAGAGCCCTCCGCTTCCTCGGCCTTTCCAGGGGCCTTGGTCGCCGGAGGTGCTCTCTGCCGGCCCAGTTCCCTTCCCCCCGACGTCGCTTTTGGGGGGTGTGTGAGTGTCTGGGTCTGTGTTCCTCGGCGCCTGTCTCGACTGTCTGGCCAAAGCCATCCTCACCATCATCATTATCACCATCCTGTCTGGGGCTGCCTCCCCACCGCAGAATTGATCCGTTTTGACACCGCTTTAACGCCCACAGCTCAAGGCGATGGGATTCTAGGACCTAGACATGCTTTGAACAACCACCCCCGTTCCCCAAGATCTGGACTCCCCCCCTGGATGAGCCATGGGGACCCTTATTCCTTCCCCAATTCCTTCCCACCTTCCTCCCCATCATGGCACCTGGGGAGAGGCTGCCCCCCTTTTCTTCCCAGCTTCCCCCCAGGACCCTTTTGCCGGTCCCCAGGAAAACCGCCCAGAGAGGGTTTCAGAGATGGGGCCGAGGAAAGGGGGGTGTGCCTGGGTGGCTCTGGGGAGAAACAGAGAGAGAGAAGGGTCTGTTTTGGGGGGGGGGGAGAGCTGGTAAGCCTGGTAAGGAAGAGGGGCGGTTTGTGAAAGGAAAGCGGGTCCAAACCACCTCCTCGACCCGATCCTGCCCCCCCCCAATGCTTCTCTTCCCGACTTACTTGTGGGTCGCAGTCCGGTGGGGTTGGGCTCCTGGGCCGCGTTGGAGGAGGAGGAGGAGGGGGGCTCCGAGGCTGCCATGAGGGTCCGGCTCCGAGCCTTTGGGTCCCAGCTTCTCTTCCTTCAGGTGCCGCTCTCCGCCCCGAGAAAGCCCAAGGCTGCAAGGGAAAGAGAGGCACGGGTCAACGGAGGGAGGGAGGGAGGGAGGCGGCAGAAGGGGGGCGGAGAGGGCACCGAAGGAGACCAGACCCCTTCCCTTCCCTTCCCTTCCCTTCCCTTCCCTCTGGGCAGGGGGCCTCCTCCTCCTCCTCCTCCTCTTGAAGCCACCCACCCACCCACCCAAAAGCCCCGCCGCCGCCTCCGCCTCCTCCTCCTCCCCGCCTCGCCTCTTCCAGATCGCAGACAAAAGCCCCGGGGACGGAGGGAGGGAGGGAGGGAGGGAGGGCAGCAGCGGAGCCACGAGGCAAGGAAGGTCGGGACGGGGCTGAGCAGGCGGCCAGGAGGAGCCCGGCGCGGAACGGGGACCAGGATGGGGTGCCTCCTCTGCTTGGAAGAGGAGGAGGAAGGAGGGGAGGAAGAGGAGGAGGAAGAGGAAGGAGAGGAAGAGGAGGAGGTAGAAGGGAAGGAGGAGAATGAAAAAGAGGAGGAAGAGGAAGAGGAGGAGGAGGAGGAGGAAGGAGAGGAGGAGGAGGAAGAGGAGGAGGAAGAAGAACAAGAAAACAAAGAGGAGAAAGAAGAAGAGGAAAAGGAGGGGAAGAATGAGGAACAGAAGGTAGAGGGGGAGGAGGAGGAGGATGAAGAAGAGGAAGAGGAAGAAGAGGAGGAGGAAGAAGAGGAAGACGAGGAGGAAGAAGAGGAGGAGGAGGAAGAGGAGGAGGATGAAGAAGAGGAGGAGGAAGAGGAGGAAGAGGAGGAGGAGGAGGAGGAGGAAGAAGAGGAGGAAGAGGATGAGGAAGAGGAAGACGAGGAGGAGGAGGAAGAGGAAGAGGAGGAAGAGGAGGAGGAGGATGAAGAAGAGGAGGAGGAAGAAGAGGAGGAGGAGGAAGAGGAGGAGGAGGGGGAAGAAGAGGAGGAAGAGGAGGAAGAGGATGAAGAGGAGGAGGAGAGAGGCTCAGCGGAGGGCCAGGTCCCGGGGCCTCCAAGGGGGGCGATGGGAGCTGCCCTGCCCGAAAGGCTTGGGTGGGAGAAAGGCCCCTTCCCGTGGAAGCGCTAGATCCGAGGAGAGCCCCCTCCCTCCCTCCCTCCCTCCCTCCCCGCGAAGAAGAGGCAGGGGAAGGGGCTGTGCTGCTGAGCCCTCTGTCCTCCGGGAGGGAGGCCTCTCTCTCTCTCTCTCTCTCTCTCTCTCTCTCTCTCTCTCGTGGCCCCTTCCAGCCCAGCCCACCCTCTTCCCCGACGTAGGCAAAGGGCTCGGAGGGAAAGCCCCTTCTTCTTCTTCTGAGTCGGATTCTTCTCCGTGGGGGGAAGGCAGGACTGGGGCGGAAGGGAGAGCGGCCCGAGCAAGCCCTGCAAGCAGAGCAGAGCCAGTCTTAGCCTCGGAGGCAGCAACACCGTCGAAGAACGAAAGCCCCCGGCCGAAGTTCCAGTCTCCCAGCTGGAAGGGGCTGCTGAGTGTCCCCTGAGCCTCCCTCTCTCCGTGGGGCGGGGGGGGGGCTGGCCCCTCTCGGGGAGGACCACGGAGAGAGCTCCCCTCGGGTTCCCAAGAACTGCGCACCCTTCCCCTGGGAGAAAGGCGGCATACTATAGACATCCAGCAAAAGCCGTCGCACAATAAAGGTTTTGAACCACCAGAACGCCTCCTGGTCTACCAAGGCACTGCCATCGCGTGTGGTGGGTCTGGCCAGAGGGAAATCCATGGGGCCGTCTATCATCATCATCATCATCATCATCACCATCACCATCATCATCACTATCAGTCTAAAGAAGGTAATATAACGGGAAATGGGAACTGCTGAAAGCAGGGAAAGGCGAGTCGGGGCACCGAAGTAACAGGTCCCTTTCCCTGCCCCAAATGCCCTCCGCTTCGAGACATTCTCCAGGAAAAGACCCACTTTCTGCTGGGAATGGATCCCCCCCCCCCCAAACCTTTGGCGACGCACAAGAAAAGAGGAGAAGAAGAGAAGGACAAGCCTTACCGGTCTCAACTCCAAGGAAGCAGCAGAAGGAGAAGAAGGAGAAGGAAGGAAGGAGAAATTCCAGTTTGGGCAAAGAAGGAGCCTTGGTCCTTTTATAAACTCCTCCGCAAACGACGTCGGACGAGCCCGGGAGCCCTGGAGTTTAATGCGAGGTGACCTCTCTCTCTCTCTCTCTCTCTCTCTCTCTCTCTGCCGGAGTCCTTGGGCTTGGCTGTCGGGGAGCGTGAGTCGTCGTCTTCGTCGTCGGAGCCCTTGCCACGCAGCAGGGCATGAGTCACTGCTATGCCCTCCCTCTGCCTCCCCTCGCCCCGAAAGAGGGACGCCGGCAGCAAGGAAGGAGGGAGGGAGGGAGGGAAGGAAGGAGAGGGGGGGAGAAGGAAGAAAGGGGGAGGGAGGGAAGGAAGGAAGAAGGGGAAAAAGAGACAGAGAGAGAAAGAAAGAAGATAAGGAAGGGAGGGAGGGACAGAGGGAAAGAAAGAAGGAAGGAAGATAAAGAAGGAAGGAAGGGGAGAGAGAGGGGAAAGAAGGAAGGAAGGAGGGAGGGAAAGAAGGAAGGAAGGAAGGAAGGAAGGAAGGAAGGAGAGAGGGAAGGAGAAAGGTGGGAAGGAAGGAAGGAAGGATGTTGACTCAAGGGGATGGGGGCGATCCCGTTCCTCCAAGGGCTGGGTCCCAGGCCAAGCCCAGGATGATGGGACTTGCGGTGGTTTCCTTGAGGAGGAGTAGACTGCGGGTCAAGTTGCTCGTCCTGGATCCCCGTTACGGCGATGAAGTTGACCCCAGAAGCAGGACAGGGCTGACCCCCCGCGCTCCCAGAGATGGACAGGAAGGAGAAGGAGAAGAAGAAGGAGAAGAAGGAGAAGAAGAAGAACCTTGCCCAGAACAAGCTTTTCAGTGCCTTCCTCTTGATCAGACAAGCCTTTCCCTATAGAAGCAACCACGCTTTAAATAGGATGCCCCCTCCCCTTAAAATAATACTCCTGATTTGGGCCACTTTCTCTTTTCCAAAGTAATCCCTTACATATCCCCCAAGTGGGTTTTTGGAGACTCTGCTCCAGCCACAGGGGTCTTCCTTGGGGGGCAACCCTCTTGGAGCCCAGAAGGTGGTGGCCCGACTCTTGAGCCACTGTCCTCCTCTCCATCCATTTGGAGGCGCTTGGAGAAGTGTTATAACCCCCCCCCCTCCAAGCCTTGCACCTGTCCATTGATTCCCATCGAAGGAAGAAGAAGAAGGGGCAGGGGGAGAAGCAAGTCTCCCTCTGAGCATCTATTTTGCCATCTTCCACCGGGGGGCGCCGACGAATTAAATTCGGGACCCTTTTCGTCTGCCTCGGCCTCTTAGGCTGCATCCACACTGGAGAAATAACCCGGTTTGGCACCGCTTTAAGTTCCCTGGCTGAAGGCTATGGGATTCTGGGAGTTGGAGTATGTTGTGGGGCCCAGAGCGGAGCGGAGCTCCGCTCTGGACCCCACAACATACTCCAACTAACAGAATCCCATAGCCTTCAGCCAAGGGCACTTAAAGCGGGACCAAACCGGGTTATTTCTCCAGTGTGGATGCAACCTTAGAACAAGCCACAGAGAACACCACCTGATGGTTTGGACCAAGGCAGCCACGAAATACTAAACGGTGTAGTAGTGTTTTGGGTGTTGGACTCGACTCCCAGCTCGGCCATGGGAATCCACTGGGTGACCCTTGGGTAAGTCACACTCTCTCAGCCTCAGAGGCAGGCAACACATATTGCTCAGAGGACCCTGCAATAAGGTCGCTTTAAGGTCGCCATAAGTCGGAAACGGCCTGAAGGGACACAACAGCAATAACTTTCGAAGGGGCGTCACGCTGAGGAGGGAGCAAGCTTGTTTTCTGCTGCTCCAGAGAGCAATGGATTCAAACTACAGGAAAAGAGATTCCAGCTCAACATTAGGAGGAACTTCCTGACAGTAAGGGCTGTTCGACAGTGGAACACACTCCCTCTGAGAGTGGTGGAGTCTCCTTCCTTGGAGGTCTTTAAAGAGAGGCTGGATGGCCATCTGTCAGTGATGCTTTGATTGGGAGTTCCTGCATGGCAGGGGGTTGGACTGGACAGCCCTTGGAGTCTCTTCCAACTATGATTCTATGATTCTGTGAAGTGCAAGGCATTGCCGCAAATGAAACTGAGGGGCCGAGGAAAGGCTTCTCTCCATGGGGTTTCATAGGTTTTATAAGCATTATTGCCAGGACAGTACGAGTCAAGATACAAAAAGAAACGGATCCTCCTCTAAAGGAAAGCAGACAGTGTGTCTTGACATTTTCTAGAGAGAGGGAAAAGAAGGGGGAAAGGGAGCAATTTTAGGCTGTAAATATATTTCTTACAGTGAAGGGGCCAAGAGGCTTACTTACTAGGCGCCTCTCCTGTGTCTTTTCTGAAGAACTCAAGCAAAAAACCGGATGCACAGAGATTTTGTAGCCTCTTTGAGACTCGCTGAAAGAAAGAAGTTGGCAGCATGAACTTCCCTAGACTGAAGTCTACTTCCTCAGGTGCATTTCGTAGACTGAAGTCTAGGAAAGCTCCTGCTGCCAACTTCTTTCTTTCAGTGAGTCTCAAAGGTGCTACGAAATCCCTCCACGTACTGATTCTACAGACAAACACGGCTATATTTTTGAAAGTAATAAACTCCGACTCCCAGGATCCCATAGCCTTGAGCCGAGGCAATTAAAGCGGTGTCAAACCGGGTTATTTCTCCAATGTTACACTGAGCTGTGACACTTGTTAGGAAAGGCGCCCTGTGGTTTTTTTTCCCTTAAGGCTTGTCACATTCCTCTTTTTTTTTTTTTTTTTTTTTTTTTTTTGCTAAAACCATTCAAAGAAGAATGTTTTATAAAAGCCGGGTGTATGAGTCTGGAGGGAAAAAAGACCCATCAACCCGACTTTTTAACATCAATTTGGGGATTGCTCTAGGGCTGCAAGAGGGAAAGTAATGGCGCTGTTAGCCTCGATTTCAGCACCTTGGACAGCAGTTCATTGCCCCCAAAATAAAGCACGGTGGATGGGGCAGAGATTTGGGGGCTGAGAGCCTCGTCGGGGGTTTTGATCCTTTCCAAACAAATCCCTTGCTGTCTTCCTTCTCCACGCCAAAAGCTGCCTCTGGAAACTCACCGCAGAGCTTTATCTATCACCTGCATTTATTCAACGCCTTCAGTATTGGCCAAGGGTTGATCATGGAGTGGTCTCTCTCTCTCCTCTTTGGTTTGCCATTTGTCCCCAAAGACCAGGGAAATCCCGGACTGAAAGGGTCTGGGGAAAAAGAAATGTCCCCGGTTGAAACAGCAGATCTTGGATTCCTCAAGGCAGGAGAGGAGCTAAGGACAACAAGGACAACTCTGAAATATGCGATAAAACGAGGTTAAATGTCAAAATATGGTGTGTGTGTGTGTGTGTGTGTGTGTGTTTAGTCTGGGGTGGTTGTCAGCAACTGAAATATGCTATGAAAGAATGTTAAATGTTAAAATGAGTGTGTGTGTGTGTTTGGTTTGGAGTGGCTGTCAACAACTGAAATACGCAATAAAACAATGTTAAATGTCAAAATACTGTGTGTGTGTGTGTGGGGGGGGGGTTGCCAGTAACTAAATATGCTATGAAACAATGTTAAATGTCAAAATATGGTGTGTGTCTCTGTGTGTGTTTGGTTTGGGGTGGTTCTTAGTAACTGAAATATGCAATAAAACAATGTTAAATGTCAAAATACAGTGTGTGTGTGTGTGCGCGTGTGTGTGTTTGGGGTGGTTGTCACTAACTGAAATGTGCAATACAACAATGTTAAATCTCAAAATATGGTGTGTATGTGTGTGCTTGGTTTGGGGTGGTTGTCAATAACTGAAATATGCAATAAAAGAATGTTAAGTGTCAAAACATAACATGTGCGTGTGTGTTTGTTTTTTTGTGGGCTTGCTGAAGAGAATTATGGCAACCCTATCTCCTGTTAGGAGGCGAGATTTCTTTGGGAGTTAGAAAGCCAACAGCCGACTTGAAGGCACCTACACAGAAAACAAGCAATCTGAACAAGAGAGGAAGAAGAAGAAGGCCACAAATCTTGCCACAAAAAACACTTATGGAGGGAAAACAAGGTGTCCTTTGGGATATAAAGGGCAATAGATGGTCCTGCAGCAGAGAAAGACAGACTTGAGGCTTGCAGGATCTCCTTCGGTTTTGATTGAAAGCCTGAAGTCCACCTACATTACAACAACAAGGTGGAAAATAGTGCCTCAGAAAGGCTGATATGAAATGATGAAATGAAGGTGCCCCTGAGCACAACAGTACAATTTAGTTGCACAATTTAGCCGCACAATTCAGTAACTTTGGTCTTCCAGGTGTTTTGGACTTCAGCTCCCAGAATCCCAGATCGTTGGTCAACTCGGCTGAGGTTCCTGGGAGCCGAAGTCCAAAACACCCGGAAGGCCAGAGTTCAGGAATCACTGGACTAAGATTCTAGAGACCAGGGTTCAAATCCTGGCTGGGCCATGTGAACCCAATGGGTGACCTTGGTCAAGCCACACGCTCACAGCCTCAGAGATTGGCAAAGGCAAAACCCTTGAAAAAAACTTGCCAAGAAAACCCCATGAGGGTTGCCGTAAGTCAGAAATGGCTTGAAGGTACACAGCAACAACAACAACAATCAGATCTGGAGCTCAAAACAAATCCTAACAGGAGGTATTTCCCAATATCAGCCTGCCTGGACCTTGAGATCCATAAGAGTCCCTTCTTTCAGACCCACCACCTTTATACATAGGATTGGTGGGAACAGGAGAGACAGTCTTCTCAGTGGCTATACTTTGGCACTTTTTCCCTTGCGAGGCTAGAATGGGCCGCTTTTTGCTACCATCCATCCATCCATCCATCCATCCGCAGGTGAACACTTTTTAAAATTTAATCCATTTTTTTTAGAACTGAAGGCTTTCAAGGAAAGGGCTATAAAACCTGTATTGCTTTTAAATTGCATTGTCTAACTCTTTAAAACAATTAAAGGGAATGTCTTTAATATGATTAATACAGTCGCTCCTCTGTATCCATGGATTTTTTTTAATCCATGGATTCAAGCATCCGCAGCTTGAAAATATTTTAAAAATAGATACATTCCTAAAGCAAAACCTGATCTTGCCACTTTATATAAGGGACACCATTTTACTATGCTATTGTATTTAATGCAACTTGCGCATCCAGTGATTTTGGTATCCACGGGGGGTGGCATGGACACCAAGGGCACACTATTCAATTCACTTTTAATGTTGATTTCTCTCAATAATATTTTAAATGTCTGAGTTGCCTTGAGTCCCAGTTCTGGTGGAAAGGATATAAATAAAAGCTGAAATCCTGCTGGGGACAGACATACGTCTGTGGGAATTAGGATTGGGCAGTTCCATAGCATCCGTATCCAGTAAAAGACTGCAGTCACCTTATTATTTAGGAGAGTCAGCAAAATGATTGCTGTACAACAAGACCAATGTGCATCAGTCTCATTGTGTAACGGGACACTTTTGCAGATATCCCATGGTGCATTTTGCAATTCATGTAGCACCACTGCTACACAGCTAAGTATACATAAAGTTATGTAATGTACATCATCATCATCATCATCATCATCATCATCATCATTTTTTCACACAATGACTACTCCCCTCCCCAGACTTCGGCAGCACAATTGAGGAACAGGGGAAAAGTTTAAAATATTGTTGAATAATTGGGAAAGCCAGACATCCTTGCTGCTTTACTGTGTCACTTTCGATACACCAGTAGACCCGAATCTGCCTCCTGCTAATCCCTGGCTTAGAGCAGCCAGAGCCATCAAATAATGTGTTCATTCAGTACAGATTATCAACTCTTTCCCTCTTGGTAAAGAATGACTGCCCCAAGCAGGAATGGGAAACTAAAACAATGCAACTTTTAAAGAACCACTCCATTAATCACTCCATTAATTGTTATTGTTGTAGCTGTCTACCTTCAAGTGACTTCCAACTTATGGTGACCCTGTCATGGGGTTTTCTTGGCAAGTTTCTTCAGAGGGGGTTTGCCAATGTCATCCACTGAGGCTGAGAGTGTGTGATTTGCCCAAAGTCACCCAGTGGGTTTCCGTGGCCAAGCTGGGATTTGAACCCCTGGTCTCTAGAGTCACAGTCCAATGCTCAAACCACTCTTCCATTAATACAATCAGTAATTGATTTTATTCTAAAAAAGGACAGACACATGCAGTCTCATCTAGAGTAGTTACAGGCTTAAGGAACCTCGAGAAAACAGTTCTTAAGTGCTAACCGATGTTATTTGACTACAGATGGTGTCATAAAAACTGACCTCTCTAGAGAGGGCTATACCATCTTGTCAAATTATTGACAGGCAATAATTATAAAAGTCAAGCACTCAGCAGTGCTATTACTTCAAATAAATCCCCGTTTGAAGCAAAGCAATTTTGAATGACAAAATACATTTAAGCAGGTCACTGAGAATGAAGAACTGGGACAAAAACCTACAGAACTGTCAGGAGCCACTGTGGATCAACCACAAAAAAAGTCTGAGAGGTTAAGTTTCCCCCCAGATGGCGCTATACCTCATATTCTCAACTCTTCATAGGGTTTTCTGTTTATTTTTTACTTGTCTGAAATTTGCAAGGCACAAGTTTTTCAAGCAATTGGACATTTCATATGAGTGGAATGGAGCCTGTCAGCAGTGAGGGGGAAGAAGACTGCTGCTCCTTGTCTTTCAGATCCTGGCATTTGGTTTGTGAATGACCTGAACACCTTGCTAAGACACCAATCTCCCATTGTGTCAGTGTGTGTGCATCTACGAATCCACACATTGTAGCCCTACAAGTGCTGTGTCAAATTTGATATTTTCTTTGACATGCACGGTCTAATGCTCCTAAATTGCCACACATGGCAAAAGAAGCCAGACTTAGCTTGTGCCTACAGCACATACAAATTACTGTTTGAAGTAAGGATTGCTTTCTGTACACAGTTATTTTATTTAGAAGAGTTATTAGGAAGGCTGTAAGAATGGAATTTCTTCATTATATCATATTCAGTTGGCATGTGGATATTACATAATAAAAAGCCTTCAGATGTGTAGCAACTATCAGTTCCGAGAGCTGCTAACACACCTTTGGAAGGCCTTCTTCAAGGCTTCTCGCCGCAACGTCACCTGCCTGTTTGCTTATCCTGTGGCAGAACCTCGCTTCTTGCATCAACACAGCAGAACAAGTCATTGCCAAAGTAGTAACAAATGCAGCAACTTTTTGGCTTCTGCCTCTCGCAACAGGAAAAAAGATCACTTTATTCTAAGATGGGAAATTTCCCACAAAGGTGGCTTCTGCTCTTAACTATAGCTATCAAAAAATAAGTATGATCCTTTGTTATGCAAAAATAAAGACACTGTTATAAATTTACAACCCAACTTTCTTGTGGAGTGGTAGCTAGAAGTGGCTGACTTCATCCAGCTATAGCACCTTTCCTCTGGGACTGTCGTAGAATTAATGTTAATTGGCTACGCATAATATGGCAACAACAGAGGTTGATATGAAGGCAAGATATAAAGATTCATACTGAAAGTGCTTACCAGAAATCCCAGAGAGATTATATTTAAGGACACACAACAAGTAAAGAAGAAAGCTGAGCTTTGGATTGAAGGGAATCAAAGTGCAGTGTATTTTTAAACAGAATACAACAGTTTGCTCTCAAAAACCACTAAGAACAACATTTCACACCATCTTTCCCTGTAAAAGCAGCCAGAGCATTTGGTACATCTCTGGGAAAACCCTCTTAAAAGAATTTGCATGGCAAAATTATGGATAAAATATAATGAAGTTGCAACATGTGTAGACTGGGATGGGCAACTGTGGCATTCAAGGTGTTTTTGGCCTACAGTCCTTATAGCCAATTGTGAGGGATTATGGGAGCTGCATGTCAAAAACACCTGGAGAAATCCTCTTATTTCAATTTGTTATTGTCATTGAATAAATTTATCCTCCAGCAGTGGTTAGGATGGGAGGAACTGATGTGCTACTCTCCTGTTCTAAGTTTTCAAAGAAGTCGCTATGTTAGTCTCTTGAAGCATAAAAAGGAGGAAAGGAAGGGTGAAAAGGGAATGTGGCGGCAGCTATAAGATTAACTGGTTGTTATTTTTGTAGGTATAAATCCACTTTTTCAGATGCAGTGTAGAGTGATACTAAAGTCTCAGGTTATAAAGCATGGCTGGAATCCTGTTGGAGCATTGCATCTTTGTTAAGTGGACTTACATCTGTGGGAATAAGAAATGCATAGTTGAGTTGTGCAATGGCAGTATCCAGTAGAGCTGTTGTTATGTTACTACATACCAGAGCTGGCAACGTGGTTAATGTGCACTGGTGTCTGGTGCACAACAGGATTATGTGCAATGCATCAGTCCTGATGCACATTGCATTGGACCCAATGTGCATCACATCAATCCCTAATGCACATGAGGCACTCTTGCCAGTGCCCCATTACACATCTTCACAATTCAGTAACTGGGTTTCTTACCACATCTGCTACTTAACTAAGTATACAGAAAGTTACATTATATAAAAGGTCATACAGGATTCTAGCACATATTTATACAGCTGTGGGAACTAGACAGAATGTGATAGTATCCAGAAAGATGGAAATCAAGTACTGTGCCCTAAATTTTCAAAGCGCTTTGAAATTTTTTCAAAATGTAGTACATCTTTCTGAACCCTATTATCTTACTCCCAGAACTGTATAACCATGCTTTATAATCTGAGGCTTTAATATAACTCAGCATTGCATCTGAAGAAGTGGGTTTATATCCATTTATATCCATGAGAGCTGATGCTAAAATAAAAACAAGTTAGTCTTAAAGGTGCTGCCATGTTCCTTTTTCCCTCTCGCCTTTCCTTCTTATTTTTTCTACTGCTCTAAGTTATCTATATAAATTGGAGTTCCACTGAAATCCTAGCACCATGTTTAACATCAGGTTTCACTTTTATCGGAGGAATCAAGTGGTTAAGATGGTTGACTCTGTTAATAATAATAATAATAATAATAAGCTTTATTTGTATACCGCCCTTCCTGCGATCAGGGCGGTGCACAGCATAAAAACAACATTACAAAATTAATAAAACACAGTTAAAAAGCATATACAATATAATAAATATCACAACAACAAATCAGGCCTGGGAACAGTGATAGTAATAAAAGGGGGGTTGCAACAAGGGAAGGGAGGTATCAAGGGTACGCTTGTGTGAACAAGTATGTTTTTAAACCCTTTTTAAATGAAATAAGGGAGGTAGCCAGACGGAGCTCAACGGGCAAGGAATTCCAGAGGCTAGGAGCCGCGGTGGTAAATGCTCTCTTGGTGGTTGTTAACAGTTTGGCCTCTGGAATTCTAAGCAAGTGTTGCCCGGAAGATCTAAGAGTGCGGGGCGGATTGTGTGGGGAGAGGCGGTCCTTCAGGTACTCTGGGCCCAAGCCATTTAGGGCTTTATAGGTAATAACCAGCGCTTTGTATTGAGCTCGGAAACGGATAGGCAGCCAATGGAGATCTTTCAATATAGATGTTATGTGGGAGGTCCTGGGAGCACCAGTGACGACCCGGGCTGCCATATTCTGCACTAATTGAAGTTTCTGAGTGTGGTACAAAGGCTGCCCCATGTAGAGCGCATTGCAGAAATCCAACCGAGAGGTTACCAGAGCGTGTACTACTGTTTCAAGGTCCCTCCGGTCCAGGTAGGGATGCAGCTGGCGTATCAGCCGAAGCTGAAAACAGGTGCTCCTGACCGTCGCATCCACCTGAGAAGTAAGATGGAGCGACGAATCAAGGAGCACCCCCAGACTGCGTACTGTGTCCTTCACGGGGAGCGTGACCCCGTTCAGGACAGGTGGAACCACCTCCATCCCTGGGCCGGGAGAACCTATCACGAGTACTTCCGTTTTCTCTGGATTCAGGCTGAGTCTGTTTTCCCTCATCCAGTCCATTACCGATTCCAGACAGGATTGTTGATTGCAAGATTGGCAGGTTGGTAGTTTGAGGTCCAGGTGCCGCATCACTAGTCTCAGCTTCTGCCAAACTAGCAGTTCAAAAGCAAATGCAAGTAGATAAATAGGTACCACTCCAGTAGGAAAATCATGCTAGCCACACAATCACAGAGCAGTCTCTGACAATGCTGGCTCTTCGTCTTAGTAATGGAGATGAGCACTGCTCCCTATGGTCAGACATGACTTGACAACCTTGTCAATGGGGATTACCTTTACCTTTTCACTTTTATACTTAAGAAGAATGAAAAACACAGATGGATAAATATATTTTTGACATTTTTCTTGAGACTTCCATCTCCCTTTTCACTGTTTCAGAGATCTCCCCCGCTACCCCAAGTATCTCATTTGCTTTTACCAGTACCTTTGTGTATTTTCATTTAGTGTGGCTGCTTCACTAGTTATCTATTCTAACTAGTTGGCTTCCTTTCTCTCTAACCTATCATTTCTTTTCTGCTATGGTTTATTTCTTAAATGCATCTAGATATTTACATACAAATCCCCAAGCCCACATGCATTTTCCTAATTATAAAAAGTATGCGGACTTGGAATTATAGAGTAGGAAGAGACCACAAGTCTAACCCAGCCCAGTCTCTTGCATGCATGAAGACACAATCAAATACAATGAAGAAATAAACCATCTTTGTTAAGTGGACTTAGGGAGTTAGGATTGTATGGTTGAATTGTGCAATGTCTGTATCCAGTAGAGGGCTCCTGTTCCATTACTACATACCAGAGCTGGCAAAGTGGCTAATGCCCATTGGTGCTTGGTGCACAAGAGGACTGATGTGCAAAGCGCTCTCGATAGATGGACATCCAGCCTCTGTTTAATAACCTCCACAAGAGGGGACACCACTACACTCCAAGATAGAGTATTCCAATGTTGAACAACTCTTAGTGTTAGGAAGTTCTTTCTAAAGTTAAGGTGGAATCTCTTTTCCTGTAGTTTGAATCCATTGCTCTGGGCCCTATTCTCTGGAGCAACAGAAAAAAACCTTGCTCCATCTTCAACATGGCACCCTTTCAAATATTTACACATGGCTATCATGTCACCTCTTAACCTTATCTACTCCAGGCTAAATATACCCAGCTTCCTAAGCCACTCCACATACAGCAAGACTTCTTTCTCTTCTGTTTTCTTTGTAAACCATTTTATTTCTGAAAATATTCTTCTAAGTGATAATTCTTTGCTCTGCTTTTTCCTCCTCCATTCCAATTCTTATCCTTCAGGGTTTTGCCCACTTTTTACTATAATCAATGGAAGCATGGTTAAGTCAACACTTATATGAATTCAAATAAATTTAGCTTCTACTCACAAATTAATTTTATCCTTCCTTTACATTTTAATTCTGCTTAAAATTTCCCTTATTTTTAAAAAATGATTAATTCCTTGTTGGCTAATTGTTGCCTAGTTTTATTTTATTTTATCAGGATTTCTTTATTCAACATGTTTTCTTTTCTTTTACTGGATTCTTTGCACCAATATGGCATTCATGCTTACCATTCAACTTCCCACTGTACTTTTTTGGGCAAATTTTTATGTCTGAACAGGAAGCAGGTGTATTCCACTCCAGCACTTGACCTTTCTTTCCTTTGCTTTTGCTACTATTGATGAGTTTTCCTTTGTATGGTTTTTTCTTGTGCTTTGGCATTTAACCTATCTTCCTAATCAAATTTATAAAGTTTCTATTCTTCTCACCCTACTCTCTAACCACGCACTGACCTCTCCACTCCTCCAATGACATTTGTGAAAATTCTGTGTTAGTCCTTTGCTTTGTCCTTGTGATCTTCATATTCAGGCTTTTGGCAGTGAACACATCTATGTTGACTATTTTCTATCTTAATTTGTTGTTCTGGTCTTTTTGCTGTTCATGGCTCAATCTTTCATTGAATCAATCAGAAACAGGACATCACATTTCCCCCTCTGAATTCTTCCTGTCCCTTCTATTTCTTTGACTGTTAATGGCTTTATGATGTCTGCTAATGAATTAGAGGGCTTAATGTACTTTTTAATCTATTTACTTCATTTTTAGTTTTAAAATGTTACCAACATTCATTTTCTGTGCAGATTCTGATCATACTTTTGTTTGTTTTCTCTTTGTCTGTCTTCATGCATCTTTGTTTTGCTTTCTGCCACCTGCCTTACTTTTGGAGTTAGATCACATTGTTCTTTTCTTGAGTTCACAAGTTACTTTTGTACATTTAGTTCAAGATTGCTATTTCTCTATACATTTTCTTCCTCCTGGCTGCCTTTTGTATCTGAATTCTCTCTATACTCTTCCTGTTATCTTTGCAATCTTAGGGTTTTTTGCTGCTTGTCAAAACTCAGAGTTCTTTCTCTACTTTTTAATGCTTCTTTTTCTATTACTCTTTATCTCTGGAATTATATAGCAGCTGATAATCATTCAATTAATCCTCTCTTATTTTTTTTAAAAAAACACTTAATGTCTTTCAGCTAGTGTATGTCCAATTGTTTTCAGCCGCCTCTCCCTCCAGATTTTTAAAAATACTTTGTTCCTTATCTAAGTTAGATAGTAAGCCCATTGGAAAGCCATCTTTTCATGCATTGTTCACAGCACCCGTTTTTAAGGCACTTAAGAAGAAATAAGATTATTAACACATTAGAGCTTGTTTAAGATATAAAGTGGTCGTATTTTTAACAGTTACAAAATCTACTTGTCAGCAATGATTTCTAATTGTATGGACATTATACTGAGCTTTGTGGTGGCTTAGTGGTTAAGATGCCAATTCTGATGATCGGAAGGTTGGCAGTTTGAGGCCTGAGTGCTGTATGATGGGGTGAGCTCCTGTCACTAGTCCTAGCTTCTGCCAACTAGCAGTTAGAAAGCATGCAAACACAAGTAGATAAATAGGTACCACTTTGGTGGGAAAGTAGCAGTGTTTGGTGCAGTCATGACCATTATAGTCGTCCTCAGACAACTCTGGCTCTTTGGCATAGTAACAGAGATGAGCACCATCCCCATGTCAGTTACAACTAGACATTCATGTCAAGGGACTACCTTTAGCTTTTATATTGATCACAGAACTTGAACCATAACTATCCCCTACATCTACTCCCCCATTTTCCATATTTTTGTGATGATCCTATACCAGTTGTATTCCCAAATGTTGGTAACATAGCCACTGTGGTGGGTATTTTCTCCCCTCTTTGCATAACCTACTCTCTCCTTCTCTCTTTATGACTGATCAGTCACAGAGCTATGCTAAGTGTTTCACACTTAATGAAGATCATGGTTGTCACATCTTATTCAGATGACAAGTAAAGATTAGCTGGCAGCTGGAAAGTTCTGCCTCTTTGTAAAGAGACAGAAAATCAGAGGAGTCAGATTTCACATTATTTTATACAAGCAGTAACCTATGCAAGGCTTCTGCTGTCTACTCTGATCTTTTATTAATATCATGTACATTTCATTTTCATTTGTTTACTAGAGATTTAACAGTGTGGCTATGCTGCAAGATCATTTAATGTGGCTCTCCAGCTGTTTTGACAACTGTCTTTTTACACTCCCAGATTTCTAACCAAACCAGGTTTATCATAGATGCTAGATAGGCTTCATCCAGTTAGGAGCATGAAAAATTAAGCAGACCTATCCATATGGGCTATTTCTTTTAAAAAAGTACTGGCAGGTTTATAGTATCCCAAGCATTTACTTGCTGGCTAAGGCAATCCAGTGTTGTGACCCTTAATAACTTGTTATTTTCTTTCTTTGTTGCTCTTGATAGTATACCACAAGGTTCACCTTCCAGCTAAATCAAGTAAAATAGTGAAAGTTATCAGAATGTTTTAAGCATTTTTTTTCTTTACAAACTATTCACTAATATTAAACTATATTATTCACTGATCAAGGTACCAGAATGAGATTTTGGATGCATATTCAAGGCACACTGTACCTCTCATGTCAAATACAACCCCAATACGATCCTCATAGTATCGTGTAAAACTAGAGTGGGCAGTCTCCGGCATTCAGCTGGCTTTCAAAGTCTCTGCATATGACCAGCTCAGGCCTCTTCAAAAGTAATGTATAGCTTCCTCAGCAGCTTGACAGGTACAGAGAAAAAGAACGGGGGAGGGAGATCACACAAGGCAAGATTTCCATGCTTTAGGTCAGGGTTGACCAACTGTGTAGGCATGGGTGAGGGCAGGTTATGTCACAGGTCATGACCTTGCAGGGCACATCATCTCTGCATGCCATTTTTGGCTTGAAAGGTGCAATGAGGTTGGGAAGTGAAACCACTGCATTGATAGGGAGTTTTCTTTTATCTGGTACTGTTTGGGGACAAAGAAATTGCCCCCCAAAAAACTGTCTGATACAGGGGCTTATTTTAGGGACTACCAACTAAAATCTTCTCAGCGCTGCCTGGATCCATACCTTGTAATCCAAAAGGGGTCCCATGAGGCTTTCCATCTTCCCACTCCCCCCCCCCCCCTTTTTAAACATCAAAAGTCTTACCAGCTATACTTCAGAGAGCCCTCTTTTCACCACTTTAAAAAAAATCCAGTAATCTTAGCAGCAGTGCCTCAGCTCTTTTCAATTTTACTGCCCTTTTCTGTCTCAAGAATATTACCTGCAGTGTCTCAGTACAGATTTGTACCTAAAGCCTCCAAAGGGGTTGATGGGGACTACTTTTCCCCCCACTACTTTTCTTCCCTGATGAATCTGTCACAATGTTCTGACTGTAAAGCTAGGGATGCGCATGAAGACTGAGTGACAAGTGTGGATTGTATGATGGAGTGTGAACAAACAAATGGATTGTGACTGGTTGAGAAAGTGAGAATGAGAGAGGCTAGCATCCCCCTCTTTACTTCATATGCTTCCTTTCCCTATTTGGAATATCAGCTCAAAACATGGCATTGCAACTTAAATAACTAGAAACCTTCTGTCAAATTTTAAGGTATCTAGCATGATATCCCAATAACTTATGTTTACCACACATAGATAGACATAATGGCCCTGGCATGCTAGCTTTCACACACTTGGGGAGAAGAAAAAGTAAGAGTTCTACTGAGCTGTCTAAGGATTTTTTCATACACAAGCTGTGTTCTCATGTAGAGAACAATCATACTCAACACACTTTTATATAAAGGATCATCTACTATAATTTAATCCTCAACAATATTTGCTATCTATGCACAAGTACTGTGGACAAACTTTTTATTTCCTTAGCAATTATCAATAATATAATCAGAATTTCTAAAATTATTTTTAAAAACAGTATAGTTGGAAAAAGTTAGTTTTATGTAACTTTTGCTAGTTATGTTCATTTATTGGGAAACATGCAGAACATCAAAATAATAACAATAAAATACTTTACCCAACCTCTTTCAGACCTAGCAAGCAGGAGTAGCAATTTCTCGTAATTTAAAATCTTCCACTGCTATAAAGAACATTCTGCTGGTACAGAATAATAGTTTACAATTTGACATTAAGTACTTTTATGCCTTGGATATAAGCACGCTTGTTTACTAAATATGCACACATTTGGAAAAGACAACAAATTCTTGCCATTGATAGGCACCTTATCTGTGTAGGGCGTGGCTCCTGTCAGTAAGATAATTCTTTGGCTGGATGAGGTTTCCACCTTTGTATTTTAGCTGTCAGGAGCATTCTTAGGGATCACAATGTCATTTAGCACTGAGCCTACCATCAAAAGCTTTCTCCTAGCTTTCCATCTGCCATTTCCATAGCAACATATAAAATGCTTAGAGGTTAAGAATCTAGTTGGATCTGAAGAAATGGAGAACAGACACTTCGGAATGACTGAACTAACTTCAGCAGAATAGTAAAAATAATAATAGGAATAAATATAAAGAAAAAAGCTATAGTTCTCAAGGTTTACCAATTCTTTGAGAAACAAAATACATTACATAGTACTTTACAAAGTACTCACACAGTGTAATGGAAAGGATACTATATAATGCCTACAAGTGTCACTCTAGAGGACAATGATTGGAAAGAGATGTGATTATCAGGTCCTCTCGATAATCTTGACAGGACCTCTTTTACTGACAAAACCCCTAAAAACTCCAGTATCTGTTGGTAGGAGTCTGCTGCTTAACTGGGGGAAATGTTTAATCTATTTTATCATACATGATCAATTAAATGGGCCAATTAATTAACTAACTTTTCAGTCCTATGAGTTACTACTTGACCCAACACAATAATCCAAGCAATTTTCCCAAGCTTTGTTGGAGAAGAACGTGAAGATGAATATTGCACAAAGTTCTGTAATCCTCACAACTTCTTGACTACTGTATAAAAATACATACACAGAAATGTTCACTTTGTGCTAGCACAAATGACTATGTGAATACCAGTGGTTTAAAAGACTGGGACAGGGAAGGGATCCAGGAAGAGGAATGCCCATGGCAACAAGTCCTGTGATTGATCCTTGAAGGATGGAGGGATTTAAAAATTACAGCAATGCATTGTGTTTAAATCTCTATCACCATGGTTTCAAGAGCACCAAATGGCTAGATGCTAGGGATCAGAGGACCTACTACAGTTCTATTTCCCATTCCCAGGAACAATATGAGCTCTGAAGAGGGTACAAAAACCAAATGAATTTATTCCATGGGCATAAGTGAACTGAAATGCATGTATTTCAAAGAAAAAGAAATAAAGACACGAATTCAGATAATTTCAACATTTCTAGGTATTTTTATCAGAATTTTCAGAACTTTCATCACTTTCAGTCTCACTATTATCTGTATTGCTGGTATCCTCTTCACTGTCATCGCTGCTCTCTTCATCAGTTTCTTCACCTTCTTTAGCAGCACGTTTACTTTCTAACATGGAAGTTCAAAAGAAACAAACTTTATGTCAGTGGTTATTGCAGGATTCGGGATCTGGGTTGGGATTTGCCCATCTTCCTGTCCCCCCTCCTGTCTCTAAGACAGGTAGCAGCCAGAGTCCTGTGGTATCTTCTCTGTGTATTTCCTCCTGCTGCTACTTCCCTCAGAATGAAGAGGCTTCCAAATAAAGGGGAAAAGAAGTGAATGTTGATCTCTTTGCATGACCTTCTATCACTACTGGGAAAAATGAGCACACTCCATTTGCCCCTGTTGAAGGAAACCAGTAGCCAGGATAATGTACTGAAAATGTTTATAGCAGCTTGGATTCAAACATGGCTAATCCTTAGATATGTCACATCTGTAGAATTGATTGGTTTGTCATTCAAAGGTTTGGATCAGACAATTCTATAAAGTTTGTGTTTCTTATTGCACTTTTGGATTTTAAAAAGTTACCTAAAGTATATTTTTTCATATGCAGAAGAGATCAAGAGAATCCATAATAATAACGGACCAGTACTAAGTCAGACACAGTGAGGCTTCAAAACATGTTTAACAAATATTCACATTGTATATTGGACTGAAACTCTGGCCCACTTTCTTTCTATGCTGACTTGGTGCTACCACTCTGCTCTTCTCTTCCTCATACTGGATTTGAGGCAACATTGAAATGATTATTCATATAGTTTGGGCTAACCCTTCCACATCTGGAACTGCCATAGTGCTGACAGCAGCGAACTGGCCAAGAACAATAGATACCTGCCCCAAAGTTCAAGCAAAGAATAGGACTGAAGTCATTTTGTGAAATTCTATCAAGCACAGAAATTCTATCAAGAACAGCACTGCTAATATCAAAGCTTAGAGAAACATTTATGTGGTGTACAGGCATTTTCTGGAAAGAACTTTTATGTGTTAAGTATTTTTACCTGCTTCAACTCATTGAGAAAAGCATTTCTAGCTTTCCTTTTACCACAACACTGACTTTTGGTTGTTGAAGTGCTGCTAATGGTGCTCCCGGCATTTTTAGTGACAATATACAATTGCATTACAGTAGTGCTTAGGAAATGGAAATATAATCCAGCTCTATAAAGAGCTAGGCCCTCAATACTTGGGAGGTACCCACCTCGAAAGTAAATGCTGAGAGTGTGCTTTTGTTCACTTTTCATGACTACCGATGAGTAACAACAGTTTTCAGATCACCCTAAAAGTGTAGTTTTATGCATACAGGGAAAGACTGTTTCACACAGCAACTCGAAACATACCATGAACATAGTCCAGGAAAGAATAACCAAAAGTGCCTCTGATGGGTTGGATCAATGGTGAATTTATGTTGAAGGAACACTTCCACACACACACACACACACACACACACTCTGTGGATATTCCCTGATGAGCACCCAAATCCCCAGATCAGTTGCTGCTGAGAGTTGAGAGAATCCTTCACAACAGTATAAGATCTAGCAAAGGCTGGAGTGTGAAGGAGAAAATGCAGTGCCACTCCTTGCTTGAGGAAAAAAAAAACTTTCTCCTAGCAGAAAGAGCACTGGACATAAAAAACAATTAAGGTCACTACCCAGCTTGGCTAAGAGACAGCCTCCTTCTTAGCTTGGAAAGGAAACGTGTAACTTAATAAGCAGTGCTTCAGTTTGATTCTCCCTACCCTTCTCCCTGCACATCTCATTTTCTTCTTTTGCTGCTCCTTAAAATCTGCTCTGGAAGGCTTGGGAGGGGGGGTGAAGAACGTGGAAAGGATAGGTTGTATAGTTCTAACTGTAGTTGAGTGCTCTTCTGTGAACTCACACAACCCAGCTCATCCTCCCCTCATTGTGTCCTGCATCTTTAGTCCTTGGGATGATGCTATGCGATGTCCTTGGGAACTGAGGTAAATGATCAGGAACAGTGAGGGATAGAGATGAGTGGGCAGAGTTATCATCTAAAACTTTCCTTGGTATTCTAGAAGGTTCTGAAGATGCACTACACAGGCACAGGAATATTTAGTTGTGTGAGTCACAGAGATCATGAAGAAGAAATTACTGGATAATTAAATAAACAAAAGCTTCACACTTATATAAATATTACATTAAATACCAGTGATATCACAGTGTGAATGTTATACAAAAGTGTAAACCAATATAATTTGCATTTAATGGTGAAGTCCTATGCATAGTTTGAGCCTGAATCCCACTGAATCCAGTGGGATTTACTTTGGAGAAAACTTGCAGTCCAATCCTCTGTATGTTAATTCACAACTTTAATAACTTGTAAGTCCATTGTGAGAAAAAGTATGGGCAGTGGAATAAAAATAATGAACAAACTTAACATTTGCTATAAACACTATAAAGTTTTTTCCATAAAATGTGACTGTTTGATCATTCATCAGCTTTAGAAAACTGAACATGACTCTTGATTTCTTGATGTTTCATCTTGAGATGCTATGCAAATGCAAGAGGTCCTCAAGCTCTTTGCAGTTAGAAGGTACAAATGTTTGTAGAAAGGTTTCACACTTACCCAACAGTAGTTTTTTCTCAATGAGTGGAAGAAACTGTTTGGCCTCGGGGTTTTCTGGTTCATATATTAGAACTAGAATTTGACAAGAAAGGAGAGGGCATTATTAATGTAACAAAAAAAAAAATGGAATATCTGCAAAAATCCAGTTCTGGTTTGCAGAAGAACACATATACAGTCCTTTCTCCTAACTTGAATATCCGCAGAGGGGCAACCTCCGCTATCTTCAATGGTGTGCACGCCCGCACACGCGCCCAGGCTGCTTGCATGGAAACACAACCAATTCAAGCCTATGGGGCCTGAATATGCGTAAGCCTCCATTGTCATGGGGGGGGGGTCAGGAACGCATCCCCCGCGAAAATGGAGGGCCAACTATTTCCCATGGAAGTGCTCTCTTATTTGTAACAGTATATCAAGCTTTTAAAAAAGTGAATGATATGTAAAAGGTCATATGGGCAAATTCCTATTTTTGTTAGAATATTAAAACACAAAAGATTTTACTTTATTTACTTTAATAAAGAATAATGATTTAATGAGTATACAGAGAAGTATCAAAGCCCTCTGTTTCTTTCTTTTTTTTTACAACAAGGAAGGACAATAAATTCCCTCATCCATACAGGTATTTCTGGCCAAATATCACCCTGCTTGAGGTTGTGCAAACTAAATCTCTGAGAATGAACCTTGGGATCCCTAGCAGTGTTCCCAATGCAATTCCATGACTAGGAGCAGGGCTAATGTTGACTGAGGTTAGTATCTGGCAGTGTAAATTTAATCTTTGGATAAAGATGGTTTTCAACCTGGTAGGATTATCCCCGTTAATATGAACTGATTTTTGTCAAACAAAATGGAAGAAATCTACTATTAAAAATTGTCAACTACCTGTATAGGTTTTTCATTACCTTATATCCTAATGTTAGGATATGACAGTAATCACCCAATGTATCAAATGTATTTTTTGATTGAATTTGATTTTCAAATTCTTAAAAGTCAGACAGTTTCATATCTTACACTCAAAGACAACAGGCAATTATCTATACCTGCCAATTATTTGAAAACTTGAACATTCCTAAACTTGAATGTTCTCCCTTCTGCTGTATGGCTGGCAGCTCTAAAATGATCCATACATGAAATGGATTTGCCCTTGTGGTTAGGTGAAGGAGAGTCAGTTTGTCATGTCCTACATGATTGCACTTTTTATAAAGACATCAGAGTATCACTTGTAACTCCTCTTATTCAAAGATTCTGGGATAGATGAGATAAATTCTATGTAGAATATCTTCTCTCAGAGCTAAATGAGCAGATAACTGCCAAAGTTACTAGATTCTCTGCAGCTGCTATTGATTGCCATAGAAGGGTAGTGAAACAACATTGATAAAAATTTGGTTATTTGACCACCTATTTTAAAGAATACACTATAGGGAATAGTGGTAAATATGTACACTTAGTCTCCAGTGCTACAACACACAATGTATACAGTCATGTATCCAGAAATCACAATGAAAAATTGACCCCAAACCCCTGATTTGTATAATTGTCTAATTTGACAATGTATTTATTGTCCAATTTAGCAAATTACCATGTGGATAGGCAATGGCTGAAATTAAGAAAACTGAGGGACCAATTCTTCATTCTCCCACTGATACATATTTGAACACCTGATACATATTTGCAGTATCAACACACTATTAAGAGACAGAAGAAAGAATCTGTTCCAGTTGTTGTTGTTGTTGTTGTTGTTATATTTATTTGTATCCTGCTCTTTTCCCAGGAGTGGGACTCAGAGCGGCTTCACAACATTACAAACAGTACAATTAAAACATTAACAAATTATTTAACTTTGCTTTACGGAATTTTTTTTATTACAAAGCCATACTCTTTTGAAGAATGCCACTTGAGAACACCCTTACTTTAGTATCTTTGCTCAGTGAAAGTAATTACAGTGCCAGAACCTTTACAATTAAAATGGCATAAAAGCAACATATGTTTGGATATAGGGGAATGTTGCTGTCATAAGGGTCTTTAAATGAATCCATTCAATAAAGAACACAGAAGATTCTCAGTTTCTGAGCAGCTAAGCAAACTTGTTGTCATAGTAAAAACAATGAGTTCTGTGATTAATATATGGATTATAGTACAACTTCTAATAAGCAATCTGAATTCATTTACTATGTGAATGGTTATTTAACTGAAACTTAGGAAAAAAATAAAGAAAAAATACAAGTCAGATAAATTATATACTTACTCATCTGACAAAGTTTTTTTGCAAGAGTGTATTTCCGCTCCATTATTGCTTTCAGAAACTACAGAGGATATTTTAAAATATGCAGATTAGTATAGGGAATACTCCTCTCCCTGTCTATACAATGAAAATGCCAACAAACTCCTATTTTGTCACATCATCATGGCATGGAGGTGATCCTGGGCAGAGCACAAGCTCTGTTTGGTTCCAGGAATCTGGTAATGTTTTAGGTAAGTTCTAGCAATGCACTGTATGTCTGCTGTCCAATGTCCAATTATCCCCCACCCCTTTTTATAGTAAACAATATTCTAGGTTGTCTACTGAAGCTGGGAGAAGATACCCACCCATTACCAAATGGACCTTCTACTGTTATATGCTCGGGTCCATCCTATCTAAGGGACCGCCTCCTCCCGTATGAACCCCCCCCCCCCCGCACATTACGATCCTCTGGGAGGAATCTGTTACAGTCCAGGAAGACAAGGTTGGTGCAGACCTCCCAGAGGGCCTTTTTGGCGGTCGCCCCCAAGCTTGGGAATGGCCTGCCGGATGAGATGCGTCTTATTCCATCTATTGACGTCTTCAAGAAAGCCTTGAAGACACATCTCTTCTGGCAGGCCTTCCCAGAAAATGTCTAACATTTCCTTGGCTCTAAACCTCTTGCTAGTTCCTAGTCTCCATCCTGTTAAACAGTTTAGGGAGTTTTTTAGCTTGACATTGTTGATTCTGTTTATTTGTTTTAACTTGTTTTTGGTTTAATCCTTTTTTAAGGGGGGAATTGGGAATGGGATTGGATATTTTAATTGTGATGTTTTTAACTTCTCTAGTACCCTGCCCCGACTGCCCGTTCAGAGGGGCGGGCAAGAAATAAATAAATAAATAATAATTAGATATTCTAAGATATTTTCTAAGATGCTTTCTTTCAGAGCCTTTAATTGCAGTCAAGCAGATAGTGAATGGAGTTGTTAGATGGGAGGACTTGTTTGGTTGTGAGAGATGGCCCATCTCTCCTTAGCAAGGCTTGCATACTGGCACCCAGTTCTTAACACAAACTTTAAGAGAAAAACCACAATTGCTTTGTTTATTTATTATGGAAAGAATCTTTTTGCTTTTGCTTTTTATTTGCACAAAAAGGCAGTTTTATTTACTGTCTACTATCTTGAAGTTATTTTTAACTGATTTAATAATTTGTTTTAATACAGATTATTTAAAGAAGCTGCACTGGGTAGTAAAATATTTAAAGGCAGGAAAAATAACTTAAATATACAAATATCATGCTTGTGGACTAAGTAGCAATATTATAGTTTAGGTGTTTGTGTAAGGAGACTCCTAATATTTTATACTATACATTCGCAGTACAAAGAATAATTTTAAAAGGAATGCTCTGTAGAGAATGAGTTACCTTAAAATGAAAGACATGCCAATATTACCTAAATGGGTGCCAGACTATACATACAGTCAAGAGCTATTATAACTAAAAATTCTGTAGTCACAATATTCTCACAGCTAATTAAGAAAAGTGCATATTGCCAATAGACAAAGTTAACAGTTACAGCATCACAAATGTGCATGGACATAGTTGTTTTTATTTTCATTGCAGGTAGATAGGCTGATATACATTATTAGTATTCCGTTATAACAGTTTACTTTTACACACAATTACAAAGAAAAATATATCCACATTATACCATATGTACAGATTTCCACATCTAAATGGTTACACAACTATTATGCTCTGTTCAGATGGGAACAGGTAGCCTTCCTGTTGCTGGACTGTAATTCTCATGATCCCTAAAACTGGCTATGCTGGATAAAGCCATGAGATTTGCAGGCTAATAACATGGATGGAAGAGTTGTCAATCCCTGATTTAGATGAATACAACATTGTTTCTAATTTTATTTCATTCTATAGGCTTATTTTATAAAAAATTTAAAGAAATATATATACTTGTCCCTCCACATTCTCTAGGGTTAGGGGCACAGAACCCCCATGAATGTAGAAAAACTGCAAATAACAAAAACACTATGTTTTTATCTGAGAGAACACCTCTCTAGGAAGCTTTCTAGGTCCTCCAGAGCAACTGTGTGGCCAAATTGCACTGGAGGAGCTATAAATACCTAGTGGAGTGTTCTTGCTAGGAATATCTAGGTCCTTCAGTGAGACTTTTGGTTAAAGTTGACTATGGAGTTGAGTTGAAAGACCTAGATATTCCTAGAGAAAAAATATTAATACAATCAATGAATAATCAAATATGCAAAACTCAAAGCTACCAATGTGGGGGGACGAGTGTACTGCAGCATACTGAGAAATGATCAGTAGCTTAATTCCGTTGCATAAAGGGATCGTTTTTCTAGAATATCTATAAGTTTAAGAAGAACTGGTACCTCTCCCATTAACTGCAGTGGTGCAATTCTCTTTGTAGCTTCATTGTCACTTTGTCCGTTGCTCTCATCATCATCTGAACTATCTGATGGCTTCTCATCAGCACACTGTTTATCCACGATGTCCTTTTGAATTTCTGTCTTGATCTCATTGTTTTTAATCTTTTCCACATTACTAGAAGTTTTCATTTTTTCATCTACAGTCAAAGAAAGTGTTATATACAAAGAGCAAAGAGAGAGTAGCAGCAAGTAAATGGAGTTTTCACAACACTGAGAATACCATACAAACTCTTTAATGATACACGAATATTAACAAATGTTAAACAAAATCATTTTGTGATTGATTGTATTACATATTCTAAAATGATTTCTATTGCTTAAGGTGCTAAATAATAAATACAAATAAGATTAACAGTACAAAGCATTTTAACAACCCTAGGCTTCAATTCAAATTCATGTTTCTTTAGTCCAGTTTCTAACTAGTGCACCAGCTCTCTTCCAGAAAAAAACAGGAAAAATTATAAAGGGATTGCAGCATTTCCTCTATGAAGACAAGAGTCATGTCCTTAGGACAATTTAAGACCACTACTTCTAAACAGGTTATTCTTAGTTAAAAATGGGTTAGTTAGGATATGATAATCATAAAATCATTTGTGGTGTGGAAAGAGTGGAGTTGCTTTCCTGTAATGGTATTTCTTCGACTGGTCATCTGCGAATACATACAAATGGGTTTTTCTGCGCCTGCGCAGTTGAATTTGGAACTCTCTGGAATCACTGGGCAGAAAAAGGCTCGATCCTCAGGAACCGGTTCTGAGACAGGTGAAGCAGGGACGGAAACCATGGCTGCCTGGGCCACCAAGGGGTGATCAGGATGGCGTCCGCTTGGTCCCTCGACATCTTGGAGACGACCCTCATGATGAGAGGAAATGGGGGGAAGTCGTAGAGAAATTCCCCCATCCAGCTGTGGAGGAAGGCATCCCCCAGGGAGAGTCGGGACCGGTCCCGGGAGCAGAATTGGATGAAGGGCGTTGTTCTCCAAGGCAAACAGGTCAATGCAAGGAGTGCCCCACCTGAGGAAGAGATCCGCCACCGTCTCAGGATGCAGAGTCCACTCGTGGCACTGCGAATCTGACCTGCTGAGCTGGTTGGCCAGTCCACTCGTGGCACTGTGAATCTGACCTGCTGAGCTGGTTGGCCAGGACATTTTCCCCTCTGGGGAGATGAACTTCCTGGAGGATGATATCCCTCGGTATGCATCAGTGCCAGATGCGAAGAGTTATCTCTAGCAAGGTTGGAGATCTGGTGCCCCCCCTACTTGTTTATGTAGTACATGACAGTGGTGTTGTCCGTCAGAAGCTGCACTACCTTGCCGAGAAGTTCGGGTTCGAAGGCCTTTAGAGCTTTCTCCACAGCCAGCATTTCCAGAACGTTGATGGGGAGATCCTGGTGACACAGCTGCCACCTGTCCTTTACGGTGAGGCCTCTTATGTGGGCTCCCCAACCGTTCATGGATGTGTCCGTGGTGAGGACGACCTGTGGTTCTGGAGACACAAAAGGCATGCCTGTGCAGACGTTCTGGGAGTCTAGCCACCAGGATAGGGAACGAGTGACTGGCCTCGGTACCGTGAGCCACTTGCCTGACAGGTCAACCATCGGGTTGAAGACAGAGAGGAACCAGGATTGCAGGGGTCAAAAGCGCAGTCTTGACCAAGGGATGACGAAGGTGGTCGAGGCCATATGACTGAGTGCTACCTGGACATCTTGGGCCCGAACCCGTCTGTTGCAGCTGCAATGCCGGACGGCCTTGAAGAGGGACTGGAAACGGTCCTCTGGCAGGTATGCAACGCAAGCGTCGGAGTCAAGGATGGCCCTGATGAACTTGATCCTGGTGACCGGGGTCAAGTGGGACTTCTCGAGGTTTAGCCCCAGCCCGAAAGATTGCAGGAAGGAGACAGCAAAGGAGATGTCCTGGCAAAGGTCCTCTCTTGAGTCTGCCGCGAAGAGCCAGTCGTGTAGGTAGGGGAAGACTCTTGACCCTCGCTGATGGGAGGCAGGCGACCACTGGAGCCATGCACTTGGTGAAGACCCTCGGTGCCATGGCCAGGCCAAAAGGCAGGACATTGTAGTGGTACATCTCCGTCCCGATGGCGAAGGAGAGGAACCTTCTGTGTCCCTCCCGAATGGCCACTTGGAAGTAAGCGTCCTTGAGGTCTATCGTGGCAAACCACAGCCCCTGGTATAACAGAGGCAAGACAGAAGCAAGAGTTACCATCCGGAACTTCTTGTAAACAAGGAAGGTGTTGAGGTCCCGAAGGTCCAATATGGGACGGAGGCGTCCATCCGGCTTCGGTACCGTGAAGTACCGGGAGAAGAAAGCCCGGGGAATCTGGGAAGAGTCCAACGGTGGAATAGCCCCCTTTCTTAGTAGAGTGCGTACTTCGTCAAGGAGCCCTCTGGTACCGGGACTGCATCCTTCTGCCAGAAGACAAAGAAGAAGGGGGGGGGAGAACCTCTGCCTGGTGTCCTGGCGTCCTGGCGTCGGTACTGCCTCTCCTGGCCAAAAGGCTTCTGGCCCTGACCGAAGGACAACCTCTGGCCCCTGAAGCGTCTTCGCGAGAAGGCCTGCTGGGAAGTGGACATCCTGTGCTTCTTAGCGGCTGACTTCATCCGGTACTTGAAGTTCAGCCGCTCATCAGTGTCCTTGGCAAAGAGCCCTTTGCCATCAAAGGGCATATCCTCAATGGCCACCTTCGCCTGCGGTTTGAGGTCCGAGGAACGCAGCCTGGCATGCCTCTGGAGGGCGACGGCTGAGGCTATGGACTTGGCCGAGCAATCCGCCATATGTCTGGCCGAGGTGATCATGAGGCCCGCGGCAGAATGAGCCTCCTCTTTCAGCTGGTTGGCAGCCGGACACTTTTCCTGAGGGAGGTCTGCCAGCAAGAGTGACATCCTCTCCATCAAGTATTGGATGTAGGCCCCCATGCAGGTGTTGTAGTTGGAGACTCTCAGTCCAAGTCAGAGGTCTTCTTGGCCAGCTCGTCGATCTTCTTGGCCTTTTGGTCGGATGGAGAGGGAGAAGTCTTCGGGGTGAAGGACTTCTGGGACCCTTCCACGATGGCTGAGTTTTGTGGCGGGTGCGAATGCAGCCACGATGCCAACGAGGGGGAGATCTTGTAGATGGAATTGATCTTCCTTGAGGTCGAGGGGATGGAAGCAGGATTCTGCCACGACCTCTTGGCAATCTTCTCCAACGATGACAAGAAGGGGATGGCCGCCAAGGTGGGGGCAGAGCCCTGCACCCGCCTCTCAATGGGATCAAGGGCCTCCTCCTTGGACTGGGTCACCTGAAGCTCCAACACATTGGCCATCTTGATGATGTGTTCCTCGAACTGGTGGACGTTGTCTGTCAGGGACACCGGACCTGGCTGGTAGAAACTCTGGCCAGTCACTGGCCTCTGTTCCTGAGCATCGGTATCGAGGGGCGACAGAACAGAGCCTTCACCCTCAAAGTCCTCCTCCGAACCTGAGCTGGCCTCCATACACAGAACCGAGCTCCTCTTGACCGGTGGAGACAGTTGCCATCGCCTCACCACCAACCATAGCTGACACATACAGTGGACTCCAACACTTACCCCAAGGTCTGTTGAGGGTAGAGGGATCCATGGCCACAAAATACCTCCCAGACTCGCTGTCGTAATAATATTCACGCTCGTCGTCAGAGTCCGCCATCGGGGTTGGGAATCTCTGAGACCTCTGGCTGTGGTGGGGGAGCGCTGGGCAGGAGTCAGGCTGCGAGGAACAGACGCATCCCGGCGGGAGGGCTGGGCCTGAGGCGACACCTCCCTCAGTACGGAGGCGGTCGGTACGGAGGCTGGCCTCTTGGTGGAGGGAGTCTGCTTCAGTGTTGAAGCACGTGGCAGCTCGGTTCCCATGTCGGAGTCGGAGCGGGCTTTTTTACAGAGGGTTTCACCCTCAGAGGAGCGCTTTTCCGGAGGGGCTGACCCTCTGAAGAATGCTTCCTCTTAGCAGAGGCTTTGGAGCTGGACTCCTTAACGGAGGAAGAGCCATCTGCTGCGCCCTGAGAAGGGATTTTCACCTTCTTTCCCCAACTCTCATCCCTGCGGTCTTTGCCCGACTTGGGCTTGTCCTTACCCTCCTTCCTGGAGGACTTGGACTTCTCACCCATCTTCTTGGACGATTTCTCGGCGGGGTGAGCCTCCGTCTCCCGGGGGGACTTGGAGGGACCAACAGGGGAATCAGAAGTCGCCTTCTCCTGGGACTCACGAGGCATCTTGGAAGCCGGAGCGGACACCTTGGAGGTTGAAACCGGAGAGGAGGTCGAAGGAAGGATCTCCTGCGGGGCCAAAGTTTGATCCAGAAGATAGGTCTTCAGCCGGGAAGCCCAGTTCTTCCTCGCCTGCGGAGTCAGGGATCTACAAAGTGCACAGCTCTGGGTATCGTTAGCTTCGCCCAAACAGATCAGGCACTTGTTGTGGGGGTCCATGTGAGGGACCTTGGCCCCACAAACAGCACAGTGCTTGAATGGAACTGAAGACATCAAGTCCAAAATCGAGATCAACAAGCTGAGCGGTCAGAACAGGAGCCGAGTCACAGACGAGGGAGAGTGGTCAAATAACAAGCCAAAAATCCAAATATCAAAGAGAGACAAACCGAGTGATTCCAACACTGTTCCTTTCGAGTAGCCTACCCAGTGGAAAAAAAGGAACTGGGGAAAAGAGCGGGAACTGGGCTTATATAAAGGAGGGGAGGAGCTACCGCCAAAAAGTTGCAAGCCTTTTTCTGCCCAGTGATTCCAGAGAGTTCTGAATTCGACTGCGCAGGCGCAGAAGAACCCATTTGTATGATTCGCAGAGACCACAAAGAAGAATGACATGTTTCTTTTCCTCTCTCTTTCATAATATTAGAATAGAGTCACCCAAGAAAATTAGCTACCAATAGATTCTGGACATACAAAAGAAGGTGGTACTGTATATAAACCTGATTTAAATTTAGAAAAGTCACCACTAAAGGATGAGTCATGGCCAAGGACAGAAATATGTTTTAAAATGAAATTAAATGAATTACTTGAGAACTATGGGAAAAGACTGCCAAACTAAATCATCACATAGTTTCATCCAGATGGACTCTTCTAATATTCTTATGAAATAAACAGGACTTAACTTCAGTTGAATTGCATCTTTGTTTTGGGACAAAATTCCTTCCTTGCTTTTAAATACAGAAAATGCATTTAACACTCTCATTTATAGAGAATGCTTAGTTGAATATTTATAGTTTTAAGGTTCTATTCCAAAGGCAAACATTCTATCCAGAACCACAGAAAGTGGCTTTACCTTGAACTTAAAAGCACTACACAGCATAATGAAAAGCTTGTTATCACAACAAAAATATCCTCTGCCTGACAGCAATGGAATTTCTTTGTATGAGCTTTGAGATTAACAGAACTGTTTGGGAATGATAGTATAAATGTTATGTGCTGAATTTAACCTGTCTTTCCTCATGGTGCCCTCCAGATGTTTTGGACTCCTTTAAGACCCAGGCAACAACAGGTGTATTCACACTGCAGAAATAACGTAGTTTGACACCACTTTAACTGCCATGATTCTATCCTTAAGAATCCTTGGATCTGTAGTTTTGTGAGACATCAAAACCCTCTGACAGACCAGGCTGAATACCTCACCATAAATACCAGGATTCCACAGGAAGGAGCCATGGTGTCAAACTACTTTATTTCTGCAGTGTAGATACATCCAAGGTCAGCAGTTAAATCCAAAACACCTGGAAAGTATTGAGTTGGGAGAGACTGCTTCAGGCATGTTGGCCATATGGTGAATAAACACATCCAGCTGTGCTGTTTCTTTTCCTTCATATTGTGCATCGTTGTGGATCACCTGCATACAAGTAAGTTTTATTCATAAATCTTTTCAATACCATTCAACAAGCAATGTTGAAGGGGGGGGGGAGGGTTTGCAAAGGACTAATCAGAAAATCTTATATTACAAGTCTGTCTGAGATATGTTTCAGTGAAACAAATGTCTCATTCTCCGTCCTCCTTATCCATGCATTGAGATTTCTGAGTTTTATAAATACATACATACATACGATAAATCTGCTGGCTTCCACTCACTATATTGGATTATGGTCTTTCCTAATGCTCATTGTTTTTACTTGTTAGTGTAGAACTACTTTTTTTGGGGGGGGGGGTAATGAAAGACAATTTTAATAGATTAACCACCTGCTTCATTGAAAGAAAGACATGGGAGAGGGGCAGGGGATATTGAGCCAATGCAGTTTTTAAAGGCATAAACAGTTCTTGTCCTGGGCCAGAATAGACCCACCAAGGAATGAGATTTTGTTAAGGCAGCACCAAATCTGATTATCCAACGTGTCTACTGTGATGGTGAGATTTGGCCTGTTCAGTTCTATTTTTACCATGCTTAATTTAACAGGGATTATAGCTAATCTTCCATTTTATAAAAAGGACAGACTGTAACTATTAAGTCCTTTATATGCATGCAGTTTTCTTGCAACAAATTCAGCTGAAATTATAGTTGCATGGTTGTTGACTTAGAATTTCTTACTTTAACAGTAAAATTATAACATCATGTGATCTTTAAAGACAGAACTAATAGGTGATCTTTGCATATACAGTATGATTGTCATTTATGTGTATGACTGATGTAGTTTTCTTGGGAGTAGTTCCTTTAGGATGCCAGACTTAGTTATCTTTTTTCTAAATTATCAGCATAACAGTTGGGGTACATGAGATTAAGTCTGCTGAAGTTTTCTTCAAAGAAGATGCTAATCCCAAGAATGGTATTTGTTTTATGTTGGGTTCTTGCTGTGAAATCTCAGCACTGTTATCACACTTCTGTAAAAAAATTTCAACCTTTGAATTCAGATTTTTATACACTATGGCTGAAACCATCCTAAATGCCCTGACACTTGTGCTTGGCTGTAGAAGATCTCTGCTGTGGTTTGCTTCAAAGATTCCGTGTTTGCATTGGTTAGTCATCCCTCAGCTGGCATGTGGCTGCTATCCGTGTTGCATAAATAACATATTCCCATGAAAGCAACACAGTGGTGAGAAGTATTAGCGAGTATAACCATTCCAGCATTACCTGGTTCACTTGGACCTTTCCTCTCAGAATTGTCCCAGCACTACCTTTTTATTTTGCTTCAGAATCTGGTAGCAATGTCCATATCTGATCAATGTTCATGTTTCTGTGAAACTATTTCATGAATAGCTTTAGTAACATTTTGGTACAGCATCTCAAACTACCCTAGATGAAGGGTGGTTGAGAAATACATTAAATAAAATTAAATTTCCAGATGTATTTTTGGTGACTTGCCAGACTCCGCCACTGGTTTATACAAGTTTCCTCTTACTACTTCCATATGAACCTATCTCACCTGGCTTGCAGCCTTTTTCCACATATTTGATCAGGATGTTCACTTACCAAGTATTTTATCTTCCATTGTTCACCATGGTCTGTTAGACCCTTCAGGGCAGCCTTTTCAGTTTAAAACTCTACCTCTGTCTAGCTGTTTATTTAGTAGGTTAAGTGAGCTATGACATCATAAAAAGGTAACAGAAAGACATATAAAGGGCTAGGTACACCAATCATTTCAATATTAGAGATCAAGATTTTCTGTATTTATGACAATTTATCTTTCAGTTACAGATACTGTTATTTACTACTAAAAAGAAACAGTAGGGCAGAGAAACTAGATGATGGTGGCTTGCTTTCTTATTTCCTTTTTCACTTGTCCCAAACATGCCCAAACTTACTTGTTAAAAGAAAATATGTAGAATTTAAAATGTTAATCAATTAATCATTTGTTTTATGAATTATTTAAAATTTATCCCAAGTAATTGGCAACAGATATGAGTTTCAATAAAAAATACTAATCTAAACCACAGGGGGCAAATGCCATCTGAGACTAGGTAATCCTCACAAAAGAGAGGAGAGCATGTCTCTTCTAAGACACTGCTTCTTTGTTGCACATGCTCAGTTTCTCTTTGGTTCATGTTTTCAAATTAACAAAAAAACCAGAAATGAAGACAAAGAATCCCTCCAGTTAGCTCCATCTGTGATATCAAAACCAAAAACCTCAAATACAACATTGCTGTTATGGCAAACCAAGAATGATATGTAGCAGAATTTCTTGCAGCCAATATTAAGTGGTTACTTATTGGTGTTAACAGAATGGTATTTCAGTAGTTGTAAATAGATTGTTAGACTATTGCCCTGTATAATCCTTAGGTTATCATTACAAGTGGTCCCCCGGTTTACGAAATTAATTCGTTCCAGCACCCCTTTCTTAAACCGAAAAGTTCGTAAACTGGGGCCCCTTAAACCAGCCCCCGCACCATTTGAATTTCCCGCCGCTTTCTTTTCTTAAACCGGGGTTTTTTCCGTAAACCAGGGCCGTTTTTCCGGCCCCGGCTCTTTCTTAGACCGGGGTTTTCGTAGGCCGGGGTATTCGTAAACCGGGGGACCACTGTATATTTGTTAAAGTGTACACTATATTAACAAGCTTAAAATCAAGATGAAAAAGCATGTATTAGTGGCATTACAAGTGAAGCAACTTTGCTACTGAAGCCATGCTTAACATAATATGTTAAGGTGAAAGGTGAACCAACCATTGACTTCTGACTCTGTCTTAGCCTCAATTATTTTAGTTTCATGATTCAATCTCTGCAAATCAGGGTTTAATTGTTGATCATTATGAATTTCTGGGGAGGAGAAAAAGAAACATGGGATAGAAACACATAGCAAATAAATAATACCCACATCCTCTGGTGTGTTATTCTTTCAGCGTAAACAAATCGAGGCTATTCTATTTATCAGTTGTATGTCTGATATAGAGGTTGAGTATCCCTTATCCGAAATAGTTGGGACTAGATGTGTTTCAGATTTTTTTAATATTTGCATATGCATAATGAGATATCTTCAGGATGGGACCTAAGTCTAAACACAATACTCGTTTGTGTTTCATATACACCTTATACACATATGAAACATAGGTTTCCTGTGTACCTTATGCACATAGATTGAAGGAAATTTTATACAATATTTTACACAAAGTTTGTGTATGCTGAATCATCAGAAAGCAAAGGTGTCATTATTAGCCAAGTTTTAGATTTGGGGCATTTCAGACTTTTGCTTAAAGGACACTCAGTGTGTACTAATAAGACCAGCATACAGTTATACATACCTAAATACATTGCCATAAAATCAGTGTCTTTTACAACCAGAGACCTTATTCAGTTTTCCTCTCCTTTCATTTCAGAGGGAAGAGAATCACTTGTTGAGTTGAATGCTACTATCTATGGTACTTGTTTAGTGAGAAGGAAATTCAGAAACAGACGTTTAACATCACATGTTGTAATAT
Organism: Urosaurus nigricauda; assembly: GCA_034509955.1. Taxonomy (NCBI): domain Eukaryota; kingdom Metazoa; phylum Chordata; class Lepidosauria; order Squamata; family Phrynosomatidae; genus Urosaurus; species Urosaurus nigricauda. Next base: position 167,759,983 of record JAOEGL010000001.1, on the reverse strand, counting down.
GCATGTTTTCATAGCACTGTAATCAAGGAGTCTGAAATTTAAGCCAAATACATGTCCGCTGCTATGATGTGTGTGGAGGAAGGGCATGCTTTAATAAAATGAAGTGTCTACAGCAGAATTCTTTTATTGATATAAGCTCCAGAAATCTAGGACATTAGCATTCTTCAGGAGACAGTTGATTTCTAGTATCAGAGAAAAATAGTATGAGGAAGTGTTTTGTTAGGTAATTATCAGTCAGTACTGAGGGCAGGCAGAGTATATTTAAGGACTGCCAAAACAAAAACAAATGCCTTGATAAAAGATTGTCGATGAACTTAGCCTATTCTCAACTTGTGGTGGCTGTGATTTCCCCTCTTGCTTTTAAAATATGAAAGAAACCCTCAGAAAAACATGGAGAATCTCATATGTCTATAAGAGGGCACAACACTGATAAAAATATTTCAAAAGCAAGGGGGAAACCCCAGACATTTTCTAAAGTTAACAGTAAGGTAAGCACCAAATCCCATTTTTAAAAATTTCATCAAAGTTTACTTAATATAGTCATTCTGGGGCACCTTCTTTTTGCTGCTATATTCCTTTGCACTATGGCTTTGAACTGCTCAGCCAAAACGTTCAGCTTATCTCTACCCTTATACACTAAGCCACACCATTGTTTTAAGGAGCTCAGCATTGGATGCAGTGAAAAATGTTTTTTTCCTGGAGGAAGGGGAGAGTGAACAAAGCCAGAGAAGTAGGAGACACCTTTTGGGTACCTCGATATGAATCAGTTTTCTGTGCAAACACATATACTGTAGTGTATCTTACTTTGAGGAAAGTATTTATGAAACTGAACTTATGTGATTTGACAAAACAAAAAGGGAAGGCTGTAATAAACTGTTGCATGGGGTGGGGTGAGGGAGAAATGAGCACCTCATCAACTCCTGTGGGAACCTCTGCGCAAGGACACACAAGGGGAAGTATTGAGTTTAGGGGCTTGGAGTTCTTCAGAGTAATAATGCAGACTCCCCAGATGCTTACAGGGTGCAAGCCTTACTGTTCTGTGGTGTTCTCTCTCTAAAGCCACAATCTAACTGTTCTAATGTTTCAAGATCCACAAAAAAGAACCTGAGCTGAATTATCTATCCTCAGTCCAGGTCATTCTAACAAACATGGCCTGGATCTAAGAATGGGATGGATCTTGCACAATCATTATATAAAAGAAAGTGTGCATAGCATTTTAATGCCTCTGTTGATTACTATCTTTCATTTCTCTAACTACTTTGAACTACAGGTCAAGGTAACGTCTATTATATAAAGAAACTGAGTTCACTCATAATGTGTGTATATGCTAAGAAGGATAATCTGAGCTCTGTTCTTTCAGTTTAATGGAAACAATTTAATGGAAACATAAGTCTTACCTGTTTCTTCTTCTGTGTTTTCTTGCTGTCTTACACTCATCTTCAGATTTTTATTTTTTGCAATCCTTGTTACAGCGTTTTCCAAGTGAAGGCAAAAAGTTATTTTTAAGAAAGGCAAACCGGAAGTAAAGATATACTGTGCTTTGATTACAATTATGTTCTATAAAATTAAAGTGGCATTAAATTAAAATATTTATCTGAGAGGCAAACTAGACAAAGCATCTATTTTATATAACATGCACATATTTAAAAGTTCAAAAAGCATTATAGGTCCACCTGCTACTATTCAATCTCGCAATGGAAGAAATGCAGCTTAGAATTAATATTTTCCAAATTGCTCTCCACATTTCTGACTGAAGGCTGCTGTACATATTACATCTGCCACAGAGGCAAATTAAAGCATCTTCTTTGAGGCAAGTGACAACTTAGTATCACTGTAAGAAGCTTTCATCAGGCAGAACCCCATTATCATAGCAAGTACTTCCATGTATGTATGTGCCTTTAAGCTGAGCTTAATACAGCTCCCCCCCACCCTCACACACTCTATCCTTACAACAGCCTTGTGAAGTAGGTTAGGTTGAGCACAATCGACCCAAGCCATTTAATTTCATGGCTGAGTGGGGATCTGATTCTGGATTCCCCAAATCTCCCAACCCTAAATAATAAACAGAATACAATGCTGGCTCTCCAGCAACTACAAGGAACATCCAGTCAAGATATGGAGACCCTCAATAAGATAATGATGCTCTGCTAGACATCACACCTGGAACAGGAATCATTCATGATGCTGTGCTTTTGGCAGTGTCCCATTGGTATATAAAGACTAGTATATAAAGACTGGTATATAAAGAGCAAACCTTAAGAGCTGGTTGAGATCTACAGTATCCTATAAAGGGATTACAGTTAACTACTGAAAAAGTTCAATGTCAGCAATTTGTTCTAATAAGAGAATTAATTAAGAACTCTACTGAAGTGAGACTTACTTTTCTAATGATTTGGCTGCACATAACAAGATTTGCTTTGATGGAGTGTAAGGTCTGCTTGCAGATTCATTTCCACATCCCATGCTGCCTTGGTTTATTTAAAAAAAAAGAGGGGGGGAGAGAACAGCCATAAGAAAAGTTTTGACATCAACTGCAGAATAATAATTCCACTGATATGCAAAAATTCTTACCAACTATTTGGGCCTTCCATTTATTTCTTCTTTTTTAAAATTCTGCACTGAGGTATCAAGATCAGAGGCTGCTTTTGGTTTAGTAGTCAATCAAACACAGTATGTAATATGTGCATAAAATCAATGATTCAAAGTGTGGTACAATCAATATATTTTTGAAAATTTAATTATTTCCATTATACAAGACTACACAGCAAAGATTATATCTCTTTGGAATTTCAGTTGTTCTAACATTGAGTAGTTTACTTAACAAGCCATAATCACCACAATGACCTGTAATACAAAATGTCCAATCCAATGCTTATCTTTTCTACTTAGGCAGCAATGAGAGTCGTTTTTGTTGCTGTTATGTGCCTTCAGATCATTTCTGACTTATGGTGATCCTATCATGGGGTTTCTTTGGCAAGGTTTGCCATTGCCTTCCACTGAGGCTGAGAGCATGTGATTTGCCTAAGGTCACCCAGCAGGTTTCATGGTTATGTGGAGAACTGAACGCTGGTCACCAAAATCATAGTCCAACACTCAAACTGAAAAGTATATATCTTTAGAAATAAAGCCCAATTGAAGTGGAATTACCATACCATACTATGTACTTGAATACATTACTTGATTGTTAATTTTAGAATGGAAGGAAAAATAAGTTTGCATTAGAAATTAACTCACAGTAATAAAGTTTTCATCTGTTTCATTTTCCCTCCCTTACTTTTACAAGAATTTACAATTCTTTAACAACATCTTGAGATTTAAAAAAACAACAACACACAAACTTTCCAAAAGATTTCCATGAGTTTATACAGCAGGAGCTCCAAGGCCAGACTAATTTCATTTCAAATGCCCTTCTATTGTTAGATGTAAGACATTTCTATTCAGACAGATGTTTCAGGTGATTTTAGTGTTTAACTGGCAGGTGCTATTTAGTTTTAAAATTCTATTTATGTGTTTTCATCCCCTTTCAGACATACATCTTAACACAGTGAAGTGTCTGAGTGTCAGGGGGTCTGAGACTAATACCTCTAGGAGACCAGGTTCTATTTTCTTCTCCATTTGAATGCTGAAATTGGAAAAACTAGACTGTGGGGTGAGACAGACAGGCCAAATAAAGCAATTTCCACTCGCTTTGAAGGCAGGGCATTTAGGTGATGCACACCTCCACAGTGGGGAGGAACCTGTATTGAAGTTGTGCTCTAGGGCTAAAAACCAGAATAAAAAAGCTTAGCCTAGAAAATGTGCACCTTCGATCCTTGTATAAACTTCTCGACATAAGATTGGTTCTGAAGTAGTGATTTATCCTAACCCTGACCCTAAAGTTGCATATAAACACACTGGTGCAGGTGAACATTTTAAAAGGACAGAGCTGGCGTACCTTAGCGGCCAGGGAGGCAATGCTAAAAAGTGTGACACTTCCAATACACAAACCAGACAGTCTAAGAGGGGCCATGGGGTGAAGTGGGCATGATTGTGCTTTGCCCGTGTTTTACTGGACACTTGGATGCTCTGATGCTCTGTACTGGTGGAGGATTGCAGGTGTAACTGACTGATCAAAGGGTTGGCCATTCAACAGGACGGCATCAAGACAGCAGGCAGTCACCAGCGGTGTGTCTATGCATGGTGAGCATACATGGTGGGGAGGCGACAAAAAAATAATTACCTAGCAGTGTAGCTTGACACCGTGCAGTGAGGTTGAGCTATGCACATTCAGTCTGCCTTGGGAGTGGTTGGTGCAGACAACGGGTGTTTGCTCCACTTCTGGAAAATGCAGGTTTTTCCTGCCTGTCCATTCTACCCCTACTACCTTCTCTAGTGACTAAGGCAGTAATATTGATATTTCATTGGCATTGATAGTTCCAGTGAAGAAGTCAGGAGAGAAGCTCCAGAAGGAAAACTACTGTATGGCTGGAGTAATGGGAGGTAACATTGGTGGAGGATCTTCCAGAGACAATGGCAGTGGCATCTGAGCTAACTCTCATTGGTACTGTGCAGAAAATCCTTTGAAAATCCTATGATGAGACAATTCAAAATGAAAGAAGAGATAGTGCTGAAAGACAAAAACTCCAGGCTGGAAGACACCCATAGGGTGTCTGCTGCAGGGGAAGAGCAAAGAACAAAAGAGTAGTATTGTATCTAATGACACAATTGGACTCAAGCTGAATGAATATTTAGCTGCTGGTATACTCAGAAGTGAAAGGAAAGTCTGAAGCTGCACAATGCACATAATAGGAAGATGGAATGGGAGAGGCATAGATCCAGAGGAAACTAAACATTGGAAAACAAGAAATGCAAAGTGTACAGACTTCAATATTTGGTGCCAGTGAATTAAGAGACAGGTATGGGACATTTCACATGGAAAAGTACTTAGTGCTTTACTCTGGAAATCATAATCTGAGAAGAAATGGAGTGGTACGAATAGTGAAGAAAAATGCAATAAAAGCAGTCAAAGGATATAATGAAAAGTCTGACTCAATAATATCAATAAGACTGCATGGAAACCCTACCAGTATAACAATAATCCATATTTGTGCTCCAGCATAACTTGAATTCAATAGGATTTGGATAGTCACAAGTCCCTTCTGTATTGGTAGGTGAAACAAGCAGAGTTGTGGTATGCTTTAAATGAGCCCTTAAGTCAACCAGAGAATGGGTGAAGCTGCTGCTACTCAAACTCTTGCAGTCTCCTATGTGACCATACTACATTGTGGCAGGGACAAGAGACCTTTGCTACCAGCAATGTAGTGCTGATAGTTTACAGAGCATCTCTCTGCATTGTTGAAATGCTGTAAAAAAAAAAAAAGAGAGAGAAAATGGAAAGTAGAAACATTTGGTACCAATGGCTGATCTGTACAAACATAAAACAAAACAAAACAAAAACAAAAAAACAACCCCCTGAGAAACTGAACAAATGCCTAGTTTTCAAAGAAGAATAGACTATCTGCCCTATGAGGAATGCCTTAGGGAGCTGGGGATGTTTAACCTGGAGAAGAGAAGGCTAAGAGCTGACATGATAGGCCTGTTTAAATACTTGAAGGGATGTCATATTGAGGAAGTAGCAAGTTTGTTTTCTGCTGCTCCAGAGAATAGGACCCAGAATAATGGATGCAAGCTCCAGGAAAAGAGATTCCACCTCAACATTAGGAGGAACTTCCCAACAGTAAAGGCTGTTCGACAGTGGAACATACTTCCTCAGAGTGTAGTGGAGTCCTTGGAGATCTTTAAACAGAGGCTGGATGGCCATCTGTCGGGTATGCTTTGATTGAGAGTTCCTGCATGACAGGGGGTTGGACTGAATGGCCCTTGTGGTATCATCCAACTCTATGATTCTACTACTAGAAAGTTCCCCCAATACACTATACAGTGTTGGGGTTTAAAATAGCTATAACCCATATTTTCCTACACTTTTCACACAAATACTGAGGCGGGAAAGAAAGTGGAAGTTAGGAGGGAGAGCTAAGAGCTACTGTCAAAGTATTTACTAGATGCCTGATTTCATACTTATAACCAGAATATGCATATAAAACATTGGGCTGAGACCGTTCAAACAGTGAAGGAAGAGGAGAAGAGAAAGAACTGCTGTCAAGGTGTGACTTGTGGCTCATGAGTACGGTACTGTTACATGAAAAGCAAAGGTAGCCATGTTGCCCAAAAGAAAAATTCCAGAAAATATGCATGTTAAAATCCATGACAACTACATGAAGAGTTAAAAGTAATAATACATGTATTTACAATTCTTCAAATAATAATAATAATAATAATAATAGTTTATTTATAGCCCGCTCCTCTGTACATACACTCGGAGCGGGGTACAAGTAAAAAAAACATAGATTAAAACAATCCCATGACCCGTTTCCAAACCTCCCACCCCTTAAAAATAGATTAAACCGGCAGGGATTAAAACAGTAATTATTTAAAAACATATAACAACATCCTAACCCTTCCTTATGCGGCCACGTCATAAGTGGGGATCAGACACATGGGAGTAGGCAGGAAATCAAAGTCTGGGACCGAAGCCGGGGATAGGGAATTTCAGGGGAAGGCCTGCCGGAAGAGATGCGTCTTTAGGGCTTTTTTAAAGCAATCTAAAGATGTCATGAGATGCATCTCATCCGGCAGACCATTCCAGAGCTTGGGAGCGGTCGCAGAAAAGGCCCTCTGGGAGGTCTGTGCCAGCCTGGTCTTGATAGGCTGTAGTAGATTCCTCCCAGAGGATCAAAGTGTGCGGGGAGGATCGTACGGGGAGAGGCGGTCCCTGAGATAAGATGGGCCCGAGCCATGTAGGGCTTTAAAGGTTAAAACCAGCACCTTGTACTGTGCCCGGAAACTAATTGGCAGCCAGTGGAGAGATTTAAGCACTGGAGTTATATGTTCTCTCCTAGATGTCCCAGTAACTAATCTGGCTGCCATGTTTTGAACCAATTGAAGTTTCCGGGTTAGGTACAAGGGCAGCCCCATGTAGAGCGCGTTGCAGTAGTGTAGTCGTGAGGTGACCAAAGCGTGTACCACAGTTTCCAAATCCCTCATCTCCAGGAAAGGGCGCAGCTGGCGTATCAGCCAAAGCTGATAACAGGCACTCCTGACCGTCGCATTCACCTGACTAGTCATGTGAAGTGACGAGTCTAGGAGTACCCCCAGACTGCGAACAGGGTCCTTCGAGGATAGTGTGATTCCATCTAGGACCGGGAGTTGTATTCCCAGACCTGGTTTCGGGCCGGTGACTGTCAGTACCTCCGTTTTGTCTGGATTCAGTCTCAATCTGTTTTCCCTCATCCAATCCATTACCGCTGCCAGGCAGTCATTGAGAGAGGAGACGCCATCTGAGGTCTGAGCAGATGATCTGGTCATGGAGAAATATATCTGAGTGTCATCAGCGTACTGATGACACTGAGCTCCATGCCTCCGAATGATCTCACCCAGCGGCTTCATGTAAATATTAAATAGCATCGGGGACAGAATGGCGCCTTGCGGGACGCCACAGCTTAGCTCAATTTTGGAGGAGCAGCTGTCCCCGAGCCTCACCCTTTGGGTCCTGCCAGAGAGAAAGGAACGGAACCACTGTAAGGCGGTGCCTCCGATCCCCATCCCTCTCAGCCGGTCCAAAAGGATGGCATGATCTATGGTGTCAAAGGCCGCTGAGAGATCCAAGAGCACCAGCAGGGTCACACTACCCCTATCAATGCTCAAGCGGAGGTCATCTGTCAGAGCAACCATGGCAGTCTCAACTCCATATCCTGCCCGGAAGCCGGTTTGAAATGGATCGAGATAATCGGTTTCATCCAAGACAGCTTGGAGTTGGGAGGCGACTGCTCTCTCGATCACCTTGCTTAAAAATGGCAGCAAGGAAACTGGTCTATAGTTGTTTCGGTCCAGGGGATCAAGGGAAGGTTTCTTCAGGAGGGGCTTTACGGCCGCCTCCTTCAGACAAGAAGGAACAGTGCCTTCCCTGAGGGATGCATTGATTACATCCCTAAGGAATGTCTTCAATGCGTCCCCTCCCTGGACGACCAGCCATGATGGACATGGATCGAGAGGGCAGGTTGTTTTCCTCACGCTTCCAAGGAGCTTGTCCACGTCATCAGTACTTACAGATTGGCAGTGTCCTGCTTTGAAGCTGAAATACTATTTGTATTTACTTAGGAAAAAGCCCCAATGACCCCTGTGAGACCTCCTTGTAAGTAAATATGTATAGGATTATGCCATCTATATCTAGCTGCACAATAAATGATATCTTACCGTTGCATTGTTTGAACTGGTTCAATAATTACTTCTTCTAAAAAAAAAGGGGGGGGAGGAGATTTGGTTAATTCAAAACACACTCAGTTTATTAAATGTAATTTTTCTTGGAAAAACCAGCATTAAGCATTATCATTTTAAAGTTTAAAAATTATTGCAAACATTGGTTTAATAAACATTTCTAACATAACACAGCATCACTTTTGGGGCTTTGTTTCAAGACTTTACTCTAGACTCTAAATCACTGTTTGAGGCCAGAGGGCCACACAGTGGGGCTTGCATGGAGTTTAACAGGACTGAAGTGTCCCACTGTGGATGCCACTGCAGAAGTGGAATTTTGTTATTTAAGCTGCAATTTTAGGGGAAAGTATGGTGACTGTGGGGTTTTTATAGGCAGAACAGTGAGATTTTTTCCCAGGTTTTTTGGAAGGAATCTAGGGGTGGTGTGGTGGTGCATTAGTGGAATCAGGGGGTGCTTGGCCCAGTGATGTCCCCCTGCTCTAGGCCCCTTTCCTTTTTTACAACACAGAGCTTCAAAGTGTGTACAATTACAATACAATGCTCTCAAGTCATCCATCCTCTCAGTGCCAAGCAGGTCTCTCATGGCTTATCAGGGGAAGAACTCAGTATTAGAAGTGAGCATAAGGGATTCATGGGTATGGCAATAACACACTGACATCTTTTACGGGGCACTGTGAGAGAGCAGCAGTGGAGCTATCACCAGTCTGGAGTCAGGCTCCTACCAGTGATTTATCTTCCCAGACAAGGAATTTGCCCACAAAGGACCAAAAACCTCACCATGCTTGTGGGGACTGTGACAGCTGAACTCAAATGAAGTTGGGGATGGACAAAATTCCATCAGCTCATTCCACTGCAGGGAAGCCTTTGTGGACATGCAGGTGTCAAACAGACTGGCCAAATGAAGCGGCCAGAGGCTGCTCCAGCCACAGCTGGTTGGAGACCGCAGTAACTGCACAGCTCACTCTCAAAGCAGGACACTGCCACGGTCCCGAACAGGACATTGACAGGAGTGGCTTTTCGTCATTCCTTTTTGTGCTGGCTTTTCAAAGCTCAGCATGCTCTCTGCGTGGCTTCCAGGCAATTTGGGGGCATGCATCATCTGAGCACCATACTCTTAAAGGGCTGGAAGCCACTTTATTTGGCCCATCTGTTTCAGGCCTAAGTCAGCAGCCATACTTTCTTTCTTTAAATATATTTGTAAAAACAATGGAATTTATAGAATAAAAAAGTTTGATCTAATTGTTGCCATCAATACTTGAGTACTCTGCCTTGAGGATTCCTGATAAGAAGTTTTAAGACTGCAGACTTGAGTCAGAAAGTTTAATAAATTTGTGAGGAAATGAAAAAGAATTTGTGGTAGACAAAGGACATAGTAATGTGGAATTACCAAGCAAATTCCTAAAAGTTGGAATATTGGTTTTTGCAAATACCTTATAATATTGGATTAAAAGAGTGAGGCTGATTTGTTTTGGGAAAATAAAATTGTTTCATCTGAAAGAAACTCTGCATTGAAAACAGCTTGTGTAACATGAAAGCTTATGAACTATTTACCTTTTGGACCAAACAAATGCAACCTTCCATTTTGCCTATTTTTTTGTTCCTACAATATAGACATAAGAACCAACAATAAGAGCTACCATCCAATTCTATTATCAAATTCATTCATCATGATATTTCTTACAAGTGAGAATTCCTACACACTCCAGTAAAACACCATAACATAAATACAAAATATAGACCTGAGTCACACAGAAGGTATATTCAACAGATTAAAACTAAATTATTTTCCAGATAAAAATATGAAATGCAAAGATATACATTCCTTTTAAAAATAAACATATAGCACAATTTGAGAGGAATGTTTTACCTTCATTGCATCTGTCCTTCCTAAGCCATTATGCCTAATATAGATAAAATAAGTTGTATAAATAAGTGTATAGATAAATAAGTGTATAGAAAAGTTTATTAAAGTGGAAATAATGATTCAAAATAAATTTGTATCTTAAAATACTTATATACTTAATGTATTTTTCATGTCCACTTCAAAGATTCCAATTTTAAGAATATGAGAATATATCACAATTAAAGCATCTTGTAAGTCCAGAAATTGTTAAACACTGTTCTGCTATAAGCCACCATACAAGTTTGTGTGTTTTCTGCAGACCATCATTTTTATATCTTATAGCAAACTTATGAAAGGGCTGCTTGAATGATTTTTCATATTACAGCAGCACTATTCAGCTGTAATACTGCCCATAGGCAACTGGAATAGTGCTCCTGCCACATGCAATAACTGTCATAGAGCATGTGAACAGCACACATGCAATTAATAAAATTTTCCTCCTAAACTGGATTTCCTCAGAGGTGCATGCCTCAACAACCAGATTTGCAAATTAAGGCCATGTTTCCCTTCCAATGACCAATCAGAAAACAAACCTAAACACAAAAGTGAAGTAAACCATTTGTTATGAGAAATAAATGTCTTTTACCTCTTGACTCATAGTTTATCTTGTATTGCTCACCAATTATTTGGTAAGTCTATCCCAATATAAGAAAAAAAACCTGACAGATCAGACCAAAGGCCTATCAGCTCCAACTTACTGTGGCCAACAGGAAGCCTCAATAGGAAGCCCAAAAAGAAGAGATGACGGCAACAGCCAGCAACTGGTATACAGCAGAATGCTATTCTCCAATGACCTTTCCTATGAATATTGAAGTTACCAACGGAAGAGTAGCAGGGCCAGGTCTAACACTATATAAGGCAACTGCTTCAAATGGCAATTACTAGGGATTAGAAGTGGCAGGCTCTCACCAACTATACCCCCTGAGAACCTGGCCATTTTAAAGATAGGGAAATATTTTCAAGAGAAAACAGACCCACAGCTTATCCTGTACACTTTAAGAAGAACCAAGATCACCATCTTGTCCTTCCCTCTGGCAACAAAAGTCTTGGTCTGTCCCTCAGTGAAGAGATCCTACACAGCAGAAAGCTGCCCTTTGTCTTCTATTGACTTTTTGAACATCTAGAATACCTGCCTTCATTTTGTCTCATAAAGTTTTTCTTTGCCCTTCCTTGGAAAATTCAAACAGGCAAGCGGTGGGGCAGCTAAGGCAGCGAGCAGACTCCTCCTCCTGCATGCCATGTGTGTTCCTGCTTCTCCTGGCCTGGGCAACCAGCAGCAGCAATGCAAATGATGCTAGCCCTGGTGTATGGGGTAACAGGGGCAGCTCCAAGGAGCATGCTCAGTCCCCTCTCCCATCAGAGCAGCAGCCCTGGTGCAGCAATTGCAGGATGAGGATGAGGAGGCTGTGGTGGTGGACCCCTTGCCCTTCGTTGCCAGCTTAATTAATGGAGATGCCTCTGCCCTGAGCCACTGGAGCATGGACACAGGAGGCAGAAGAAGCAGAGGATAGAGAGGAGTGGCTCTGGTCCATAGCATAGCAGAGGCAGTGGCTAGACTTGTGCATGTCTCTGTGAAGAGGCAACTCCAGTGGAGCAGCAGCCTGAACAGCCAGTAAGTGATGCAATCTTTATGGGGCAGCATTTTCCCATTTGTCCCATCAGACCTGGAAGAAGATGCTGGGTGGCAGCAGCACCCCACCAGAAGCCACAGCCTATTGACAGAGAGATGCCCTGGCTGGTGAAGGGGTGCAGCCATGGGGATCAGGGAGGACAAGAGGGACAACCTCACCTGATGTTCACTTCCTTACTGAGATGTCACCTGGTGCGGTCCACACTCCCCACACACCCATTGTGGCATCCCTGGGGATAGGTTCATGTATCATAAAAAAGAAGACCAGCTTCTTTGTCAAAGGCTTGTTAACAGTGGTATGACTATATATGTATATGAAATTCTTTTTACCTACCAACAAACTATGTTGTTCAACTAAGGATAAAGATACAGGCAGGGATGACTCTACGAGACAGCATGCCCAAATCTAATCCTGTCCACTCCTCTCCCCCCAACTTTTAATTTGAGCTTGCTTCTTGCAGGATACTTGTTGAGATAGTTTTCAGTTCACATGAATTTGGGAAAATTCCTTATGGCTAACATTGGAGTTCATCACATGGGAGACTAAGTGCCAAAATCCTGTGCAGAAATTGGATTCAAATTCCAGAAATATCCCGCAAAAGCGGGATTGTTTTCAGATGCGTCAGGGGCATTGAGCATTAATCTGACATTAACCTGCATAGAAAGTGGACAAAATCGGCTGCTTTTTACTTTTGGGTTAATATCAGATTAATTTTGCTGGATTTGTGCACTTTCTGTGTGGATTAATTTTGGATTAATGTTCAGTGCGTCTGAAAACGATCCTGCTTTTGTGGTTTTAAATCCCATTTCTGCACAGGATTTGGCCGATTCCCTCCTGTATGATAATCTCCATGGTTAACTTACATTTCATATTGCGAAGAAAAGGTGCGTTTGGAATGGGGCAAAGAGGACACAGCAGTGGTGGAAAGAGAAGCACAATCTGCTGCTCTTTTGCTTCGGAACACCACCTCTAAAAGCAGCTTTTCTATTGAAAAAGCTGTTGTTAGGTTTTGTAACATATGTGTACAATTTACACTTCAGTCTTTATGTTACACTTCTGTGTAAGTATATCCCAATTAATTAGTTAGAATTACGTCTAAGTACAGGTGATTAATACACTGCTAGTAGCATCTCACCAACAAGAAAGAAGAAGAGGCCAATATCACCTATTGTCAAGGCTCCTAAACTAACCAAGGGCAAGAATCCATTTTATCTTCCTTACCTTGATAAAGGCAATCGTGTTTCTAGAACAAATCCATCTTTTAAAAAAGAGAAGACATATATCATGTCCTCAAACATAACCTCCATTTTTTTTCAATTTATACAAAGATCAGCAAAAGAACATGTAACTTTAAACTGATAGAATTTCAAAATATATTTAGAACTAAGTAAATGAAATTTCATATTAGACAACTAAGGAATATAACAAAAAGCAAGGTGAGTGAAGAAAACAAGCCTGTTATTAAAATAGCACTATTCCTTTTACTACTGAACTTGGGAGAACTGGTCAGGTGAGCAATGAAACGGAGCCATCCCATAATAAGGCACTGGTTTTGTAAGCTGTAAACTAGTGACTTCTCAGCTATATTGAAAAAGTGTATTTGCTGGTAAATTTAAAGAAAATCTACACACAAATAACCTGCTAATGGTACATGTTCAGGGGATTCTCAGGACCTTTGGAATATTAAGAACTGAGAGGGATCTTTGATTGTTTCAGTGACAAGGATGGTAATAGAGGGAATTGGTCTGGCCTGATTCTTTTAACAATTTACAATATGCTGGAAATGGACCTTAGGGTCAGGGGAATGTACAGGACAAAGTTAAAAACTCTTTCTCCTGTACTGTACTGTTTCCTTTCTCAATATCCAAAAAATTTCTAGATAACACTATATAGCAAGCTCTGAATTTAAATCCTTTAGCACTATACAGGACTATGAAACAGGTTTCAGACATATGGATACAAAGAGAGGTATCACTTATACTCCTCCTAAAAGTTCCCCAACATCCACAAGCCCCAGCAGGGTTCCTTCTTCTGGCTGGCTGGAGGCCTGTGCAGAAGCTTTCCTGTTAGAGGCTGAGCATACACTGCAACACTTTGTTGTCAGCTGCCATTATTCATTTTGTGGCCCAGTCTGGTAGCAAAAGAGTAGTGGCTTCTTCGAGATTCCTCAGCTATTCAAAAGAATGTTCATTTGTTAACCTTTTAAAAAAATGGAAAGCCTCCGATTGCTTTGTGGGTAATAAGAAAGGTATCGCTAGCAGTCAGTGTTGAGAGAAAGATGGGATATTTTGGAAGGGGGAAACAAGATGAAGGATTTGTGTCATTGGGTCATGTTCTGTAACCCCAGTTCCAACTCCAGATGCTTCCATACTTAGGACAGCTTGGGTGAGAAATATATATATATATATATATATCTCCACCTCAAAAAGAGAAAATATTATCGAACCTTCCTTCTTTACACTTTGACTACAAGACAACATCCCTGTAGATAAAAATTTGTAAACCATGTATACAACCTTGTACAAAGGTGACTTCTGTAATTTAAAACATAAACAGGATGTGCACCTCTTGTTTAAAAGAAGAAAGAAGCTTGGGTATTTGCCATGCAAAATATTTCCTTGAATAGCACTACAGTACTGTCCAGAGAGTAGGTATGTCACGTCCACAGCTACCAGGTTAACACGGACATGTTGGTACCAATAATGCCTCTTACAGCATCATTCTATTAATACACACTCAGAAATAAGTGTCATTCTGTTCAATAGTGCTTGCCCCCAGAAAAGAGGATGCAGGGTGGCAGTCTATTGTCTACAACTGAACATGCATTCTAAGCTGCAGAATGTCAAAATAACAAAATGAATGAAGCATTCTTCTATGCATTTTTAAAAGAGGATGATTGTTCTTTTAAGACGTTACACAGATGCATTTCTTAAATAAATGTAAAGACATATAAAGACCTATGTAAAGATCTATAAATAAGATATTATAAAATACATACAGCATATTAAGAACAAATACTTTACCTTCAGGAGGAATCACTTCAATTATTCCAGAAACCTTTAAAAATGCAAATAAATGGTAAGGCTAAAAAGCTGTTTACTGGGAGCAAATCAGGAAATGTATTATATGCATTTTCTGTCTAGAATGGAGGCCATTAGAAAGATTGAAATACTATTTCTTAATTTTATATAATACTAGTACAGCTTAACAGCTAATTGTGAAGATAGCTAGTATTAAGTTGCTTGCATGCTTCAACAAAAAAACAAAACCATCTTATCCAAAAAACAATGAAATAGTAGCAACTGTTTTCTATACATCACACGTTTTTCAGGTGACCACAGAAAATATTAAAGGTGTCATTCTTCATCCTGCCCTCTTTTTTGGATGTAGTAGTGTTTCTCTACTACATCATTATTGTGACTGTGTTTTTAATTTGTGACTTTCTCAGTGGGTCTGTGTAAGGTGGCATAACAGAATTTATAAAATTCTGAAATAATATAATACATAACTGATAATAATGAAATAACATAAATGATACTACTAAAATGACATTAATACTCATACATACAGCTAAATTTTATCTCACATTAAAAGCAAAAGTGAAAAAGATGTAACTAAAAATGTGTGAAGCATTTTATCCTAATTCTACAAAAGAATTAAGAAGCCTTAGCTTATCTTTGACTCATCTGCTCTGCCTACCCCAACATAACTTCAGCTTATCACCAAGACATAGCACTTCTCTGTTTACAACATTTCAGAAGCAATAGCCCTTCCATTTGTCCACTTGGCAAGCACTCTCATTTACTGTATAGCCATCTCTCACCTGGACCTTTTCCACTGTGGTAATTGGCTTTGCACATCTGTTCACCAAAAGAATCTGTTTATTTTGTTACTCAAACTAGCTGAAACCTCTCCTTAGTCCCCACATTGGCTTCCTGGCTTCTCCTGAATCCTGTATTTCCTTGTCCTTTTAGGCTTTGTCCCTTCCACTCTTTTCATCTGTCAAATCCTTGCTGGTGCTCACCAGTTTCATCACTCTTAGTACTCTCTACATTTCTTGCTCCATCAAATGATTTTGTCCTTTCTCCTTTGCTGATCTTCATGCCTCTATGATGCCTCCTCTCTCTCATTCTTCAAATCTCTCCTCAAAACCTACTTTGCCCTTGAAGGCTTGACACCAAGCCTTCCCACTGGGACTTATGCACAGAAAGCAGGGGAGTGAACTATAGGCAAAGCCAAGCAAAGGCAAAACAAAGGATTACAATAAGCAGAGTAATTTCAACAGGAAAATAACACCAAAAAAAAAGAATGCCACTGCAAAGCAGAGATGGGGTACATGTCTGACCCATACAGCAATACCAAAAAACACCCCTCTGAACCCATATTTTTCTGTGCCACGAGAGACCCAATTCTCAGAAAGGCAAAGTGATGTTAGGGTTAAAAACTGATTTTTAAAGCTGGATCATTTCCACATTTGACAAGCCATGGTAAAAAAAAAAAAAATAGAAGAAAATATTTTATAAAAGATTAGTGGGTTACAGTGCCTCCCAAGTTAATTTTTTTTAAAAAAATGTTACTTTGTGGGGGTTTTTTTAATTCAAAAAATGTAGGGCAACATATCTGCTCTATATTGCTTCTGGTTCAATATTCTATGGTATTATCTGGCAAGCTGCTGTCATAGCAGACTTCTGTCTCATACTACACTGTTCCACCATACACTGACATACCATAATCCTTCCCCCCCCCCTTCACACTCAGCAAAGTCATGGATGGTGAAGCTTGAACGAACATGCTCTGTTTTTTTGTTTTGTTTTGTTTTTTTACTTAGCTCTTTCAAAGGGGTGGTTTGTGCTTATCTGCTCTACTCTCAGGTTCAGCCCTCCAAGCAAGTGTCCTTGAGCTTTGGCCATCCTCAAAGAGTGAGTGACTCAAAGTCATTCAGACACACTGTGCATGCACTTGGGAGGTCTCAAAGAACAGCAAACTGGGTCTGACTGGATTTTAAAATCTACTTTAATAAACAAATTATGTGAAAAACAGTGTCTTGAATGGATGGAAAGCCCATCAAAGCAAAGCAGGGGAATCACATATATCTTGGGATTCTTTGAGGCTTTGTTTTGATGGTCTAGCCTACAGCAGTCAGAAAGAGACAGTGAGATGTATATGTAGGCAAAACAGTAATGATGTTGGCTGCCCACCAAACAAGTGACTGTATGCAACAGAAGTGAAGTGGGACATATCTGTATCATGTTTATGGATGAGGTTCTCCGTTGGTGGGGGAAACAAATAAATGATCTCTGCTTGGCATAACTGCCTAATCTCCACACCCAAGGAGAAATCAGCTTCAGTATATGAAACTGAAATGATTGTATATTCTTTCTATTTACCCTGCCTTCCTATCTCTCTTCTTCCTATTTGTGTCTATTTGTCTAGACTGTAAGCTCCTCAGGGTACTCTTTGTAAAATATTATTGTTCTTGGGTATCAAAATATAAACAATTGTAATATATTTGCTTTTTCATCTACATGAATGATGATCAGAATATTCTTCAAGAAACTCTAAATGGTACCCTTAACATTTCAGACAACAGCATATTTCAACAACTATTTCTATTAAATTTCTCCTTCTTAAAATATATCATAGTTAGAAACTCAGCACTGCAATTGTTATGAAAACATATGCACCCACTGACATCCTGGAATTCCATATAATTATGGAACACTCTCATTTATAGTTGTTACGTGACCTCTTGCAAATCTATTGTTACATCAATAGGTTAGCCACAGGATCAAAACTCTTAGGCTGTGCAGACCATCCCTAAGGGAGTGGCCTGCAGTAGCCTCTACCTGCGCCAGATCGACATCCACACTCTGCGGCCCCGACCTCGCCTTTCCAGGGCACAAAAAGGACCTGCAAAAAGCAGCTCCTTTTTGCACCCTGGAAAGGGCATGATAGCCATGGCTTTAAGGTGCTCCTTTGATGCTGCATTGTGTGGATGCAGCACCAGAGGAGTGCCATGACACCACATGCCATGTGGAGCAGCATGCAGTGTCATGCCACCCTGGGGGCGGAGTAGGGGTGAATGTCATGTAGATGCCACGCCCTGACTCTGCTCTCCGGCCAGCCTTTATGGTTGGTGTGCACAGCCCCTAAGTTGCAAGTCTTCATCCCTCAGTACAAACTACTGTAGTGTGATTTAATTTTTAAAAATGTTATCTGTTTAATCTCTCTCCCATATGTGCAGCAGCTGTTATTTTTACAGGACACTAGAACCTCTGCTAATCATCTTACACATGATATGAAATCCATTTAAGTTAGTAAACTGAATTCAGCAGGTCTGGCTGGAGTTCAAATGGGAATAAGCCAACTTAAGTGCTTTGTAGATCACAACAACATCTGATTACTCACTCATGTGCCTTCCCTTGAAAGAAGGAGATATGAAAAACAGACTCTAATCAGGCCTGCTATGGAATGATATAAAACAATATAGTCAACCAATACATTGTATATACAGTACTTAACATTTACCATAGATTGATTCCTGTAGTCTGCAGAAGGACTGGCTACTATTGTCAATAGCAAATCCACACCTGCAAGCATAGAATTTTTAGGCTTCCCTTTCTTTAAGCATGGGAACAGAAAATGTACATTTTCAACCCATTACTTGGTGAAAACAGGGGCAGGAAACTGTGATTCTTCCAGAGTTGCTGGACTGCATCTCCCACCAGCCCTTGCTGGTGGAGATCCAGTATATTACTAATCCTGACTGCTTTAAAAAAGTAGTCAAGACAGATATTTTCCAACAAGCCTTCCCAGATTAACGACTCCATTGCCTCCCATTGACTATCCTGTTTGTTTTGGGTTTATGGTGGATGGATGGGTGGGTGGGTTTATAGGAGATTTTATTGTATTGTATTTACTGTATATTGTAATGTTATAAGCCGCCTCAATCTAATTGGAAAGGCGGGATATAAATTTTATTATTATTATTATTATTATTATTATTATTATTGCTAGCAGAGCCAAATAAAGGAATGAGGAATTTCAGTCCAACATCTAGAGAACTACAGTTGCCCCACTTTGGGGCTGCCAAAGGGATACCAAACAGTAATTCATACCTGGTGCAAAACATATTGCAGAAATAATCCAGTTTGAGACCATTTTAACCATCCTGGCTCAATGCTAGGGAATCCTGAGAGCTGTAGATTATTGTGGCACCAGAGCTCTCTGACAGAGAAGACTAAATGTCTCACAAAATTACAGTTCTGAGAATTCCCTAGCATTGAGCCAGGACAGTTAAACTGGATTATTCCTGCAGTGTGTTTCTGCTTCAGTGTCAAATAATACATGCCACTTTGAAGTCACCATTTCCAACCACCACTCATAAGTAAATTTATTTCATGTACAGTACAGCAGCCAATATTAACAGTGGCCTCTAACTATGTTTATGAGTAGAGTGTGGTGGAGCCTCCTTCTCTGGAGGTTTTATAAACAGAGGCTCGGTGGCCATCTGTCTGGGTGCTTTGATTATGAGTCCCATCTCCTCAAGAAGGCTGTGTCCTTAAAATTCAACAGGTACAGCCCTTCCTACTAGAAAACTCTTCACCTGTCGACTGTGAAATTAATCCTTTTTTTCATTTTTTTTGTCCCACCCCCATTTTTTTCTGGAAGCGGGGGGACAGGGAAAATGAAAGAAAAAAAACAACAACAGAAAAAAACAAGAAAAAATCAATTATGGAATATTTAATTTTAGCATGATTCAGAAAATAGTCAAATAAAAATAAATTTGCATGAGCTTCCCTAGACTTAAAGTCTGCTTCCTCAGATGCATATGGGCAACAGAGTCCACTTTGTCAGAGAAGGCTACAGACCTGGAGAAACTACAAATCCCAGGGTTTCCATGGGATGGAGACAATGCACTTTCAAAGTGGCGTTAAAACTGCATCGTTTAAGATGCAAAGCCAAAGTTCCGTCGTCGATCAGAGTTTTTCTTAAAAGCTACCCTTTCTTAGAGTTCAAAGATATAGCTGTGTTAGTCTGTGGAATCAGTATGTGGAGAAATCTTGTAGCACTTCTGAGACTCACTGAAAGAAAAAAGTTGGCAGGAGGTGGAGGAGCTTCCCTAGGCTTCAGTCTACTTCCTCAGGTGCATTTGGTGGAGTAGAAGCCAGGGACAGACTATATATATATATAGAGAGAGAGAGAGAGTACATTTGTCCCTCCATATTTGCTAGGGTTAGGGGCACAAGACCCCCGTGAAAATGGAAAAACTGCAAATAAACAAAAACACCACGTTTTTACCTGAGAGGACACCTCCTCAGGAATCTCTAGGTCCTCCGCAGCAATTCTGTGGTCAATGTCTGACAGACACTGACCATGGAACTGCACTGGAGCAGCTACAAAGGCCTAGTGGAGTACTGTATTTTCTCTAGGGAGTTTATCAGATGGGAGGAATTTCTCTTTATTTCGAATGGAGCCAATTGGAGCCAATTCAAATTCACGTGAATTTGCTAGTTTAGCGCATTTACGTGAATTCCATTGCGTTCGGAATGCATCCAAAATGACTTCCCATTACCTGAAATTGACTGCCCATTGCCCCAAATTGTGTGAGATGCTTTAATATGAAATATCATAAAACCCATGATTGTGTTCGGAATTACTTCCCTTTTGCCAAAAATTGCATGAGATACTTTAATATGCAATTACGTGAAACCCCATGATTGCGTTTGGATTGCCATTGAATTATACTTCCAATTTCAGTCGTCTGATAAACTCCTAGGAATCTCTACATCTTTCAGTGCAACTTTTAGTTAAAGTTGACCAGAGAGAGAATAATCAAATGTGCAAATGTCAAAGCCTCAAATATGGAAGGATGAGTGTAGTTATACACACACATATAGTGTTTGTGATATATATATATATACACACACACACTCAATCTATATTCTGTTTCCCTGAAAATAAGCATCCCATGAAAATAAGACCTAGTAGAGATTTTGCTGAATTGCTAACTGTAAGGCCTCCCCGGAAAGTAAGACCTAGCAAAGTTTTTGTATATAAATATATATACACTATATAATAAATCTTCTTTTGTTGTTGTTGTTGTTGTTGTTCGACAATAAATGTGAATTCTTCTTCATGGAAAAACAAGACATCCCCTAAAAATAAGACCTAGTGCCTCTTTGGGAGCAAAAATTAATATAAGATGCTGTCTTATTTTGGGGGAAACAGAGGTACACTATATATATATATATATATATAGTGTGTATATATATATATATATGCCATTAATATGTGATATATATATATATAATATAATATAATATATATATATATTAGCATATATATGTCTGTCCTTGGCTTCCACTCCACCAAATGCATCTGAGGAAGTAGACTGAAGTCTAGGGAAGCTCCTGCTGCCAACTTCTTCCTTTCAGTGAGTCTCAAAGGGGCCACAACAAGAAAGATCTCTCTCCCAGATTGATGGAGGCGAGGGAAGAGAAGGACTAGGCGTCTTAATCCCACCTTGGGCGCTGCTGGCCGGCCAATCCCTTGACCCACGACCATGTTCACCCTGCAAACAAAAGGGAAGAAGAAGAAGAAGAAGAAGAAGAAGAAGAAGAAGAAGAAGAAGAAGGGTCAGAGAGGCGGGGTTTACCCTGTGTCCCCCCCCCATCCCCCCCCCCAATGGCTCAGCCTCAGGCAGAAATAACCAAGAGAAAAGGAGACTATTCTCCTCCTCACTGACAGACACACACCTCTTCATGGCGTCGCAGTTGGGCTCCCGGCGCTTGGCCTTAGAGCGCCTGGGGTGTAGGCCGCAAGCGTCGCCATGGCAACGGCAAGCTCCCTTGCTTCGGGTCCGACCGGAAAAGAAGGCCGGCCTGGAACGCTGGGCCTGAGTAGAAAGGTTCCGGTGCAGAAAGGTTCCGGAGCTTTACCAGTCTGCAAGGCTGAGAGTAGTGCTCATATTCTTGTAGCCCCCCTTTTGAGACTGACTCAGAGAAAGAAGTTAGTAGTAGCAGGAGTTTGCCTAGACTTCAGCCTGTTTCCCTCAGATGCCTGTTTAAGACATGTACTTTATCGAGACTAACTTCGCCACGCTCTTATATGGTGCTGCTATTCCGCTTTCACTGGCTCTGGTTAATAAATAAATGAATAAAATCTGTATTTATATTTCCCACCTCTCCCAATGGAGCCAAGCGCGAGTACAGCAAACAAAATCAATATTACATTGTGTACATATATATCTTAAAAACATCAAGTCATTAAAACAATCTAACAATGCCACTGTCCATCCAATGTTCAGAAGAACGTCCAGGAGAGACGGGGCCGGTTATGGTGGGCCAAATGGGTAGGCCCGCCGGAAGAGATCCGTCTTAAGTGCCTTCTTAAAGGCATCTAGAGTGTTAATAAGACGGATCTCTTCCGGCAGACTGTTCCAAAGCCTGGGGGCAGCAGCGGTGAATGATCTATCAAAGGTCGATCTTAACCTGACATTCAGATACTCTAGTAATTTCTTTTCAGATGTTCTGAGAGTGTGGGGCGGATTGTGTAGGGAGAGGCTTTCCCTCAAGTAATTCGGGCCCAAGCCTTATAAGGGCTTTAAAGGTAATGACCAACACTTTGTATTGCGCCCGGAAGCTTCTTGGCAGCCAGCGAAGTGATCTTAAAACTGGTGTAATATGCTCCGATCTAGATGTTTTAGCGATCAATCTGGCTGCAGCATTTTGGATCAATTGAGGCTTCCGGGCTTGCTACAAAGGCAGCCCGATGTAAAGCGCATTACTGACATCTAATCGAGAAGTTACCATTGTTTCAAGGTCCTTTTGGGCCAGTAGAGACGCATTTGGCGTATCAACTGAAGTTGGTACCAAGCACTCCTGGCCATCACCGCCACCTGAGATGTCAACTGTAGAGAAGAGTCCAGGAGTACTCCCAAGCTGTGAACTTCATCCTTTAGGGGAAGTGTGACCCCGTCCAGGACTGGTTGACAAATCTCCATCCCTGGACCAGATGTACCTATCACTAGTACCTCCGTTTTCTCTAGATTCAGCTTGAGCTTGCTTTCCCTCATCCAGCCCATTTACCGACTCAAGACAGGAATTCAGAGGAGAGATGGCATCCTTGGTCACTGCTTCAGTCGGAGGCATGGAGAAATAGATTTGGGTGTCATCAGCATACTGATAACACCGCGCCCCATGCCTTCGGATGACCTCTCCCAGCGGCTTCGTGTAAATGTTAAACAGCATGAAAGACAGAACAGTGCCCTGAGGGACGCCAGATGTCAGCTCTCTGTTAAGAGAGCAACTGTCCCCCAGCATCACCATCTGGAACCTGCCCTAGAGGTAGGAACGGAACCACTGGAGTACAGTGCCTCCGATGCCCAACTCCCTCGGGTGTTCCAGAAGGATACCATGCTCAATGGTATCAAATGCCGCTGAGATGTCCAAGAGCACCAGCAGGGCCACACTTCCCCTGTTGGTGCCCAGACGGAGGTCATCGACCAAGGCAACCATGGCAGTCTCCACTCCGTATCCTGCCCTGAAGCCAGTTTGAAATGGGTCCAGATAATCGGCTTCATCCAAGACTGCCTAGAGTTGGAGGGCGACTGCCCTCTCAATCACCCTGCCCAGAAAACGTAGCAGAGAGACCGGCCTATAGTTATTTCTTAGCAGGGGATCTAGGGAGGGTTTTTTTTTTCAAGAGTGGCTTAACCACTGCTAGTTTAAGATTGTCTGAAAATCTCCCTCCCTAAGGGATGTATTAATTATGGTCTGTAGCAGAGTTGTTACAACGTCCCCTCCCTGTGCAGTCAGCCATGATGGGCAGGGATCGAGAGGGCAGGTTGTCCTTACACATCCAAGGAGCTTGTCCACTTCATTGGTACTTACAAGCTCGAATTGATCCAGTCTAATATAGTCCACAGAGTCACTGGACACCTCTCTCCTAGTCTCTGTTTTCATGCCGGCATCAAGATTGGCGCTTATCTGAGAGAGTCCCTAAACTATCCCTAGCCTTCAGGGTCAAGTAAACACACGGGTTGCATCCACACTGGAGAAATAACCCGGTTTGGCACCGCTTTCAGTTCCCTGGCTGAAGGCTATGGGATTCTGGGAGTTGGAGTATGTTGTAGGCCCAGAGCGGAGCCCTGGAAGTAGGCTTAAGTCTAGGGAAGCTCATGCTGCCAACTTCTTTCTTTCAGTTAGTCTCAAAGGTGCCACAAAATCTCTTTTCATACTGGAAGAAAGAAGTTGGTAACAGGAGCCTGCCTAGACTTCAAGCCAACTTCCCTCAGAGGCATATTGAAAACACACATAAAATGCACAAGGCCTGCTTTCCAAGCTCCACTAGCTACTTCATCAGGCTAAGGTGTTTAAAAAAATATATTGCATCACATATTTTGTGCATTTTGGTTGGCTCCATAAAGATATCACTGTTTTGTGGATTTCCGGGTGACCAGACATGCCCTCCTTTTCCAATACATGTCCTGCATTTCAACCGTCTGACCAGAAGGAATTCCAAAATGTCCTCAATTTCGAGCCTGATATTTATCTTTATATGGGGGTGTGGTTTTTTTAAAGTTTTTTTATTTGCTCATGTCCTCCTTTCTTGTTGAATGTCCTCCATTTTGTAGTGCCTAGTCCTCCTTTGTGGTGAGGACATCTGGTCACCCTCTCCAGGAGGCGTTCCAAAACGTCCTCCATTTTGACCTTGACTCAGGGGCATGCATTTATATTTATATTAAGTATATTGAGCTTTTGTTTGGTCGTGTCCTCCCTTTTTCTTGAACGTTCCCCATTTTGCAGTATCTTGTCCTCCTTTGTGCTTAGGGCATGTGGTCACCCTGATGTTATTGTACTTTGCTATATGGCCAACACTGCTATATGGGGTGCGCCTTCACCTTTGCCTAAAAGAAGCCACATTACCGCACTGCACTCTTATAATACAGTGCTGTTCAACTTTATTGCTCTGGCTGTCTCCTCCTGTTGCATTCTGAGGCTTGTAGTTCATGAGGCCTAAGAGCTCTCTGGCTGAGAATGCTTAATGCCCTCCCTTAACTGCAAATAGCATGCAATGGGAGGCCGCCAGAGCAGTTAAAGTGGAATAGCAGTACTATAAGAGTGTAGTGTGGTAATCTAGGAAAAGAGCAATTTGCAGAAGGGACTGCAGGAGCTTAGAGAGGATGAAAGGAGCTGAGAGAGAGAGGCTGCAAGGCACACACAAACACCCCACAATTTTATTTATTTTATATCCTGCCTTTTCTCCGAAATGTGACCTGAGACAGAGAAGAGGCGGTCAGAAGTACACTTTTAATTCATCCGCACGGCAGAAATAACGCAGTTTGACACCACTTTAACTGCCATGAATCAATGCTATGGAATTCTTGGAATTTTCTGAAACATTTAGTCTGAGAACTCTGGTGTCATTGTTGTCCTGTACCTTCAAGTTATTTCTGATTTACGGTGACCCCCTAACCATGGGGTTTTCTTGACAAGATTTGCTGAGAGGGAGTTTGTCGTTGCCTTCCCCTGAAGCTGAAAGTGTGTGACTTGCATAAGGTCAACCAGTGGGTTTCCATGGCTGAGCTGGAATTCAAACACTGGGTTCCAGAGTCCTAGTACAATGCTCAAACCACTATGCCATAGCTGGCTCTCTTACATTTTTCTTATTTTACATAAGAAGAACCATGCAGTCAGTTAATGCAGTGGCCAGGCCTTCTACCAGGAATGCACCCCTTTTCTGCTCTCCTCAAATGATAAAGAGAGGGACACACTCCCTCTGATACCAGAAGTGATATATAGCTGTCTGAACTAGTAGCAATGGATGGCCCTAAACTTCCATTAATTCAGTCTCCTTTTAAAGTCTCCCACTCTTGGCATCAATTGCAAATTTTCTTGTGATCTGAAGAACTTTTGGAGATCCTCTGGAATCCAAGGCGCTATTATTGATTGTGTGACTGGTCCTTCAGCTCCAAATAGCATACTTACCAATTCTTTCATGTAATAAAGCAGAAGGTGATTTCTTTCAGAACATATATCCAGTGATGAAAAAAGCATTGATCTTTATTTAGATGTATTTAAGAGCTGTATTTTCTAGAACTGTATTTGAAAATAGCCACAAAACAAATTATTGCCACAAAACAAAGCACAAAGAAGGTGGGAATAGTCCCAGTCACCTGAAAAATGAAACACTGGACCTGTCCAGTTGATAGTTAAAAAGATGTTTAAAGAAATCCTCCCTCAGTCTTGGGAGTGAGAGGGGCAGCATATTATGGAACACATGCATCAGAAGTAGGTATATGAAAATATGCACAAATACTTCTATCCTCAGGTGTTTTCAGAAAATCAGTCTTTTTGACAAGAGATTTTCTTCGTTCGGAGCTTTTTAAAAGACTGCTGAGGCACCCTGTCTTACAGGTCATCTAAAATTAAGGGAGCTACAAGATAAGGGTGCTTCCAGTCAGAGGCTTTAGTTCTGTAGCTATTATGTCAGTGGTCCAATACACACTGCAGAAGTAATCCAGTTTGAGACTGCTTTAACTGCCCAGGCTCAATGCTAGGGGATTCTGGGAACAGTACTTTTGTGATACATTTACCCTTCTCTGTCAGAGAGCTCTGGTGCCGCAACTAACTACAATTTCCAGGATTCTCTAGCGCTGAGCCAGGGCAATTAAAGAAGTCTCAAACTGTATTATTTCTGCAGTGTGTTTTGAACCATTGAGGCAACAAATCTTCTCTTTAAATTTTGAAGGCACTACCTAGGTGCGGAACCTTGAAAGAGCCCAGCACCTTGGAGAGCTAAGTTCAGAGTAAACCTCAGAGCAGATTCACCACTCACTTGACCGCTGCACTGATGTACTGTGCAACTGGCATCCTTTGTGTGCTTGCTTTTGAGCAGAGGGGATGAGACTTGACATTGTGCCAGAATCAAAAGCTCCATTTGTTATATCTGTCTTTTCTCCATTTTTAAGAAAACAGAAGAGCAGTGCTACCTCTGTAAGTTTAGATATCTTTAGTGTTACTCTTCCCTGTCTCCAGGGAGTATGATTTTGACAAGGGCATTGGTCTTTTGGGGACATGAATCTATCACCTCAGTCTTGCTCACTTTAATCAGCTGTTGTTAGCTCTCATTTTGTTGCCTACCCCCAGCTTTGTGGATAGAGTATTCCAGCTTGGTGCTGCTTGGCTAGAATGTTTCAAGCTCTCTTCCAAATATTTGTGAAAAATCCCCCCACAAAGAGATAGGCACTGGGTGGCCTTTGTGGTCTTCTCCAATTGTTGGCTTCTATGGCTTTGATCAAAATGCATTGGGATTCATAACTAGTTGTGCAGCTGTGTGAATTTTTGTACAGCTGAATTTGATCCTTCTTTGTTTGCTTTTGGAACATCTTAACTCTTTTGCCATCTGGTTTCATGTCAGGTTGGTGAAAGATGTTAAAGCCGGGTTAAGTAACTGGTATAAAGTAGTCTTGAGAATGGCTCCCAGAGGCTTTAATCTCCAAAGTCAAAATATACATAGAACTTTATTTGTACAGCTCCACATTTAAAACTGTTCAGCTGACTATTAATGCTCTCTACCCTTCATCCTGTCTTGCTTTTGTGTGCCTTCAAGTCACACAAAAACATGAATCCTATGAACCTATCCTAAGGTTTTCTTGGCAAGTTTCTTCAGAGGGGTTTTACCATTGCCATACTCCAAGGTCACCAAGTGGGTTTTTATGCTTGAGCAGAAATGAACCCTGGTCTCTACGGTGGTATTTTTCAGTGCTTTAATGCTCTGATCAATCTAGCATGTATATATAACCTTGAGGAATAAAAAAATATTTTACATTGTTGTTTTTAATTAAATATATTTATGTAAAAAGATGGAGAAAGAAGAGAATAAACTCAGATTTAACAAGTATCCCTAGGATATGTGTTCCTATGACTGCAATTCATTTCTCTCTCTTTTTTTTCTCCTTCTTTCCCCCATCACCTTTTCCTAGTTTCCTGGAAAATCTCCTGTGCTTGACAGCTCTTCCCACTTCTTTCTTATAGATAGTTAAGTTTCTGTTGCCTTTCTAAAAATGTTGAGAAAAGGGGCTGGAAATTGGAGGTTTGATTTTTGGAGAGATTTTTTTTAAAAAAATCATTCCAAAGGATTCCCTTTGGAGACTTTTAAAGCATCAGCACTTGTTTGTCTTAAAGCAAGAAAGTGTTTCATTTGACTTGCATTGGTGGATGTGTAGCTGTATGTATATTTGTAGATTGGGAAGGGAAAGGGGGATGGCTACGAAAAGAAAAGAAAAGATAGTTAAAATCCCAGCTGCCCTCTGACCCTGCTCACTTGTGGCACCTACACTCTGGATAGACCCAGTACTAGATCCATTTCGGCCACAGTACTTTACCTCAGTCCAGTGGTTCCTGGAACAGTTGGCTTTGCAGGACTTCACAATATGTAAATGTATGGTAAGGATTTTTACTAAATAATATGAACTACACAAAATTTCCAGAGCTACTTGGATACATCTTTTCTGGTCATGCAAATAAAATCTCATTCTCTTTTTTTTTTTTCAGCATATTAATGGAACGAGTTCCATAAGGTTTTCTCCATTCACTATAGTGGTGGTGGATGAATGCCATCAACAGGAAGAGGTACATTGATGGAACTGTCCTGTTCACAGAAGAAAATGGGAAAGCCCCTTGTTCAGAATATCAAGGTCTGGTTTCAGCACAAACGAAGCCACGCTGTTTTGAAATACTGTAACCCTTTCTTTTCAGTGAGTGAAGCTGATTGCCATTCTATTATGGTTAGGCATATTATACTTCTATGTTATATTTAAAGACTAAGAATTTTCCTTGGCTGACAAAGATGGGAGAATGTCTTCTAATCCTAGTGCAGTCATGCTTTTTATTAGGGGCAGATCACGATGTCATGATCATCACCACTTTAAAAATGACATGAAGTAATGCCAGAGTCTGGAAACATTACTACAACAACTCTGAGGACTCTCCAACCTATGGTCCACCAAATTAACTTTCCCAAATTCTGGGTAATGCTACAGTTTGAAAGCTTGTACCATTGCCCTTGCATTTGACCATACATTTGCTTTGTGAGAACCATGTCATTCTGTACTGTTAAGTATACAGATGATGGTGAAAAGCAAGCCCATCTTAGCTGAGCATGGTTAGAGGTAGAATACTTGTCTTAATTTTTTACAACATTCATAGCATGGTTCAGAAATAAGACCTTTTTAAGACTGGAACCCTCAGGGTCAGATCGGTCTCCCTGGTTCTCACTTGTCTATCTGTCCTACAGTAAGTGCTGGGATATATTATGACTGTATGTGGCATTTTCACTGCTGGTGCCTGAAATTAACTGCAGCTTGCCCTCATCATATATGTATCCCACCAAAAAGGTATATGTAAATTTGTCACATGGGACAATATATATACTGTTTGTACAAGTGACCTCTGTGCAAGAAATCACTGCATGTAAAGTGGGAGTAATGTGGTAGTTGTTATAATAAAAGATAATATCCATCACCTATGATAAATCCAAAACATACTGCAGAAATTATCCAGTTTGAGACTGCTTTAACTGCCTTTGCTTAATGTTAGGGAATGTTTAGGTGATAAAATATGAATAAATCATAGTGGATTTACCTTGCAAGTACTACTTTTGCTAAGAATACTACAGACTAATAAAGTCTCAAATATATTTTCTTGACGTAACTGAAGAATGATATGTCCATTTGTATGTGTCCTTACCGTAGTCTCCAATAATCTCTCTAATTCTTCGCATATTCTGTGCAGGCCTAAGCAGTGTTTTCCTGCTTAGTGTTTAAAGAAAGCAAGACCACGGCTCCAGTGCAGAGGAAATGTTTAAAATACTGCCAGGAACAAGAAGATCTTGTGTTCTTATTACTAAAGCAGGTCTTTATAGCCTGATATATCCCAGCCAACATGACCAATGGCTCAAGAAGATGGGAGATGTAGTCCAGCATCTCAGGTGAGCACTGGGTGGAAAGACTGATTGAAATGGTAAGGTGGGTTAAAAATACAGGAAAAAAGGACCAATAGAGCAGGATAGTATGAGAAAAGGCAATGGGAAGGAGTGTGTGTGTGAGCATTGAGAAGGATGCTGGCATAGGACTAGACAGGAATGTAACTCCATGACATGACTCAGCCCTGGTGTTACACATTTCAGTCCCTGAAGATTCAAATACATTCCGTTTTATTCAATAAAAGCTACTCGTGAAGATTGAGAGAGTGTTATGTAATCTCTGCTGCTGCAGTTGCTGAGAAACCCAGTACAGTACAAGAATCCAGGGATCTGATCTGTTCCTTTCCTTTCCCAGAGTGCTAGTCTCATGTCTCTTAAAAGGAGCAGTAATATATTTATGGGCCTAAATACCCTTCAGAGGGCACCAGATCCTGTCTGATCCTGGAAGCTAAGCAGGGTCAGCCTTGGTTATTACTTGGATGGGGAATCTTCAACCAATACCAGGTGCTATAGGCTATACTGTATTTCAGAGGAAGCAACTGGCAAAAATGCCTCTTGAGTATGCCTTGCCTAGGAAAACCCTATGAGTCTCCATACATAGACAGGCTACTTGAAGACACATACACAAACAATGTATTAACAATTGCCAAAGCTGTCACAGGATGCCTTTGAATACATCACTCCCACCTCAGTTTCTGAAATACAAAAAATATATATTTAAAAATGTAGGTGATCTATCTCTGAGGTGTATTTCAGAAGACACAAACAATGACTTTGCAAATTAAAAGGCTCTATAGGAATTAACAATGTTTTCTTGGTTTCAAAGCAATTTGAACTCTCTGCTTGTTTTTGTATGTTTCAAAGAGCGCAGGCCCTTTCAGTGCTTGATTTGTTACGTTTATCAGCTACAGATTAATAGAAACAGCTTTGGCTGCAGGATCTCAGCTTCCTCCTTGTATGTGTCTCTGTTCCAGGCCTAGGGCTAGGCCCTTTGCTTGTGTGGTAACTATAACACTGGCAAAGAACCATTGAACATGAGGAGGAAGTGAGGAATAATAGATCAGAAGTTCAAGTTTTCACATGGGGGTGGTTTCCAGAATATAGGCCAAGATCCTGTTTCACAAGGGCATAATGTTACTGCAGATGTACCTATATGTCACCAGCCCCACATTCTCAACCTATTCATTTTAGTTGTATGCCCCTGCTATGGCATTTAGGAGCTGGAAGAGGATGTTGGAGAAGATGAGGGACAAGATCTCTTCTCCTGGATCTTCAGAAGATCCCCAGGTGGTTTTGGAATCTGTTTTTTTCATCCCCTGGCCAGCTGGAGGAATGGAGTCTGAGTGCCCCATCTTCCACTTGCCGGCTGAATGGCTGTGTGGGCATTGAAGATTGGCACCAGCCTGCAGACAGGTAGATGCCTTGGGGCAGGGGAGTCATAGGACTTTATCACACAAGGATGGGCATCCTTATCCTGTCTAGAAAGTGTGAGTGAAAGTGATCACGTGAAAGGCTTTCTCACTACATCATGCTGATCCTGTCATGTCCCATCAGTGAAATGGAATTGCATTAACAGGATGTACTTTATCACACGGGGGACAGGACATCATTATCCCATCCCTATACTGTCCTTCTCACATGATAGTGAGAAGTACTTTCACACTAAATCTCACTTATTCCAACATTATCCCGTCCAGAAAACACAAGTGAAAGTGATCGCATGAAAGACTTTCTTACTACATCACACTGATCCCTTGAATGAAGTGGAATTGTTCTGTGAATGAAGTGGAATTGCACCTTCATTTCCCGTCATTAGGTATTATCGGAACATCCTGTTAATGCAATTCCACTTCACTGATAGGACATGACAGGGTCAGCGCGATGTAGCAAGTAAGCTTTTCACACAATCATTTCACTCACACTTTCTGGATGGGATAAAGATACCCGTTTCCGTGTGATAAAGTCCGATGGTCCGATACTACCAAATGACAGGAAATGAGGGAGCAATTCCACTTCATTCATAGGACAATTCCACTTCATTCACAGGATCAGTGTGAATGTAGTGAGAAATCCTTTAATGCGATCACTTTCACGTGCAATTTCTGGACAGGATAATGTCTGGATAAATGCAATTTAGTGTGAAAGTACTTCCTGTGATCGCACAAGAAGCATGGGATAGGGATGGGACAATTATGTCCCATCCCCCATGTGATAAAGCCCATAGTGGAAAGAGGTAATGAATTCCTGCCCCCATCATGACTAGAAAAGTTACACATGCAGGCAGAATAGCAGCCGTAGGACCAAATGTGTTCCCTGGTCCAATTCAGATACCCTTTGTGAGCAATACATTCAAGCTTCTGGCAAACTTTGTCTATCCTTGTTTAGCGAGATCTTGTAGCACCTTTGAGACTAACTGAAAGAAAGTAGTTGGCAGCATGAGTTTTCATAGACTTAAGTCTATTTCCCTAGATACAGCAACCTACTATACTGTAGACCTTTCCTAAGATTAAAAAAACACAACCTGCTAGATTTCTTATTACAGTTTGAGCACTATGGAGCACTATGCCAGTTATGCTAAGTTGGAGCCAATGGACTCTCACAGACCTCTCACAGTATTTAAGCAACATCTGAAGGCTCTTAATTAATGGAGAAATGTTCTGGCAGCAAAACTGAGTTTGATTCAGACTAAGGGTGTGTCTGTCTTGCAGAATTAAAGCAGTTTGACATCACTGTAACTTCCATGACTCTTTCTTACAGAATCCTGGGATTTGTAGTTTGGTGAGGCACCAGAGGTCTCTGACAGACAAGGCTGAATACCTTACCAAACTACAAATCCCAGGATAGAGTCATGGCAGTTAAAGTTATGTCAATCTGCTTTAATTCTGCAGTGTGGATACAGTCGAAGATTACAATCTTACTCTGAGCTAATGTTAGGCCAGTCACATCCTGAATCAAAACTGCTTCTATCCTGGGTGTGCCGGAAATCATTTAGAAGCACCCTGGCCCTGGCCTAATTTTGTACCAGCACACTGTCTGTATCTTTAGGCTGGGGGAAAGTTTGAACAGGTGTAATTGGGTGCCTTCCTTGCTCCCACACTTTTGGGTTCTTCTGCCAGCTGATCAAACAGCAAAGAAGTTGTGAAGATCCCTCTACCAGCTAATCTCTGTAATGAATTGGCAGAAGGAGGTTATGCCTGCATGGGGCAGTAGAAGGCCATTTCACCTAGTCCAAGAAAGTTTCTGCTTATTCCTATTTATTTGTTTCATTGTATGCCTCTTTCTCCCAGAAAGGAACCTAAGGTGATTCCCAAAGAAAGTCATAACCTCCAACAGCTGCAGAGCTTTGATTTAGGATTGTGCTGCCCATCTGGATCCAGCCTTGTACAATAGCTATCAGGTGCTATATTCATATCATACATAAACTAAAGCAAAATTACAAATATACGATTCTGCTCTGTAATGAGCAAGTTCCCACTTAAAAATACAGACATGAGCATGCATACATTCACAGGCATTCATAACAATTCAATGAAATGCTGAAAGTACAGCATACAATGTGAGAATAAGCTTGGTATAGTGGTTTGAGAGTTGGACTATGACTCTGGAGAACAGGGTTACAATCCCTTCTTGATCATGGAAACCCGCTGGGTGACCTTGGGCAAGTCACACTCTCTCGGCCTCAGAGGAAGGCAAAGACAAAACTCTGAAGAAACATGCCAGGAAAACCCTGTGATAAAGTTGCCTTAGGGTCACCATACATTGGAAAGAACTTGAAGGCACACAACAACAACATATGTGTGATGTCTATCACTTGCTTTTTAAGCAATTACGATAAGAGTTTTTGTGCACCAAGATTTCTATCACTGAGCTAATCTGAAAAATAAAAGAACTGCCTGCAGCAACACATCTATCTCACTAAAAGTATGCCATGTTGACAGTTGAAATATCAAATGTGCAAAATGGATCATTTCAAGAGAGTAATGGAAATTTTGCTTTGACAAAAAGGAACAGCAGAACAGTGACAAGTGAATCCTCAGGAGACAGAGCATATAAAAAATACTAAAATCACCTCATGAAATAACTAAAGTGAAGAGAGCTCTATATCCCTCCAAAGTATTTTATAAAAAATGAACCCATGAGCGCCAATAAAAGCACTTAATCATTTATGCTATCCGTATAACAGAGTCTTTGGCATCATTTCCATTGCCCTCACTGCTTTTTGAACAGTAAGTGAAGTACTTACTCTACTTAAGCAATCTTACTGTTTACAAATATAATTCATTTTTCATGTATTTTTCATCTCAAATAATAAAAGTTTCAAATAAAAAAAAATTACCAAAGACATAATATGTAAAGTTATTCCCATTGCTCCCTCTCTCATGTACATCTCATCTCCAATTCACATCTGGAAACAAGTATTCATGTTGAAATTAGGCCTTATTTTTTGGTAATAAACACCAGACTGTGCTGTTAATAAGGTGTTTGTCTAAAACTCTTGAATCTGTGCAGAATGATGTACTTGTATTTCCTTCTTTAGATCAAGCTAAAGCAAGGCTGCCATGATTTGGAGTATAAAGTCAGTTTTTTAAAACAGTGAATGTCTCTCCAAGCCATTTAGACACATCCAATCCTACTAAATCAATGAGATGGCAGAAATAAGTACCAATACACTCAGTGGTACTGATTTCCCACTGAAATAAGCTACTTCTCAAAAAGTATGCCTAGGATCACGACTTTAAATGTTTATTAGAATTATGCAACTTCTTTGACTTTATGCCCAAGATTTGGGAGAATAAGTACATTTTTTTAAAAAAATGTATTTCAATTCTGTCACTGTAAGACTTCCCTTTACATAGCACAGTTTTACTGGGTATTATTTATAGATCTGTATTGTAAGGAAGGAATTGACAAAACCACCTGAGTCTTCCTCGCCTAAGAAAACCTGACAAGATTAATGGATTCATCATAATTACACAGGCAATACCCATGCGCGTGCACACTGCATGCCCATTACACCTCTATAATTTGAAGTGCGTGTACTTGCCAAGGACTTAGCGCTAATGCCTCCATGATGTACAGCAGCCTTCTCCAACTTGATGCCCTCTGAATGTTTTGTACTATAACTCCCATCAGCCCTAGTGGATGGAAAGATGTTCAATGCAAGGACTCATTGGAGCTGAAGCTCCAAAATCTGGAAGACCCCAGCATGGAGTGAGGCATGTACATATATCAAACATTATAGACCTTAGCTAACAATGACTGTCCCATTGACAGCAAGACGGCTGAATCTTAATATTAGTAACTGGTTCCATTGCTTTGAAAGATATAAGTTATCGTGAACTCTGAAATTTGGCCTGTTGCTATAGTGAACTCTCCTTTCACCCCCTCCAGATTGGCACATAATCCTGATTTCTATACTATGGATCCATTATAATCACGACACGTGAGGCAGACCTAAGACTTCATTTCTTTTGTTGTTGCTGTTGTAAAGATTTGACTTAATAACATGTGAAAGTAAGTAACTGCAGAATATCTATTACTACAAGACATACCGTCTAGATCAGACTAAATCTGGAATTGCTTTTAAGACTCTATAAAGCATTTACTTTTAAAAAGTGGTTAGTTCTTGTCAGCATTTATCACATGTATAAAAATAAATCTGAATTATTTCGCTTTTTAAAAAAGTGTTTAGTTATTTCATTTGAAGAATACACTTTTGATCCAGTAAACCCAGTAAAATCTGTCAACATACATTTAGTCTTGATTGTGCTTGAACAGATAATGGAACAAACCAGTATTATAACCCAGTTCCAACTTGTCCTTTATTTTATGGTGCAGTTAGAAAGAGCCTTGGCCTGGGTGTCACTGACACCGGCCTTTGCTTTATTCAGCACAATAGAACTGGATCGAGTTACCACCAGCAAAAAAGGGTAATGGATAACAAGCCCAGCAATGCAGCTAATCCCATGAAATTTCAACCACCAAGTCAGAAATACTTAGGCTGAGCCTCTGTACATACTTCTCTTGATCTTTGTCTTTTTGCCAAAGGCAGGCACTATATAATTTCTTTAAGTGGTTCTTGTTTAACTGCAACAATGAGGCATCGTTTCCCCTGTGCAGATGGCCATACTGTAACTAGAACTCATGATTTTATTAACTATTTTTCCTATGTGTTTTAATTAAACTAGTATCCCAAACTCCTCTCGTGAAAACAAGAAAAAGGAGAAAGGCAGAGTGCTGGCATCCATCTGCTTGAAAATCACTTTCTTATTGGCTTGCTTGGGACTGATAGGCCAGTCACTTCCAGTAACTGGGAAGTTCCTGGAAATGGTGCCACAAAAATGTGAATAAAAAGTTGGGCACAAATAGCTTAATCTTAAATACTTGCATTTGGGATTGTTATTGTTCCTTAGAAGGCAATGTTACAAAACTATCTAAGGCACTCGTTACAAAATCATTTCAAATCCAAATAGCTCAGTTAATCTAACGAACAAATTAAAAGTAGTTCACTGACATAGACCAAAAGTAACACCACTTTCTACTGGCATTTCCATGGCATCCTGTAATCAAATTTTCCTCAAGGATAAATTCCATAATCTTAAAAAGACTACATTGTCAAACTCGCATTAAATCTAACTACGTATTGCAACACCTAAGATGTTATCCCATGCAGTGTATAAATTATACAACTATGATGCAATTATTTAATAATTAATGCTTGGATACAACTCTGTAAAAGCTATCACTAGTTCATCTATATAGTATATGTATGGTGCAACTCTATATGTATCCTCTGTATGTATGGTGCAACTGAGAACAAATGCAGGTACAAAGAGTCCTATTTAAATTATTCTATAACTAATTCCAAGCTTTAATCTGAAGCAGTATACAAATCCAGCACCAGATTCATTATTAAAGGTTTTGCAAAATGCTTATTTTTCAATAAACAAATGAATAAATAACATCCCAAACACGAACTTAGTTGAAGTGGATATTTCTACTAACACTCCAAACCTAAAATGATTCATCTTGATGGAGATACCAACATATGGTAATTTCCTTTCAATGGTGTAATATGAAAGATGAATTCAGCACAAACTTTAGTCTATTTTAAAAACAACAACAATTTCTCCCCACTTTAAATGACTAAATACTAATGTAGCAAATTTGCAGCAAATTATTTATTGTAAATTGTAGTTCATATTCCGCCCCCCCCAAAAATATGGTGTTTTAATCCTTGCAATGTATTTATGTTTGTTCCAATTTAGAGTGTGGTTCTGCTCTTGTGCAAACACATGCTGTACCAGACATGCATTTATGTGATGTTACATCTTTGGCAATGATTGGAGTGTAGAAATAAGATATATCCACTGCCTTGGAAAGAATTCAGTCCTATATATTCCTACTCAGCATCACATCCTATGAAACTCAAAGGGATTAATTCCTCTGCAAAACTGAATAGGTTTGTAGCCTAATTCTGGCCTCAGAATAAAGGATTCATTCTTAACTTTTTTCCTTTTACCTTTTCCTACTCAACACTGGGGAAATTATGGGCTGAAATGTTAAACAATTTTGGCATCACTTTTCAATAGCTTGAAAATAAAGGACTACATTTAATTGTTAGCCTCAACTAGAGATGTCCCACTGAATGGATTGGCTTTATCTCAGTGTTGACTTAAGTCCTATTAATCCATCCAATGGGCCTGCTCTCATTGGAACTCATCCTCTATTTCCATACCCTTCTTCACTCCTAATCTCTCTACCTTCTTCCATTCCTCTCTTCCATTCCTCTCTATATCACTTGCTTAATCTAACTCTGAGAAAATGGATAAAGCAGGTCAGCTGTGAAACCTTGGGCAAGTCACATGCTCTCAGCCTCAGAAGAGGGCAATGGCAAGCCCCCTCTGAACAAATCTTGCCAAGAAAACCCCATGATAGGTTCGCCTTAGGGTTGCCATAAGTCAGAAATGACTTGAAGGCACACAAAACACACACACACACTGCAACAAACTGCCATGGATGTGAGTTTTTCTTCTTCTTCTAATGCAACAGCCACATGCGGATGTTAAACATTAACCACAATGCAGTTGGAGTTAAGCATTTTGCAGCTCCAGATGAAATAACTGATTAAAAATACTTCAAACTTTGGCTTGGCAGTATCCCATTCCTAAGTTAGCATTTCTTCTTCAGCAAAGACTTACATCACTTACTGTCCCTTTTGGACTGAGAGCCTGATAGAAGTCTTCTTTTGCACTTTTTAAAAAGCTGCAGAGGGTTTTCTTTTAAAAACAACAACAAAATTTTACACAATAACAACCTTGCTATAGGTGAATGTTATCACACAGACCAGTAACTTCTTCCAGAAATAATGAGCAAAGATGCACACAGAGAGAGACAGATACCAATGGGACACAATACTTTCCACAATAGGAAACTTATAATGTTGGGGCAATGCTGAGAAAATGGTATATGGCATGCAGGTTTGCAGTTCAAACGAACAGGGTGCTTACCCAGTAAATGGGGAGGAAGGGATCTGTTTGTTTGGGCTGAACAAGCCAAGAATAAATGGACCGCCTTCCCACCAGAAGAAAGAAAAGATCAAATGAAAGCGACTCAGTGGGATCTCCCCACCAGACCCCGGTGTGCTAATGTATTTATTTTCACGCTGCAGTTGCGGTGCATGGCTTTACAGAAACACATCTCATGCTGGACCCCGACACGGAGCCAAGGATGGGGCGAGGGAAACATTTTTATTCAAACAAAGCTATTAAATAAGCTGTACACAAAAGCCGGGCTTTCCCCCCTCCTCCAGACAATTAAAAAAATGGCAATAAACCAGACCCTCCATAACAGGGCGAATGCTGTCACTGCTTCTTTTTCTATTGAAAATCCAGTAATCCAGATGTTTCCAAACAAGAGTGAGGATTGAGACCAAGCCCTTCAGTCCAAGGAAGGGATGTCAAACAAACCAACAAATGGCATGAGCATCTCTTCCGTGTCTGTACGTATATGTGTATGTGTATGTCTGATATTCAATGGGATTCCAGAATTTATTCTGGAGAAGAAAAGAAATCTCAAAAAGCAAAAAATCCAAAGAAAGGCAGTTTTTTCCACACTGCATGCCTCCACTTTGCAGAGCAGTCTTCCCCAACTGGCCAAACTTGCAGGAAAGTTTCAACCCACCTGAAGGTGCAGAGCCTGGAGGTGGGGACTTCAGACCCATAGCAGCTACAGGGAAATGTCCTTGGAGGGCCAGAGGCCTGAGCTGCTATTCCAAGCCCCCCACCATGGCCAGACATCTTGTCTTGAGATTGCCCCCCCTGCAGCTTGGGAGTTCTAGTGCTAGGAATGGTGAGGTACAAGCCTCTCCCAGACAGTCCTGAGGCTAAGCATCACCCTTCTCTGGGTCTACACATTGCAAAAGGGAGCCCATTCCAAGCCCTTTGACATGGCCAGCCATTTTGCCTGAGACCTTCCAGGCTGCTTGGGAGTTGTAGTGCGGACCGGATGAAAAGCCAACCTCCTCCTAGAAGGGCTAAGCCTCGCCTGAGAATAGTCTTGTCCAGGTCCACACTGTGAAAGCTCTCGAATATAGCCCATCCAGGCTGCTTGGGAGTTGTAGTGCGGACCGGATGAGAGGCAAGCCTCCTCTTCCTTCCAGAAGGTCCTGAGGCTAAGCCTCGAGAGTAGCTTTCTCCAGGTCCACACTGTGCAAGCCGTCCAGTGTGGTCTGAGGCCTTCCAGGCTGCTTGGGAGTTGTAGTGCAGACTGGAGGAGAGGCAAACTTCCCCCCAGAAAGTCCTGGGGCTTGCTGAAAAGTAGCCTTGCCCAGGTCCAAAGTGTGCAAGCCATCCAACATGGCCTGAGATCTTCCAATCCGGGCTGCTTGGGAGTTGTAGTGCAGCCTGCAAGAGATGCCCTCCTCCTCCTGGTTTGTCCCAGGAGGTCCTGAGGCTCAGCCTCTTCCAAGGGGGGGGGGCCTTGTCCGGGTCCAAAGCGTGCAACCCCTCCTCCAACATGGCTCGAGTCCTTCCAGGCTGCTTGGGAGCTGTAGTGCGGACCAGATGAAAAAACACCAGACTCCGAGGCTGCCTGGTCCAGGTCCAAAGTGTGCGAGCTGTCTAATGAAAACCAAACCTCCTCCCAGCAGAGAGAGACTAAGCCTTACCCAAGAGTGGCGTGGTCCAGGTCCAGAGTGTATGTGAGAGCTGTCTAATGGGGCTGCTTGGGAGCTGTAGTGCGGAGTGGAGGAGATGCCAACCCCCCCCTCCTCCTCTGAGAAGGTCCAGAGTCTCTTCCGAGGGGTCTTTTGTCCAGGCCCTGAGAAGAAGAAGAAGAAGAGGAGGAGGAGTGGGTCAGCCTTAGAGTCAGAGCATCTCTTCCTCCTGTTCCCTTTTGACGGCGGGGCTGAAGCGGTGCTGCTGGGCCGGGGCTGGTGCCGGTGCCTTGGTGCCGGTGCTGCCCCGTTTGTTCTGGTGGGTCTTGAGGTGCTTGCTGAGGTGGTCGCTGCGCATGAAGCGCTTGCCGCACTGTCCGCAGCCGAAGCGCTTCTCGCCGGTGTGGGTGCGGAGGTGGCGCTGGAGCTCGTCGGAGCGGGTGAAGCTCTTCCCGCAGAAGAGCCAGGGGCAGACGAAGGGCCTCTCCCCGCTGTGCCAGCGCAGGTGGGCCTTCAGGTGCGACGTCTTCCCGTAGACCTTCCCGCAGCCCGGCAGGTGGCACACGTGCTGCTTCTTCTTCCCGGCTTCCGACGGGGATGGAGACGAGACTCCCAGACCTCCTCCTCCTCCTCCTCCGGACGCCGCCGCTTGGCAATTGGGGCACCGACACCGACGGCAGCGACGGGTGGAAGGAGAAGAAGAGGAAGGAGGAGGAGGCAAGGGAGCCTTCGGGTGGAGCAAGGCCGCCAGCTGGGTCTGGTACTGGGCCAGCTCCGACGGGGAGAGCACCAGCCCCCGGGGCAGGCCCGGCGTCGAGGCCGGCGGAGGGATGCTCCACCAAGGCAGCTCCTCCGGGGCTGGTGGCTGCGGGGCCGGGGCCAGCAAGGTGGGGTAACCCGACGGGAAGTACGGGGCCGCCGGAGGAGGAGGAGGAGGAGGAGGAGGAGGGAGCATCTTGAAGTCGTACGGCGGCGGGTAGGAAGGCTCCGCCGGGGGAGTCAGGGGCAGCTCGTGGGGACCAGCCCCGAAGTGAGGCTGAGGCGGAGGGGCTAATCCCAAGCTGGGAGGAGGGGGGCCCGGGGAGTGGGCCGGCATCTCGCTGCCCCCCCACGGGTGGAAGAGCCGCGACGGAGGAGGAGGAGGCTCGAAGGGGAGGAAGTCCGACGGGGCCCCCGGCTGCCCGATCCGGCTGCAAGTGGCCGCCAGCAGCGCCAGCGGAGAGTGGGACGACGACGCCGAGGAGGAAGGCAAGGAGTCCGGGGAGGCGCTCGGGGTCCGGTCCTGGAGGGAGACACAGAGAGGAGAAGCATCAGCATCAACATCAGCATCATCATCACTATAATCAGCATCACTCCGTCCGGTCCAGGACAGAGAGACACAGAGAGAATCATCATCATCATCATCACTCTGTCCGGGACGGAGACACAGAGAATAATAGTAATAATAATAATAATAACAACAACTCCGTCCAATCCTGGACAGACACACAGAGAGAATCATCATCATCATCATCATCATCATCATCATCATCATCATCATCACCACCACCACTCCGGTCGGTCCTGGACAGAGACACATAGAGAATAATAAAAATAATCATAATCATCATAATAACTCCGAGAAGTCCTGGATGGAGACACAGAGGGAATCATCATCATGATCAAGAGCATGATCATCATCATAACTCTGTCCAATCCTGGACAGAGACACAGAGAATAATAATAATAATAACAACAATAACAACAACAACTACTCACCCCGGTCCTGGACGGAAACACAGAGAGAATCATCATCATCATCATCA
Organism: Urosaurus nigricauda; assembly: GCA_034509955.1. Classification (NCBI taxonomy): domain Eukaryota; kingdom Metazoa; phylum Chordata; class Lepidosauria; order Squamata; family Phrynosomatidae; genus Urosaurus; species Urosaurus nigricauda. The sequence continues at coordinate 167,718,187 of JAOEGL010000001.1, read as the reverse complement.
TCATCATCATCATCACTTTTATTTTTACCCCGCCTCTCTCTCAGGTCAAGGCGGCTTGCAATAAAATACAGTACGCACAAGACAAACACAATCCCAATGGTTTCCCTTCCGCCTCCCTTAAAACATCTTAAACTTGACATAATTAAATGAAACCAGAGAGAGGGAGGAACCGGGGTCTCCACCGGCAACTAGAAGGGCCGGATTCCCCCTTCGTCTAGAGCCCTTTCGAGATGTTTGATCCGCTGGACCGCTTTTAAATCTTGTGGCATCCAAACAATAAGGATCCATCCCTTTCTGGGGAGAATCCAAAGGCACAATCGCATGCCTAAAACCAATACAGGGATCGTTGTATGGGTGCTAACGGACTTCATCTAGGGCCAACGGGGCTAACCCCAGATGCGTTTTGGGTTTCAGGATACCTCACTGTAGCTGTCCCAGGGGAATCCCATGGGACAAAAGCCAGCGCACCTAGAAGTGATCCAGGCCTTGCCTCTTAGCCAGGCTCAAAGGAGAGGACAGTTCAGAAAAAGGATCAGAAACAAACTCAGGCCCAGGACCAACATCTGCCATTCCTTTCTCCTGTTTGCCTGATGAAGAAGCCAGTGTGACCCCGAAAGCTTGCAAAGTGTCACTGTGCCTTTTGGGTTGGCTCCATCAAGGTGTCATTGTGAAGTCGGAGGCTTTCAAGGCCGGCATCCGTAGCTTTTTTTTGGGGGGGGGGGGGGTTAAGGCTATTATGTGGCCATATTCTAGAAAAGTGTATTCCTGGAGATGCCACATAATAGCCATGAAAAAGCCCACAAAACCCAAAGGTCTCCTTGTGTGGGATGCCATTGGACTTGCTCCAGGGCCAACAAGGCTACCCCGAGGTTATGCTTGTTGTGTTTTTAATCTTGTAAAGCCAGTTTTGAGAAAAGGGCGGGTTGTAAACAAACAAACAAACAACCACAACAACTCTGGAGAGCAGGGTTCAAATCCCCTGGAAACTCCCCTTGGGCAAGTCTCTCTCTCTCTCAGCCTCCGAAAGACCCAGCAGAAAGCACCCAGTTCGAGACCGCTTTAAGGGCCCTGGCTCAGTGCTCGGGGATTCTGGGAAGTGTCCTTTGGAGAGACCTTGAGCCCGAGGGAGCTCTGGGGCCACAACGAACTACGATGCCCAGGATTTCCCCCGCACTCAGCCAGGGCCGGTAAAGCGGTCTCAAACCGGATCCTTTCTGCAGTGTGTTTTGGCCTCTTGTCATCACAACGACGCCCCTGTCGCGAAGCCCCAAGGCCCAGGACTCCCTCTGCCCCAAGGAAGGAAGGAAGGAAGGAAGGAAGGAAGGAAGGAAAGAGGGAAGCCCAGGCAATTCAAGCGGTGCCAAACCGGGTTGTTGCCCCAGTGTGGACCGCAGTAGTCAACCTTTGGACTTCACCCTCCTGGGCGCCTTCGTCCCTTTCCCCTGGAAAAGCCTCCCCTTTCAAGCAGGTCCCATACACACCGCAGAAACAATCCGGTTCGAGACCACTTCAACTGCCCCTGCTCAATAATGCCAGGAATGCCTGAAGACTGTCCTGTTGCGATACCTTTTTAAAACCTTCTCTGTTGGAGAGCCCCGGGGTTAGAATCAAGTCCCCTTCGCAGGAGTCCTTAGCCCTGAGCCGGGGCAGTGGAAGCGGTCTGGAACCGGATTATCATCCCTGCTTGGAAGGGGGAGAAGGGAGGACAGGACCCTAAAAAGCATCCCTTTCTAATCCCGTGAGTTTTCTCCTTTGGTCCTGTCCTCCTTTTGCAGCAGAAACAGACAGTTCCAGCTCTAAAGGAGCTCTTTTCTCCCCTTGGGTCCCGTCCTCCATTTCTCTGGAGGGTCCTCCATTCCTCAAACCCGGACTGACCTGGAGGAAGGCCTGGAGGGTGTCGTTGCGGAGGAGGGCCACCGCGGCGGCCATGGGGGCTACCGGCTCCGGAGGGGACCAGGACAAGGCGGCATGGGCTCCTTCCTTCCTTCCTTCCTTCTTTCCTTCCTTCTTTCCTTCCTTCTCTCCTTCCTTCCTTCTTTCCTTCCTTCTTTCTTTCCTTCTTTCGTTCTTTCCTTCCTTCCTTGTTCTCCGTCCGTCCCGTCGGGTGCGTCCTGGCTCTCTCTGCTTCTCCTTCTCCTTCTCCTTCTCCGACTTGGACCGGGGCCTGGCAGCCACTCAGGAGGCAGCTCGGGGGGGCTTTGAAGTCCGCCGCCGCCCAATCATCAAAGGCGGGCGGCTCTTTCAGAAGCCCCAGCAGCCAAGCCGCCAAGCCTTTGAATCTCTGCCCCCCCCCCGAAGCCCCTCCGACAGAAGGAAAGAGGAGGAGGAGGAGGAGGAGGAGGAGGAGGAGGAGGAGGGACAATTAATGAAGTAATCAGAGGGAGGGAGGGGGAGGGAGGGGGAGAGGCCCCAATAATTGGATTCCCCGGATCAAAGGCAAGGCAACCCCCCCTTTGCCTCCGCCTAGAGACCCCTCGACGGACGCCGCCTTCCCTGGGCTCAAAAAGAAGGAGCAGAGAGGAGAGAGAGGCGGCTTTTGAAAGGGAGGATTAGTGGGGGCTTTAGAGGGGATCCTGGAAAATCCCCTTCCAAGGCCCTCCAAGGGGTGGAGGGGGGGCCAGGCGTCCTCCTTTTCCCGGACTGGGCCCTCTCTTCCGCCCAGGAGGCATTCCTAAGGGTCCTCCGTCCAGTCCAGAGGGATCTGGGCATTTCTGGAAGGGGAGTGTTTTGGGGGCTTTCTCTTTCCTAGGGCCTGGCCCCGTCCGTCCTCCCTCTCGCCCGCCGCCTTTGCCCTGGCTGGGCTCTTCGACGGCCCTCCGAGCGCAGAGGAAGGAAGGAAGGAAGGAAGGAAGGAAGGAAGGAAGGAAGGAAGGAGAGAGGACTTTTCTTACACACACACACCCTTTGGACGGGATGTTCGGACACCTGCCAAGGGAGACTTAGTCCTCCCCTCACCAGGGTTTCCCAGAAAGCGAAGAGGAAGAGGAAGAAAAAAGAAGAAGGAGAGGAAGAGGACAGGGAGGAGAAAGAGGAGGAGGAGGAGGAAGAGGAAAAAGAAGAGGAAGAGGAAGAGGAAGAAGAAGACGAGGAAGTAGAAAAGGATGAAAAAGAAGAAGAGGAGGAAGAAGAAGAAGAGGAAGAAGAGAAAGTAGAAGAGGAGGTTAAAGAAGAGAAAGAATAGGAAGAGGAGATGAGGAGGAAGAGGAAGACGATGAAGAGGGAGAAGAAGAAGAGGAAGAGGAAGAGGAGGAAAAAGAGAAAAATAAGAGGAGGGGGAAAGAGGAGGAGAGTGGGGAGCGTTGGGTGTCGTTGGGGGCTGCCCTCCCTTTCCCGCGGGGCCCTCCGTCCGGGGCTGGCCCTACACAGGTCCGGGAAAAGGAGGACAGAGCCTGCTCGCCCTGAACCCTCCCCACAACAACCTCCAGGAGTGGCCTTTGGGGGCAAGTCACACTGTCTCAGCCCCAGGGGAAGTCCATGGCCAAGCTCCTGGGAACAAACCTTGCCAAGAAAACCCCAGGATGGATAGGTTCTCTTTAGGGTCGCCATAAATCAGAAATGACTTCAAGGCACACAACAACAACAACAACAACAACAACAGGCAACTGTGGCATGTTGGGAGGAAAAACCACCCCGATGCCCCCCCCTCCCAATCCAAACCGAATGAGTTTCATGGACCAGCCAGGATTTGAACCCTGGTCTCCAGAGTCCTAGCCCAGAGCTCGAATGACATTAAAGGAGGTGCATCATCACAGACAGGAGGAGGGGGCTGCTCTAGGATCCTAACCCCTTCAGCCTCAATACTCTAAACTTGACAGCCCAAAGCTTTGGGTCCCAAACTTTCGTCCTCCAAACGGTTTGGACTACAACTCCCAAAAGCCCCAGCCATTTCAGCCCACAGTCAGGGATTCTGGGAGCTGGAGTCCAAAACATCTGGCTGCTGGCTGATTTGGCTGGGGCTTTTGGGAGTCCCTGGAAAAGCTTTGGTTCCCAAACTCTGATCCTCCAGATGTTTTTGGATATTTACTTACATGGATGGTAAACTAACACGTTGCCTTCAGAGAGAATAATCGAGAGGCAGGATAGCAGCATTGAGAAGAGGTTAAAGAAGTTAAAGAAAGAAATGTAACGGTAACAAGATGAGAAACCAAATGGTATGCAATGTAAGGCAAGTGTAATGAAATACAATGTAATGCAATACAGAAGACAGATCTAAGAATGTAGAAGCTGTACATGCAGCCAATAACCTACAATAACAGTGTATGTAAAGAATGTAATTATTACTTGGATAAAGATATATATTTTAAAAAAGAATCATACTGGACAATATATATACACTCATCCCTCCATATTTGCAACTTTGACATTTTGCGAACCTGATTATTCACAGATTTTATTAACATGTTCTCTCTAGGAATATCTAGGTCCTCCAGGGCAACTCTATGGTCAATTTTAACTAAAAGTTTCACTGAAAGACCTAGAGATGATGCCTAGAGAGAATACCCTTCTAGGCCTTTGTGGCTCCTCCAGCACAGGACCTAGAGAGTTGTCCTCTCAGGTAAAAACATGGTGTTTTTATTTATGGTTTTTCCATATTCACTGGGGTCTTGTGCCCCTAACCATAGCCAATATGGAGGGACTATACAAACACATATATTTACAGATGTTTTGGACATCAGCTCCCAGAATTCCTGAATGTTGCTCAAGGTGGCTCAGGTTTCTGTGACTTGAAGTCCAAAACATCTGGGAAAAAAATGAAGTTTGGGGATCTCTGCAAGGCATCAGATCCCAAGAAAATCCTGTGAAATTCACAGGGTCACCATAAGTCAACACACACACAAACACAACCTCCCACACTTGTCCCTTTATCTCTCTCAATAAAACAAACACACACACACACCCAGTGGAGAGGTGAGGTATCTCTCACATCACCAAAGGAGTCTGGCAAGAAGAGCTCAGGTCAGGTTGCCATGCACCATTGGGCCATTTTCTAGTCACAAGAATCACAGAGTCTGAGGAAGTTTCCTTTTGGATTGTACCTTTCTCCCCAGGGCCAGGTTAGCCTGAGGGATTTAGCAAGCAGTGTCGTGATTTGAGCTCTGGACTATGACTCTGGAGACAAGGGTTCAAATCCTCACTGGTCCATGAAACCCATTGACCAAGTCACACACTCTCAGCCCCAGAGGAAGGCAAACCTCCTCCGAACAAATCTTTTACAAGAAAACCCCACCATAGGTTTGCTGTAGGATCACCATAACTAGAAAATACACAGTAACAGAGTCCAAAGCACAACATTTCCAAGCTCTGTGAAACCTTATTCCCTTTTGGTGTATATCATCTGTCCCTACCACCACATTAATGTTGTTGTTGCTTGTATCTGCCGTCTGCAGGCTCATTATTTTTTCTCTCTTAGGAGGATGCCAAACAGTAATAACACTAAGGAATACAAGGAAGGGCCACTATTGCAGGATGCTACTGTTTTAAAAAATAAAATAAAACTTACACCAATATCATTTAAAAAAAAAGTTTTGTGATTCAGTGAAAGCCAGCTTTCATATAAAGTTACCTGGACTGCATCTTCCTCTCAGGTTGCCTCTGGAGGAACATGACTGAAAGTTTTAAAGGTGGAAGGACCAAGACTCAGGAACGCAGCCGTGGAGAGGTTTGTTGTTATTACAGTAATTGCACTCAAGTTGGCTCTCAACCTATGAATGAGAGACTCCCTAGTCCTGTTCAGATCCTGCAACTTAGATTCCTGGCCTTCTTGACTGAATCTCACCCAGCTGCAATATTTTTCAAAGAAGTAGCCATGTTAGTCTCTCGCAGCATACAAAGAAGGAAGGTGGGGAGGAATGTGCCAGACCTTTAAGATGAACTGGTTTCTATTTTTTGCATATGCTTTCGTGGATATAACCCCTCCCCACTTCTTGGATTCAGTATAAAACGATAATAAATGCTCAGGTGTAAAGCATATTTACACAGCTGTGGAAGTGGGATGGAATGTAATACTACCCAGAGAGATACAAATCACAACCTCGCATCTGAAGAAGTGAGTTTATATCCACAAAAGTTCATGCAAAAATAAAAAGCTGTTACTCCTACAGGTGCTGTTACATTCCTTTTCCCCATCCCTTCCTCTTTTTTTATCCAGCTGTAATGTGATTTCCCCTTTTCCTACTGCCTCCCACTTTACTAAGCAGTATTGAAACTGAAGCCTGCATGCCATAGTGGTTTGAGTGTTGGACTACGACTCTGGAGACCAGGGTTCAAACTCTCTGGGTGACCTTGGGCAAGGCATACTCTCTCAGCCTCAGGGAAAGCCCATAGCAAACCTCCTCTGAACAAATCTTGGCAAGGAAACCCCCATGATAGGTTTGCCTTACGGTCATCATAAGTCAGAAATGTCTTGAAGGCACACACAACAACAACAACAACAACACTGTAATTTCTAATGAGTCATGTCATCATCCTGGCCGAAGCCAAAGGGTGCTCAACAATGGCTCCTTTTCAAGCTGGAGAGAAGTGACCAGTGGGGTCCCACAGGTTTCTATTCTGGGCCCAGTGCTATTCAATATCTTTATTAATGACTTGGATGACACAATTGGGGGCATACTTATCAAATTTGAAGATGACACCAAATTAGGGGGAGTAGCTAATACCCCCTTGGAGAGGATCAAAATTCAAAATGACCTGAATAGACTAGAAAGCTGGGCAAAAGCTAACAAAATAAATTTCAACACAGAAAAATGTAAGGTTCTGCACTTAGGGGGGGGGGGGGATGAAATGCAGATATAGGATGGGGGAAACATGTGAAAGGGATCTAGGAGTCCAAGTAGACCACAAGTTGAACATGAGTCAACAGTGCGATGCAGCCGCTAAAAAGGCCAATGCTATTTTAGGCTGCATCAATAGAAGTATAGCGTCTAGATCAAAGGAAGTAATAGTGCCATTCTATTCTGCTTTGATCAGGCCCCACCTGGAATACTGTGTCCAGTTCTGGGCACCACAATTCAAAAAGGATGTGGAGAAACTGGAGTGTGTCCAAAGGAGGGCAACTAAGATGGTGAAGGGTCTGGAAACCATGCCCTATGAGGAGTGACTTAGGGAGCTGGGGATGTTTAGCCTGGAGAAGAGAAGGTTAAGAGGTGATATGATAGCCCTGTTTAAATATCTGAAGGGATGTCACATTGAGGAGGGAGCAAGCTTGTTTTCTGCTGCTCCAGAGAAGGGGACCCGGAACAATGGATGCAAGCTCCAGGAAAAGAAATTCCAGCTCAACATTAGGAGGAACCTCCTGACAGTAAGAGCTGTTCGACAGTGGAACGCACTCCCTCGGAGTGTAGTGGAGTCTCCGTCCTTGGAGGTTTTTAAGTAGAGGCTGGATGTCCATCTGCTGGGGATGCTTTGATGGATAGTTCCTGCATGGCAGGGGGTTGGACTGGATGGCCCTTGTGGTCTCTTCCAACTCTAAGATTAGGTCCGAAATGCAAGAGACTCACTGTGGTCATTTTTTCTTCCAAGAAGAGTGCAGACTTGATTTTCTTGGGGAGCTATTTATTGTTCATTTTGGTACTCCACAGCATCTTCAAAACTTTCCTCCAGCACCATGTTTTAAATGCATTGATTCAATGCAATGGATAAGTACAGCCCAATGTTTCTACAGAATTAAGACTACCAGTATCAATGAGATACCAAATAAACATGTATTCGCCTTGCAGCACAATTCTGTGCATGCCTGCTCAGAAGTAAGTCCCAGGGAGTTTGTTAGGATTTACTCCCAGCTGTGTAATATGTCAAAAACTGGATGAGCTACGATGTGTTGAGATGAGACAATCTGATTCTCTCTTTAAAAAAAAACACAACACAAAACCACAGCAGGAGAACTATCATTTGCTACCAGTATTGGAAAAGAAGTACATTCCCCTTTGCTGGAACCAGATCCTTAATACAAAAGTGGGAAAGTTAGTAAGAAGTAATGAACATACTGTACTGAATTAATCAGTAATATACTAAAAAATAAAATCTTATGCAGTTACCTCTACACTGAAAGGGGAATACTTTAAATAGTTACATTAACTTTAAATCACCTTAAATTCATATTACTTAACTATACTAAAAGCTTTATGGTAACATTAAAAATACTACCCATGATTTTACTGTTCTTCCCTGATCCCCTGTTTGAGTCTGAGAAAAAAGGAAACAACTGCTTGAATTTTTTTTCAAAGCTGCATTTTGTACTCTCCCACCAAAGCCCCTTTTTCTGCTTTCCTTTTTACCTCCATCATAATCTCATTTTCTCATCCTTTAGTTTACTGTTTCTCATCTGAATCTTTTCACAAGTTCCAGGGTTAAAAGCTTCAAAATTTCCTGGGACAGACATGAAGCTTTTATGTGAGATGAAATGTCAAACACAGGAGAACCACTCCCTTTCAAGCTGCCAGTACTGCTTGTTGTTTTAAAATCTTTTAACCCTGGGATTAACTAAATTCTTATGCATGGTGAACTAAAATAATCAGAGATCCCTACAGCTATTGGCACTAATTAAACTACCTGAAATTAATAATTATGGTAGGCACATACTCACATGTATGTATGATTTCTTAACTGTGTCTGGAGTATTTTAAATCAGTTTGGAGAGAGCAGGCTATATTTGCAACTATTACAGCATTAAAATGCTCTGTAAGTTGCTTTGGGTGAACAAAATACTTATCTTGAATTTTTTTCAAAGCTGCATTTTGTACTCTAACCACCAAACCCAAAATCTGGAGAAAAATATTTATTATTTTCACTGATAGCCCACATTCCATCAATCTAACTATATTTTAGTACCAAAGAAATACATTTCAAAATCAAGTTTGTAACACATCCTATTTTTGTCCCATTGTTTAATACAATTTGTGGTGATGCTTCATTGCAGTTTTGCAGAATAATCAAAATTTGCAGTTTTTAATATGTTTATGGAAAACATTTTTGGTGAATATTTACCTCACCTTTAGTAAAAGTTAGAATTTATAGAACTGAGTATTAGTTATCTGAGATATTTGGATAGATCTGTCCTTGAGATTATGGCCTATATCTAATTCCTACCATATACCCAATGAATCAGTAGGATTTATGTAAGCGTTGGTTTAGCATTCAGCAACTGATTAAGTTAACTGTAGTTGGGACTAGCAGCTGGATTTAGGGGGGGGGGGGGAAAGTGTTACTAAGAGCAAAAGAGAAAGTTGTTTGAAATTATATTCTTAAGGCATTGATTTTCTTGTTGTTGTTTTTTTTTTTTTTACCTCAAATGGATTTCAAGTGTTTCAACAATTTTTGAAATCTTCCAAAGTTTATAGAAATAAATAAATGAGTATTTTCAGATCCTTTATTATTTCTAGGGATGGAAATGATCAGTTAGTTACTGAGACTACTAACTTAAAAAGCCTCCCTGCTGAATCCATTCTACTGAAATTACTCTTGCATAAGTGGTCTAGATCTTGTGACCTAAATCTTGCATCTACCCTGAACTACAAAAAGCAAGACATAATTTTGCAAAAATCTAAGAGAATTAGGCTGTGAGCAAAGAATCAACTGGGTAGTATAAAATGTGTTGGTTCTTTAGCCCTGTAGCTCATTAAATAAATTAATAAATTAATTTTGGGAAAATATTTATGCTGAAATTCCAACTCAAGTCAACCACTTTAGTTAAAACTTAAATAAAACTGAGTTGTTCCCTTTTTGTTAACAAATTTCCAACTTAATTCATAACCTAATTAGTTTCAACCACTGTCATAATGGAGGGAGGGTCAAAAGAATGGCTGTTAAAAAAGGAGAGAGAGAGAGAAAGAGAAAAAAGAGCACATAATAGATCACAGGGGTATCTTTATTTCACAAACTGCTTTTGGATTCTTATGTGTTACTTAGGTACATAAAGGCCAAATATCACATCAAGCATTACAGAAAAGCAGGAAAAGAGACACAGCAAAGACCCAAAAGCTTAAAAAATTAAGTTCCATTAAAAAGAGAGGCATCAAGAGTCTTTTAGCCAAAGGACAGTTTGGGCAACTAAAAATAGGAGGGGCCTGGGATTAATCTCAATACATTATGCTCTGGCCTAGCCTAGGGTAAACAGGAGCAGTGGAAGAGGATCAGTATCCCTCCTCCAAATTTGGCCACAGAGAGGCAAGAAAGGTTTGCTAGAAGCCCAGAGTCCAATGGTCCCAACTGTAGCGGGGTAAGAGGGCAGTGGCAAGGCAAAGCCACAAATCTGCCACTCCGGAGGCAGTAGTAGTAGTAGTAGCAGCAGCAGCAGCAGCAGCAGCAGCAGTGAGAACTGGAGGCTATGAATGTGATGGAGGCAGCGGCAGCAGATTCAGGCTTCTTGGCAGTGTTCCCTTCCTTGTCCTCCCCTCTTTGTTCTCCTTACTTACCCCACAGAGAAGCTGGGACAAAGGCAACCTGAAAAGATGGAGAGACAAAAAGCAACAGGATGGTTAATTTTCCCTTGTGGGAAAGGGTAGGCAACACTCCAGGTCACAGAACTTGCAAGGTTTTTGTGTACACACACACACACACACCCTGATCAAACAGTACTTTGTATGTGTATGTAAATGTGTGTGTGAATTTACCCACAAAACCAGACTTTGCTGACAATTCAAAATGATTTGCACAGACAGTCCCAACAATCATGGCAAAGTTTTTAAGTATCACCCCTCTCATAATGGGAGTTCCCTTTAATACCAAATGATGGGGCCATTATATTTCACTGATGGCAGAAGGACAGGAGAAGTGCACCCCATCCCTCTCCCTCTGTCTGATAACCTCCTATACCTAGATTGATGGTGCAAGTGGAGAGGTGGGAATTATTTATGCCCCTCTCCGCTTCAGTTACTAAGAACACTCTCTGAGTAACTTGTTCAATCCCTAAACAACACAAGAGGACAGAAAAGGTGCCACATCTCATGCTTTTGTGAAGATGAGTGGGACACACGCACACACACACCATCACAGAGAGCACGATCCAAGCAAATGTTATATTGTAAATCAGTGGGGTTTTTAAGTCAGTCATACTTAAATACATCAGAGCAAGGAACAGGCAAAACCACCTCTGAATATTCCTTGCCTAAGAAAACTCTATGGAATTCATGAGGTTACCATAAGTTGACAGGTGACATGAAGGCACATGAAAACACTGAAATCTTGTTTGGGAGGGTTGAGGGTCATTGTTCTCTGAGTGCCCAACGTAAATTAAGTGTGCACAGGTTGTAACCCCAAAACAACATAAGCTGATATTACATTTTCACAGGTATTAATCTTTCAAAAACAAATGGGGAAAGTGGGGGAATTCTCAAGTTTAGATTTTAAACCTGAGGGCAGAGTTTGTCTCATTATTGATTTTCATACTACACTATGGATGTATTTTTTACTGAAGTGTTCATTAAAATCATCCTCATCATGATGATAACCATCTGTATGTCTATTCTCAGTCTCACTGGGTTCAATAGGGCTTACTCCCAAGTAAGTAAGTACAGGGCTGTATGTTAAGGACTCATTCTTTTGGGTTAATCCCAGCCAGAGTAGACCTATTGGACCCACTGTCAAATGCTCAATTAACATGAAGGTAAATCCAATTGAACGCCGTATATACTTGACTGTAAGTGACCTCATGTAATAGGCTGAGGGCAGGTTTGAAGAAAATAATGGATTTTGCAATGACCTGTGGATAAGTCGAGGGTAAAACTTGGAGGTTCCTTCAGTGTGTGTATGTGCGTGTGCGACAACAGGGACTCTAATTGAGGCTTTTTGCTTCAGCATTTCAGCCTTCACTCCTCAGACAACAGTAGCACCGGTGGGAGAAAGACTCTGCTTACCAGCAATCAGTCACCCAGGACTCTTTGCTTGGTTTAAGAGAGAAAGAAACTGTTTTCTTCACTGCATTGGGAGCTGCTATCACATTACCATGCTGACCCATAAATAAGTTGACTTGGGATTTTGGGCTCAATATTTGGGCATATTTTTTTCAATTTAATAGATGAGTATATACAGTAAATGGTTCTTTTCTAGCTGGGGCTAACAATAAAAGTCAGACCTAAATTGGACAGGTATCAAAACTAAAAACAGGCCATAAGCTAAAGTAAGAGTCAGATGGTTTTATACACAGCCAGACTTTGCTGACTACACTGTTAGCAAAGTAATTCTGAATTAATCAGATTCATTGTGAACTTCAAACAAATTGATTGCTAATAAACTACAGTATCCTCTTATGGGTATGAAAATGCAAAAATAAAACTGACATACTGAATCATTAGGTGTTCTTATAACATCATAGTATATATACTGATCCTACTCCCCACCCATAGCAATTTCCTCCTTCTGCCATCCCTCTGCATATATACAAGGAAAAAGCCAGTATTAGAACTTGTATTTTTTAGTCAGTGTCTTGGATATTTTGTTTCAAAGCACAGTAAAAGAGAGCAAAGCAGCATCGATCTGCCCGAATGTGGTTACCTGTAAAGTCAGCATTCTCATTACCACATCAAACATTCACAATACAGTAATACATACATTCGCAAAACAAATGGAAAATTTTAGCAGGAATTAGCATCTGGTACATTTTGAAATGAAATTGTAGAGATCATTAATTCCCAGGATAAAGAAAGGATTGGCCTAATTTCTGATAGCACTAGAGTGTCTAAATGCCCCAAAGCATAAAGCAACCCAATGCATACTTACTAAAAAGTCAGCCCATTGGTGACTTCCAAGTCAGTGAATGTGTTTTGGATTTTGGCCAGAACTTTAAAAGAGTTTTTTGGGGTACTGAATTGTACCTCAAATAGGCTCAACACCTTGGACAGTTCCTTTAAAGGCAGTAAAACCCAATGTTGATTCACTGCACAACTGATACGGCAGCCATTAGACAGTACTGAATAACTCTACTGTATTGTATTCACTGGGTCTTAGTTCCAGACAAGCATGTCTAGGATTTCAGCTAATGATTAAATCCAACTGTTAGTTCCAGCTTCAATAGACCCATTGAATCAATTGGGGTGACATAGTCATTGATTTAACAAATTCCTATTCGTTCATAATCTAGTTGAAATTAACAACTGGGTTTAGCCAAAAGATTCAGTCTATTTTATGGCTAAACCATAAGAACCAACCAATTAATTTAGATTAATTTATTTCCAGGAAGAGCACTATACTATATTTATTCTTTATTTGATTGGACACTTTTCTATACCACCCTTGGGTTTACTGAAATAGCCAAGGCAGGCCACAATAAAATATATTTCAAGAATGAAATAAAATAATATGTGTACTTGGTATGATAGAAACACTTTTTTTGTAAAGAGAAAACACAAGTAATAAAATCAGCACAGATCACTAGCTAAAATTTCCAATTTTTTATTGTGGTTATAATAGGGGACCCTTTTGGCCTCCAGATGTTTTGAACTTGGGATCCAAGATTTCCTAGCCAGAAAGGGCAATTGTAAGGGGATATCATGGGAGTTTGAGTTGGATCCCAAAACATCTAGAGGTCCAAAGTTTCCCTAGCATGGACTACAGCATGATCACTCTTTGACTAAAATGTTCAGGAAACTGAGACCAATTCTACAAGTTTATGCATACCAGGCTATCTTAGCAAAAGTCTATGAGTTCAGTAAGCTTTGTACAACCCTCAGAGCCAGGTTCCTGTGCCAATCCACTTTAGATTGCAGGTGAAAGATTGCATACTTGAAATTCAAGTATGAAATTCAAGACAGAGACTTAACATATTCCTTTGACAGTGGCAGCTGAAGCGGGGTATGAAACCTATTCCAGGTTTAACTCTGAACTTTAAGGGAGCTATCCAAGTTGCTGAATGAGATTCCCAAAACATGTTCAACTTTATGGAGAGGCCTTTTAATTTCCAGACTACAATTTTGAGCCAGTTCATTTCTCCATTCACAGGGAAGCCATCAGCCACCACTTCTGATCGCTGTTTTGAATGTGCATGTAGTATGAACGTGTATTGGTTTTTCTGAGTGTCAATCTTCTCTCTATTTGCAATCTGAAGTGGTGTTGCATTACACGATCTCTTAATGTTTGTTCTTGTTGTTGTTGTATGCCTTCAAATTGTTTCCAACTTATGGCAATTCTGAAGTGACCCTATCATGGGGTTTTCTTGGCAAGATTAGTTCAGAGGTGGTTTCTCACGGCATTCCTCTGAGGCTGAGAGAGTATAACTCGCCCAAGGTCACCCACTGGGTTACATGACCCAGTGGGGAATTGAATCCTGATCTCCAGAGTTGTAATCAAACACTCAAATCACTACATGAAGCTGCGTCTCTTCTTCAATATATCAGCTCTTAATGGGTGGAGAGATTCAATGCTAACTGTTCTGGTGCAGTTCCCTGGATGTCATCCAGTGGGAAGTGATGTCTATCATATATGGGACAGCATGTGGCAAACCAGTGTACAGCATCTAGACAGAAAGTATCCCTAGCAGGACAAATTGGAAAGGCATGTGATTCATTTATAAGTGTCAAGCAATTTGTAAATCACAGGCTTGCAAATGTCACCTGCACAGTGAGTCATCTTTATCAGATTAAAACATCCAAATCTCTAGGCTAGGGATCAGCAGCTAGATGCTATAGGGCCAGATCAGACCCACTGTTTGCTAGTCTTACACTTATCAAATCAGAAAACATGCATGGGTAGCTGTGTTGGCCATTTTAGCAAATTCAAACAAAAATCCACCAAACAGTGATAACTTTATTGGCCAACTAAAATCCACAATATACTTGTTGCAAGCTTTTGAAGCTCCACTGGCTTCTACATCAGGCAAGAAGTTACAAACCAAACAGGAGAAAAATTTGAAATGTTAGTAAGATGCCTGCATTCTGTTGTTTCTGTCCTTAGTTAAGATGGTATGGGGAAGGCATCTTTTGCAGGCCTTGTTGAGATGCAAATGGACTGTAAATTTCCTGGACTTTGAAAATCTCCCACATGATCAGACGGAGGAGGAGCCAGCCTGCAAGCTTGCTTTTTGATGCTCCAGAGAACCGGAACAGGAACAATGGATGCAAGCTCCAGGAAAAGAGATTCCACCTCAACATTAGGAAGAACTTCCTGACAGTAAGGGCTGTTCGACAGTGGAACACATTCCCTCGGAGTGTAGAGGAGTCTCCTTCTTTGGAGGTCTTTAAACAGAGGCTGGATGGCCATCTGTCGAGTATGCTTTAATTGGGAGTTCCTGCATGGCAGGGGGTTGGACTGGATGGCCCTTGTGGTCTCTTCCAACTTTGTGATTCTATGATTCTATGGTTATTTGGCAGATCTCCTCTGGCAAGGCGTTCCATAGTTTGAGAGCAGCAGCGGAGAACATCCTCTGGGAGGTTGCTGTTAGTCTGGTTTTTATGGGTTGCAATAAAGTAACTTCTTATATTGTGCATTTTGGTTGGCCAATAACAGTATCACTTGTCAAATCAGTAAAGGTGACTCACTAGATAGAGGCTGTGGTGACAAGTGGAACAGATGGCCTCAGGTGATAGTGGGTTGACCTTTACTGGAGATATGTAAGGAGAGGTTGAATGGCTTTCACCAGGGATGGTGTGACCAGTAGTGTTACTTGGGGGGTGTACAGGGTGCGGACTGCACCAGGTGACAGCAAGAAGGGGAAGTGACACCTGGTTGGGCCCCCTCCCCCTTTGGGCCAGAAGGGGTGTATGCATGCCCTTGCAGCCTGCTCTGTCCATAGCCTCCTCTCTGGGAAGAAAACCCAAGATGAAGGAGGAGGGCCAGTGTGCCGTCATTGTCCCCCCAGCTGCCTTCCGAGTCCCTGCTAGATTCAGAAGTCAATGGGTGGCTTGGTGGGAGCCTGCCACTGAACCTCCACTGGACTTTGCCCTTTTGGCCCTACCCTCAAACTCCGCCCTGAAAGCCCTACCCGAGGAAGCCCTGCGCTCAGCAGTGGGTGACACCTGGCCTGGGATTGCCATTGGGTGTGACTTCTCCTTGCAATGCAGAACGTGTACTGTATCAGGTTGACCTCTAAGAACTTTTCCAAGTCTTTGATTCTTTAAGCCTTGCTGGTTTGGTTCTTCTCTCCATCCTGCAATCTGTTGTCTTCAAGAAACTTCCAAAGCAGCTGACATCATCACAAGAGGGAGAAGACTGAATTTTGTTTATGGTTTATTATGACTGGCTTTTATGGTCAGGGTGAGGATGATGCTTTGCTCAATGTCAACACTTTCCACCACCTCTTCAATGCCACTCTCCCAATAAACTATGGAGAAAGAGCAAATCTTTGTGACTTAAAAAAAACTATTACACTGGAAGTTAAAAGCATAGTAAAGTCCCCTTCAAGCATTCAACATGCAAAGGGATCTCCTGTTCAATTTTTGTGTGTGGCATTTACTGTTTTAAAACACATTCCAGGCCACTGATGCAAATAATCATTCTCCAAGCACTGAGGTTTGTTTAGAAGGAACCCTGTAATTAATTCCTCCTTTCTGTATGGATTTTGGCTTGCTTTCTAACATACAGTTGGCCTCAGATGTGAAGTAGCCTTTAGATTCTGGTATCTGAGCGATGGACATGAATGTGTCCTCTTTTGGGCTTTGCTAGTAATCAGAGTGGGCTTTACCACGTTTTTTGGGGGACACAAATATTGTAGAATATTGTATCAGAATATTGTTATAGTATATTTTTGTTTTCTGCTACTAGCTATGTTGAACTGCTAAGAAAGGCAGGCTGCACATTTGACCAAAAGGAAAAACAGGCAAATAAATGATAAAAAGATTTCATCTTGCTGCAACAGATTTCAATTTATTGTCTCTTTTGGGAATACCTTACAGATTTTGATACATCTAGGAATGAGTAATATCCAAGCATCTTCACTAGTAGTGTAATGGTGGGAATGTTAGACTGGATCTTAGGAAATCCAGGTTCATGTCACCACTGAGCTATGAGCCTGTCGTTCTGTCTCTCTGCTTTCCCTTACAGGGTTACTGTGAGGATACAGTAGGTAAGGAGAGTTATATGCACCAACGTGTGTTAAATGCAGACACACTTGAGTTATATAATTGGTCCTCTGTACCCATGGTTTCTGTACCCACAGATTCAACCATGGTTTGAAAATATTCCTCGCAAAAATTCCAAGAAGCAAACCTTTATTTTGCCATTTTATATAAGGCATACCATTTTACTACACCATTATATAATAGAATTTGAGCATCCATGGACTTTGGTATCTATGATCTGGATCCTGGAATCAAACCATACTGGATACAAAGAACCCACTGTATTACAGAATGTCAAATTATTTCAGTGATTGTCCAAAATTTGGTGCAAATTATTTTTCAGATAATATAATATGCATTGCTATAATATGTAGTACATGGTGGATAGGTGTTTCTCTGGAATACCTCTGAAGGGATCTCATATGTCAAATATCAGGGCCTGGCTCTGAGTCTCAGTTTTAATGGGTTATTATCAGGCAAAGTGTACAAATTCTCCAGTTTTTGTAGGCTCATCACTACATGACAGGAAAGGAGGATGCATAAATCTCAGCTGCTATAGCAGCCACTTGGTACAATTACAGCGCTCAACTGCAACTTGCAAAGACTCTCCAGTGGGTTTATATATTTACTAAGTTAGCTTCCTCCGTGTTTCCCAGTGCCTGTAGTATCAGGGCTCACCCTCTGTTCTGCTCTGTACCCACCTTCTGGCTAGAAGCAATTAGGCTAGATTAAATGTTCCTTATCCCAACTCCTTAAACAGGTTAGGAGGAACAATCCCCTCATTTGACCTTGATCTTGGAACAGCCTCTTTAGCTATGATTTCTCTCTTAATTTCTAAATAGGAAAATGTGCTCTCTCTCTCACTATTGTGTGTGTGTGTGTGTGTGTGTGTGTTTGAATGACAAGCTGTAAGCAACTGTGGTTGGTACTTAATGCATAATACTTAATAACATCACCAGGTGGCATCGCTAGGTTTCAGGTTTTGGCTCAGAAACTTCAAGACAACCCTAAAGTGGCAGCCCTAACTGCAAGAGGTGCTCAGTTTCCTTTAAATTATTTATTGTGTCTCCAGGATTTCAGAACAATATAGGTGATAATTCAATATAACCATTTTGTCTTGCATAAACAATTATAGAAAAAGCAAAGATTTGATTAGAAAAGTATGTGCAAAAGAAGAAGGCTAAAGAGTGATGACCATACAGTTAGACAATCAAGCCTTCCCGATGAAGTAACAGCCCCATTTAATTTACAGCTCTCAGTATTACTCTGCAGTAATTACTCTCAGTATTACTCTGAAGCTGAGAGAGTGTGATTTGTACAAGGTAACCCAGAGGTTTTCCATGGCTGAACAGGGATGCCTAATCCTTGTCTCCAGAGGCATAGTACAACGCTCAAACCACACACCACACTGACTCGCACTATAACTTTAATGATACGGAAAAGAACCTTGCAAAATTTGTTTCTATTGTCACTGTTCAATGCTGAGTCTCTCAACAAACTGAGGTGTATGTTTCAGGGAGGGAGGGGAGTGTGTGCATTGTATCACACTCCTAACTTGAAAAGGAGTTTATTCGCCTTCCAATTGTTGCAATTTATTAAGGGCAAACAATCTAGGCTTTATAATAGGCCTGTAGACAGAACAAAGCTCTTGTCAAATGAAAGGGGTGGCCGCTCAGCTGGGGAGCATGTAAATGCGCCAAAAGAACAGTTCCCTTCAAAGACACCAGACATGGTTTTTAAATGAAACATCCCTCACATAATTGGGACTTGCCACTTAACTGCTGCATTGAGAATATTAATTTTTAAATAATGAAACCCCATTGAAGAAAAAGCAAAGACCATTTGATAGCACAAACAAAAATCTTGTGTTATCAGATGTGAAGAGATCACAGGTTACAAAGGCTGGTAGCAAAACTCTCCATAGTGTAGATGTGCTCAGAAATGTTGCTCCAGTGGCATTTTATACCATCAAGTTTACAAGTTCATTGGGTGATCTATTTATCTTGGTTGGTCTCCTGCACCTTAAAGCATGGCTTTCCCAGGGATAACAATAGGTCATTTTTTCTATTATTTTGTCATAGGCTCATACCTTTGAAACCCAAGTCAATTTCTCCTTCTACAGCTCATTTAAGATTTCTAATTAGGGGCCTCCTTTGCAAAGGCTAGAATTGAAATGACAGAGAAAGATAACAAGGTATTAAGCATTTCCATATGCTGGCATGCTTGGTATTTATTTGTCATCGGAAAATAGGCATTTGGAGAGATAAAACCCAGATCATCAGGGCAAAATAACCCCAATTAGATTTTTTTTTCTCCTTTGCATTTTTTTTTTAAAACGAAAGGTCTCCAACTCTGATGCTTGGCAAATATAACTGAGACAGATTCCTTGGTTTTTCTCTCTTTCCCCCTCCAGCCTAAAAAGCTTCAGTCACTTCCTTCCCAAACTGCTACCACCAAAGAGTTTATTAAATGGCTGAAAAAGACAGCTGGTTCCACCATCTGTTAAACTGTTTTTCAGGGGCCAAATGAAACAGGTTACACCTTCAGCCATGCCAAGTTTTCCCAATACTTCTCCTGCCTCAAACCACCACCATCACCACCCCCCACTGCTTTTTTCTGACAGCCTGTGGTGGCCTAATCTGAATTTCACGCTCTGGTTTTGCTCTTGTTAATGTGTGAGCCTCTTATGTGCACTTTCTTGTGGAGTTGACGATATCACTCTTTCCCCCCCCCCTTTCCAGGAACAAAAGCTCTCCTCTCCCTTTCAGC
This sequence comes from Urosaurus nigricauda, assembly GCA_034509955.1. Classification (NCBI taxonomy): domain Eukaryota; kingdom Metazoa; phylum Chordata; class Lepidosauria; order Squamata; family Phrynosomatidae; genus Urosaurus; species Urosaurus nigricauda. The sequence continues at coordinate 167,698,436 of JAOEGL010000001.1, read as the reverse complement.
CCAGCTCATTTGCAATCAACAGAATCCTGGCTTTTGGAGTTCCCCTTTGCTGCAAATACTGTATAATAAAGGAAACCCACAGAGAACTAATATCTGACTTTTCCTTTAAAAGAGAGGCAAAGAGGGCCAGGAGCAATATCAGGGGTTTTGCCAAGGACTTTTTCTCTAAATGTTAATAGAGGTAATTCAGATGGACCAACAAAGACAGTGTCTGCAATGCACTGCAGGTGTGAGAGTCCTGAAACAAAAGGGATGCTAACCCTTAGTGGTATCTCTTGTCATTAACAATTCTTTGATGTTCACACTCCAGCCTTCCTTTTATCTGGTAGGGTGGGATTCTGGGAAGCCCCTTCTCCCTTTAAAATGCAGCACAACAGAATCTTTACTCTGCCTTCCAGCCTCATAAGGCTTCTGCAAAATGTTTGTGGCAAGTTAGCTTCCACCACACTTTTAGATACTCCAACCAAGTAAAATGAGAGAAAGTGTGTAAGGTTATTATTAAAGCATCAGAATGTTCTAATCATTAAGCCCGAGAATCAGATCAATAAAAACAACAACACTTAATGTTATTTTAATAAGGGTTAGCTTCCTGTACCAGATCTTGGGGATTAATTTGACTCTAACCAAAGTGGTGCTTCTAATTCAGCAGCTCTGAGGATATTTATACTGTATTGTGTTTTCCTTGCACTCATTAAGGAAAACTAATTGCAAATGTTGCAAACACATTAGATCGATGCCTTCCTGGATTAAAAAGTGCTCTCACAATGGCACCTGATGAATAACATTTCACTTTGAGCAAAAAACATGTTTCTTCTACTCTACATTTGATAACCTCTAGTTAGTAGGCATTAAATCAGGGCTGGGAACCATGTTGTCCTTCAGATATCGTTGAATTGCAACTCCCAGCAGCTATATAGTCAGCTTTATCTATGGTGAGGAATACTGAGAGTAGCAGGCCTACAAAGTCTGGAGGGCCATACAATTGCCATGCCTGGTCTAGATGAAGTTTCTCTACATCCTGTGATGCCTGCTTCTTAGCATGTTCATCCAATATGACTAGGAGTAAATGTATTAAAGTATCAGACAGACATTCAAAGTGCTGCTAAATGTGTTTATGTTAGGGGTAGGGGAGTTCCAGCCCATGAGTCAAAAGAAGACCTTCAGAGCAAAATTTGAACTCCTTCCAGGCTGCATCCCCTCATATCTCACATTGTTACCCTGTCCATCAGATGGAGTCAGGTAGCTTGTTACCTTTTGACAGGATTGCCAGACTGGAGTTGGATGGAGTTCCTGTAATTTTAGTCCTCAACAGATCTTACAGCAGAATTAGGTTACCATAAAGCCCCTCCCAACACAACCATAGCCCTACCAGTGGAGGCAAGTGGAAGGGGCACAGAAGAGTGCCCAGGGGTGCCCTGTACTTGGAGACAAGAACAGATCTGGGAGCTACTCCTTACCTGCTCCCTGCTCTCTACTGGCAAGGCAATATAGCCTGTTGAGAGAGAGCAGCTGTCCCTGAAAATTGGAGTTTGGAAGAGGAGGGAGGACAGGTAGCTTCATCCTGATTGATGGAGTGTTATGGTACCTTGTCTTGTTCCAGGATATGTCACAGATTAAAGTTACAGAAGTGTTGATCTAGACCTAATCTGGCAACTGTACCTGTAAGTTACCTTTTGGTGACAGGAGTTAAACTTCTTTTGGCAGTCATCTTTCTTTCCAATTGTTTTGTGAGAAACAAACCTATTCCTAAATGCCTGTACTGCAGCCACTTACTCAAAACCAGAAGGTGGCGAGTTCAAGACCAGCAAAGGGCTGAAGCTTGACTCAGGCTTGCATCCTTCCGAGGTCGCTAAAATGAGTACCCAGATTGTTGGGGGGCAAATAGCTTACAGTTGTAAACCGCTTAGACACTCCTTAAGGGTATGAAGCGGTATATAAATGAAGCTGTTTGTTTGTTTGTATCTAAGATTGACATTTGCAAGAGTTTTACAACAGAGTCATAAGTGTAAACATCATTTCTCAATTCCATTGTCCAATTCTCTGGGTCAAAGTTAGTACTCTAGAGCAAAGTCTACTCTGACTTTTCAGGTCCTTGTGACAACTGTACAAAAAGAAATTGTGTTTTGGAGTAATGGAGGAGGGATGCAACCCAGCAGTTTAATAGCTACAATACAATTATTCATATACACGGTTTCATAGGGTCTGTTCATGATTGATTTGTATTTTATATATATCATGCATTTTTATTAATGTCCAAAATAAAAACCAAGTTCTATTTTGTGAGGGGCAGTTGGAAGCCTCTCATTGCCCAATAAGGGAAGAGAGTAATAATCTCCATTATTGCTGTCTTCCCTCTACCCAGTCTTGCCTCCCCACCAACACAGGCCATACTCCGACTTCCCCTACCTTGCTTGAATAAAAATAACAACAACTCCTACTCCTAGCCTTGCACCAGTGACAGTACCACAGCTTTCACTTGTCTGCTTGCCTGCTCACTGTTCATTGCTGCACTAGTCACATTGTGCAGCTGTTGCTTCTCTATAGGGAAGGCAGCAGGTTCAGCCTGAGGTGAAGCAAGCATGAGGGGAGAAAGTTGGAGGTACAGATGTGGCTGTAAGGGAGGGAAGCATGGCACAGACAGGAGCAAGTAGAAGCAACTGGAGGGAAAAGTGGGAAGGGAGGAGATTCAATAGATTGGTTCAAGGGACAAGATAAGGAGGGTGCAGCAGCATGAGGTGGGAGGAAAGGAAGGGGACTGAAGGGTGAGACATACAAGTAGTGGACTGTAAGGGGTAAATTAGAGCAGACATAGTGAAGTAGTCAAAGATGGGAAAGGAGGCAAGGGAGAGGGAAGGGACAATACAGATAAGGAGACAAAAGGTGCAAGAGAGGGAAGGTGTAGGAGAAGGAATTGTGGTAAGGTGAGAAGGGAAGATAAAGGTGGAAGGTACATGCAACAAAGTGTAAGAAGCAAAGGATGCAAGGCAAAGGATCACAGAGAAGATGCAAAGTGAGGCAAGGGCAGGGTGGCAGTGCAGATGCAGCACAAGAGAGAGATACATTGTGAAGGTATGGGAGAAGGGAAAGAAAGGGTGAGAGGTGTGGTGGGAGAGTGCAAGGAGGAAAATAGGTACAAGGTGAAGAAAAATGCAAGGAAAGAAAGCATGATTTGTAAGTTTGTAGGTTTGTCCTTAATTTCTTCTGTGTTTTCTCCTATGAATCAGATGGCAGTAACTCTGAAGAGCTGGCTTCCTTTGGCTAATGGGTCTGTATCTTTCTGCCATGAGTAAAAATACAGATGGTAAAACAAAAACAATACTATAGTGATCTGGTGTACAGCATGATAAGTGGGTGTGCATGACAAAATGTTGTTGTTGAAACAATTTTTATTGTTGTTGTTTTCATTATTATTGTTACCACACCTGGAATATACATGGCCACTTTACAAGAGTCCTGTCTTGCTATTTATCACCAAAGCAACCCTGTAAGATAGATTTGCTTAATGATGGTCAAAAATCATATGGTAAATTCCATGACCAAGCAGGAAGCTGAATTTGGGTCCCTCTCTCCCAAGTCCAGCACTTTATATTCCTAGAAAATGGCACTAAAGCTGAAACATAGTGGTAGGAAAAAGGGAACTATTAATGTACTGAATTTGCATATTAATTAGAATGTAAATTAGAATGCAGATCAATAATATGCACAATTATAATTATTTGCATAATATGCAAATTAGATGCCTGGATTTGAAGGTCTGGAATATGGCAACCTGGAAGGGGCTTGTGAGGTAGGGGAACATGTTGTCTGCCAACTGGCTTTTGCATGCTCTGGTATACATCTTCACTTGATTTTATGGCAGGCATGGACAGTAGCAACTTTCAGTCTTTAACCATATTAGCATAGTCTAACTCTAGTTAACTCTTGTATGGCAAGAGGTTGTACTGGATGGTCCTTGTGGTCTCTTCCAATTCTATGATTCTATAAGGAATGCCTTATATTCCTTATAGAATTCCTGTTTTTCTCACATACCATTCAGTGAAAAGCATAGAAATGTGTGGATTTAGAACAAAATTTCACTGCTTTTCTAGATTGCTCTTGCACCCACCTCCATCATATAGATCACAACAGTTTCTGCCAAATGCCCTCCTCCAGTTTCAACAATTTGTCCATCCCTAAATTAAATGAATTAAACTTATACCACAAATACATCTCTGTTTTGCATTATGAGCAATATCTTTCTTCCTCTAAAATTGTACTTTATGCCTCCATTAGAGCAGGCACAGCGTAGTTAGCTGTTTCTCTAAGGCCAATGCCGCGCTTGCATATCTATCACTTGACAAGTGAACCACCAAAAAATTGGCTGATGTGTGAATAAACCAACAAAGTTCAGACAACCCCCAGCCCCTAAAGAATTTTGATCTCACTTTACAATCCATCAAACATAAAGCTTTTTGGAGACTCAGTGATGAGTCATCAAATCATCAAATGATTTACATGAAAATATCTTTAGGCTGAATTCCCAAGTATTGCAGCTGAGAAGTGAATGACACTTACATTTTGGTAAACATTGGTAAAACCAGGCTATTAGGACACACAAAATCCAAAATCTACAAAACAGTGATACCTTTACTAGCCCAACTAAAAAGCACAAAGACAGGGAGTGGCCTCTGCTATCTTAACTGACAACTGAAGTAACATCTGACAAAATACAGCATTGTGACTCTAACATCATCACTTTTCTTCTTCTGTATGATTTTAACAATTTTTCCTGATGAAAAGCCAGTGAAGCTTCAAAAGCTTGAATGATGTATTTTGTGCCTTTTAGCTGGCCCAAAAAGGTATCTTGTTTTGTGGATTTTGTTGTATTTTGCTGCATGGCCAACAGAGCTGCCTTTAATTGTGTTTCCAAGTTTATTACCGGTAGGAGAGCATCCTGGAATAGGAAAGAGCCTTTTAAGAGAAACAAGTCACTCATGGTGTAAAGGAAACAGGATTCTCACAGGGTAAAGCCTCAGGACCTTTTGACTGGCAGGGACAAAGATACCATCTGCCACTCACCCAGCTTTTTTGTTCCCTCTGAGCTTAGTTGCAGCCCTCACAGTAGCTGGGAAGTGGAAAGGCATGGATTTTTCCAGCAACAATATATTGCTGTTAAAGCTGGAAAAAAATTACTTTTTTTTTTTTAAAAAAGTACAATTTCCATAAACCCTCTACTGATGACCATGCTAAACATGGGGTTCTGAGAGTCATAGGATTTTATCAGACGACGGAAATTGGAAGTATAATCCAATGGCAATCAAAACGCAATCATGGGGTTTCATGTTATTGTGTATGAGTGTATCTCATGCAATTTCAGGCAAAAGTGAAGTCATTCCAAACGCAATCATGAGTTTTACATTATTGCGTATTAGAGTATCTCACGCAATTTTGGGCACTGGGAAGTCATTTTGGGGCAATGGTAAGTCATTCTGGATGCATTCTGAATGCAATTAGAATTCACGTAAATTCGCTAAACTAGCAAATTTACATGAATTTGAATTAGCTCCATTCGAAAAAGAGAGCAATTTCACCTATCTGATAAACTCCATAGTCTACAGAGTAGTCCATGAAAGCTGAAAAGGGGCTGGTAACCATACAGCATCTGTAGACTTTGTGGTATCTATTATGATTTTCATAAATTGATCTAAACTCAATGGTTCTCAACATTGGTTCCGCAGAGGTTGCTGGACTCCAACTATAGCTCCAGTTGTTGTTATTATTAATTATTATGAACCTTTATTTATATAGTGCAACAACAACTGGAGACTAAAAGTTGGGAACCACTGACTTAATTGAGCTACATAAGGGAAGCGCACTTCTTCAAGTCAGGACATGACAGATACGTATAAACTTTGCACAGTGTGAGGAAACCAGTAAAGAGTGTCAGGAAGTACATCTTCACATATAACACATAGTTAAACCACAAAATTTCCTAACACAAGATGACCATAAATTGGCATGTTTTAAAAAAGAGGTTTGAGCAAATTATTATCAATGGCTACTAGTCAAAATTGCTATTGATTCCCTGTAGAATTAGAGGCAATAAGGTTCTGGAAACCAGTCACTGGGCAAGAACAGCAGGATTGGGCTATTACCCTCATGTGTAATTCCCTGCTTTTGTAATTCCCATTGGACCATCTGGTTGTCCAGTAAGGGAATCAGGGTGCTGGACTAGTTAGGGTTTTGGTCTGATCCAACAGAGTTCCTTTTATATGAATGGCTTACAGCGGTGTTTTTTGTTTCCACAGGTTATCCACAATAGTGGCCCTGCTCTTATTATTTCCAACTTTAGTTAGAAGAACATTATAAAATGCTAAGTTAAGTGATTTAGTAATACTCTATTCACTATTGTAAAATTTAGGCTTTTGATGTGTGCCCCCCCTTTTTTTTCCTCTGGGGAAAAAGACCAACATGTTCTATCATAAAAAATACCCTTTTGCAAGATAAAGCAAAAAATTACACATTCAGCATATTCAAGGGTTATTATATTTCTTTTTCTTCAGTGTGCTAATTTTTGTTAGCTTTGTAAATCAACTCAACTTTTCAGGGTCCTTGTAGTGCTGTATCCCACCTTTCACAATGCTGTGTCATATTTTGATTATGAAGCCAAAGTTCTTAGAATTAAGATTGCTACCAGAACTTGCACTGGACTGTAATCAGGAGATAGATGTTATCCTAAAGTTACAAGTTGGAGATTAAGGATTTGCGCTGGACTGTAATCAGGAGATAGATGTTATGCTAAAGTTAAAAGTTGGAGATTGAGGATTCCAAATGTTTTAGGCAGATTAAGTTTGTTTGTCCTCTTTCTGACACTCTGTCAGAACAATATAGTAGACACCAGCAGTGGCTGGATGTGTCTCTGTGAGGTACATAAATGTAATGTAATGTATACATACCTGCTCAATGGGGTGGGGATGGGGACACGTATCTGAGCCAGTGCTGGTGTACAGATGGGGACACAAATACACATATATACGTGAACCAGAAATACAAAACATGTGTTAAGATTTCTTACCGGCATTGCACCAAAGGAGGTAAGTGGTAAAAGTTCATCTCTGAAAGGACACTCCTCTGGAGGAAGGAAGAACTGGGAATGCATTATCTTCCTCAGAGATGGAATCTGCAGCTGATAATGCTTTGTAATACTCGTCCTCCCAATCAAGCACTTTTATTTGCCTAAGGAGGAAAAGGAAACACGAGTCACTCTGAATGGCAATTCACCGTTTTTCTTTAGATGTTAGGAACAAGGAATGTTGCCCTGTATTGGATGAGACCATTGGCCCATTTAGCTATTTCCAACTCTGACTGGCAGCAATGGATTTTCTTGGCAAGATTTGTTCAGAGAGTTTGTCATTGCCGCCTTCTGAGGCTAAGATTCTGATTTGCCCAAGATTACCCAATGGGTATCCAGGGCTTGGAGCAATTCTAATCCAGCACTCAAACCACTAAACCATGCTGGCTCCTACTGAGCTATAGCCCCTCTTTATACCTTGAAGACACAATTTATATTTGAATTAATATTTAAATATTTATCTGATAAAAAAATGAGTACCAAAAAGGATAGATGGTAGAATATAACAAGCAAGTGCTTGATGACAGGGTGAGGCTGGTAAAGAATCCAGTTTACTTGGAGGAATAATATTTCTCACTGCTCCAGAATTCTCTTTCTACATACAGTTATTGGACACAATTCAAGGTGGCAGGAGTTTACCTCAGTTCCAGTCCTTAATCTCAAGGTGTTGGGAAATGGGTTTTCTCAACTGAAGTCTGATCATTCACAGACCCAGAAACTTTGGGAAGTTATTTTTGAATTACCAGCCCCAGTTATCCCCCAGTAAACATGGCCAAAGGCAAACTAGTATTAGTTTCAAAAAGTAACTTTCCCTAGTTCTATACAGGGCACAAATTCAACGAAGGGAATCCCTACTTTGAAGCCATGGATTAGTGTGACAAGGAAAGAGAATAAGTGCTATCACTAAGCCAAAAAGAGCAATTGCAGTTCAAAATCCTGAGAACATGACATAATACTCAGTGTTTCTGGAGTTGTTTTCCTGCTCTGCTAGCAAGGATTGTTGTTGTGTGCATTCAAGTAGTTGCTGATTTATGGTGTACCTATCACAGGGTTTTCTTGGTAAGATTTGTTCAGAGGGGCTGTGCCACAGCCTTCCACTGAAGCTGAGAAAGTGTGAATTACCCAAGTCACCCAATGGGTTGCAGGTGTTTGAATCATGAACTGAATGTCTATTTTTAAAATGTTATATAGTCTTTATGTCATGAACAAAATCATAATCTGTGCTTCTAACACACAATTCTTACAAGTCATTCACTATGCTGTCAAAACAGCCCAGGATTCTCTTCCTCTCTCTCCTAGTCTCTTTTCTTCTAAATTAAGTGTGGACAATAATGCTCTTCCAGAACAGCTCAAGCCAGCATAGCCAGTGGTGAGGGGATGCTGGGGGTTGCAGGCCACCTCTACTGTAAATGTTCAGCCACTCAGAGTGGTCAGATAAATGAAATCTGAATAACCTCTAGAAACGCATTGAGACCTGACATAGTTGAAACCTGTTTGCAGCTGATGAAACACAGTGGTAAGTAGTTAAGATAAAGCCTTTAGCACAGATCCAAATAATGCTGAATACAGCTGTTTACTACTACCTTTGTTAAACCTTTGTAAACAGGACCTAGAAAACTACAAAGGGAGTTTGGTTCATGCAGTGAATGTCTCTTTTTTCCTCCTTTTTGTTGGAGCTGGTTATGCTTTCCCAGGCTGTTCAGATGGGTCAGGAGACCCTATGGAGCTGGGTGGAACTGGATACTACTGGGGAAGGGGCTGGGAAATGTTGCTGGTGGGAGAATCAATAGAGATTGGAAATACTTCCTACTTGGGCAAGTAAAATCAGTTTCTGTTCACAGAAGGCATTCTCTGGTTTCTATCTTCTATTTAATATTTCTGTTGCAACATCAAGAACTATTTTGATATAGTACATGGGGGTAACTATGGGTGTATAGAACCACTCTTCTGTGATAGGAAGAAAATGTCCTCTCTCCTTTTTAAACATTGTTCAGAACACACACACAACCCCACACACCATAAACCAATAAAGAAATCATAAAAAATGTTCATAGCTACTTTGCCCCCCACCCCCCAACATTAGCCGTTTACATAGAATAAACTTGAACCATACTTCAAAAACACTGGAAAATAAGTTATTTAGGCTTTGAGGGTTCATGATCATCATCATCAACAGCACTATTTAACTTGCTTTTTAGTCTGATCCAGTGATTTGCTGGAAAGCAAGCAAGCCACAATTTATAAAAGATAGCTCTATAGCAGCCCATAGCAATTTTTCCTTCAAGGAAACACCCTCCTCCCTCTCAAAAAGTGTGTGTGCATATGGGGAGGGAGTACATAGAAAGAAGTCCATTGCAAAGAATGAACTGGCATGAAATATGACTTTTTTCTTTGTCTTTCATATCAGCTGGTTCAAGATATGGATCAGAAGGATATTTAAATTCCTGTTCCTCATGTTGTGTTCAGAGATGGTAGGTATTTGTCTCCATCAAACTAACAATTCTATTGTAGTTCTTGTGTACCTTCAAGTCATTTCCGACCTATAGCGACCCTAAGCCAAACCTATCATGGGGTTTTATTGGCAAGATTTGTTCAGAGGAGGTTTTCCATTGCCTTCTCCTGAGTTTGAGAGCATGTGACGTGCCTAAGGTCACCCAGCAGGATTGATGACTGAGCTGGGAATCAAACCCTGACCCTCAGTGTCGTAGTCCAACACTCAGATATCTATCCCACACTGGCTTTCTCAGTTCAGTGCTTATATCAAATCTATTGTAAAAACAGAGAAAATAAACAAATTGCCCAAAGTCTGCTGAGAAAGCTCCCCCCCCCCGTCCCTTGCAAAATTCAGTTCCCATGCTTATACAGGCAATATTAGGGTGCAGCCTTTCCATTTGCTTCTGTAGTGGAATGCCCATGTGGAGACAAGCTTGCTGTTTATTTTGCGAAATCTCTCTAGAAAGTTTGCGCGTTTTCTGTAATATCACAAAGGATTTCTTCTGTTTACAGTTGCTTAGAACTAAGAAGATAGCTATTTACCCAAGTTTTCTTGGCTTCCTCTTGCTCCCTTGGTATTCTAGAGTTCCCTGTGGAGAGGGGCAAGAACACACAGTCAAAGCAAAGCAGCAAGTCGTTAATTTTTAATTCAAAGTGATTTTGTGTTGAATGCAAGCAGATGCTGATAATATCAGAAGTCACAGCATAATTTTTTTGATCAAAGGGCTCAAGCGAGCCTGATGAAGCATGCATCTTGCTCGTCTTTGATAAACCACATCAATTATTCACCGTGAAGGCAGACATCCTGACATGAAAGCAACAGATAAAGAGCATAAGCACATGTTCAAGACGAGAGCTGAAGAACATGGGGAGGGGGTGGATGGGGGGGCGAGGGGGGGGGAGGGGCTGGGAGGTTTTGGAACAGGTATTAATAACAAAATTATTAACTGGAAACAAAGCCAGTAAAACAGCTTTATTGCCACTTTGAACTCACATTTAACTGGTTATAATACATGTTGTCCTCGGGGCTATTCAGCACTTTGGGCTGCTGACATCTTCGACGGGGCATTTTCAGCTTCTGTTCCAGACAGTTTTCTGAACCTGCAAGAAGATAACACCATTTGAGATCTCAGCCGCGCCAGGTGCTGTAAACGTCTTAGCATATTTTAAAAATCAAAAGGATTCTCTCTTCTGTGCTACTAATTCCTGGATTTATCAGCTAACCTGAGCCATTCTCACCAGGCACTTAGAAAAGTCGTGCGCTACGAATAAAACTGTGTTAAAAGTTAGCACTCATTTCCTACATCCTTTTCTAGTCAAGCTGTATCATAGGTGGGAATAAAGTTAAATTTCAAAGACGTTCTCAGAGAGAGTATTCCTGTAGTGAGCAGGGCTGAAATAGCAGAACTGGGACAAAAGTAGGGGTTGGGTTGGAGAAGGGACAGTGTATTTTACCTTAAGACAGCCAGCATGGTGTAGTGGTTTGAATGTTGGACTAGGACTCTGCAGACCAGGGTTTGAATCTCAACTCCACCATGGGAACCCACTGGGTGACCTTGGGCAAGTCACACCCTTTCAGCTTCAAAGGAAGGCAAAGGCAAGTTCCCTATGAGCAAATCTTGCCAAGAAAATCTGTTCATGGTTGCCATAGGAGGGAAACAACTTGAAGGCACATGACTATATTTTAACCTTTGGACAGGCTTTCAATCTTTTTGAATGGGGAAAACCTGTATAAAAGCTGGACATCACTGAATGAAAGCATCATAGGGAACCCCAGAAGAGCAACTGGGACTGCTGAAGCACTGGATTTTGGGACAATTGCTTGAGATTCCCCACCCCAGATCTTATATAATTTTGTGTGCAAACATCTTGGATACATAGAAATGTTATTGCTAGTTTGTAAAGAAGAAACTGTTACTATTGCTCCTGCCCAGTATAGAACATTACAAAGGTGCCTCAAGCCATTTCCTTCTCGTGAGGCTGAGAGCATGTGATTTGCCCAAGGTCATTCAGTGTGTTTCCATGGCTGAGTGGGAATTGAACCCTGGGCTCCAGAGTTGCAGTCCAACACTCATAGAATCATAGAAATTTAGAGTTGGAAGAGGCCACAAGGGCCATCCAGTCCAACCCCCTGCCGTGCAGGAACTCCCAATCAAAGCATCTCCGACAGATGACCATCCAGCCTCTGCTTAAAAACCTCCAAGGAAGGAGATTCCACCATCCTCCGAGGGAGTGTGTTCCACTGTTGAACAGCCCTTACTGTCTTCCTAATGTTGAGGTGGAATCTTTTTTCCTGCAGTTTGCATCCATTATTCCGAGTCCTGTTCTCTGGAGCAGCAGAAAACAAGCTTGCTCCCCCCTCAATGTGACATCCCTTCAAGTATTTAAACAGGGCAATCATATCACCTCTTAACCTTCCCTTCTCCAGGCTAAACATCCCCAGCTCCCTCAAATCACTATGCCACAATTTTGTGGTATACCTTAGTAAATGATAACTCATAAGAACTGTACATTAGGAACTGCCTTGCTGGAGCAAAGCAAGATTTTTGTGGTATGGAATTCTGAATGTATAAGCAGGATGCAGAAATATTCACCATTTTGTTGTTTGTCTTCACAGTTCTACTACTTTTGAACACAATGGATCCATATTATTATTGTGGTCCATAGTCCATTTTTTGTGAATTAACATTATTATCACATGATGAAGCATGTAGAAAACAAAAACTACAGCCAAAATCCGATGGTTTACTTTAATATCTGACAAGACCAGAATGGGAACTTTTCTTCTCCTGCCTATTCTGTTGTGCCGAAAACTTGCTCCAGAAAGTTTCTCAGCCCACCAGAGCAGTATTCTTTTAAGGCTACAAATGGGAGAGAGATTGAAACATGTTGGATCCAATGGAAACACAGCACTGGAGTCCAGCCAAAGCCACCAGGTCTGAGAACTTCCTTGAAAATGGTTTTCAATGTTTTGTGGAAACATTTCTATTTTCTCTCTTCTCCTCAGAGTGGAGATCATTTTATACACACCTGTGCTGATTAGAGGACACAACTATACAGTAGACTATGGATAATATTAATAAAATTAGGAAATATATATGCCTTTAAGAATCCATAGGTGACAAGATGTCAAACAGTTATTACAGAAGGGCCAATCTCTGAACAGTGATTGTAAACTTAAAAGAATTACAATGACGTAACATATAAAAATAATTAAATAAATAATTCAAAATCCACAAAAAGTGATACCGTTATTGGCCAACCAAAGAAGGTTGGCTTGGGGTAGTTACTTTTTTGTTGCTAATGAATTTGAAATGTTATTGCCCTATATCCCTAATCTCCACATGGCCAAGAAGGGGAGTGGTTTCTGCCAGCACTGAGATCTTTCCAGATCATCTTAACTGACAAAGGAATAACATCTGGGACAAAATGTAACCCTATGGGGCCATTCAGACTACGTTATATACCAGTTAGCAAACCAGTTTAAAATCAAGAAGTTCAGACTGAAACCGGTTTTAACACTACTGAATCCGGATCTTGCACACGTGTAGCAGGGCAAATCCCCCATAACCCGGTTTCTCCCAAAGTGGTATATTTACCAGTTCTTTTGGGAGAAACCGGTTTGCAGGGAATGTGAACTTGGCTCTGATCTTCCGATCATGATCGGGTGAAGTTCAGGGGAGGGGAAAGTCCAGGGGGCGGAACATGCCTCCTCTCCTGGCAAAATCAGGCACTCCTGAATTTTTAAAATATTTTTACTGTATTTGTAAAATTAATTAATTATTTATTGTATTATTTTATTTTATTTTATAGTTATTTTATTTATTATTTATTTCATTGTATTTTATTGTATTTTATTTATTAGTAATTTTATTGTATTTCATTGTATTTTATTTTAGTATTTTTTAATATTTTTTTATTTCAGTTTGACAGCTCATGCTCATTCTAGAGGCTTTTTTTCCCTTCCGGTTTTATGAATGGGAAAGAGGGGAAACCCCTGCCCATATATGGATTGGGGTTCCCTTTCAATGTGTACAGGGCCCTATTCATTCTTTAAACTGGAGGGGAATGAATGGGGCCCAAAGGGAACCCCAATCCATATATGGACGGGGGTTTCCCCTGGTTTAAATTGCTCATTCGCATTGGCTCTTTTCCCCAACAGAGGGCAAAAAGTAGTATGAACTTCTTTCCGGAGAGATTCGGTAATGCCATGTACAATCTCATCCGGATCTAATCAGGGCAAATGGGTTAGTATGAATGGGGCCTATGACTCTAACATCATCACTTTTCTTCTCCTGTTTGATTTTAAACATCTTTGCCTGATGAAGAAGCCAGTGAAGTTCCAAGAGCTTGCATGGTTTTTGCATTTTGTTTGGTCATTAAGGGCGGAGGGAGAGGGAGCCGCTGTTTTGGGGTTTTTGCATGTTATTGTATTTTGCTGCACGGCCAATATGACAAACTCTGATAATGAAGTAACAGGGTATAATACTTACATAAATGCTAGGCTAATTTGTTTATTTGCTATTTTGGAACTGAATGCAATCTATTTCCTTCCAACAGTTCATGCACTGTGGATACAACGTTCCTCTAGTATTCTCAGCTAACTGCATTCTAATTTAATGAAGTTTTGTGCTAACACTCTGACTTGATACAATCGCTTCTGCATGGTGCCTGGGTGGTCTCTGGTTTGTATCCTCCAGAGGAAATGCCCTTTTACTGAGCCCATTTGTCTTCCTTGTGTAAGTAGCCTAAAAATATGACTACTAAGGGGGGGGGGGGGGGGGGAATCTGGGAACATTTATCACAAGTAACCATATCTAGAGGAAACCATATTAACATGTGCTCTCTGCTCTGTCAATAAGCTGATATGGGAAATCATTTTCATACATTTTCATCTGCTAACAAAATTAAGGTTATGGTTAGGTCAACTTGCTTATGGATTTGCTAATTTTTATTTCAAGTCATACAGAAAATGTATTATACCCTCCAAATTTTCACAGATGAAAACTGGGACATGTATGGCCAAGCAATATCAGAGTGTGGCCAAGATGGTAAAAGTTATTAATAAAGAAGAGCATACAAGCTAGAAGAAGGTGCAGCAGTTTGTTTTTGCCTTATTCTACAGAGAAGGACGAAACTACTTTCCCTCCTCTCTTTTCCTCCATGGGGAATAAACTGAGTAAAACTAGTTTTGTGCTTTGAACTCAGATAATAGCAACTGAAATAAGCGGAGGACAATGGGGGAAAGTGTGGGGAAGAGAAAGAAATTAGGACATAAGCAGCTGAAAAAGTGGGATAACAGAGGAGTGAACAAAACTGTCTGTTGCCAGTCTAGAACAGTGGAAGGATATGGTACTACTGAATTTTTACTTTGGTAATTGAAGTATACTATTTGCTGATTTGCTTCAGACAACAAATTTTGGGGGGTTGGTCTCCTTTTTCTTTAGGCTTTTGATGTTTATACCAACTTGTATTCTTTATTTTGAATTCCTTCTGAAAGGTTTTGGTGTATTTTCCTTTTGTTATATTGAAGTTCTGGTGTTTTTATTGTATTCTGTACAATACAATGATGTATTAAGATGTACCAGCTAGGTCCAATTTTAGAAATGCAATAAATATATCAATACAATAAAGCGCTGTTCTATGAATGAAACTGGCAAAATGACTTCTCCATGCTTTAACTTGAGAGGAAAAGGATATGGGGCGAAAGAGGAATCTAATAGCACCTTTAAGATTGATTTATTTTAGCATGAGCTTTTCTGGATTTTAATCCACTTCTAGACTTTTTAGAATGCTTGATGCCTGATGTCAGAATTACAACATGGGATGTTTATTTGCAAGAGTACCTGGGTTGTAAATCCTTGGTTCACTTTTTGTCATTGGTACTTTTTCTTCTCATCACTACTCCACACAGGTTCTCTACTATTTGTTATCTTACTTTTAAATCATACTTTTCTTATGGTCTCATTAGCCCCATTAATGTATTACAGGCAACTATGTTACTGTAACTTGTTACTTCCGAGCTCTAAGCCTAGGCAATCCTCCTAATTGCAAGGGTCTTTCTGGCTGGGAAAAGATATGCAAGGCTAGGTCAAAAAGATGACTGCCAACTTTGACTGCAAAGGAAGGCAGTGGGTGCTTTGTTTATTGCCATCCCTGTTCTATGTTCCTAGCAGCAACAATGGTGCTCCCTGATGCTATTTATTGTAACTCACAAGACTGCAGAGTGATGGGGAAAACCATTCCTCTCATTCTGACTTTTGATCCAGAGTCAGCCGCACAGCCAAATCTCAGCGCTTGTGTAGCCAAATCACGAAGTCAAATCAAGCTCATCCAGTCCATAGCATTCCCAATTTCTATGTATATTGTAAAAAGCTGGACAGTAAAGGCTGACAGGAAGAAAAATCAACTAATTGGAAATGTGATGCTGGAGAAGATTTCTACAGATAGGATGGAGCAAATGAGTCTTTGACCTCTCTAGACGTCAAAATAATGACCAAATTGAGGCTCTTATACTTTGGGCACATCATGAGAACAAATGATTCATTAGAAAAGACAGTAATGCCCAGCAAAGTGAAAGGTAGTAGGAAAAGAGGAAGCCACAGCCCTGAGTTTGCAAGATCTTAACAAGGCTGTTAATAACAGGATTTCTTTGGAGGTATCTCATTCATTGGGTAGCCATAAGATGATTTAATAGCACACAATGCTTCGGGCTTTCAACTCTGGAATTTGGTCAGTGAAAAATGATAGCACCCAGCAGGAATGGGAAGCATGAATGCCTGTTTTGTTCTTAATTTTTACTTGTTTGCAAATCACTAAAATGTTTCCTCTTCCCTATCTGTACAGCCTATTACTTTGGAATCTTGATATAGCCACAGAGGAAGTGAATTTGAGTAAATGTAATTAGTAACTACAAATTCAATTACTAGGAACCAATTTTCTTCCCAACAATTTTCTGCCATCCAAGGAGCTGATACACACACACACAATCACCCCCTCCTTTCTCGCGGACTTGGTCTTGAATATTCACGAAGGGATGACCTTCGTTATTTTCAATGGGGTGCACCCCCATGGCACACACCTTTACATGTGCTTGTGCCCCATTCAAGCCTATGGGGCTTGAATACAGTATAGGCAATTCTCCATTTTCACACGTGCACAGGGTCTGTGTGTGTGTGTGACAACTGTATACTATTCTTAAACTCAGAGGCATCACTAGGGGAGTGCAGGAGATCCGGGCCACACCAGGTGATGCTTTAAGCGGGGTGTGTGTGTGACACCACTGCTCTCCAATCATCTGCCTTTGGGTAGAAATAGGCTGTGGTGTTTGTCTATGTCCCTTTAAAATGCTGAAAAGATCATTGGTGGGGTGAAGCTCAGAGGAAGGAAAAAGGAGAGCCTCCCCCCCAGGTTTCATTTTTTTAAAAAAAAAGTTTAAAAAGTAAAAACATTTTTATTCCCCCCCCCATATTCTTTTTTATTTTTATTTTTTTTAAAATCACATCTTACTAAGTTTTCACTTTAACCACATGAAACTATGTATATGCAAACACATTTAGGCTGTGCCTAGCTAGTTGTTTGTCAAAACTATTACCATTACATTGAGTGATATATGGGAATTATGATTTATGAGTAGCATAAGTATAAAAAAAATTACTAAGGATTCTGTATGGTGTGGTATGGGAGGGGGTCAATAGCGGGGTGTGTGACACCATGAGTTACTGCATTAGATGAAGACAATCCTAGTGATGCCACTGCCTAAACTACTTTTCATTCTAACAGATGCTGAGCAATGAGCAGACATGGAGAAGTAGTTATATAAACTAAATAGATAAAACAATAAACAAGATCATAATGATAATGACTGGGGAACAGTAAAGCTAGAACAGACATAGTTAATACAGTCGCCCCTCCTTTCTTGTGGACTTGAGGTTTGCAGTCTGGAATATTCATGGAGGGGCGACCTCCATTATTTTCAATGGGGTGTGTGCTTGTGGGCATGTGCCCCATTCAAGCCTATGGGGCTTGAATATAGGCGAGTCTCCGTTTTCACTGGGGGGCACGGAGCAAATGTCCGGAACAGATCCCCCACAAAAATGAGGGCTCACTATAGATTAAATAAACTGTGGAGGTTGATTCTGATGGATTTACACTCTCACCTAAAGATTAGATCAGGTAATCAATTACAGTGGATGGATTTTCAAGAGGTATCCATAGCTTACTGTGCCAGCATCACTAAGTAGGTCTGGTGCACTAACATGCTCCCTTTCAGACAGAAATTACCTGCTCATACCTATCTCTGTGTTAGTGACATTTCGGCTAGCCTAGCTTAGCTTAATGCAGCTGTACACAGGACAATGTCTACATTTGGAAAGGATGTGGAAATATCAGCAAGTGAATACTATGTTCATGGAGACTTACTCTCATGACCACTATTGTAAAAAATTATGTAGTTTTCATTTGGGTTCCAGGTGATTCAAGCAAAAGTCCACTTTTGACTTTTAAAACTTCAAGGGCCCCAGCAGCTGGGGTATTTGAAGGGCCAACTTCTCCAACAGATATTTGTCAGCTGGTTTTACTAGTAATGTTCCTTCGAATTACATTAATGCTTCAGAATAATTGTAGTTTCACACCAAAGCAGTAGAAACATTATACTAAGGAAGAGAAGCTTGTTACATACTAAAATGCATGCTGTTGGAAATTATGATAGTAGTAGTCCAAGAAATCAGGAGATCACAAGTTTGGGGAAGAATGATTTAGACCAGGCTTTCTCAACCTTTTTGCCCTGAAGGAACACTTGCATGAATTTTTGGGTCTCAGTCAATTCCTGCATACAGCTCAAAAAATTATCCCCTCCCCCAGTTATAATTTCTCATGGAACTTCTAGCAATCCCTTGAAAAACTGTAAGTGTTCAGGGAACCCTGGCTGAGAAACCCTGATTTAGATTGAGAGGACAGTTGAGAAAATGAAGATGTTCAGTCTACAGATCCATTAAATCAATGGATTGTACAAAACTAACTTGCATTGCATTAACTCAATGGGCCTGCTCTAGCTGGGATTAACAATTGGATTTAGTCCCCTGCTCAACAGCAAACCATAGCTCCATTTCAGTGGAAACAAAGGAAGGAAGGAAGGAAGGAAGGAAGGAAGGTCTTCCCTTATGTAGCCTATTTTCCATCTTTACACATTATTATTATTATTATTATTATTATTATTATTATCCTTTATTTATATAGCGCTGTAAATTTACACAGTGCTGTACATAGAATCTTATATTTAGACAGTTCCCTGCCCTCAGGCTTACAGTCTAAAAGAGACAACACAAAAGGAGAAGGGAAGGTGGTGGGAAGGGGATGGGAAGGGGATGAAGTCTGGTGGTTTTTCTCTCCCTCTGGGGCCTGGACCAAGGCAGATGGACTGGAGGGAGGGCTTGACTTCTTAATACCTAGTTTAAAGGAGGCATCCTGGGCCAGATGGCACAATCCTGGGAACGCACCACATTGTTTTAGAAAGATTTAGTTCAGATAAAATCCACGACCTGAAAGCAATCCCTCTGAAAAATGTATGCACTTATAAGTCAGATGAATTCCATTCTCACAGCAGCCAAGCAGACATTGCATTTTACATACTTATGCCATATACTCTGCTCCTTCCAGTAGCTAGGGGCCTATAAAGCAACCAGTGGGTGAATGTTAGTGCTGTCCTCTTTAAAAGGATTATCCCCGGTACTCATGGTCCTCATCTGCACCCCACTTGCCCCCCCCCCCCCCAATTTTTGGAAAGCAGGCACTTTGAAATATACACAATGTCACACACTTAAATAGAGTGGGGGCTAATGCTGCGGTTTCCTGGATTCTATGAAGTGACTTGACCTCCTCTGACAGGGCTTCTAAAATGGCTTGAGGGCATGATTAAAAAAACCAAAACAGTCCTGATGATCTCTCACTGGGTATCCACAGATGTTAAAAAACTACCATTTCCTAATTTACAAATTGGCTATCTTTTAAGGTAGTGGTGAGAAAACATGTAAACCTCCAGATGTCTTTAGACTGCAACAGCCGTAGCCAATAAAATTAGGAGTAATAGAAGTTTCAGTTCAGCAATATCTGGAGAGACACACAGTTCCCCATCTCTAATTTAAGGGTAAATTCTAGGTGTGTACCTTCAAGTTGATTCCAGTTTATGGGAACCTAAGGTGAACCTATCGCAGGGTTTTCTTGGCAAGATTTGCTCGGAGGAGGTTTAGCACTGCTCTGAGAGAGTGTGACTTGCCCAAGGCCACCCAGTAGGTTTCCATGGCTGAATGGGGATCCAGCTCATGGCCTTCAAAGACATAATCCCACACTCAAACTCCTCACCACACTGCCTCTTTAAGGGTATGATACCTCATTTAAGTGGGTAAATTGTTGTGGCTTGTTTTTGTTCTTTAATCCTTAAATGGCTTTCAAGGTTGCTATTGGAAAATCTACAAAAGATCTCTCCATGCTTTAGAGTTTAGAATTGCCATTCCTCCTGAATAATCTCAACTAATATAAAACTGGGAGGGAAATAGGACTGGGGACAGGATGCCACTTTGAAATATTCAAGCATTAAGAAAATTAGCAACAAGAGGTGGAGGAACAAGCCAACAAATAAAATGTAATAGAGCCATTTAAAGGCTTTCATTAATAATTAAGAAAATAAACAAGTTTTAAAAAAGATATATCAGTATGACCCTAAAGACAGCAAATGCGCTGCTGGTTTCCAACCTTTCATGTCAGACAGAACATGAAAGTGCAACCCTTAATTATTGGCAAATATTAGCACAGGCTCCTGGGAGCTCATCATAACATTTCAAGGTCCAAGTTCATGAAAATTTAAGCAATGTTTAAAATCATGTTAATTTGTTCTTTGTTTCTTCTCCTACTCATCTAATTTATTCCAAAGTACTTTGGTTCTCAAGCTCAGATATATTGATTGTGCCTATGTAATGCATTGTAATAGCCTGGGGAGAAGATTTTTTTTTTTGTGAAGGAAAAATAAAACATGTCTTTGTTCTCCTTTGATAATTTATATGTATTTTGATGCTTTTGAGAATTTCCAGTTTCCCTTTGGATTGGATCTTTTCTTTCAAGGTTTCATTTTTCCCTCTTGAAGTCTCTGGGAAATGGGTAGATAAAACTCAGAAGCTCTGATAGTGTACATCTTCTGAATACTACCAGAATGAGGGGGAATTGCCCATGATGTTGATTCCAAACGGGGAGGCGGAACATTTCCTCAACAGTGCTTAAGTGTTGTGGAATAATAAATAGGGAATTTGATTCCAGGGGCTCAATTTTTATGGGCATAAACTCCATGAATGCTTCATTTAGAATCAAGCTGTTTGAAAAACCGTTAAAAGCTGTTTAAAAAGTCAAATTAATGACCCATGACTTTGGTTTTGATAACTCCAATTAGAGACAAATATTTGGAGATCCTTATATAGCAGGAATAGGGACAGTGTGGCCTGCATCCCACCTCCACTCCCAAAGGCTGCTTTTTAGGCCCCCAGTAACTGAAAAAAAAATGCTATGAATTTCTTTGAAAACTATGTTTACCAACTGCCAGCAAATGCCCTTTAGTGAAGGTGGGAAACTATTTTGCTTTGTTGTCACCCCCTTGGCCCCAGGGCAGGCCTATAGAAATAGTGTCAATTGGAAATGTAAAGTTACTTCTTCCTTTTTTTCTTTTTTTAAAAGTATGACCTCTCCTAGGTGCAAAATTACCCTGTGAATGAAAACATGGCAACATTGCCACCCAACCGCCCCTGAGGGCATATGCCTACCGACATTTCACAGATGAAAATCATGACATATGTGGCTAAGCAACATCTGAGTGTGGTCAAGATGGCCAAAGTTATTAAGGATGAAGAACGCACAAGCTCGGAGAAGCTGCAGCAGTTTACTTTCGCTTGATTATCCTGATGTGTAACCTGTACTGAGGACAAGATGCTGCCATCAGAACTGAATGTGGAAAAACAGAAGGGTTCCCAATCAGCAAAAGGGGTCAGGCAAGGCTGTACACTATTATCCTATTTATTCAATCTGTATGCAGAAAATATTGTATGCAAAGCTGGTTTAGACTCAGAGGCAGGAGTGAAGATATCCACCAACCCAGTTGCTAATGTTCTTCCCACCTAAAATAGGCAGATGACACAATACTATAAGCAGAAACCAACAAAGACTTGGTGCAATTACTGGAAAAGATCAAGGAAGAAAGTGCCAAGGTAGCCTTAATTCTGAACATTAAGCAAACAAGAATAATGACCACAGAAGAAGATCTACAAGAATTCATCCTAGATAATAACAAAATTGAAATAGTCAAAGAGTTCTCAGGCCTTGGCTCAAATTTTGATCAGAACAGAGACTGCAGTCAAGAAATCAGTAGGTGACTAGGAAGGAAGGGCAGCTATGAAATAACTGGACAAGATGCTAAAGTGTAAAGATACAACTCTGAGTACTAAAGTGAGGATAGTCCAAGCCATTGTATGGATGTGAGAGCTGGACAATGCAAAAGATGATAGAAAGAAAATCAACTCATTTGGGATGTGGTGCTGGAGAAGAGTGCTGAGGATACAGTGGACTGCCAAGAAAACAAATGGGTGCTAGAAGCGATCAAAGTGAAATTCTCCCTGGAGGCCAGGAAGACTAAATTGAGACGGCTGTACTTTGGCCACATCATGAAAAGGCATGAATTATTAGAAAAGGCAATGAAGCCGGAAAATGTAGAGGGCAGTAGAAAGAGAGGAAGATCACATATCAGATGGATGGACTTAGTCAGGGAGGTCACAGACCTAAATTTACAGGACCTAAGCAGACCAATGGAGGACCAGGGGTCTTGGGTATGCCTCATCCTTAAGGTTGCCATGAGTCAAAGTTGACTCAAGGGCAGTTAACAAAACACAAGGGAAAGGCAAGAACCTACCCCTTCCTCTCCCCTTCTTCTTGTTGAGTTAATTGAGTGCAAAATACTTCTACACTGCAGCAACAGACATAGGCAGAAGAACAAGGTGGAAAGTGGGAGGAGCAGGGAGAAACTGGAGTATTTTAAAGCAACTGAAAATGTGGAATGACAGAGTATTAATCAGGGCTGTCCTTACCAAACTGGGACAGCTGGAGGGTATGAAGGCATAATGGGGTGCACCCTAGAGGGTTACCTAACGGGAAATATAGCCCTCCAACCTCCAACGTTTGTCCACTCACCCTGTCTATAATAATGCTTGCGATGAAGATTACAACTTTGATAATTGATCCTTGACACACAGAGGTGACCCTAGCCTCTCAAAGACTATGCCAGTGGAGCACAGGCTCCCACAGGGTTTACCAAGCTGGCAAGGCACTGATCTTAAAACACCCTGCATATCCCTCACTGTATTTGGGGTCCCCATATTTTCATATTCCTTATCTGGAGCCAGTATGTTTGTGTCATGATGACCTTTAGGAACACTAGGTTTGGTTTCCAGGAGGAAAGGGGCATGTGAACATTCTAGGTAATAATACAATTAAAGCTACTAATTGCTCCTTGCTTTCCTCAAGTCATCTGCATTTCCTCTTCTGCCTTGAGACAAAGGATCTTTGCACCCCAGTAAACCAGTCTCTCTGCTTACCCTCTGTTGTGTTTCCAGCCAAATTTACCTGTCCATCCATCTTGGGGGTATCCTGATCCAATTGCTGTTTTTGTAAAACAAAAGTAAAGCCATTAATCAGTCTGGAATCCCACTGTCAACTCCTGGGAAAGGATATCCAGCCTTTGTTACCCTACAAGACAGCCCATCACGTGGGACTTGGTTTCAGGCAAAAATATTGGTCCCAAGAACCTACCAGTAATCTCTGCACAGTCACCATTTCATACCCAGAGCACAGCCTGGGATATCTTTGAAGAACGTCTTGGTCTAATTTCAAACCATGCCCTAAATATTCCCCTCAAAACTGTTTGCAATAGATACAAATTAAAGATTTTTTTATATATATCTGCAAAGTCTAGAAACAACCACAGCCCAGAATTCATGCTCTCAGTCTTTACATGGCTGGACAAATGATCAGTGCATGAAACAACATGGCAAACATTATCTTAAGAGGATCATGATGATATAATAAGCCATCTTTTCTGTTGTACCACAGGTGAAAAAACACAGGCTAGCGCTCCTACTTGAGGTAAAAAAGACTAGATTATCAGCAGCCACCCAGAGGACCTTCTCGGCTGCCACTCCTAGACTCTGGAACGACCTGCCGGATGAGATCCGCCACATTACCACTCTAGAAGCCTTTAAAAAGACCATCAAGATGGATCTCTTCTGGCAGATCTTTCCAGACTAGCCCTGTTTAGTTTTCCCCTCCTTCCCCCTGATGACCTTCTCCGCCTCTTTCTCCAAGGATGGTGTGTTTCCTCCTCTTACTTTGGGGCTTTGTGTAGGGATTTATTTCTATTTTAAATTGCTTGTATAGACATTTTAACTTTTTCTGCTGTTTTAATTCCTTTTTAGATTAATGTTTTAAAATTTTGTATATCTTTGTGGAGGAGGAGGGAGGGCAAGGGGATTTTAAATTGACTGTGATTTTATTGTATTCTGTTTTCAATGACTGCTGTAATCCACTTTGATTCCCCTCCCAGAAAAGGTGGAATAGAAATAAATCTCCTCCTCCTCCTCCTCCTCCTCCTCCTCCTCCTCCTCCTTCTGTGTTTCCTTTGTATACTGCAGGGATGGGTAACTTCCACAGGGCTGGGGGCCATATTTCTGGTGGGCCAGCTGTGTGAAGGGTATGGCATAAAGGAAATGGGCAGACTTTTTAGAATTTTTAATAAATAAAATTGACACACACAAAAAATTAAGCCAGGAAAAATACATAAATGCTCCTGGATTGGATCAGAGTAACTCACACACATTTTGTTTGAAAAATGACCCCTGATGCTTTTCCATTTCTTCTTAATGAAAGAACAACAAATACTAAAAATGCCCATGCAGGCCAATGCTGCAATTATAGGTGAACGACTGATATGATTTTTTTGTCTCAGTTGTTGAGCAGGGCGTGGATTAGAGACTTGTTACTTTCCTGAGGACCAGAATTAGCCAGCCACTAGGGATATGCATGGTACCCAGTGGCGTCACCCAGTGTGGTAACTCATGGTGTTACCACCATGCCATTGACCTCCTCCCACACCACACTATACAGAATCCTCAGTAATGCACTTACATATACATAGTTTCATGTGGTTGAAGTGAAAATTTGGCAAAATGTGATGTTTTTAAAGGATTCAAACATTGTTTAAAAAAAAATCTGGGGACTCTCTTTTCTCCTCCAACTTTGCCTCACCTCACTCACTCCACCTCTTCAGCATTTTAAAGGGACACAGGTGAATACCACAGCCCATTTCTGTCCATAGGCAGATGTTTGAAGAGCAGCGGTGTCACCCCCCCTTACGATGTCACCTGGTTGAGTTTGAACCCCCACAGTCCCTAGTGACACCACTGATACTCATTATTAATTGTTCTGGCCTAGTGATATACTTGTCATTTTGGAAATACAGGTAGTCATCACAACAAATGAGGGTCCAAAAAGTACTGGCATGTGCGTTGATCAATTTCAGCAAACTAGTTCTAGCCATATTCATCTCCAGTGGAAGCAGGTCTTTTTAAAAGTGAATAGTTTGCAACTGTACTTTTAAGACCAAGCCATTTCAAATACTTTGTACTATAACTTTGCATTCTTTCTTTTGATAACTCTTTGAAAGAGAGAATTTCAACAGCCCTAGTCATCAGCAGTGCTGCTGAGGTCTTGCATACTCAGGACTGTGGCTTCCCTTATTGAATCATTCCACTTCTAGTATGGTCATTCTCTTTTTCCTTTCATAGAGGGACAAATTCGTTCCATTCGTTCTACATTCTCGTAGTATGAAAAATGCAGTTAAACCTAGAGGGAAAAGGGAAGTTCATGAGAGGAGAGGAGATATCATCAATGTTCCTGCTAGCCAAACTGTCCTCGTTCTTTGATTTTGTGAATCCTGGCTCCATTAGTGCACTGTTCTGGTTGTGATTCCTGCCAAAGAAGGAATTCTTTGACATCTTCTCATTGAGAGTTGTTATGAAATTATACAAATTACTTCATTAACACCTTGAGAGGTGAACTTGCTTATTGCAGCTTCACATGTGTCAATCTTCTGGGCTCATCTTCTAAACCAGTGATTCCCAAAGAAACACAGATGATGAGCTCATCTAAAGGTAAATCGTTCTTATTTTTCATCTTCTTTAACTCTGTATAAGTGTGAAGCATGCTTCCAAATTGATCGGAATAAGAACAAGGTTCAGGCATTAGCAGCTTGGGGAAACAGCTTAGTTTTGGGTGTGTGATATTTTAATGTTCAAAGGGACCATTTTAACATGAACTACAGCCTCATCCATTGTAGTATATCTGATAACTTTGAAACAGCTGAAATAAGGATTTTTCTTTTCTTTTCTTTTTTTTACATTCCAACTTTTTAATCACTCCAGAATCCCTGAAACACCAGCCAAATTGAGTACCGTTTACGCAGATGGAGCATGTTCATTGAGCCAAAGAATGCTGTGGAAATTCATTGGAGTAACCACTTTGATGTCATGTGCATCCCAGAATCTGAAGTGCCACTCTACAACAACTGGAGAAGCTGCCTTTTGTTTATAACTTCTAAACAGGACCATTTGAATACACATGCTCTCTGAAAGCACTTGTAACAGGATCCAGGCATCCCCCTCTAATGGTTTCATGACGTATGGCTTCATTTTGGACTCTGTCCTCCTGTATGGAACTATACATTTTAATTACAAAGCACACTTCAGCTGATCACATATTTTTCCACATCTTGTGTAATGCCAACCTACTTTTGTTTTGAATGCATTCTGCTTCATACACTATGCCTTTCTGGAGACTTTAAGGTGCCATAAAATGTTTTTTTGTTGTCCCCACTCTATAACTTTTCTTCCATACTTGTGGATGTGAGTAATGGGGAACTATACACACATGAACAGACTTACATGCATGGAGTCATACAGATCACACCTAACAACAATAAGGAGCCTCTGAAGAATGTTTGGAAACTTTGGCTGGTACAAAATGCTTCTGTCAGACTATTGTCCAGATTTCATTATACAGAACTCAATCCATCATTGTTATATACCAGTTGTAGTGGAGTCAATTTTGGGTTTTTGGACCCAGTTCTCACCCAAAAGGTCTAAATAGATCATAGAATCATAGAGTTGGAAAGGACCACAAGGGCCATCCAGTCCAACCCCCTGCCATGCAGGAACTCCCAGTCAAAGCATCCCCGACAGATGGCCATCCAGCCTCTGCTTAAAGACCTCCAAGGATGGAGACTCCACTACACTCCGGGGGAGTGTGTTCCACCGTCGAACAGCCCTTACTATCAGGAAGTTCCTCCTAATGTTGAAGTGGAATTTCTTTTCCTGCAGCTTGCATCCATTGTTCCGCGTTCTAAGTCTCTGGAGCAGCAGAAAACAAGCTTGCTCCCTCTTCAATATGACATCTCTTCAAATATTTGAACAGGGCTATCATATCACCTCTTAAACTTCTCTTCTCCAGGCTAAACATCCCCAGCTCTCTAAGTCATTCCTCATAGGGCATGGTTTCCAGACCCTTCACCATCTTAGTTGCCCTCCTTTGGACACGCTCCAGTTTCTCCACATTCTTTTTGAATTGTGGTGCCCAGAACTGGACACAGTATTCCAGGTGGGGCCTGACCAAATCAAGGCCTAGACTATTTCAAAGGCTGCCTTCTGCCATATGAACATGGTCAAGATGAATGATTTTCATCTAAGGGTGTGTCTACACTGATGGAACTCCATTTTTCTGGTCTGCAGTGACCCTACAGTGAACCCATTAATTCCACAAACTCAAACACTTTGAAGGGACATCGGCACAGCTAGCCACATAGTTCTGGTGAACTCGATGTTTTCCCCCTTCCCAGCATGCATCAGTCATATCAACCAATAGCTGTTATTGTTTGCCTGTTGATCTATGGGATCCATTGTGATTAGATGCCTCCCCCACCCAATGCCCTTTCCCCCTTCATCTCCACAGTGAGCAAGTGAGGGAACTTTAAATGAGCACACAAAATAAAGTTTTATTTTATTTATCTTTTATTTATTAAAATGTTCAGCCATGAAATCAGCAGTGAGGGGTAGATCGGACTACCCCCTTCCTCTTCCCACTGCCCATGAGTGGATAAAGCAATCAGATGAAGGCTGTGTGTGGCTAATGTGTCCAATGAAAGAGGCTATATGGATACAGTGATCAGATGAAAAGTGGGTGGGAGGGATGCAAATGTAAGTATGGCAATCTCTGTACAAGTGAGAGAGTGAGGGAATGAGGCAGTGATTCTCTTCCTGACCCCCATTATTCAACCTTTGCTTCCTCCTCACTCCCTTCATCAGATCACTTTCCCTCCTCACCCTCTCTCATCTGACTGCTTTATCCACTCATTCCCTTCATATGATCACTGCATCCACACACACCCTTTCATCTGATTGCTGTGCCCATAAATGGTTACTGTATCCACACACACACACACTCATCTGATCACTATATCCACACACACCAGTTTACCTTTCCCACTCACTGGTGGAGAAGAAGAGAGAGGGGGCAGCCCGATCGAGGCCCTCACTGCTGATTTCATGGTTGAACATAAAACATGGCAACACATACCATGCTTGCCAGAACCAACCAGTCCTTTCCATATTTTTCCATCTTCTATTTCTCCCACCCTGGCCCCACACTAGCATCACCTTAAAGTGGAGTCCACATCTACACAAATGGAAATATCAGGGTTTTCACTGGAATCCTGAGTAAATCTCCATTTCTCCTCCTCCAGATTAAAGCCATGAAGTGCTGGAAATGCCGAGATTTGCTCTGGATCATTCTATGAATTGTGTGGACAGTCCACTGTAAAAATGCAGTAAGATTGCTTTATTTTGTCTTGAATAGTAGAGCTTTTTGTTTTGCTCTATTTTTAATTACTGTTAATGAGAGTCAGTTGTTGCATCCATACTCGTGCATATTTGACCTCTTTCTAATTTTGTTAAATTTTTGTACAGATTTTTATTGTGCACACAACTTTTGCAGATCTATTGCTTAAAAGGAACCAAAATTAAAAGTCTTCAATAAATGAAAATAACATACATACACTGACACACACACACAGATTACAACACATAACACAATCCTATACAGTTATTGAGCAAATGCCAGGAATTTTTGTAGGATTCAGAAAAGGAAAAGGCACTTGGGATCATATTGCAAACTTATGCTAGCTAATGATACACAAAGAAAAATTTCAGAAGAAAACTAGCCTGTGCTTTATAGATTATAGCAAAGTCTTTGATTGCATATATCATGAAAACCTATTGATAACTTTAAAAGAAATGGGTGTCCTTATGTGTAACCTATATTCAAGATAAAAAGCTCCTGTCAAGACAGAATATTGAGAAACAAAATGGTTTCCAATTGGTAAGGGGGTCATGCAAGGCTGCATTTTATCACCCTGTCCATTCAATTTATATGCAAAACATATCATGCGGAAAACAGGATTAGGCTTAGAGGAAGGAGGCGTTAAATTGGGGAAACCACATCAACAATTTAAAATACTCAGATGACACAATATTACTGGCAAAAAATTAGGAAAGATTTGCAGCAACTGCTAATAAAAGTCAAGAAAACATGCAAAAGCAGAGTGACAGTTGAACATTAAGAAAGAAAGTTACAGTCAGCTATGACTACAGATCATTTATATAACCTTAAAGTGGGTAATGAAGACATCAAAATAGCTGACAGGAAGAGAATCAACTAATTTGAAATGTGGTGCTGGAGAAAAATTATATGCCAAAGAGGTACAAATGATGGCCTTACAGAAAATCAAGTCTGAACTCTCACTAGAAGCCAAAATGACCAAACAGTGGTTATCATGAGCAGATATCATGAGATGACATGAATCATTAGAAAATACAGTAGTGCTCAATAAAGTAGAAGGCAAAAGGAAAACAGAAAGACAATACTACAGATGGTTTGACTCAATCAAGGAAAACACAGACCTGTGTCTGCAAGATCTGAGCAGAATTGTTCATGATTGGTGGCTCTTGCAGGTCTCTCATTCTGACAGGGTTGCTGTATGTTAAAATTGAGTTGAAGGCAATTATCATCAACAACATTGCCAATGTACAAGACAGTGATTTGGAGGGGGAATTGTAGCTAGGGACTCTATCAGCTACAACTTAGTTCTCCCTACTCCACTGCAATTGGGCATGTGGAAATTCTTCCACTGAAGCCAAAGGAAGCCCTTATTCAATTCTCATTACTGCCAAGGAGGTGGGGTGAAGAGGGAAGGTTGAGAACCATATAGGAGAGTTCCACAGGCCATATGTGGCCGTAAGCCTGAGGTTCCCCGCCCGATGGCACAGTGGCTAAGAGATTATGTCAGGTCATCTCCAGCTTAAATTTCACCCTCTGTCATGGATTTGTTCAGCAGTCTTAGTCTTGCCACTAACTCTGTCCAAACTCTTTCCCCCATTTGCAATATGAAAATGCTAAGGCTTCCCTATCTTACAAGTGCCTTGTAAGAATTATGTGTCAGTGTATGTAAAACATGTTGATCAGTTGAAAGTGCAATACAAATGCACTAATCCACTAATTGTTGTTGTTGCAGAAGTTACCACAACAGTGCTGCAGTTATATGCACATGGCTTGTAACCCTGGGGATTGTCTACACTTTGGAAAAAAATCCAGTCTCATCTCACAGTTTCCTGTTCAAACCCCTTTTATCATCGTTTTCTCCACATACCCATTACATCTGATCACTTTTCCCACTCACTGGTGTTGAGGAGGAAGAGGGAAGGAGTAACCCAATCTACTCCCATACAGCTGATCTCACGGGTGAACATAAACACAGCAACACACACCAAGCTTGCTGGAAGGAATCAAGCAGCCCCACCCACCAAAAACTTTCCCCACCTTTGGGTCCACACTGAAGCCATCTCAAAATGTCTGGCTACACACAGGATTACCCAGATTTTGGGGAAAAGTTTGAGGTAAAAGTTTAAGTTTTTTAAAAAATTGGACTAAAGCTCTCAGAACCTCATTTCCTGTGGAATCCATGCAAATTCCATACAAATTTGTTCAGAATATCATGTGTACTGAACGCAGTGACTACAATGGGGGTTCAGATTTTTTTAGCCTATAGACACACATGTTGTTAAACTAAAATGGGACATACTGAGTTCCAATTTAAATCTGTTCATTTTTAAGGTGCCACAAAATACTTCCCTATCAACATTTTCACAATAGTTGCCAAAAAACATAAAGGGTGAATGCAGGCACCAGCTAATTTAAAATATATGTACTTGTCAGGGAGCCAAGACTGGGTATGGCAATGGTGTAGCTAATATATTTGACACCCATTGGAATATTTTTTAAAACCTCTTCCTCTCTATAACAAAATTATTTTCAGTAATAATCATGAAATGAAAGAAATAATAATAACTGCCAGAAAAGAAATGCAAACAGTGAAAATGCTCTTGTAGTGAAGTTTGTTTAATAAATCATGAGTGAGGGTGCAAGTAAAAATAATTAACTGCATTTGCACTTTCTTCCTTGACTTCCTTCAATAGTGTTTCAGGCCTTTACTAGTTTTTTGCTAGTAGTATGGGGTCATCTGTATATCTTGATGTTCCTTCCTCCACTTTTCATATCTCCTTCCTCCAAGTCTAATCCAGCTTTCTGCATGGTATGTTTAAAGTATAAATTAGATAGGGTGATAAAATGCAACCTCAGATGACTCCCTTTTCAGTGGCAAACTATTCTGTTTTTCTGTATTCTGAGGCCTCATTCACACTATGGTTTCACCCAGTTTGGAAACCGGTTTAAAAGGGGTTTTTCACATTTGCTCTGTTTTTCCCCAAACCAAATTTTGGAAGGGCCTCGCACAAATCCTCCTTAACCTGGTTCTTTTGAAACTGAAGTACTTGCTGCGTCTTTTCAAAAGAATTGGGTTATTTTAGGGAGCTGCCAATGTGAATGCACTGCCAATCCCATTCAGGGCACCTAGTAGGGTGGGTAGAGGGGCAGAACATACCCAAGCCACAGGTCTTGGCAAACATTCGTTGTTTTTCTCCTCTTGGCACTCCATGGGCAAAGATACTGGCTCTTTTTGGATTCAAATTTCCCACGCTGTCAAGTGGTCTCTTTAAATCACCACACAGCTGTTTTCCACTTCTGTCAATGAATTTATTCTCTTTTCCCTGTTGGCCAATTTTTTGGGGGAGGGGGTCCCTTGGGGAGGCATGATGTGGTGTGATTTAAAAAAAACTTTTGATGAATGCTGTGCACCATGGGGGCCCGAGTTTGTGGGTGCCATGGGGGGATTCTTCCCTGGCATACATGGATTCATGGTTGCCATGGGGGATTTTTCCCTGGCATGCATGGATTCATGGGTGCCATGGGGGATTCTTCACTGGCATGTATGGATTCATGGGTGCCATGGAGGGATTCTTCCCTGGTATGCATGGATTCATGGCTGTTTGTTGTTGAATAAGATCTGTAATACATCACAGTGAGGCAGATGTGCATCACTTGATTGACAGTTTAAAAAAATGCCGACTCCAATTGTCATTTTGAGTCAGTTACAAATGAAATGTGAACATGAAGTGGGTTAAGTGGAAACTCCCATTAATACAAAATGACAGTTCCATTACACGTTAATGATGGGAGAAGCACGTGGGGATGACTCCATTACACTTTGCACATGGGAGAAGGGTGGGAGAAGTGTGTGTGTGTGTGGAGAGGGGTGATAATCTTCAGCCCCCAATCGCCAGATTATCAGAGTTTAAGGATGGGAGAAGAATGTTGTGCCTTCCATGTGATAATCTCCACAGTGAGGGAGGCAAAGCGAGGACCTGGCATTGCATCCCCTTACTTGTTGCACCAGGGTGGAGTGCACCCCCTGCCCCCTTTTGCACCACAGCTGAGCTATGGTGCCCTCTTGCATGTGTGATCTATGGCAAAACCATTCAAGGTATGAAATGACCCTGAAATAAAGACTATCCTGGTAGGCCATTAAGGGAACACCATCAACTAGCAAGCTTCTCAAAACTACATGAACAAAGTTTTAGCATGACCCATAAAATATGAGTGGAATTATTTTGGAAGCTTGAAGGAATTTAACAATATTTCCTCTGGAAGAGGTGTTTAACTACTAAAAGGCTATAAAAACACGGGGCAGAGAGAGATAAGCATTTGATGTTTTTCTTTAGGAAAAGAGAGCCTTCTCCCTAGAATCCAACTTCTACTTCAGTGTAAATTAGAAGACTGTCCATGAAACTTATTGAGAGAGGCAGAGAACTGAGTTATGAGGTAGATGCCTAAGGAAACACCATAGCAGTTGCTCTTCACTAAAGAACACAGAGCAATAACTTATGCTTTCAAAAAAATATTTCCACATGTAACTCCTCTAAATTATATGAACACAGGGCTGGTAGATGGGTGGTGGGCACAGTGAAAGAAACTGCCAAAACACACAAATACTGCACCAAAAAGTGTAAGTCACTTTGAATGGTTCCAGCATGGTGTCACTTTTCAATACACATTGCAGTAGCAATGAAACAAAAGGAAGGGTGAAGTAGCTTTCTAGAATAAAGTGGCAAGAAATTACCACTCATGTTACACCTTTGTGTTTCAGGAGGGGTGGGAAAATGTGTGATCTGCAGTCTGTATGAGCCCCCCTCCCTGGGCCGGCCAGAATGTGCTCTATAGTCCATCCGTTTCCCCCCCCCCACCTTCCCCACACAAACTTGCCCAAATATTTTGGGCAAAACAGGCCCCTCTATGGGCTGCAATTCCCTCCAACCTGTTTTAAGCCAAGAAAGTGGGGGAACATTTATTCAAAACCAGAAGTAAACATATAGGCACTTCTGGTTTTATTTAAAGGCCTACATGGAGAATGAGGAGTAGGATGTGGCAAAATGGCCAAGGGTACCCTCTAGAGAGTACTGCTGGCAGTTAGAGGCCATTGGGAGCCCTCTAAAATTGGGAAAGTGTGTATGTGTGTGTGTTGAGGGCAAAGGGAAATCAGAGGGGTTCATATGGATCTTCACTCTTGGGAGTGGAGGGTGCTAACACAGTCTCCAAGCATCCAAATATTGCCCACCCCTGAGCTAGAGGGGTTTTGATTGATTTAATTTTAAATTTTAAGAAATAATTTTAGGAAGTGTCACTATTTCTACTTCATCTGATCCCATGGACCCCAAAGTGTGTGTGTGTGTGTGGAGACTGTGTCCCCTCGAGATTATGATGGGGAGGGGCTAAGCTACTCCTGAAATGATCTGGAAAAATTGAACCTAAAAACCTCCTATGTAGTTCAGCCTTCACAGGAATTATTGATCAGATGTATACTACATTGATCAAGTGCTAAGAAACATTAAGACAGTGATTGTCACTGAGCTGTCCCAGACTGCTTGCAATCTATTCTATGCATATTGGTGTGGGAGTACTGTATACTGAACACATGGAGGACACCTCAGCAGAGACATTATGCTTGTAAGAATCTCCATATTTAAGATTGTTTAAATGATAATGGAAAAATACTTTGCCTTCCCTCTGCAAGTACACACAACAGGCAAAATTAATTACAACCTGCCTGCAATGGTTGATTCCCCCGGCCAACTTAGGAGTTTATCAGATGGGAGGAATGTCTCTTTTTTTCAAATGTTGTCAATTTGAATTCATGTAAATTCGCTAGTTTAGTGAATTTACATGAATTCTAATTGCAATCGGAATGTGTTCAGAATGACTTCCCATTGCCTGAAATTGTGTGAGATACTCTAATACGCAATAACGTAAAACCCATGATTGCGTTCGAAATGATTTTCCTTTTGCCCGAAATTTCATGAGATACTCTAAAACGCAATAACATGAAACCCCATGATTACATTCAGATTGCCATTGGATTATACTTCCAGTTTCTGTCGTCTGATAAGGTCCTCTAAAACACTTCCAGGGTCCCTGTCTTCTCCTATTGAACCAAGAGACAGAAGCCACTTGCTGAGGTTATGTCTTTCAATGCAGGATCAGATTGTTCCTTAAAAAGATTCAGCGAGTTTTCCCAAAGTTTCCAGGTTTTGTTTCAATTTCTGCTCAATTACACTGTCTTTAGCTGTTCTTGTTATCTTCAGAAACCTTGACGGACCTCCCATAATAGGGTCTTTTTTCCCCATGGGGCACTGGAAAATTAAACTGATATTCTTTAATTACTGTTATGATCTTTTAAAAATATTTCTGGAGTTTATAGCTACCGTATGCATACTCTAAATTGAACATAGGAGCCTGAGAAAAGCCCTGCAGCATGAGAGTAGTCAATCACTTGACTGCCTATGGGAAGCCAGCCAGGAGGGCAAAATGGATACCCAGAGGCATACTTTCCCCAGTACTGCCCATTTTTCTTTCCAAATGCAGCTTTACCTGTTCCATCTAAGAAGCACATTTAATTATTTCCATTGGTGAATGCCCTCCTACCTGTAAGTCTTTTTCAACTTCATTCTTCATTATCTCTTTCAAATTTCTAAATATATCATATCCTTAAGTGCAGTAAAGTTGTTGCCAAAGCTGGTAGATTTTGAGACCCATGGTGTGTGCTGCATTTAACCTCCCCCAAATGCTGTATTTACATTTTTCTACTATTTTAAAAAATAATTATTTGTTTGTTCACTTATTCAATCAATTTTTAAGTTGGTCTTCACCATCAAAGGCCTCCATTATAGAAATGAGACAGTCCCTGCCCACAGGCTTATGTGGAAAAGAAATAGGAATTTTATTTATATTGTTTGTACTGTATTGTCTTACACTACTACATTAATAACAGCCTTGGCATAAATTATTTGTTTACCGCAGCAGCTACTAATTGAAGCTTGAGAACAAAACAGTGGTAGTTATATAGTTCTGTTGTTTAACAGTATTAGTAAGGGGATCTGTGTTATTCTTATTCTTAGCCTGGCTAGTAACATCAGAAGAAATAAATGCCTTGGTATGCTTTTTTATATATATAATCAGTGATCTTGTCAGAATATTGTTATGCGACATGTGAAAAAAGAACAGAAACTAAGCTGGGAATCAGTAAAATCCTCATTTAGGATTTTAAAACTCTCTGTTAAGCGCTTACTTTCATTGCCTGTATTGGGTGAGAATAATTAACTCTCCCACTGAAACCAGTGGGACTTAAAGTACTTGATTTTGGTGAGATTGGGCCCAAATGCTTTTGTTCATTACTATGTCTGAATGGACAGAAAGTAGTTATACATTCTGTTAATTATGAATCTGAATGAAATTATGAAATTTAATTTCTACCGCCATGTGGTTGCCGCGGGAATGATCTGTGTGCGTGGAGATGTCACATGAGCGCTGCACTATTTTGATGCAGCGCACACATGACATCATCATGGTGGCG
Organism: Urosaurus nigricauda; assembly: GCA_034509955.1. Taxonomy (NCBI): domain Eukaryota; kingdom Metazoa; phylum Chordata; class Lepidosauria; order Squamata; family Phrynosomatidae; genus Urosaurus; species Urosaurus nigricauda. The sequence continues at coordinate 167,662,341 of JAOEGL010000001.1, read as the reverse complement.
CCCATGTGGACAGGATGCCGCCATGATGCCGCCACTGGCACAAACTAGAATTAGGGACCGTGCAGTTGGTGCGCGGTCCCTAACAGAATTGCCGTCGCCATGCTGCTTCTTGCCTGTCTGGCTCTGGCCAAAGAGAGGAGATATAAGAGAGTGGGAAAGAAGAAAGAAGGATGTGGCAGAAACAGGGGTTTTATAGCTCTAACCTGCCCACCCCTGCCTTTCTGGACAGCGGCTAACCTTCCCTGGTCTCCAAGACATCTATCCAGCCACCCAAGCCACATCAGGCATCATCTTGAGGCTCCCCACAAATCTGGACTGGATACATTGCATTGTTTTTGTTTTTATTGTTGCTGTTTTAACCTTGTGCTAGTTTAATCTTATTTAAGGGGTGGAAGGAGGGATTGGGATGTAACATTTTAAATTGTACTTGTTTTTAAATTGTTGTACCCCGTCCTGATTTATCGCTCAGTGGGGTGGGTTATAAATATAAATTATTAATTATTATTATTTGGACCTGCCTGCAGCCAGCATGCAGTCCCCAACAAATTACTCTCAAGGATATGTGGCCCTTACAAAACCAAAAACCACCAGGTTCCTCAATTGGTTTATCCCTGGAATCTTTATACATCTTGTTAAAGAGTAAGTGGGCCTCCAGGGCACACAATGCATATTGAACTACAGAATTAAGGAATGAAGGACAACTTTGGAATTGAATTGAAAGGTTAACTATACTATGTTTCCTGAGAGAGAAAAAGGAAGAGGAGGAAAGGAAAGGAAAGGAAAGGAAGCAAGCAAATTAAGAAGTTTTGTTTACTTGTTGAGAAAAATATGGAAGAGACATCTGGCTTTATTTCTATTCCCACTGATGCAACAAATAAATATTATGCATAAATCACACAAAAATCATTGAATCCACTGGCTCACACTATTACATAATTACTAAATGGACATTACCCTTTTTTTTAAAAAAAATGTACCCTTTGTATATGTGACTTGAAGATTTCAGAATGCTTAAAGATTTTGTATCTTTTTTGGTTGTTAACACACAGCTCCTCAGAGCTTGGTTGCTGTGCTGAACCTGGTCAGCAATGCTGAAACACAACCAGTTACTGAAATAACCTGTTGGGCTGCCCAAGAAACAGGGCTGGTTGTGCCATGAGGTAGGATGAGACAACCATCTGAGGCATCAGATTTTGGATGTTATGAAAAGGCAGCAAATGGTTTGTTAGTACACTCATTCCTCCACATCTGTGGATTTGATTATCCATGGGTTTTATTAGTATGCTCTCTCTAGAAATATCTGGGTCCTCCAGCGCACTCTATGGTCAACTTTAACCAAAATTTGCACTGAAGGACCTAGAGATTCCTAGAGAGAACCCTTTCCTAGACATTTGTGACTCCTCCAGTGCAATTCTATGTTCAGTATCCGGCAAATGTTTACCACAGTGTTGCACTGGAGGACCCAGAGATTCCTGGAGAGGTGTTCTCTCAGGTAAAAACATAGTGTTTTTGTTATTTGCCATTTTTCCACATTCACAGGGGTCCTGTGCCCATAATCCCAGCGAATGTGGAGGGACGACTGTACTTTTATTGCTAGGGATGGCAACAGGTACTTGTGTGATTTCCTGACTCCACACCCTAGAATAATTTGGCTGGCTTTGGATACTCTTCCACTTTACCTTGGTTGAGGCCTTCTATAGCAAAATGTCTCAGACTGGCACTGCTTATAAGCAGTGAAAGCATGGTATTTTATTTTTGAAAACCATTTCCACAATCTTAAGTAGCACCTCTTGAAGGAATAAATCACAAATAGATTAAGCCAGCAATGGCAGACTGAAAAATGACTTGAGAAGCAAGCATTCATAAAGAACGGATGCTGCTATTAAAGTGACAGCCAACTTGGAAATGGATGGCCACCAGTGGGAGAGATGAAAATGATACAATTCATAAAGCAAGCCATAGTAACTCCTTGTGCACATCATTTTGGAGACTGTTGCTCAGATTCTGTCAGATGTGCCACATTCAACAAAGAAAAAAGTTTCTCTTACCAGCCCAGAGTACGTTGAGTGCGATGATGATGGTTATAGCATAAGTTTATTATTCATCTACCCAGTGCTGAAAGAGCATAAAATTCCCAGTTTTTTCTTCCTTCCTGCTGTCCTTCATTCTTTCTTCAGAATATGATTCTAAAAAACACTTCTAAGTCCAGAACAACCAAGAGTATTCAAATTTAAAATGGTCCCCAATGTTTTTTTTTTTGGGGGGGGGTACTGTTTCCTTTCCTCTGAGCAACAACCCTAGTGCCCCACAATGCCTATTTCCTCATATTAGATGTATTGTTCTGCTGCAAATTCAAAACAACCAATCTTTACACCTGGCCATCTTGGGAACAGCAACTGAGCAGCTGGCTTAGCAGTGACCAAGAAGCCTCCCCTCTCTCTCTTGTCTCCTTCAACTCAGCACTACTGAAATGGACTAAAACCAGTGGCCACGCTGATTTGAGATAATGGGAGTTTCAGTCTGAGGCACACAGAAGATATTAGGACAGCGAAAACTGAATTAAAGTAGTGGATGTGTGTTAGGAGTTTATCACACAGGAGGAATTTCTTTCAGTTTCAAAAGAAATGGAAGTGAGGCCAGTTCGGAATTGAGTAAATTCGCTAGTTCAGCGAATTTACGTTATTGCGTATTGATGCTGCATTGCATTCAGAACTGCCTGAAATTGCCTCCCAGTGCCCAAAATTGCGTGTGATAGTTTCTCACGCAATAACGTGAAATCCCATGATTGCGTTCAGAAGGACTTCCCTTTGCCCGAAAATGTGTGTGATTAGCCTTCACGCAATCACACGAAACCCCATGACTGCATTCAGATTGCCATTGGATTATACTTCAAATTCCCTTTGTGTGATAAAACAAAGAAAAGAGTTCAAATATGCCAAAAAGCTCATTGGGTAATTCTGAGCCAGTCAACATAACACTATCCAAATCTACCTCACAGCATTGTTGTGAGAGTAAAATGTGATATATTAACCTCTAGAACTCCTTGAATAAATAGCGAGATACAGATATGACAAATACATATGCATATACACATACTGTATACACAAACACATATACATACCGGTAAATCTACACGTACACATACATATATGGAGAGAGGAAAAACTTATTATTATTATGATGACCCAGGCAAAGAAAAGCAAAGCATTAAAAATGAAAATAGTCTGGCCTTCCCATACTGAATGGGCACCTATAAATGCAGGTCAGGGACGGGAAAATGGAATCTCCTGCCCCAAATCATTGTTTCATGTTACTTCATGGCACAGCTGGCCCAAGCCACTTGTGCTATTTTTTTCTGTTGCTGTTGTTATGTGCCCTCAAATTGTTTCTGATGTATGGTGACCCCAAGGCAAACTTATCATGGGGTTTTCTTGGCAAGATTTGTTCAGAGGTGGTTTGCCATTGCCTTCCCCCGAGGCTGAGATTATGTGACTTGCCCAAGGTCACTCAGTGGGTTTCATGGTCAAGCCAAGAATTGAACCCTGGTCCCCAGAGATGCAGTCCAACACTCAAACCACTATGCCATGCTGATTCCCTAATAACTGCTTTGCACAATACTGTCAGTGTAACACAGATTCAATATTTCTGAAACAGGACCAATCTAACATAATCAGTAATACAAAGGTTCAGCTCCTGCAAATCATGATTCATGACAGAAAACTTGAGGAAGGGGGATTTTGCATACATGTCTTTCATTACAGCTCCCTGATTTCTCCTTGCTTAAGGGTGGCAGAACTGCAAGGCAAAGAAGAGAGAGGGCAACTTTCTGCTTTTAGCCTTCCTTTTGCTCATAGTTCTTAGGTTCTAAGACAAAGTCTCTGTGCAAGAAATAAGAATGGAATGAATATTTGAAAATATTTCCACACAAATGCTCAAAAAACATGATTTTGAGTAATGAGAAATTCTGACAAGAAGAATCCTTGACTGGTGAGAGTCTTTGGAGTATATCACCCAAGGTGAGAAATGTGGAATTAGAGCAGGATAGGAGCATCTATGGCCATACCTTATCACATGATGTGGTGTCTGTCCAGAAGCGGATTTGTAGTCCATTCATTCCTGGAGCATGCTTTCATTGACAGGCAAAACCTATCAGTGCCTGTCAATCAGGCTACTTTTGCACATCTGCTAAGTTCCCTCCAAAGCAGTTCCAATATAAAGGCAGTCACGTCATGCAAGGGCATGATTATGTTCCTTTGCCCCTCTCCTCTTGCCTTCACTATTCCTAAGCAGGCTGTTTTTATTTTTCAATTTATTTTCTTTCTTTCTCTTTCTTAAAATGTAATGGATTGCCATGACTGCACAATTGCATCAAATATAAAGATAAATAAAAATATATGCAGACTGAAAGACGTGGAATAGAGCAGGGAAACAGGGTTATGGAGGGCAGCATGAGGAAGGCAGAGGTTGGGACAGATGCAGCACCATGGCTATTTGAAAGAGCTTTGTGATGATAAGTGTCCACAACCTGGTATGCTTGTATTTCCTAGACAATTCTAGCTAATTCGGGCACCTTTCAAGCCTCGTGTGATAAAGTTCTTTGCAGTTTGGGGCTTATTCTGTACAAAAATTGTGCATGGTTGTTTTGCACAGAAAACAGTATGGTCTACATAGAAAATAATATTTCCACATAGAAATGTTATTTCCTCTGCAGAAAATGCTGTAATTGGGGATTTATGCTACGCAAAAATTGTGTGTGATTGGTTGATTTTCATGTGATTGAAATAGCACAGGAAACAGCATTTTCTGCACAGAAAAAAATTCTGCATAAATCTATTGCTTTCTGCACAGAAAATGTTGTTTCCTCTTCAGAAAACTTTTTTTTCCTATGCAAAACAACCATGTGAGAATTTTGCACAGAATAAATTCTGAATTGCTAATAGTCTTCAAATGCTATGTGATTTGCAGTGGGAAGAAAATTGTCACTTATTGCTTCCTTCAAGTAGAAACTTAAAGAAAAATTACATCTGTAATATAAGAAAGAACTCAGGAGACCCCTGCCATCCCTGAATGTAATAACCAGGTACAATGAAAGGGGCAGAGTATAAATACTCTAATAAATAAAATAACAGATAGAGCCATTACAAAGCTTTGGTGTGCTTTTGAGGCTAAACAGCAAAAACTATACTTATGAAGGGTGAAAGTTTTTTTCTGTGTTCTGTTTCTAGCTCTTTGATGGCTGGAGTTCCTGAGCATACAGACCAAGTATGCTTCCAGTAACATAATTATTTTTAACCCTCAGACGTGAGGAAGTAACAATTTATTGTCCCAAAGACAAATTTCATTGCTGAGCACACAGAGAATTAAGCGTACAGTGTAATAAGGATTCTATGTTACAGGTTTCTGATGAACTGCAATGTCCCTCACTTTCAACCAGTGGTCATTTAAAAAAACAAAAATGGTGGAGACAAAAACTCTCCTAAAAATCTATTGTTTTTGCCATTGGAAGCTTTTTAGGGCTAGCCAATGTAATATACTAGAACAAAAAAATAAAAATATAATAAAAAAGCTGGGGGAGGCTGTGGCATTTCTTTCTTTCTTTGAGACCCATGAAGCTGAGAACCCAGTAAATGACATACGCTTCTTGTCAATAGGTTGTATCCATTTGCAAGGTTGCTGGATCCTCAGTGGATTCAGGAAATACAAAAAGTGTACACTGAACCCCAATACTAACCTTAGCCACCACCCTAACTGTGGTGGAATTTAGTGGAATTTTGATGGTTTGGAAAAACCCTACCTCTCATTGCTTATCCTGCTTTGTGAGAGTTACCAAATTTTTGCATTTGTTGTTAAAGCAGGTAACGAGGGACAACCTTTCTGAGTGCATAGCTCAATGAAAATGTTGTGAGAAATGTTGCATTTCTCACAGGAGTGTAGTAACAACATTGGAACTTTCTTCACAAGTTGTCAAGGTTTGAAAAAACATCTTTCTGGCCTAATATTCTGCATTTTCATAACATCACGTGTTATAGCATATTGTGGTGGAGTCTCCTTCCTTAGGGGTCTTTAAGCAGAGGCTGGATGGCCATCTGTCAGGGATGCTTTGATTTGGAGTTCCTGCATGGCAGGGGGTTGGACTGGATGGCCCTTGTGGTCTCTTCCAACTCTATGATTCTATGATTCTATGATTCTATGATTCTTTGTTGAGGTAAAGCATTACAGAAATATAGGGCCTATAGCCTGTCACATCTTCCCTTGGAAGCCACAATGCATCCTAGCAGCTTTTCAGTGTACAGTACTATCAAAAAGTGAAAACCAATTGACCAGGACTCACTAAAGCACTAATTGCTGCAGTTTATTGTCACCTATATAAACATATTCCCTCATCAACATATGTTTTAGAATTTTTGCCTTAGCTTTGGGGCTGAAGGGGGGAAACCATCTCTTTTCTACATTTAATATTTGGAAATGCTCTAGGGTTTGAGGAAAACATTTTCATTAAAATGTTTGATGTTGTAAAAGTGCTTCAGGGCAGTTAGATTGCTTCAGTCAACATTTCAGAATTGCTTGAGGACTGGAGTAAAGATTTGATGAAGTGTCTCTGTGTTTTAATTTTTCCAGCTGGAGAATAATTTTAAAGAACTATGTAAAAGAGCTTCATACAGAACAACAACAAAAGAGTACAGAGCAATATTAAGCAATGCTATGTGTCACTGTTGCCAAAAAGAATGGAAAATCAGGAACAAGACATAAGGTGAAAGAGTGCCGAGATAATAGAATTACTGATGGATACTGGTCTGAACAGTGGCCATATCTTACCCTGCTACTTTGAGTTAACTCTCTGTCCTGCCTTTGGACTGTGGGCTGTCAATGGGTACAATAGACTATACCATTTCAGACTGCTGACATAGCTTTTGTTTTTCTTTTTTTAAATAAATTTTATTTGCATATTAAAAATTACAAGATTACAAAAATAAAGAAAAAGAGAAAGAAAAAATGTAAAAATATGCAAAACTATCGTAGTCATTTGATAAGAAATCTTTTCACAGTAGATGTTGTATTCTTAATTATATTTATCCCTAATTCATGGAAAATGCTGAATTGTATATAAAGAAAAAATAAACGATAAGAAACTGTTTGAGGACTGGCTTCCAGTTCTACAATACTGGGAAGAGGAATGGAGAATTAAAAAGAACTTAATGATTTAGATACTAGCAAAGCTGACAGCTAAATATAGGGAAAGTAATGTTGTATATTACACAACTGAAGGTACTATTAGAACAAATATATCCTTGCTTGATGATGATGATGATGATGATAATAATAATAATAATAATGTTTATTTATAACCCGCTCCTCTAGCAAAGTAATCGGAGGGGGTACAACAAGGTTAAAAAAATACAGACTAAAACAACTATCATGCCCCTTCCTGACCACCCCCCTTAAAATTAAACTAGCAAATATTAAAATTGACAACAGTTTTAAAAAAAAGTACAATCTCATGAACAATTCTTGTGCAAATAAGCAATAGATGAAATCAAGAAAGTTAAATAAAGGGGACAACCAAGGTTATCTACCCAATTTCCATTTCAGAGCCAGGAATTGATGATTTTTTTCAGGTGAAGGCCTGCTGGAAGAGATACGTCTTTAAAGCTTTTTTGAAACTAGCAAGTGATGTAATAAAACGCATCTCATCCGGCAGATCGTTCCAAAGCTTGGGAGCGGTAGCCGAAAAAGTCCTCTGGGAGGTCTGCAACAGCCTAGTTTTCATAGGCTGTAACAGGTTCCTCCCAGAGGACTGGAGTGGGTGTGGGGGGTTCATATGGGAAGAGGTGGTCCCTAAGGTAAGATGGGCCTGAGCCATGTAGGGCTTTAAAGATTAAAACCAACACCTTGTACTGTGCCTGGAAACTGATCAGCAGCCAGTGGAGAGACTTAAGCACTGGTGTTATGTGCTTGCACCTCGATGTACCGGTAATGAGCCTGGCTGCCCTGTTTTGGACTAGTTGAGGTTTCCGGGTTAGGCACAAGGGTAGCCCCATGTAGAGCGCATTGCAGAAATCCAGACGTGAGGTTACCAGGGCATGTACCACAGATTCCAGGTCTTTCGTGTCCAGGAAAGGGCGCAGCTGGCATATCAGCCGAAGCTGATAACATGCTCTCCTGATCACCGCATTCACCTGACTAGTCATGTGAAGCGATGAGTCGAGGAGTAACCCCAGACTGCGAACAGAGTCCTTCGAGGGGAGTGTGACTCCATCTAGGACTGGTAGCTGTATTCCCAAACCTGGTTTTGGGCCTGTAACTGTTAGCACCTCTGTTTTGTCTGGATTTAGCTTCAATCTGTTTTCCCTCATCCAATCCATTACCACCGCAAGACTGTCATTAAGAGGAGAGATGCCATCTGATGTCTGAGCTGACGATCTGGTCATGGAGAGATATATCTGAGTGTCGTCAGCATACTGAAGACACTGAGCTCCATGCCTCTGAATGATCTCGCCCAGAGGCTTCATATAGATATTGAATAGCATTGGGGACAGGATGGCGCCCTGAGGGACGCCGCATGTAAGCTCAATTTTGGATGAGCAACTGTCCCCGAGCCTCACCCTTTGGGATCTGCCAGAGAGAAAGGATTGGAACCACTGAAGAGCGGTGCTTCCGATCCCCAACTCCCTCAGCCGACCCAAAATGATGGAATGATCTACAGTGTCAAAGGCTACTGAGAGATCCAAGAGCACCAGCAGGTTCACACTACCCGTCGATACTCAAGTGGAGGTCGTCGGTCAGAGCGACCATGGCGGTCTCCACTCCATGTCCTGTCCTGAAGCTGGTTTGAAATGGATCAAGATAATCGATTTCATCCAAGACTGCCTGGAGTTGGGAGGCCCTCTCGATCACCTTGCTTAAAAATGGCAGCAAGGACACTGGTCTGTAGTTGTTTCTATCCAGGGGGTCGAGGGAGGGTTTTTTCAGGAGGAGCTTAACCACTGCCTCCTTAAGGCAAGATGGTAGGATACCCTCCCTAAGGGATGCATTGACTGTATCCCAAAGGAACACTCTCTCTTTTTTTTTTCAAAAAAAAATTCTTTATTTCAAAAAAGAAAAAGTTACAAGCAGTCGAATGGTAAATAAATCTTACATTAAATGTTACAACAATTCAAATACATCATGCGGTATATGTCATTTTTATTTTACGCAAGTATATTTACTATTTTACCTATATATATATTACATCCTTGCAATCCTTTCAATCATTTCTCATATAATCTTATTCTTTTCATAGTTTTTGATATCTTTGATAGTTCTTTATCTATACAGCTTACAGCTTTGACTATTTCTCTTAATGTTTTAAGGTATTTCTCTAATATTAAACTTATTACTTTCTTTTATGGAACTTAAATTATATTATTTGTTCAAATGTATATTTTTCATATTCAGATTTTCCATTATTTTTATATTCTTCTAGAGGAATTCTATCTCTTCCTATCCAATTTTTATTTTGTATTAAATTAGACAACTTGTCCATTTCCGTTAGTTCTCATGTTTTTTTTAGCCATTCATCTATTTCCAGTATTTCTTCTGTCTTCCAGTATTTTGCTATCAGTAACCTAGCAGATGTTATGAAGTATAATATTACTTTCCAATGTTTCTTTTCCGTCTCTGTTCCCAAGAATGAAGTCATATTCAATAAATATATTTCCAACACCATGGAATAATTTATTTTAAATATTTTTTGCAATGTCATATGCACCTTGTTCCAGAACGCTTTTATTCTTGGGCAAGACCACCATACATGGATATATGAACCTTTTTCTGTCTGGCATTTCCAACATCTATTTACTTTTAGTTTATGATGATGATATATATCCTTGCTATTCTAGTTGGAGTATAATACTATCTATTAACTATTTTTATAGAATTTTCTTTGAGATCCTGTGCCACCGTGAGTTTAGCAGTTCTTTTTCACGCACATTCCCAGTTTTCCAATAAGATAGGGCGACCTATTTCCTGGGCCCACTTTATCATGTTTTCTGTTATTATTTCTTGTTCTAGTTGTCTTGTCAAAAGTATTTTATATAATTTTGATATCTTACCTTTATCTTTACCCCAGATTATTGTGTCTATTTCATTCCCTCTTTCTTCAAATCCTATCACTAGATCTTCTTTGAATTTTGATTTTATTTGAAAGTAGCCAAACCAATTTACTTTTATCCCACATTGTTGTAATTCATTCTTTGTTCGTATTTCCCTTTCTCCACACTCATTTACTTTTATCAGATCCTTGTATCTCATCCAATTTTGATGTTTTTCCCATCTACTAAAGTGGGCCTCTTGTGTAGAGATTCATGTGGGAATTTTTAAATAAAAATGTTCCTTAATTGTTTTCCAAATTTTTAACAAGGCTTTACAAATCGAGTGTTTATTAAAATCACGGTTGACCAGAACACTCTCAATGTGTCTCCCCCCTGGACGACCAGCCAAGATGCACAAGGATCAAGGGAGCAAGTCGTCTTCCTCATACTCCTGAGTAGCTTGTCCACGTCATCGGTACTTACAGATTGAAACTCATCCAGTAATGTAGCAACAACGGAGTCACTGAACACCTCACCAGTGGGATCTGAAGGAAAGGTGGCATCCAAGTCGACTCTTATCCAAGAGATTTTATCTGCAAAGTAGTTGTTGAACACATCGCAGCAGGGCGTCATTGGGTCAAGTAGGGGATTCGGCGCAGGGGGAACCTGTGTCAGCTCTCCCAACACCCTAAACAGTTCTGCTGGGTGAGACTCTGCAGACGCAATGCATGCAGAGCAGAAAGATTTCTGTGCTGCATGCAAAGCCTCCCGATAGGCACGAAGATGCTGCCTATGGTGAGTCTTGCTGGACGGGAGTCAAGTTTTCCGCCACTTGCACTCTAGTCGTCGTCCAACCTGCTTCATCTCCCTGAGTTCTTCTGTGAACCAGGGCTTACGGTTGGGAGTGGGCTGGAGAGGACGCTCAGGGGCGATCATAGCTTTTCCTTTGTCCTAAGCCCTTGGGCAAAGAAGAGAGGGCTAGTCAACAGGAGCTTTCCACTCCTATCCACAAGTTTCCCAACACTTTCATTTCTACCTTTCCCAGTAGAAAGCCTAGATATGAGTAACCCAAAGTAAAACTAATTTTGTGGAGTTGAAGGCTTTCATGGGCAGCATTCATAGATTTTTGTTGGTTTTTTTGGACTATGTGGCCATGTTCTAGAAGAGTTTATTCCTGACATTTCACCAGCATCTGTGGCTGGCATCTTCATGCCAGTATTCTCTGAAGTTTCCAGCCACAGATGCTGGTGAAAGATCAGGAATAAACTCTTCTAGAACATGGCCACATAGCCTGAAAAACCAACAAAAATCTATGGATGCTGGCCATGAAAGCCTTTGACTTCACATTGGAAACCTCTATGGGGAGAAACTATTTCAAGACACCCCGAGACTGGAAAAACTCCAGACCAGGAAAGCACATCTGCTCTGCTCAATGGCCTTCCTGCTATGCTACAGAGACACAGATACCATACCACAATTTCTCACAGCAAAAAGGACCTTCAAATCCCCATAGGCCAACCATATCTATAACAGGATGGAACATGCTCTGTTATGGGAGTGAACCATCCCAGGCATAAAATGCTGTTTGAAAACAATGAAATTCTGGCCCATGCTAACAACTATCAGGTTAGAATGCATAGGGAAGCCATTGAAATCTACAAACACCTGGACAACTTCAACAGGAAAGAAACCCTTAAAGTAAACAAAGTTTGGCTACTAGTCCTGTAAAACAGCAAAATCAGGACTCAGCAACTGCAAATGAGTAACCACCCAGGGTCAGGGGCTTTCCCAGCAGACAATGATCACTAATTAAGCAGATGCTAATCCCCCTTTGCATATCCTCCCACCCTGAGATCCTACCATCAACAACAGAACCATACACAGATTAGCATGGGAATCACTCCTCCCTATCCAGGGTCACACAGTGTATATATGTATGAATGTATGTGTGTGTGTGTGTGCTTTCTTCCATGCCAGTATTCTCTGAAGATGCCAGCCACAGATGCCGGTGAAACTTCAGGAATAAACTCTTCTAGAACATGGCCACATAGCCCAAAAAAACAACAAAAACACTTTTCCTTTCCCTCCCCCTGGAGAAGAAAGGAACCTGTGTGTGCGCTAAGTAGCCAAAAGCACTCTGAGTCTTAACAGAGATTTTAACGAAGTTTTATTCTAATAAGAAGGACAACATAAGGCTGCTGGGTATCATATCTTGGAACATTCTTCTCAGGCATAGCTTAGAAAGACACCTTGGAACCTATAATCAGCTAGGGAAATGCTCCCTAACTAAAAGGGTTCCTTGCCACTTATAGGGAAATAGCCCTTCTGTTCTCAGGTTTTCCCATGGCTAAGGAAGAGGGAATCTGACCCTTGGGAGATCAGCCTCTCCCTGCCTTCCTCACACAGATGGCCAGCATCCCAAGGAGAGCCTGAAAGAACAAAGCAACAGTCCCCTGGGAACAAAAGCAGTAAAACTTTTATACCCCTGACTTCCAAGGCTTCCAGATGTTTTAGCATCTTTATGCTCACAGGAGGCTTGACTGGCAAAGAGTATCTCCCCTGAGATACTCTGAAATACTGCAGCCAAGAAATCATAAGAAAACTAAGAATTGGGGGGGGGGGGGGGGGAGGCAACTATGAAAGAACTAGAAAAGTTCCTAAAGAGCAAAGATATGCTACGAAGCACAAAAGTTAGAATCGTACAAGTCATTGTATCCCCCATTACCATGTATGGATGCGAGAGCTGGACAATTAAGAAAATGGACAAAAAGAGAATAAATTCATTTGAGATTTGGTGCTGGAGAAGAGTGCTGAGGATACCATGGACAGCAAAAAGAACAAAAAAAAAAAAAAAAAAAGAACAAAAAATGGGCCCTAGAACAGCCTGAATTATTCCCGGAAGCAAAGATGACAAAACTGAGGTTGTCATACTTTGGCCACATCATGAGAAGACATGAATCATTACAAAAGACAATAATGCTAAGAAAGGTGGAGGGAAGTAGAAAGAAAGGAAGATCACATGCTAGATGAATGGACTCAATTAAGAATGTCATGAGTATGAATCTGCAAGAGCTTAGAATAATAGGGGAGGACATAAGTCGAGATTGACTGGAGAGTGGTTAACAACAACAAAAACAACAAATCTTCCTTGGTCTTATGTAAACCTCTGCCATCCTAAGTTGTACATTGACTCCTTGTCAGCTGGATGTAGCTTGCTTCACAGCCACCAGATAACACATGAGTACATTATCACAACTGCAGATGAGAGATGGCACATTTGAGTATTCTTTCCTCATACCCCAAATGCTTTTTAAGCAGAATACCCAGCTCTGCCACTTCAGGATTCTACTCCACCTTTCTGGTCTATGTAAGCAAGCCAATGTGAATGTAATATATATGTGAATATAAGAAAGGTATTACCATTCATCCAAAAAGTCTTAAAGTAAACAGGGGCAAATGGAGAAAAAGTAAAGAGAGCCATTAAAGGGGAAAAGGAAATTAAAAGAAAAAAGAAGCAGGAGGAACAGAGTCATATAAATTAATGTATTAATTTGCTTTTCTTTTTTTCTGTGCAACCTGGACATTATTGTTTACATTACTGATATTTTCTGAAATGCTGTAATACCACAAAAAGGGTACTGTTTGGGAGCCAAATTTTTCTACTATCTGAATTCACCGTATCTCACACTTCAGTTTTGGATTAAATGTGTCAATTTTTGTCAACATGGATCTTTCATCATGACAAGTGGCATACTCTGAAAAAGCCTAGTTTTTAAATGTTTTAAGTAACTTCTTTCTATTATCTGTGCATGATTCTTTAAAAATGAAACTTGTATTTTCTTTAATTAGTATTTGATACAGTATTAATATTCCTATTTATCTTTTACATGCCATATGGATTAAATTCTCATTACTTTTGATCTTAATACTTTTAAAATATGTAAATCAGCAGACACCCTCTTTAAAGAAGTGTTTGCTTACCACATCCATTATTGCCTTGGGCTACAGGAAAATATCTGAATTGCTAACATTCCAAAACTGAACAGAAAATCCTGAAAACCAAGCATTCAAATGACATGTCTCCACAAATAATAACCAATTACAATACACTCATTCATATGTAGTAGTACCCAAGCTGTAACATTAGATGTGACTGTCAATTGGCCACTGAGAGATGCATGGCAAGAGGATAACAGCTTCTCCATTTTCAAACAAGTATAGCTGATTATTTTGGTATTCTAAATTGTTTTTACAACTTGCTATACTTGAAATAGGGTAGGCCAAAGGTCACACCTCCATAATGTCACACAAAAATTGTGTCATCTTGACCTTACAAAGACATCACTTTCTTGTCACGGATAGGTCTCAGATGTATGCATTGTCATAGGACATTATCAAGAGGGAGGAATTTCTCTCAATTTTGAAAGAAATGAAAGTGAGGTCACAGCAAAATTGAGTGAATTTGCTAGTTCAGCGAATTTACGTGATTGCGTATTGTTCGGAACTGCCCAAAATTGCCTCCCAGTGCCCGAAATTGTGTGTGATCGTTTCTCACGCAATAACGTGAAACCCCACAATTGCATTCGGAAGAACTTCCCATTGCCTGAAAATGCAAATCTCAAGGTACCATGGAATTAAGGTGGAATGTAGTACAACAATTGTGGAGTGTGAATGTGTCCCTAGCCCCTAGCCAGCTGGGTTCAGGGATTACACAGCAGAGGATAAAAAGCAGCTAAAAGAAATGACAAAACATGCTTTAAAAAAAGACAAAGCAAAAAAGCTCTTTTAAAAAATCATTTTGACCTCTTAAAAGCAGTAAGTTCTGAAATGTTCACAGATACAACATTCCACATAATGCTAAGGAGAACTGAACCTCTATCTCTTTTCTGGCATTCCCCTTCCAAGTACAATTAACATGGAAGGGGGAAAGTGAGGATGGGCATACTAGCTCTGTCTCCCAGGATTTTCCCTGCCCTCCTTTTCACCTGCCACAGTATCTGAAATGGGGACTTTCTCCACTTGTAATCCCCCCCCCAAAAAAAAACCCCACTCAACTTGGAAAGTCAGGCTTTTCTCTCAGGCAGGGATATGATGTGACTAGAAAAGGTTTCCACTTGCAGCATATTTTTACCCCCATGGAGGGCAACAAAGGATGGCAATCTGGAGACTGGAACTAGGGAGCTTGTTCTTATTCCTCCTCTCCACCTCATGTTTTAACTATATTCCGAGGAAATAAATGAATAGTGTGTGTGTGGGGGGGGGGGGTGGCATTCATACTATACAATTATAGTGCTATTATTCCAGTCTAATTACTATGGCTGCATTTTGTGAAATTCTGGGACTGGCAGTCGAGAGGGGGACATTTAAAATCCCACCAAGTAGCTACTCTGGCACCTTTGCTCAAACTATGAATGGATGCAGACATGGTAGTTAAAGTGGAATAGTAGTGTTATAATTGTATAGTGTGACTAGGCCCAGGGTTTATGGTATAAATGTGGCTCTAGATGTTTTGGTCCTCCAGATGTTTTGGACTTCAACTCCCAGAATTCCTGATCATTGGCCAAGCTGAGTGGGGCTTCTGGGAGTTGAAATCCAAAGCATCCAGAGAACCACAGCTTGGGAACCACTGCTCTAGAGACATTCTGAGTAGCATGGCAGCAAATCAAGCCTGAACTTTCTCCAGAAGCCAATATGCTTAAATTGAGGCTATCATAGTTTGTACACAACATGACTCACAACATGACAACAATACTTGGTAAAGTTACAAGGCAGTAGGACAGATGGCTTGATCCAATCAAGGAAGCCACGTCCCAGAGTCTGCACGACCTGAACAGGGTTGTTGATGACCAGGGCTCTTTTAGGTCTCTTATTCATAGGTTAACTGACTTGAGGACAAATAACAACAAATACATACTGAATTCAATAAGGGTTGCTTCTTGGTAAATAAGTATGGAAGTATACAGTACATAGTTCTTAGTAAGAACATATTGCAGAATAAGTGGTTTGGCCCAGATTTTAAATAGCATGATGCAACCATTCATCCCCTACCACCACTGGGTGATTGACACATGTGCATTCCTGGATGACAATTGAATAAAATTGTGAATTAAATGTGTGAATAATACAGCAAAAATAACAGAAACAGTTCTAGAATTTTAGTATCAATGCATTTCTATTCAAATACAGTGTTTCAGTGTACTTAGCTCAGAAAAGGCAAATCCACAGACAGATATACTTCTCATAGTTGCAAATGCTTCAGAGGAGTGCATTTGTCCTGTTTTGTGTTAAATTAATGTATTACCTTTTAAAAAATATCCCTTTGTTCCTGTGATATATGACTTCTAATCTTTCACATGCTCTACCATGTAAATCCATTGGATGACCTTGGGCAAGTCGCATTCTCTCAGCCTCAGAGGATGGCAACTGCAAAACTCCTCTGAAGAAACTTGCCAAGAAAGCTCCATGACAGTTTCACATGAAGGTCACCATAAGTTGGAATGACTTGAAGGCACACAACAAGAACAAAAACAACAAGAAATCAGCTCTGTCAGTTCCACTCAAAGTGGGAGATGTTAGGGACATTAAAAATCCTGTGCAATGATCCTCTGGAAGTGCCACTATCAGTGTTCTCTATTTATCTGCATGCATACACACACACACACACACACACACACACACACACACCTCTCTATAAATTCATTTTGCTGAAGGCTTAAAGATACATACATTGTAAAAACCTGCTCTGCTTTTGATGCCTAATGGTGTACTTTTATGCCAAGTGCCATAAAGTAAATCTTGAATTTTTATGTATCCTTCAAATTTATGAATGTGATTGCAACCAAATGTAGTTATATTTACTGGTCTTAAGAAAACCTCAAGAGAAAATATTCTCCATATGGAAGACTGGGAAACAAATACAAAAATGGCACTCTCTTATCTCTAATCATAAAGGGGCATGATTAAAGGAAGCTCAGATCTAAGGTGACGGCAGACAAAGAGAGCACAGAAAGAAAACCTTCCTACAATTTTAATAATTCCAGAATCAATACACAAGCTTTAGCAAGCTATGAGAGAGAAATGAAATTAATTGGGAGTGCAATATTTCAGTCAGGAGACCATCATCACAGACGTATGCTGCAGCTTTGGAGTATTCACAGCAGTGGCTAAGCATCATCAGAAAAGCTGTCAAAGGGATTCACAGAGGATATTTAGGAAAACTTTGAGCAATAATAACAGCACAGTGAGGTACAGTATGATAAAAAGCTTAGCCTTCAACAAAGACATGGTAAAGAAAAAGAAGTACTTAGCC
Organism: Urosaurus nigricauda; assembly: GCA_034509955.1. Taxonomy (NCBI): domain Eukaryota; kingdom Metazoa; phylum Chordata; class Lepidosauria; order Squamata; family Phrynosomatidae; genus Urosaurus; species Urosaurus nigricauda. The sequence goes on along the minus strand of JAOEGL010000001.1, from coordinate 167,644,962 downwards.
AAAGCTCTGTGTCAGGGATAGAAAATGAAAGAGACAAGGAAAACCACATATGCTGGAAAGAATGGTCAGAAACAAATTGCTAGATATTTAATTTGAAATGTGAGAAGCCATTTTTTGATATAATATATTATGATTGATAATAAATACACAAGTCTTTCTGAACGTGATTCCATTTTGTGTTTGTTTTATGGTTAAACTATACAATAGTTCCATGTAAGCATATAATATTGTTATATGATACTACAAATATATTGGTAACCTAATAATAAACAAAAATATAATCATGTTCAGAAATGCTCATGTTGTAATCAATAAATCAATTTCTTCTTTTCAATCCAATTAAAAAAACACACACACCCTTCTATCTAGTTTTCAAACTCTCCCTCAAGATTCAATTAAATTTCAATTGGTAAGCTACTATCTAGTGGGATATCTACTGTAGTTTATTGTAATGGAGGGAATAGCCTTATGCAAATAGTAACTGGTATAATGGCACTATGTGTGAGTGTATATACACATACATCTAACTTCTTTCTTTCTTTCTTTCTTTCTTTCTTTTCTTTTCCTTTCTTTCTTTCTTTCTTTCTTTCTTTCTGGACTACAATTTAAGAGAACCACCAAAGAATACTGAGGGCAATTAAGAGAACATTTACTTGCCAACTATGGGCCAAGACAGACAGCCCAAAAACAGTGTGGCAGTGGTGATACTAGGGTTAGTGAGTGCGCACCAACCGCACAATCCCTAACCCTAGCATGTGTGGCAGCTGCCATGATAGCGAGGCCCCACCCACAGTTCACATGTGTTGATGACATCCCACGTGCACCACATCCAAATGGCATGGTGAACCTGCGACGTCACCATGACATCCTATGGCTCTTGTGGTGTTGCAACTGTGATGCAAAAAGGAGCTGCTTCTGAGCAGTGGTACCGCGCCATTTGGTTGCTGTGGCAACGATGTGCAGCAAAGAGAAGTGGCTCCGGCCTGCCTTTTCCAGGCTGTTTGTATTGGCCATATATAACAGACATCCAAGAAACCCTGTTACAGTACAGTCCCGATTATCCGACATTCGGTAAGCCGACATTCCGGATTATCTGACGTCGGCTGAATTAAAACACACACCCCAGACATGCCCCCCAAATGGCAGCCGCGATGGGCAAGGAGCCAGAACAGGCCTCAGAACAGGCGCCAAGCACAGCAGCGGTGGTGGCATTGGGCCCAAAACAGGCCTGTCTTCCACCTCCTCCTCACTGCCCGGCCTCAGCAGCAGGCCTGGAAAACGTTGGAGGATGCCGCTTGCCTCTGTTCTTCCCGCAGTCAGGGTGGCAGCAGCAGCAGAGAAGGCTGCCAGCTGGGGCTCCTTGGATGTGCCTCTGTCTGGCGTGCCTCGTCCACTGAGGACACCCCCCCCCCCGCAGCCAAGCCATGAGCAGGTAAGCAGGGAAGGAGAGAGGGAAGGAGACAGGGAGGGAAGGAGGGAAGGAGACAGGGAGGGAGGGAATGAGGGAGGGAGACAGGGAGGGAGGGAAGGAAGAAGGAGGGAAGACATAAATGGGACCGGCTGCCAACTATCAGCCGGTCCCATTTATGTCTTCCCTCCTTCTTCTTTCGTTCCTTCCTTGTCTCCCTCCCTCATTCCCTCCCTGTCTCCTTCCCTCTCTCCTTCTATCAGCTGGTCCGGTTCGAGACTCTACTGTATTAACGGCAGTATTCAGATGCAGGGCTGTGGCTTTCTTGACTCAGGAGTTTTTGGCACAGCTTAAAAACCTGGCTTACTTTTCCCGGTTTGAATCCTCTTCCGGGATGCAGCTTGGTATTATCTTTCACATTTTGCTGCTGATGCCACCTCCCGCCAAGGTGCAAATTCGGGAGCTTCCTGGCTTTGCAAATTGGCTGGCTGAGTGCAGCTGGGAGCCAAGTTTTAGACGGGTTTTACGCGGGAGGTGGCATCGACAGCAAAATGTGAGCAATAATACCCAACTGCATCCTGGAAGAGGATTCAAACAGGGAAAGGTAAGCTGGGCTTTTTAGCTGTGTGAAAAACTCCTCAATCTATTAACCTCTAATGTAGTCTTTTTCTTTTCCTGTTGTCTTTTAATTCTACTGAGTATTGTTGTCTTTTCCAATGCATCATGTAGCCTCATGATATGCTCAAAATTACAATAGCTTCAGTTTAGTCATTTTAGCTTCTAGGGAAAGTTCAGTTTTCAAAGTTCAATCTGACCCATTTATTTGTTTTTTTGGAAATGCATGGTTTCTCTGTTGCTCCAGCACCACATTTCAAATGAGTTGACTTTTTCCTGTTAGTTTTATTAACTGTCTATCTTTCATACACAGAAACAGAAATACTATAGCAAATAGGATCCTGACTTTGGTATTCAATTGCACATCTTAGGATCTTCTCTAGTTCTTTAATAGCTGGCCATCAAAGTCTTAAGTCCAAAACACACTGCAAGAAATAATCCAGTTTGAGACCGCTTTAACTGCCCTGGCTCAGTGCTAAAGAATCTTGGGAATTGTAGTTTATTGTGGCCCCAGAGCTCTCTGACAGAGAAGGCTAAATGTCTCACAAAACTACAGTTCTTAGAATTCCCCAGCATTGAGCCAGGGCAATTAAAGCAGTCTCAAAATGGATTATTTCTGCAGTGTGTTTTGGACCTTCTGGCCTCAAACAGACAGGCCAAACATGATGCATGCCCTGAATGTTACCAGACGCCGCACCAAGCCCACCCCAACATGGAAGAGCCAAGCCAAAAAGAAGCAGGAAAAAAATGTTCATTTTCGGTATCCCAGTACAGGACTATGGCTGCGGCCTAGATCGGAACCAGTCACGTGTGGTCACTGTGCTCCTGCAGTGATCGGGGAGGGAGCAGTTTCCTTTTGCCCCATCTGTTTGAGGCATCTTTTTATGCTAAGCCGAAATCTTCTGAATTTTGGTGTGTGTGGTTTTTCTATGGTCCATAACCTCTATCTTTGTTTGATTTCTTCACTACAAGCTCCATTTTGATCAATTAATAAGTCAAGGTATCAGTGGCATCCCCCCATGGGTGACACCTGGTGCAGGGGGTGGGATTTCCAGTGGGTGGACTTCCAGCCCTGGACTTCCGGTGGCGGCTTCTGGAGATCTGGGGCTGGAAGGAGGGCTGTGAGGGCCACAACTGTGCCCCTGCGGGCCCAAGGGGAGCTGACACAGCCCAGGGAAAGCCACCGCAGGCCCGGGGGAGAGTCAGGGTGGCCTGAGGAGAGCCAGAGCAGCCCAGGGAGAGGCAGCATGGACCAGGGACTGTTTGCTCGTCTCGGGCCCAGGGGAGTGCCAGAGCAAGTCCAAGAAGCTCCTGCAGGGGGCACAGGAGCCCTTACATGGGCCAAAACAACCTGCAGAGGTTGGACAGACAACCAGTTGTCACCCCCCCATCCTGGGGTGTGCCCCCCCTTTCTGGTTTGTCACCTGGTGCAATCCGCACCCCCACACCTCCTCAGTGATGCTACTTCAAGATATAGAAAATCTTTAATAATGTTAATGTCTTAATCATCTACTTTGAAGCTATGTGAAACTTCTGTGGTCATTATTTTGTTATGGGCCCGTAGCATATCTTATGTTTTTGATGCTTCTTATTGAACCACATGCCCAGAGTGACCTGCCTGCATAGCCATCCCTCCATACTCAGAACACCCCCACCCCCACCATCTTGACAAAATGCAGATCTTTGAGTAATATCATCAAGTTTTTCTCCTGTATAATTTTTAACACCTTTGCTTGCTGAAGAAGCCAGAGGAGCTCCAAAAGCTTGCAACGTATATTTTATACATTTTGGTTGGCCCAATAAAGGTATGGCCCAATAAAGATTTTGTGGATTTTGGATGTTACTGTACTGCTATACGACCAGCACAGATATCCCTGGATATAAATTATTCTAGTACTCTCCTTTCTTCTAGAGTGAGCCACAGCTTTTCATGATCTGCACATTAAAGGCTTTGCTGTATTCTATAAAGTACAACTGTGTTTTCTCATGAAATACTTTGGTGCAATCAGTGAATCTGCATGTTTGCAGTATGAGTTTCTTTTTAGATAATTGCACTGCTTTTTTCCCAATCTGGGCAGGAGCTGAGACTGGACTGGGACCATGTGTTATCACACAGCTCCCTGCCCAGACTGCAGGCATCCCATATCTGATTGGGACCTCTCCCGGTACTTTGCCAAGAACAGAAAAGTCCCATTTTTTAGCTAAGTACAGAAGAAGTCCTGATCTGGTAGAAGATTCCTCTGATCTGGGCACTAAGCTGTGTGATAAGACGTGTGCCTAGATCAGAAAATGACAGTCAGTGCGATAATCTCCTTTTTCTCTTCCTTTTCAGAATACAGCATAAATTATTTACATTTTTTGCTCCATTGTAAAACTTTGAGCATCACTTTCCTAGTATAGGAGATTAATACAATGGTCTGATGGTTATTACAACTGCTGGCATGCCTTTTCTTGGGGACCGGAATGTATATTGAGCTTATCCAGCCTATGCATTAGTCATTGTTTTGTTTTCTATATTTGTTTACAGATTTTTATTCCAATTTGGATGGATTATGTCTCTATAACTTGAAAACAATGTATTAGCATTGCATTTGTTCCTGGTGATGTATTTCTCCCAGGTGCTTTGAGATCAGCTTCTGCTTCACTTTGTAAAATTGAAGGTTCTTCAGGTTCCTCAGCAAAAGGTTTTGCTTTGAAGAACCTTCTTTTATCTCTTTTATACAGTTCTTCAGTTTCTGTTCTCATTTTGTTTAGTTCTTCAGTTTTATTTTGTCTTGATCACATTGTCTTTCCCATATTGACCATCCAATATCCTACTCTTTGCTTTTCACTTAATACTTTGAAGAGTTTAATCAGTTATGCAATGAAGGTCTTCTTTCACTTTGACTACAATATACTCATCCCTCCATATTTGCAGCTTTGATATTTGTGGATTTGATCTTTAATCGATTTCATTAATATGTTCCCTCTAGGAATATCTAGGTCCTCCACTGCAACTCTATGGTCAACTTTAACTAAAAGTTGCACTGAAAGACCTAGAGATTCCTAGAGAGAATACTCTACTAGGCATTTGTAGCTCCTCCAGCGCAGTTCCATGGTCAGTGTCTTGTCAGACATTGATCACAGAGTTATACTGGAGGACCTAGAGATTCCTAGAGAGGTTTCCTCTCAGGTAAAAACATGGTGTTTTGGTTATTTTGCATTTTTTCCATATTCACAGGGGTCTTGGGCCCCTAACTCTAGCAAATATGGAAGGATAAGTATAGACCCTTTTTGCATTATGTCCCTAGATTTGGTCCACAGATGATTTGATTCAATAGAGCTATTTTGTTCTTTACATGGCCTTTAACTTTGGTAAGCATATTCTTTAGAGCAATGGTCCCCAAACTCTGCTCTTTAAGGGATTTTGGACTTCAGCTCCCAGAATCCCAGACTATTGCCTAACATGGCTGAAGCTTCTGGGAGCTGAAGTCCAAAATCTCTGAAAGGGGACAGTTTGAGGACCACTGCTCCAAAGAATAGAGTGTGTTTTGGTATTGTGACTTGACCACACAATCAGTTTTCCACACTGTCAAACCTGGGGGTGCTTCTGGGTCCCCATACTCATTGTGTATCTGGGCTGGAGAATCACAAAAGGGAGAAGAGGAGGAACAGGAGCTGCAGCAAGGGGTGGTGGTGGAAGTGATAATGGTAGCAGCAGCTCAGTGGGCATGGCTGATGGTGGGTGGGTGCGGGCCCTTTGTTCCTTCAGAGTGGCTGGAAGAGGGGCAGTTGCACAAGGGCAATTCTGGGCCAGTAGCCTGCCATTTGTCACTTTGGGTTTACACTTTTGGCTCCGCTGCTGCCGCCAGTGTTGTGAGTCCTCCATTCCACAGCTCTGAACTTTGGGAGAAAGCAGCAGAACAAACACTCCCTGCTGCCAATATCTTCTGAAGCTGGCTGCTGCATGTGAACATACTTTGGGAGAAGGGGGACAAGCAGTTGTAGCAGTCAACCACTGCCTGAAGTCAGCCAGGGCTGCTCCTCCTCCCCTCTCCTGAAGCACATTAACATGGAACAGCCAGCATGGGGACAGTGTTGGCTGCTACAGTCACTCTGAGGGGGAGAGCAGAGGAAAGTAGCACACAAACTCACACCCCATGTCTGCCTGGGAAGTGGGACTGCCATTGAAGGGAGCTACTGCACCAAGGCAGTTGTTGAACAGCGGTGAGATTGAGAGCATATTGACAAGTTTTGCCTGTCAATGAAAAGGTGCACTACAGTAACAAATAGAATGCAAGGCAGCAGCAGAGTGGACACAACGCTGCGTGATAACTACTGGCCAAAAACGCTTTTATTCTGTTAAAATCCCACTTTTTAGCCTTAAGTGATAAAGTCCTTTCTCTACACCATCACAAAAGTGTAGCTCACAGGTTACTCTGAAGAAGAAAAATGACCTGTAAATACAGAGCTGATTCTCTCCCCACACACATTTAAGCTGAAATGTGAATATTTGAGGACAAATGACCACCTTTTGAAAGAAGCTAAGCAAACAGTATGAAAATAAAAATGCTTTTCTCTACTTTCCAGCCCAGATTTACAGAACTGATAGGTATACAATGGCTAAGTGACTGCTTCTTCCCTATTTTCTCCACCTGTGAAACAAAGGTTTATGATACATGAAATATCAAACTGTTCAACATTTCATAGATACAAACTGGGACACATATGGCCAAGCAACATCAAAGTGTGATCAAGTTGACAAAAGTTATTAATGAGGATGAACACATAAACTTGGGGAGGCCCTACAGTCTGAACTGCCTGAATCTACGGAGAAGAGCAAGTTTCATCCCACTCCTCTCCTTCCTTCCTTGCTGAGTTAATGGAGTAGAAGCTATTTTTTCACTTTGAACTCAGTTTGCAGTAACTGAAATGGAGGACAAAGGGGGGAAAAAGGAAGAGGAGAAGGAAACTGGAATATTTTAAAATCACCTGAAAATGTAGGCCGTCAGAGGATTAATTGGGACTGTCTCTGCCAAATCAGAACAGTTGGAGGGTATGAAGCATGCACACATGCACACACACACATTTCTAAGGTGGTGAGGGACTTCTATTCAGCACTTATATTTAATGACAAAAGTAAAGTATTTCCTGAATTGATCAAGCATAGCTAGAGAGAACTGAGACATCAAGGAGATAGAAGTAACAACAGAAATAACCCTCCTAGACTTTGCCTTAAGGCTTCAAAGGGCCTTGTTGCTGAAAAGGATCTAGCAAGGAGTTTTCCTCCTCAAGTGAGAGTGCTTTCCCTTTTCACTGGAAGCTTAAAGTTGTTCTTAATTACAAATTGAAAAAAACATATCCTCTTTGGATTATAATTCCCCAAATCCCCCAGCATGGGAGATGCTGGAGAGTGTAGTCCAAAAAAGTAACTTTTCCATGCTCAGAGTAAATATCATTTTAAGTCTGCACAGCTAAGCTGTTACTTGGCACTAAGCTCAATAGGTTTATTGGGTTCACAAACCTGCATAGGATTGGGTTACAAGGCCCATGAAAATGTCTGTCTGTTGTCTGTGTACTCTAGCTGTGACACTTATTCCAAGAGCAAGGTGCTGTATTTGCCATTTCATTCTGGCTCAAGTGCTGTACACTTAAAACTACACATCAGGCACCAAGAGCAATTCAGGCTTACTGGGGTGTGAAAGCATTTGAATTTCCAGCCGAAGAGCTACGCTTTCAAAAGCACTGAAATAGCCTATTAGTCTTCAACAGGTTTATTTCTTTAACACTCACTCATTTAAGAGTGATTGATACTCACTGCCTCTCTTAAGTGCTTTAAATACATTACCAAGAGATTCTGTGGCTTGCATGCTTGTTCTTTCTACCTACCTATTTCATTCATAGATCAAGTCAATGGTGTAGCTGTTTTTTCCCATCAAAATGAAATTTTAATTGGTGCTCCTTGGGCACACAGTATTTGTTACAAAGCTCTTTTGAATTTGCTTACAACAGACTCTATTACCCCCACTTATAGAAAACCAAGAGCTTTCACTTTATCTCAGGATGAGAAAGAGTTTACTTCAGATAACATATTAGTCAGTTCTGTTGGACTATTGGAATAGTAAGGCATTATTCAGCATGAAAGAGAAAATCAAGAGAGTAATAGTCACATATCTTATGTAGGCTGAGAAGTAATAGTTTCATCTGGCAGATTTATTATTCAATGTGGAATCCCTTTAAAGTGTTCCAGTGTAATGCACACATTCTTAAAAGTCCTGTTTGTTGAATCCATGTGGATTGAAAACTATAAATATATAATGATTTCCCCATCTACTATATTTAAGATTCTGGAAATACAGTGGGACCTTGTTATTTGCTGGGGTTTGGTTCCAAACAAACAAAATCCATGGATGCTCACGTCCCATTCAGTACAATGGCATAGGAAATATATAAAATGGCAAAATCAAGGTTTGCTTTCTGGAATTTATATTTTTAAAGCATTTTCAAGCTGTGGATGCTTGAATCCATAGATTAAAAAAATCTGTGAATTAGGACTGTATTTTAACCAAAATATAAACATACTGCTGGGGGATTCTGGCTATTGTAGTGCAAAAAGTAATTTTCTTAAACACTGGTCTTTACATGCGTAAGATTTTATAGTCTATACCTTGACTATGAATCCTCCTCCCCTTCCTTCCCCCTCGCCTCCTCCTCCTTAATATCAATTTTCATTTAATATTTGATTAGATCATTAATAGTATCCACAAGATTAATCTACATGAGGCACACAATAGAATATATATGTCTGTATGTTGGTGTTTATACATGCCCCTGTGGTGTTAGTTGATTTGATTTGCTTTGTTTTACTAGGTTTGTGTCTTAATTGACAAATTGGTATATAGTGCCCTAGAATCTATTTTGACAGTGTCTGTATCTACACACTTCACAGGCCTATTGCAAGGTGTCAGGGCCATCAAATCTCAATCCATGAAGGCTGTTTTCCCACAGACTGTTACAGGCTGCACCATTCCCCTCTCACTACAGATCTGAATTAGTACAGAGTTCTGGATGTATCAAGACTCCCACTTAGAACACAGATTAGCAAAAGGTAATCTGGATCTACATCTCTGGTACCATCTCTGGGTAATATGCAGTAGGCTCAGCAATGATGTACTGTTTAACAACAGGAGCAACAAAATGACTTCCTCCCATTTTACTTCATACTGTCAATGTGACAAACACTTTGGGCAACTAGGACAGATTTTTGTGTGGAAAGAATGAGTTCCACCCACTTAAGGTACTCAAAACAAATATCTGAGCCCTTAATTTTAAGCCAATACTTTTTTCTATCATAGTCTGGTTGGTGGATCTTCAGATTCTAGGGGAAGACCAAAGGCCTGACATCTGCCCACCCCAACTTAGTTCAGGAGTAAGTGAATGGTCCCTGCTCACTACCACTGAGTGTAGGAACTTGTAGGGCAAACTGGATTTCTTTGTCTTACCACCATGTGTCTACAATACACCTCTGCATACTATGGTTGTTTTGCTATACGTAGATAGTCCCTTTATGCCCAGGTCCTGCTTTTGGTTTCTCCATTCATTTCACCAGAACTAAATGTTCAGCTAAAGATCTTGTATTATCCCTATGCTCTCCTGCTTGTACACTGTGCTTTGAGCTCAATTTGTCCATGACAACTAAATTCTATCTCCTACTTTGACATCTGCAATTTGTGTCTTCAGGCCCAAACAGACAGGCAAAAATAAAGCTGCTTCGGGTCACTTTGGAGGTATGCTGTTTAAATGACATAAGCATCTTAAGAGGGCAGAAGCTGTGCCAAAGCTGCACTCTAGTCCTTAGGACCAGAACGTGGCTTTGGTGTGCTTCCAGCCTCTTAGGACGCATGCAACATTTAAACAGAATACCTTCAAAGTGACCCAAAGCAGCTTTATTTTGGCCTGTCTGTTCAGGCCCTTCATTATCAATCATCCTCACTGAACCATTCCTGACTTTGTTCTACCTGGGCAAGTTTGAAAACTTGCAAACACTGAGAACTCAGTCACACTGAGAATTGGTGTGTGTAATTTTTAGAGCAGGGATAGAGAATCCCTTTCAGTTTGATTCTTCTGGTTGAACCTTTATAGGGGCAGGCCACATGATGTCAGACGAGGTGAGCACATCCCCTGACATGATGTGGCTCTTTGCTGAAACATCACCTGTAGCTCCTTCAGCCTGTGCTTGGTTTTGAGTGAAGTAGGCTTTTCCTACTGAGAAGCTCATCAAAGCGCTACCTATAAAAGTTCTCCCTCAGCCACTGCTTTGGCCAGAAACTGGTACTTCTCTGCCTGGGCTTTTCCTAGTTAGGGGAAGCCCTATGTTAGCTGTGTGCCAAACATGAAGGACACCAGCATTTTTGGGTTCTCTGCTCCCTTTGTTTTCTCTATACAGCTCACAAAAAATGCACAGCAAAGCAATAAACTAGTCATATTAAAGCATTCCAACAAGGGGCTAAACAGGAAGGAGAAAACAAGAAAAATGTATCAGTAAAAGATGATACAAAGATGATACAGTAAAAGATGATTGCCTGACCCCAGAGCCAAAAGGATAAGAAACTTGGTGCTAAACATGACACCTCTGAGAATATCCTATGGACTAGGAGCTGCAGTTTGTGCCAGCCAGCACTCATCACACTTCAAAAGGTGGCAGAAAATAGTCCCACTATGTGACCTTAAATTCCACACAGACATTCATGTGGAAGCAAATAATCTTTCAGATACTGAATATACAGTATTGTTAACGTATTGTTTAAAGGGAACGACGACTGCATCACACACCTGTAATGCCAAAATGGACAGGTTACTTACCTGTAACGGTATTTCTTCGAGTGGTCATCTGCGAATACATACAAATGGGTTTTACTGCGCATGCGCAGTGGAGCTCGGAAACTTCTGGAATCACTAGGCAGATTTCCAATTGCAACTTTTTGGCGGTAGCCCCGCCCATCCCTATATAAGCCCCGTTCCCGCTCTTTCCTCTCAGTTCCAAAATTTTTTACGCCGCAAAGCGACTATGGAGCACCAATTAGCGGGACACTGAGGGGAGGACGGGCGGGATTTGTATGTATTCGCAGATGACCACTCGAAGAAATACCGTTACAGGTAAGTAACCTGTCCTTCTTCTTCGTGGTCTCTGCGAATCATACAAATGGGTAGACTAGCAAGCTTAACATGAAGGAGGAGGGAGTGTCCAGACACCAATGTATTTCAAACAACCTGTGTTTATTTAATAAAACATGGCAATTTAAACCCAACATCCGAGTTGACTGATCTTTTCTCTTTCTCTCTCTTTTTTTTTTTTTTTTTTACAAATGGTATTCACATTCCACTTCTGAACCTCATAGTCCTTTGATAGACCATTTTCAAAGGGATACCCGTAGAACATAAGCAGACAATACTAGCCGGCATAGAGAAGTATAAACATAGGCACAAGTAATAACACTTGGACATTGTGTTCCCTGAGACATATTCAAAGACCTTGGCATTAATAGGCAATGTTATACCACACAAGCATTCCCAACATTTCCCCAACATGTAACCATGGAGAATATGCATGTCATTATTGAAAACAGTATTAGTCAGGTAATTCCCCTCAACGTATACCCGAAACCAGTATAGCCCTTCCAAAGGCAGTCTCTTGTCTGGCCCTAGTGTCAACTCTATAATGTTTAATAAAGGTGAGTGGTTGTGACCAAACAGCTGCTTTACAAATGTCTTGTAAGGGAATACCCGACAAAAATGCTGACGACGCTGCTACCGCCCTGGTGGAATGGGCCCGAACCCTTGTTGGGAGAGTCGAACCCGACAGTTCATAACACAAATGAATAGTGTCCGCTATCCACTTGGAGAATCTTTGCGCCAATACTGGCAGTCCCTTCTTCGGTTCCGAGTAACATTGAAACAGTCTCTCGGAACGGCTGGAGTTCTTAGTCCTGTCCAAATAAAAGCTAAGGCACGTCTAACGTCCAGCAGGTGTAGTCGACGCTCGGTATCGGTGGTCGGGTTCGGCGCTAGGGTCGGCAAAACAATATCCTGAGACATATGAAAGGATGACACTACCTTTGGTAAAAAGGTAATGTCGGTACGGAGGACAACCCTTTCTTTGTGGAACCTAATAAAGGGCTCATCCCTCCGTAAGGCACACAGCTCCCCTGCTCTACGAGCGGAGGTGATGGCCACCAAAAACGCTGTCTTCCAAGTCACCAATCTCAAGTCGGAAGTGGCCATGGGTTCAAAGGGTTTTGCTACAAGGGAAGACAAAACAACCTCTAGATTCCAAGCCGGAGTCGGTCCCGACACCGGCGGGTGCAAATTGTTAAACCCCCTCAGAAAGTTCTTTACCAAGGGGTTTTTAAATAAAGAAGGTTTACCCTCGAACTGGTAGTGGGAGCAAATAGCTGATAGGTAACATTTAATAGAAGTTAAACAGAGACCCGCATCAACTAGGGTCATGAGAAAATCCAAAATAACTGATGTAGAGGGCTGGTCCGGGGACAGGCCTCTAGAAACAAGGAACGCCATGAACCTGTTCCATTTCGAAGCGTAGGATCTTACCGTGGCTGGTTTCTGCGCAGCCCGAATGATGTTCCGTACCGAGGCCGGCAAGGTCTCTATGCCCGGATTCTCCAGGCCACTAACGGGAGGGAGGCCATTTCCGGGTGTCGAATCAGCCCGTTCCGAAGCGTCAGCAGGTCCGGACGGAACTCGATCCGCAGGTACTGACCCTTGGAGAGGTGCAGCAAGGATGGGAACCACGGTTGTCTCGGCCACCACGGAGTGACGAGGATGGCATCGGTGCGGTCGCGGATCATCTTGGCTGTGACTCTGGTTATCAGCGGGAACGGGGGAAAGGCGTAGAGAAGTTCCCCCGACCACTTGAACAGGAAGGCATCTCCTAGCGACGTCGGGGATCTGCGGTGGGAGCAGAACTCGATACAGTGACTGTTGTCCTCGGATGCGAAGAGGTCTATCGAAGGAGTTCCCCAGCGCCGAAACAAGTCGCTTACCGTCTCGGGATGGAGAGTCCATTCGTGTGATGTCGAAGGTGATCTGCTTAGCCTGTCCGCTAAGACATTCTCTTTTCCCGGTAGATGAATTGCCTGTAGATCTATGCTTCTGGAGATGCACCAGTCCCAAATTGCGAGGGTAATGTTCAACAGCTCGGGGGACCTCGTTCCCCCTTGCTTGTTCACATAATACATCACTGTTGTATTGTCTGTGAGCAGCAACACCACCTTGCCCTGGAGCACCGTCTCGAAGGCCTTCAGGGCTTTTTGGACAGCCAGCATTTCGAGCACATTGATATGGAGGTTTTCCTGGTCCGGTCCCCACTTGTCTTTGACAGTCAGCCCTGACGTGTGGGCCCCCCAGCCTTGTAAGGAGGCATCTGTGGTAAGGGAGACTTGGGGCTGCGGTTGTAGAAAAGGCATACCGGCACACACGTTTCGGTAGTCTGCCCACCAACGGAGGGAGGCAGCGACGTTTCTCGGTATCGACAGCCACTTCTGGGGCGAATCCACGAGAGGGTCGAACACCGACAGGAACCAAGCCTGGAGAGGTCGAAACTTCAGCCTTGCCAAGGGGGTTACGGCAGTCGTTGAAGCCAGATGCCCCAAGGCTACCTGTATCTCTCGAGCTTGAAGCCGTCTTTTGCACATACAATTGTGGATTGCAGACTGAAGTGTCCGGAACCGGTCTTCTGGCAGGTATGCCATGCAGGCCTTGGAGTCGAGAATGGCCCCTATAAATCTTATCCTCCTCGAAGGGCTCAAGTTGGACTTTTCCTCATTCACCACCAGTCCCAATGAACCTAGGAATTGGAGGGCGAATTCGACGTCCACCAGCAACTGGTCTCTTGAGTCCGAAGCGAACAGCCAGTCGTCGAGATAGGGAAACACTCTCGTGCCTCTTCGATGTAAGTATGCCACGACCGGGGCCATGCATTTCGTGAAGACCCTCGGGGCGGAGCACAGGCCGAAGGGGAGAATGTTGTAGTGATAAAGGTCCGGCCCAATCGCAAACGCCATGAACCTTCTGTGATTCTCCCATATCGAGATGTGGAAATATGCGTCCTTCAGGTCCACTGTCGCGAACCACAGGTCCTGATATAACAAAGGTAAGATGGAAGACAAGGTTACCATTCTGAAACGGCGGTAGGATAAATGTTTGTTTAGAAGTCTCAGGTCTAGGATGGGTCTGAGAGATCCATCGGGCTTAGGCACTGTGAAATATCGGGAGAAATAACAGCGGGGAGCGTCCGCGGGGTCCACCCGGGAGATGGCCCCTTTTCTCTGCAAGGTGCGTACTTCATCGAGGAGGGTAGGTGAGGGAGGGGTATGGGCTATGTGCCTGGTACGGGGAGAAGACTCGAATTCGAGGGCGTAGCCTCTCCAAACAATATCTAAGACCCACATGTCCGAAGACACCAAGGCCCAGGTGTTGTAAAAAGGCTTGAGTCTATTCAAGAAGGTGAGGGACAGGTGGGCGAAGCACGCGGCAACTGTTCAGGATCTCTTCCTGGGTTGGTCAATATCTTGCTTACGGAAGCCCTTACGGTATCTCGAAGGGGCTGAAGGTTGCTGGCGTCCAGAAGATGAAGAAGATTGAGATGGGTAACGCTGCCTAACAGGATCCTGCTGCTGATATGGTCGGTCCTGGAAAGGCCTGCGGTATGGGAGATAGCCGGAGCGCATGGAACCGAACCGACGGCGGAAGGTAGGCTGTCCCGATGACGACATGCCGTGTTTTCTAGCAGCCGCTTTCATTCTATATTTGAAATTCAGCTTATCGTCGGTCTCTTTATTGAAGAGGCCAGAGTCGTCGAACGGCAGCTCTTCAATTGCCGACTTCGCATTCGGGTTCAGATCGGTGCTTCGGAGCCAGGCGTGCCTTCTCAGTGCGATTGAAGTGGCAACAGACTTTGCGGAGCAGTCAGCCGAATGCCTCGCGGAAGTGATGAGCCAGCTCCCAATCGAATGGGCCTCCTCCTTCAGCTCGGTCGCAAGCTTGCTTGACTCCTCTGGGACGTCCGGGATAATGGTGGAGAACCTTTCCATGAGATATTGAATGTAGGCTCCCATGCACGCATTATAACTAGCGACCTTTAACCCGAGCACCAACGAGGCGTACACTTTCTTGGCCAACGCGTCTATTTTCTTCGCTTCCCGATCTGATGGGGATGTGGAGGTCTTCGGTGTGAAGGAGCGCTGAGAGCCTTCAACGATTGCCGAATTCTGCTTTGGATGGGTGAAGAGCCAGGAGGTCGCCGACGGTGTAATCCTATATAAGGATTCTATCTTTTTGGAAGCTGATGTCGTAGCAGTGGGATTGTCCCAGGAACGCTTGGCGATATTCTCTATGGAAGGTAAGAAGGGAATAGATGGCGGTGTAGGAACTTTACCATGTATCCTTCTCTCCACAGGGTCAGCTGCGTCCTCGTCCAGGTGGGTTACCTCCAGTTCTAAAGCGCGGCCCATTCTGATAACGTGCTCCGCGAAGGACCGCACGTCATCCGACGGAGAAGAGGCATCCGGTGTATAAAGGTCTTGCGGAGACTGTGGGGCATCCACATCCGACGTGTCGAGGAAGTCTCGCATCTGGGTTCGGGTGGGCTCTTCCTCCGAATCCGAATCCCCAAGCCGAGGTAATAGCAGTGGTGACGGGGAGCGGCTTCTCGAAACCGAACGTTCTCTGGAAACCGACCTCTCTTTCCGCTTGGACGTCTGAGTAGCTGCCGACACGGAGGTTTTAAGCGGTGTTCTTGGGTTACGACCTGCCTGTCCTCCAAGGGTCTTGCGTAGAACCGACGACGGATCTGTTCACGGTCCACGGAGATATAATACATGTCCGTCTCGCTATCGTAGACGTAATCGGGCCTTCGGGAGGAACCCTCCCGCTCCGGGGACCTTTCCGGAACCGGTGTGGGAGAACGTCGAGCCAACTGTTTTGTAGGAGAAAGGAGAGGTGGCTCCAACTCTTCCTCGGAGTGGTCGGAGACGACTCGGATATCTAGGTCTTGGATGGACGCGGCTTGGTCGGTAGCCACTGTCGGTACCGAGGTGGGCTTTTTCGGGATCGAGGACGATGCGGCCTCGGTACCGAGGTCTCCCTGTTCCGTAGAGTCTCGGCGCGGTTTCTTGGCCGAATGATGATGTCCGGAGGAGTCCTTATGTTTCTTGCTCGACTTCGAGCTAGAGTGTTTCTTGGACTCGGATTTTTCTTTAGACGAATCCCTCTTAGGGTCCGAGGGCTTTTTATGGGAGCTCTCTTTTGCATGCTCGGAACCCTTCGCGGCCTTTTTGGGCAGTTTCTCCTTTCCTTTAGGGAGATGCTCACTGCCAGAAGATGTTGCTGCAGTAGCTGCCGCAGGCAACTTAGGAGTAGAAGCGGACGCCGAGGCCCCAGAAGCGGGTGGAGACCGCACGGTTTCTTGCGGCTGGAGGGACTGCGTCAAAAGGGCTGCTTTCAGCCTGGCCTCTCGGTTTTTTCTAGCCTGAGGCGTCATCAGTTGGCACTGCGGACAAGCCCTCGGGTTGTGGGCCTCGCCCAGGCATAAAAGGCAGGTGGTGTGGCTGTCCTTCTCCGGGATTTTCCCGCCACACGTGTCGCAGTGCTTAAAGGGGGGGCGCCATGGTGCTGCCCAGCGGTAACACGTTACCGAAACTCCAAGTCCAATCCGTATACCGAGAGGGTCGTCAAACGAAGTCCTAGTCAAGCCGAGTATCTATTAACAAATCCGAATCGAAGAGCAGAAGGGAAATCCAAAAAAATGGTCCGAAGTCAATTAGCCTAGTTCTCAAAGTGATTCCAACGAGCGAAGTTCCAAGCTACCACAGCGGCGGAAAAAAAGGAACTGAGAGGAAAGAGCGGGAACGGGGCTTATATAGGGATGGGCGGGGCTACCGCCAAAAAGTTGCAATTGGAAATCTGCCTAGTGATTCCAGAAGTTTCCGAGCTCCACTGCGCATGCGCAGTAAAACCCATTTGTATGATTCGCAGAGACCACGAAGAAGAAATGCCTAGTACCAATATAGGAATGTTAGTTGGAGATAGTTCCCCATACAGTGGGTTTCTCATCCTAGAATAGGAGAGAAGGTCCATAGGGTAACTCAGCCCCTGCCCAATTTGTTATCTATTGCCCAGTTTTACAAGCAACATGGTAAGACCCTGCTATGCATAAGTGAGGAATTTTCCCAAAAGAGAAGATATTCTTAAGATTAAAGAAGGGAGCATTTTCATAGATTATCCTATTTCTTACCTTGCATTTCATGTGATCTCAATGCAAAAGAGAACTGGTGATTTGAAGCACTGTTGGACCGGCTGAGGCTCTGCAGACCTGTTGTCTGGTCTGGATGCCTAGGAATCACCAGACAGGCTGTAGTATTAACTAAACTCTTAAAAAAAGGAAAAGGAAACAAAAACATAAATTTTGTTTCTATCAAGATAGGGAAACATATGGGTATGCATGTGTGTGTGTGTGTGTGTGCGCACACACACACACACACACACACACAGAGTTTTATTTTAAAAAATCAGATGTAGACACCTTGCCAAGCTAGTTCACATGCCCTATATTAGAAAAGAACAGTATTTTCCTAAACCTACAACTCCCATCACCCCCAGCCAACATGACCAGTTTAGAGCATGCCAGGCTGGAGAAGGCTGGATGAGAACAATTTAGAATTTGATCCAGCCTGATCCAGTTGTGTTGAGTCATGTGGGATCCCTCCACAAAATGTGCACACAGCACCCACAACCGACTGGACAGAACCCTGTGTGTTTCTTGGACAAAAGAGTTTGTGCACCTGGGAGGTGAGCATTTGTTTCCCAGCTGCCACCCGTTCCCTTCTTCACCCCAGGCAGAGAGGCAACTAGTAATAATGGCATACACTGTATGCTGATTTTCCTCTCAAAGTTAATTTGTATCTTTAGAAGGGGTAGAAAAAAAAGCTATAGGAAGGTATTAATCTGCTTAACATTTCTAAGTACATCATCCAAGGGATTTTGTTTTTTTAATCTTACATATGCTCAGCAGAGTTACTGGCAAAAACTGTACATTTTCTTCATTTCATCCTTTCAACATCAAATGGTAAGCAGCAAAAATTGGATCAGACTTCAAAGACTGCGCTGTGCTCCCAGTCACAGAGCGACTCCTCCATTTCACATATTGAATTCGAGCAGGATATCAAAGTGCTACCAAAGAACCTCAGGTCCTTACAAAAAAAGAGGCTCTAACATCTGTAGAAAGTGAAGTGCACAGACAAATCACCTCAGGGAGCAGCTAGCATTTATTCTCAGCAGCAGATTTCCAGCCTTTTGATTCCCTTATTCACTGTACCTCCCTGTCTTTCTACAGAACTAAAGTTCTTAGCAAGCAGACTTTTGTCTCAAAGACTTCAAAACACCCCTAACAGTTTCATGTTCTGATGGTTATGCCAAGCAACCATGAACACACTTCAGAACTGTGGATTCAGGAATTTTATGTCATTTTAAAGTCTAAACTTCATGATACCTTGTTTGTTTGTTTGTCAAGAAAATCCAGGTCTTCAGGAGAAGTTGGGCTGCTCCTTTGTTGCCTAAAACATAAGTTGTTTATTGTTATTTGTTGTTATCATAATCATTATAATCATTACAGTTATTTTTATTTGTACGGACATTTCACAAATTGTTATCCACATCTGCTCATTACCCACAAGACAATTTAATTACTAGAACAAAATAACTGGACACTTCCCATTTATTGGTTTAATTTTTAAAAAAGCATTATAATAAATATTGCTTAATGCCCTGTACTTTCCTAGAATGAACCTAGCCAGTTCAGGATGTGTGGCTGACTAAAGATTACTCTGTTGCTGGGTAAAGTCTGGTAGATGTGGGCTATTCATAGTGGTGATCCATGGACCAGTGCTGATCTGCAAGCTATCAGGTCTGCAAGCTATCAGGTGCTAGTCTATGGCAAGCTTCCAGGAAGGTAAAAAACAAAACAAAACAATTGTAATCAATGGGCACAAATGTTCCTAGCCAACTGGGCAGGAGGAAACCATGTACCGGTAGATCCCCATTTAGCTTAAGAAGTCTTGCAGGAGGTTTCTCTTGATGAAGCGGCAGATAGGATCTTGCCTTGCTCTTAGGGGTGTGGAACTATTCTCTTGCAGTTTAAAAGAAACCAACAGAATGGAATCTCCCCATCACCTTGTATACTTCAAGTTCTTTCTGACTTGACAATCTTAAGAGGAACTTGTATGACTTGCCTAAGGCCACCCAGTGGGTTTCCATGGCTGAACCTTGGTTTCCAGAGACATGGTACTACACTCAAACCACTATAACATGCTCGTTGTAATAGGTACCTTGTGGTACCAAGTAGTAACTACTTCTCATTAGAACAAGAACTTAAGAACATTAACCTTTAAAGCTGATATTCCTTCCCCTTATTATTAAAGGGGGGGGGGGGGTGGAGGAAAGGAAAGAAAAGAAGTCTTAACAGGCAGCATGTCAATTTTAATGTGTTACTTCCAAATTCTGATACATTCCTAAGAAAGAGAGTGAGATTGTCGGAAGGAGTAGAAAAGATATTTGTGCTTAAAACAGGCCTCCAGTGCTTAGTTTCTAGGAAAAGATTCTGGGACCTAAACCTATCCAGAAATACTAGGCAGAAAGTCTGTGCCTGTGCCTGTGTGCAAGTGCAGAAAATACTTTCTGAACAGGTGCATGGAGCATTTTAAAGCTGTCTTCATTAATTCCACATTTAGGCTCTGCTACTAAAATCAGATATTCGGGTCACTTCATTTCTTAATGTATAGTTCAATTGAAATGAAACTGGGGAAATAACATTTGCTATCCCCCTGCTTAAACTTTTGGATTTCCTCTATTGCCGGTTTGCACATGCACTGTCCATGAGATCATATCTGTTTTAATTGTTGCTGATTTTAACTTTAACTGTTGTCAATTTTAATAATCCTTGGTTTAATTTAATTTTAAGGGGGGGCAGGTGGGAAGAGAGATGATTGTTATTTTACTCTTTATTTTTAAACTCTTGCTGTACCCCGCTCCGAGTATTTCATTAGAGGAGCGGGTTATAAATAAACATTATTATTATTATTTGGGCACAAAATGGAAAAATATTTTAAATTATAAATTAATTGTTGCTGTATAATAGTTAAGATTTATTGGTTTTTGTGGAGAAACGCCAGGGACACAGGGTGCAAACAAATAACAAAGCATGATTGATGCTTGTTTTGTTTAGTGAGAGGAAATTTGTGCAGTTGGAATATTTGGTTATAAAAAACTGAAACCCTAGTTGGGGCTGAGTCCAAACACAAATTTCATCACTTTAGGAATCAAACAGAAGATGACATGTAAGTACACAAATGTGTTGGTATTTTGTGCCTTCAGGTCATTTCCAACCTATGGTCACTCTAAGGTGACCTATCCCATGGGTTTCTTGATGAGATTTTTCCAGTGGAAGTGTGTTGTTGCTTCCTTCTGAGGCTGAGAGTGTGTGACTTTCCCAAGGTCACTCAATGGGCTTCCACAGCTGAGTTCAAACCCTATTTTGTGGACTCTCAGTCCAACTTATGAACCCCTACAACACAGGCTCTTAAGATTTGTTCAGATGAGGTTTGCTTTTTCCATTCTCTGAAGCTAAGATTGTGTGACTCACAATGTGCCACATAGTGGGTTTCCATAGTTTGGTGGAGAGGAATCAAATGCTGGTCTCTCAGATTCCCCAGTCCAACACTCAAGCCACTACATTGGGGTGGCTCAAGAAAGCAAATTCCAATATTCTAAAAGTCTGGTTTATTTACTACACTGGACTGGCTGAAGAAGGCAAGCTACAATTTTCTAAATGCTTGGTTTATTTAAGGACGGGGGGGGGATGGGGGGGGGACAAACATAAGCCAAAAATGGGCCACACAGGCTGCAAGCAACCCTTGGGGTGTCAAAGTAGGGCATCTGATCCCCCAAATCCTGTAAAACAAATTAATTAATTTTTCACCCCTCTCCCATCCATAATGACTAAATGCTGCAGGAAGTAAATAATACAGATAATTAAACCTGTTACCCTTACTTTCAGATGATGCAAGTATCAATTTAAATTAAGGGATCTGGCAGATTTGGTGTGCCAATGCATCCCACTGGGGTGTAAGGGAAAAAACTAACAAACTCTCCACACTTTCCCTACAGATGCCCAGTCCACTATGAACTAAGGAGACAGTAGTTATCAGTGAAGTACAGCTGGTCCCCCATATCCACGGATTCAAGCATCCATAGCTTTAAATACACACACACCAAAAAATAAACCTTGAATTTGCCATTTTATATAAGGGAAACCATTTTACTACCCGATTGTTTTAATAGGACTTGAGCATCCATAAATTTTGACATCCATGGGGGGTCCTGGAACCAAATCCCAGCAGATACTAACGGTCCACTGTATGTATTTACCAGTGTGCTGGAGTATTGCTGAAAATATTGCATTCCCTCTCTGTTGCAGCATATTATTTGACATAATTTAAGGGTGAATCCTGCTACTGAAGTCAGTGGGTGTATTCATAGCCTATGAATGGATCTATTCATAAAAAACCCAAACCATCCACCCAGCAGGGACTCTTGAAACAAATGGGCCACTTGACTATCACAGGAATTAGCTCACATGTATTTTTCAAGGATCATGCATATGCAAATGGAAGAGAAAAATATTCAAATGGATAAATTACAAATTACATAAATCTTATGTGTGGAATTCCAGAGAGGTAGCTGTGTTATTCTAAGTTGATGGGAATGAAGGACAAATTTTGTGGTACCTTAAAGATACTAACACATTTATTACAGCTTTCAGGCACTACAGTGCATTTCAGTAGATGCATGAGGTCTTATTCTGAGTTACTGGGAAAATTCTCTGTGTTTGAGGGTTCAGGGAGGAAAGGTGAATTGTAAACAGTGGGAAGAGAAACAGGAAATTATGAAATTTGGTAATCAGGCTATCAGTGGGATCTCCATTGGCCACCCAAAGATCCTGGCAGCCCACCCCAAATTTTTTGTGGTGGAACAAAAGTTAGTTTTTGTCTGAAACACACACACACATTTGAAAACATTTGCAGATTATTTCATGCTTTTCTGGTGTGCTTCTCCTAAACAACCATCTTCCCCCTCAGAGAGCCTACTGGAAGTGACAAGTCAGTACTCCTATTGATGACACACTTGTGGGCCTCAAGTGGAGCCAAAACTTTGGTAGTATGGCCCTCTCAGTGCCAGACTGTGCCCAGCTTAGTACAAGTGTATATCATGAACAACCAGCTGTTAATGTAACACCAGACTCTGGCCCAGCCCAACTATTTGGTAGAGTGGTGCCTGAGGCAACAGATTCCCATGAAAGCAAACTGTTAGTGATTTAATGTGTTATAATTACATTTTTACTGCCAGGAAAGAGTATGGTATTTATGCAGTTTTCTGTCTGGTGCCAGAATGACAGAAATACCTTTATATACTATCCACTAACTATAACTTGGAGCAGAAGAGAAGAATTCCACCATTTACTCCTCCACCTGAGGTAGCAAAATGTCTTGGATCAGCCTGAATGCCCTCTCTCTTTCTCTCTCTTACATATCTATGGCTTGGATGCCACTCCTGGGAGTTGGAACGTGTTTTTCATCCATATCCTCCTGCCTCCCCCCAACCCTAGTCTGTGTTTGAGCCTGTGCAACAGTGTGTGGAAGTAGAGTAGGAAGGAGCATTCAGAGAACATATAATAACTATTCTGCATTTTTAAATGTAAAATTTATATTAGTTTTGTTTAAAAGGAGAGAAATAATGCCAGTCAAGCTCCCTGGCCCCTATACTTCTACATTTTGGTCTTGGCTTTAGAAAGTAGTAATCAAAACTTAGTCTAAGGCTGCTTCCACACTGTAGAAATAATCCAGTTTGAAACCACTTTAACTGCCATGGCTCAATGCTATGGAATACTGGGAATGTAAGTTTCTTGTGGCCCCAGAGCTCTCCGACAGAGAAGACTAAATATCTCCCTATAATTCCTAGACTTTCATAGCATTGAGCCATGGCAGTTAAAGTGGGGTCAAACTAGATTATTCTGCAATGTAGATGCAGCCAAGGCCTGAAATTCGATGCACAGTTTCTTAGAAGCCCTACTGAACATAGTGGAACTTACTTGTAAATAAACATGCACAAGACTGGAATACATGAAATCCTGTGCAAGAAATAATTCTCATTTAACGTCTTGTTTCTGTGAGTATATTTACAAAGGAATATCAATGACTGTCTGATGCATAATTTTATTTAGCATTACTACACTCTTGTTTTTAGTTACCAGAAACATTGTGCAATCTACTGCTTCTGATTTTTTAAAAACCATCAGCCCTTTCAACTGTACCATTGTTAAAATGCAAGCGCTGCTGCTTCCTTTGATCTGGTGTGGGAAAGGTTTTGCATGTGCTGAATGTATCATGTTCTTTGAAACATCTATTAGATCTTGACAGGTACAGTGAGATGTATTGTAATACTTTGTTTAGAGGTATTGTAGAGTAAGTTGAAATGATAAACGCTACCATCATGTGAATGTAAATTATCTGCTTTACTTTTGAAATGCCACTCAAGACAAAACTGAACCAAAGGGGGAGAGAGTCTTTTCATGCCACTGCAAACAGCATATCAGTTGGAAGAAACCAACCAGCTCTTCAGCAACTGAGAGATTCCTCCTGCTAAATAGTGGGGATTCCCTCTGCAGAATGAAAATTCACTTTAATAAGAACATATATAATGACATACTGATGTCATCCACAACCAAGCAGTGGTAGGAAGATGTTTTGGGACAGTGGGTATCATCAACCTACAACTGCTCATTTATGGATGGCTTCAGCATTTTATCAACTAAGATCATGTTGGTTATATATACCAGTGTAACTTTCAGTTATACTGCATAAAAAACTCTGAATGATGTTGTAAAAAGATGTCCCTGTGCAACGTTGTTACTCTCAGTGCACAGAACATCCGGGAGCTTCCAGACACAGCTCCATTCTTCTGGCCACTGATAAAGCATGGGGCTGTGCCTAAGCATATTTTGTCTGCCACTGAGCACCTGACAAAAAGAAGGAAATGTATGCTGGGGTGGTGCTGAAAGAAGTTGTTCCTTCACGAGCCAATGCTCAAGAGTACCATCAGTGACCAGGAGAATGGAGCTGCACCTAGAAGCCCCTGACTAGTCTTTTGCACTGGGGAAGAAGTGAGGTTAAGGGAGCTCTCTCTGAAGACAGCATAAGCAAGCTGGTGGAGATTTATGCTGGATCTAGGGCAGTATGTAGGATCACTGCAGAGAGAGATGCCAGGTCCATAAAGCAGTTTAGTCTGGGGGAATATACTAAATCATTATTAAAACTCTGAGGGTAATCTTAAGCAGCAGAAGGAAATATGTATATTTTCCATAATTTTTATATACCATAAAGGTATCCACAACTGAATGAGCATAACAGGGACACCACTAGGGGTTATACCTCAGAAGGGGGTGGTGAGGTGGTCTGCCCAAAGACACCCCCCCCCCGGCTGTCACTCTCCACTAGCCAGGCTGCCTCTGCCAGTGTAGCTATTGGTGAGGCGGGATGCCTCTGTCTTCTGGGTCTGGCAGGGCTGCTGGCCAGGCCAGAAAGAGCATCACCTCCCTTTCCTGCTCAGCCAGCAGCCCTGACAGACCTGGAAAAGGGTGCCAGGAAGCAGCAACATCAGCCCACCCTTACCATGGCAAAGGTGGCTTGGCTGACAGAAGGAAGCAGCTGAGGGTATGCCAGATAGCCGAAGGGTAGTAGCATGAGTTACCACACTGGGGTGTCACCAAATCTAGTGATGCCACTGGATCATAATCAGAGAAGACAGGAATATGTTATCCCATTAATCAGCAAAATCAGTGGGTACTCATAGAAAGGTGTATCCTCTTTCTCTCTCTGTATACACATACACATGCATGCATACATACATACATACATACATACACTGTAATAGTGTATATATAAATATGCTTTATAGACAGCTCCTAGCAAATTCCAGAGTGCAGACAACTCAGAGAGGCCTATCCATAGAGTGATTATTCCTTATTAAGATGTAGTGGTGAAGGAATTGATGCTATATTAACTGAAATATAGTAGCATACAGAGTGCACTGAGATATGTCAGCTATTTTGTAGTAAGGTTTAGTTAGAGCAATATACTACATATACTGGACTACAACTCTCACAATCACCAGGCAGCATGAGAAAAGAAGGTGGAAATGATCATCTAATATGTCTAGACAGCACTATATTGGGGAAAGCACTTAGTAGCAGCTCTCTAGACTAGAGGACTTCCTCAACCCTTCCAGGAGATTCCCAAAATCGAACTGAGATTATTGGCATACAAAGCATATATTCTGCTCACTGAGCTGTAGCTTTTTCTCCAAACATGCCCAGAAGACATGTTACATTTTCTTTATAAACATCATATTGAAATAACCACCAGTATCATGACCTCAAGCATAGATTTAGAGAACTAGAACAGAAAATGACTGAAATCCTTGAAGAATATGGTATTATCCCTCCAGTACCCACAGCTTTTTAAAATGACTATATTTCTCTTCTGAGTGAAACTATAAGCAAAATTTTGACCACATTTCATTTGAGACTGGTAGGGCTGCTGGATGTCAGGTAAAATTATTTCTTTGGCTAATTCTAGTCTAGAATATGTATTCAAGCCAGAACATTAGGTTGATGAAAGATGAGAGGAAGAAAGGAAGGAAAGAGTTTCTGGGTTTTTGCATCTTTTTCATATGCAGTACTTCTCCAAGTACTTAAGTTCCTTGAATATAACTGTACAATGGCAAAATCAAGAATAACCAAGATCCCAATGTAAGAATATAAGTTCATGGGAGAAAAACTTCAACTCTCCTCTTCCCCCTTACAACCACCTTTGCCCTTCCTGAAAGCCTCTCTGGAAGGTGGTGGAAGTGGACTTCTAAACCATTGGAATGGCATGAGTAGGCTTCTGAGTGAATGAAAATATACCTCAAATTAGGCTCGAAAAGGCAATATTCTCAAATTATCTCAGGATCTAAACACTTCTGCTTATACAGTTACAGTAGTATTGTTTTGTGATTTATTTTGTAATACTTCAAATATATGTACCATGGAAACAAACATTTCAACATAGGAACAGTGTCTTGTTTAAAGAATAGCAATGTTGGTCACAGTAAAAATGATAGAGACAGCCCCACCTTCATCAGATCAGATGTACTAACATAAATAAAGCTTAGTTGTAGAAACAGGTGGTCTTTCACTTGTGTGGAAATAGCATTCACACATTCATCTATCTTGAATACCACAACAGCTGATAACTCTCACATGTCCTACCATTTGATGGGAGCTCTGCTTAGAAATTTAGTGAAGTACTGTAGTATGTCAAATACAGTAATGCACACTCTATGGGGTTGCTTTTGAAGATCAATGGGTTCAGAGCTTCAATTAGTTTAGGCAATAGCTGGCAGAAAGCTGGCAGATTGAAACACATTACTTAGGTATTATACCATCTGCCCTGTTTGCCCACTTGTTTCAGGGCACAGTTCAAAGTACTGTTTTTGATATTTAACAGTCTAGGACAGCAGTATCTTAAGAACCACCTTGATCTATAAGAAACTTAGGGGAAGACCCATGACTAAGTGTTAGAGCGTATGCTTTGCATGCAAGACGTTCCAGGTTCAATGCCTGGCATCTTCAGCTGTCTCTGGTTGTGGTCCTGGAGGGCCACTGCTGGACAGTGTAGACTAGTAGTTCTTGAGCTCATGACAGGGCTAGACAACAACTCCCAATACCTTTGATAACTGGCTGTGGTGGAACTGGAGGGTGGAAACTATAGTTTAACAACCGTTGGGAACCCAAGGTTGGAAATCATTACAGACAATACTAAGCTTGATGTATGAATAAAAAATATCCATAAATGTTCCCATCCTGAATGAAAGAGGGTGTCTCAATACATTAAGACATCTCATGGAAAAATCACAACTGCTGCAATATATTTTCTCCTGAAAGAAAAGAATAAAATGACCATGTTTTTTTCCTTAAAGAGCAGCAGCAGCAACAGCACACACACATAAAAGTACATGTTTGTTTTGTGCAAAAAACATTATTTTGAGGTGCAAAAATACCCTTATGCAATATTTTGCAAAAAAAAAGTTATAAAATGTTAACAATAACTGAATAATGTATAAATACTCTTATTACAATATGATTTCAATTTTTTCCATTCTTCTGCATGCTAACAAAATAAGTGAAGATATACACTGTTAGCTAAATATGCCAGTCATCTGATTCACTACAAGACTCACTATAAGATCCATTTTCGTCTTATGACAACATCTTGTGTACCTTCAAGCCATTTTTGTCTTATGACTGCAAGTGAATCAGCATTTGTCCTTTTAAACTGAAGTATTTTTAACTAATGTCATATATCTTTTAATTGTTGTTGTTCCCCACCTCAATCCATAGGGAGAGGCAAGTAAGAAATAAATATGCTGTTGTTGTTGTTGATAATGATGATGATGATGTTCCTATGAAACTCCCTAGACTTTGAGTCCACACCTTGCCTTACTCTGTGTCATCATACAAGTGAAGGGACATTAGTTAGTCACAAAGAACATGGCCTTTTCTTGTGGTGTATTTTTCAGTAGCCTGTCACTCTCAAAGGATGCTTGGAGTAGGAGTCTGTATCTTGCTTATCAGCTCCTTTCAGATTTGTTGCTGTTGCATGCCTTCAAGTCATTTCCAGTTTATGGCAACCCTAAGGCAAACCTATCATGGAGTTTTCTTGGCAAGATGGGGTTTGTCTTTGCCTTCTTCTGAGGCTGAGAGATAATGACTTGCTCATTGCCCTGTGGGGGTCCATAGATGAGTTGGGATTCAAACTCTGGTCTGATAATCCAACACTCAAACCACTACACCATGCTGACTCTTCCTTTCAGATTTGGTTATACATTTTTAACAGACTCATCAAACTCATAGGACTTTTTCCCAGTGCAGCCCCTGAGGCAGTGTTACCAGACTGTGTTACCAGGTCTCCAAGTGCCTTTCTACCCTGCTGAAGCTCTTATTTCAGTTTCCTTTGCTAGAGGTGAGGTGTCCGCAAGGGATCTGTCCAAGGTCTTAATCAACTTAATCACTATATCAACTTCCAGCTAGATTTTTTTCTTTCAGCAGAGTCTGAACATTATTGACCAAAGCTTTGGTTGCTGTGTACCTTTAAGCCATTGTCGTCTTATAACAACCATAAGATGCTCCTATTACAGGGGTTTCTTGGCAAGATTCTTCAGGTGTGATTTCCCTTTGCCATCCTCTGAGCCTGAGAGTGTGTGACTTGCCCAAGGTCATCCAGAGTCATAGTCCAATGCTCAAACCAGTACACTACTCTGGTTCACTGTGTCTAATCTTACCTTGGCTTCAGTTATTGAAAACTCACTTCAAATAACATGATTCTATCTACTGCTTTGGCTGCTATGTCCCTGGTTAAAAGGTGTCAGAGCTGTAGGTCATTTCCCTGGGGACTCAGTGCATCTTCTAGCACTCACAGAATGAAGGACCTATAAGAGGTTGCTTCAAATATTGCCTTTTAAAGAAAACATTACAAAATTTGCAAACACTTATTAGCAGCACATCTATCAGGTGCTGGGATAGGTTACAGCTTCCCACTGTGTTTGTGCATTTGCTGCCATTTAAGGTGACACAAAGCCCAGTGAGGCAATTGGCATTAGTGGAAAAGATTATTGTTTCCACACACTTTGGTTAGTATTAAGTGTGAAGGGCAGTTTGTCCACTGTGGGTGAAATGAGATGTGTGATTTCCCCTGTGGCTCCTCAGCCACCCCAAAATGTGTTCTAGTGAAACCACAATAATGGTCTCAGTCTTTTAATCTCATCATTCTTTATATAAAATAAATATCACTTACCAATTTTCTTCACAACTCATATTGGAAGCAAAGCTCATTGACTCTGTATCAGTTGAGTAGCGGCTGCTGTTCTTCATTCTTGTATAGGTTTTGCGAGCTAAATATCCTCTGAAAGCTAAGTAAACATTAAGAAAAATAAGATTAGGTGTGGACCAAGAATCCCTGCAGCACAGGATTATTATTTTTTTTTGTTCAAGTCCTGTGAAACAAAATAATTTCTGTTAATTTCAGTTCAGTAGTCTCTACAACCTACTTGGTTTATTATCACAAAAGAAATCTCTCAACAAGGCATACTCTGGGTGTGGTTGCAGAAGGACTGGGCCAGCAAGAATGCCTCTGGACTAAATAGAACAATTATCATAAGCACTAACAAAATATTTGCCTTTGGGATGGGTAGTAGGAAAATTCAAATATGGAAAGCATCCTGTGTAGTCTCAGTCTACTACACATTTTACTTCTTTGTGGGCTCACCACCCCTTACGCCCACAACAACGTCTTCCAAGCATAGCACTCAAATTGCTTGGGGGGGGGGATTAGGGGTCTGCATGTGGATACCATCTTGGTGAGAGGTAAAACTTTTGTTTTTGTGACTCCACCCATGAAGAATTAAGCCTGGTCTTTCATAGAAAGCTCTATCTTTTTAGATTCTGGCTGTTCGTCATGGTAGAGTAGGCAAGAACCTTGAGAATGGGCACAAATCAATGGTAGCTCAAGATATTTTGTTGCCTGGCAGAGCAGCAAACACCATCTCCACTCCTAAGTCAACCTAACCAGTGCCAGTTAAGTTATTTTGATATCTAAGGAAGACAATGGAGCACTTAATTGGCTGTCACATTTTATGTCCTGGACTGGCCCCAGATTGACCATGATGGTGTCCATACACACCAGGCCAAATCCAATGCAATGGTGTGTCATTGTGCATATGGATAAACTGGGCTGACTACGCATCAGCCCTGCTGGCCTATTCCCTGTTTAGCTATGGCCACTTCCGCATGGGCAGGAGTTCTGTGTAAAGTCTGCCCAGCATGCTGCCACTTCTGCTGAGGTCAGAAATTGCCATCCAGATTTGGGAAGACCTTACATGGAGATCCTGCCTGTCAGGAGGTGGCAACAGCAGCAGTTTTGAAAACAGACTATTCCCTTTCCCTGTATTGCTCAGTGCTGGGAAGGGGATGGCATGGCTCTTGGCATGTGGACAACTGAGTATAGCTGAATGAGATATGATCCAGCAGTCCAGATGTCAAAAGATCTCAAGGTGACTCTGGGGTTTCCAGGAAACACCAGGATTTTCCCTGATTTTGTTTTGTTTGGAGCAAAGTCGAGTTAAGGGCAGAAGAACATGGATCCTCCCGGGAAGTTTGTCATCAGGAGTGCCACCAGCGACTTTGTATGAGAACAGCATCTTTCACCAGTTTAGATAAGCCCAATATTAGAATATAACCTGTACAAGTTAGATTATTTTCATAGCTAAAGAAAACTCATTTCCCTGGCAGTAAAAATGGATAATAATGGGTAATGGATAAGAAATAATATTATTCACATTAATTTGTTATATTTCATAATAAAATAATTTGCTGTGCTTCCATGATTTCCCAAAAACTGCTGCCTGACGCAACCAGCTCCTTTTGCTTAGATGGATATGTTGACTTTGGGCTGTGCCATTTGTAATGTAACATGTACATCTTGCCTGCACTACTAACTTACATGTAACATCTGGAGCACTTTACTCTCCTAATAAAAGGAGCATCTACCCATCTGGTTATAAACAAATACCTATTATCCACTTTCAGCCTAAAGGGTAGTTCACACTGTCATTATTGGCAAGTTTTAAAATTGTCTTTGAGATACAACTACATGGAGAAACACTCTAGGCAGATCAACAGTACATGAGTACATTTTACAGCACTTTCTTTAATCTTGGTGGCACCTGGAGTACCAATGGAATAAAAAATCATCACCATTTATACTCTGCTGTCACTGACCCATGCAGTACTTCTCTCAAACAACTGCAGGACATGTTTATGAGAGAATGGTCATGAAGAGAAAAATCCACACACACACACACAAATATGTGCTTGACTTCCCTATGTGTGGATTTAATGGAATCATCTTATCTTATAAATCAGAAGTGCATAAATTGCAGGCTACACACCACATGCACCCCAGGGCCCTTTTTGTAGCCCTTAGGGTTTTTTTAAAAAAATATCAATTTTTGCCCCCAAATGTCCTCTAGGTGATGTAAGGGTCATTTTCACCAGATCTTGGAACCCCTCTACTTTATTTTAGGCACAGAAAAGCCCCCGCCCCCTCAAAAATAACAACCTGTGAATAAACTGGAAGTGACATTAAGTCATCTCCTGTTTTGAAAAAGACTTCTCCTGGGCTAAAATGGTCCACACAGCCCATAGAAGGCATTGGGGACAAAATTGAGTTGTTTCATGATACGGGCTGAGATGGAGGGTTATAGCCCCCTGAGGTCTGCTGGGGGCTAGCTTTCCACAATCGCCCACCCCTGTTATAATTTATTCTTATTCTTATTCTTATATTTATTTGTATCCCGCCTCTCCAATTGGATCAAGGTGGCTTACAACATTAAACAACATTAAAATACATTAAAATACCAAATAATGATTAATATCATAAAATCCTTATAACCTCAAAACTCACCCACCCTCAAACTTAAAATGACATTTCAAAGCAAATACCAATGAGCAAGGCCAACCAGGTAGGCAGCTGATGGAGCAGACAAGTTAATCTGGGAAGGCCTGCTGGAAGAGGTCTGTCTTGAGCACTTTTTTGAAGCCATCAAGGTTGGTAACATTCCAGACCTCCTCCAGCAGGTCATTCCATAATTAAGGGGCAACAGAAGAAAAAGTCCTTTGAGAGACCATAGTAAGCCTACTTTTTATTGGCTGCAACAAGTTTTTACCTGAGGATTTTAGCGAGTGGGGCGGATTATATGGGAGAAGGCGCTCCTGTTGGTAGGCTGGGCCCAAGCCATGAAGGACTTTAAAGGTCATAACCAACACCTTGTATTGTGCCTGGAAACTAATGGGCA
This sequence comes from Urosaurus nigricauda, assembly GCA_034509955.1. Classification (NCBI taxonomy): domain Eukaryota; kingdom Metazoa; phylum Chordata; class Lepidosauria; order Squamata; family Phrynosomatidae; genus Urosaurus; species Urosaurus nigricauda. Next base: position 167,612,882 of record JAOEGL010000001.1, on the reverse strand, counting down.
GCCATTGGAGAGATTTCAAAACAGGTGTTATATGGTCACTCCTAGATCTCCCAGTGACCTGACTGCCATGTTTTGAACTAGTTGAAGTTACTGGACTAGGCACAAGGGTAGCCCCATGTAGAGCGCATTACAGAAATCAAGCCGTGAGGTTACCAGTGCTTGCACCACAGTTTTTAGGTCCCAACGGCTGCCGGAAGGGGTGCAACTGGCGTATCAGCCGAAGCTGGTAACAAGCACTCCTGGCTGTCACCTCCATCTGAACTAACATCTTACAGATTTAAAAAGGATACTTTAGATCTTATAAGGCAAACTTTAGTATTTATGAAAAAAGAAATTGATTGGTCTAAACAAAACTATTCCCTTTTCTGAATCCAGAAACATTGAGAAAGATGTGGAAGAAACAAGGATGAGGAAAATGTATGTTCCATTGGGAATTTTCATAGGAAGTTATAAAATTAGAAGATTCCTACGTAAACAGAAAGGTAAGAACTCTATAAACATAAAGGTTAGAAAAGTTAAAAAAAAAGACTAAAATGTGGAAGAAAGTAAACAGATTCACCCACCCATGGAGGGACGTTGCAGCAGCTGGCAGCACAAAACTTGCCAAGGATTCAAGCCCTTTCCCAGCACCCCCACTCCTTTCTCAAAGCAGTCTACTGGGGAAACTGGTTGCTGAAGGGGAAAAAAGAGTTCCATGCTCCTTCCTCCTCGTTTTACTGAACAAATAATGCCAGCAGCAAAGCCATGCAAATAGACATGTGTCTGAAATACAGCATACAGAATTACTTCATTCACTGTAGCATCAGAGAGATATGAAGAATTTCCCAACGAAGATTCCCACAGAATAGAAATGGGTGAAAATTTCTTTCAGCTTGATTTTTGCTAAGAATTTCGAAAGAATTTGATTTTTTAAAAAAAGAAATGAATGTATGAAAAAACAAAACTGACACATTCATCCATTCAAGCTTTGAGTGATTAGCTTTAATAATCCATCTTTGAACCACTCTATCTTCAATAATGTTTGTGGTGTGGAATTAGGGCTGGCATATCTCTCCAACCCCTGAAAGACTCCAGATTACAGGCTTCACATCTTTAACAGATACATGGCAGGCAGGTTTTAAATGATTCTATGTATTGAAAACAAAGCGAAGAGAATGTTGTGGCGGGGGGGAGGGGGAGGAGGCTGGAGTCTTGGGCAAACAGACGTGAATTTACATTTATATGAGTGTTCTTAGATTTTCGTTTGTCATGTTCTCCTTTTTGCTTGGATGCCCTACATTTTGTGGTGCCCTGCCCTCCTTTACAGTGAGGACATCTGGTCACCCTGCTGGAGTCAGGTGGATTGTGTATCACAGCTATCTGCCTTATTGACTAGGCCTGATTTTGACACCAAGCGCTTGGCTCAAGGAGTGTGAAATCAGCAGACATGCTTGCTAGTGCCTCCAGTAACAATCATCACATCAGTGAAGAGTGATCACCAGCTGCCACTTTATTTTCACTACATGCATTCAGTAATATTCTTAGATCCACAGCAATAATGCATCAGATTTTGATCTTCAGCTTTCTAATGAAAAGACAAATGGGCACATCTGAAAGGGACATCATTCTTATATTGTTAGTCACTTGGGGTTAAATGTTACATGCCCATTGCATATTTTCAATATTGTTGTTCACAGAAAATAAATCTCTGTTGCATAACGAGAGAAAGCAAGTCAAGAATATTGTTAGCTACAGAAGCTCTGATGGCAGCACTCTTTTAAAATGTGCTGAGCTATACATGTTATCCAAACTGTTGGACAGACAAAAGAAAAAGCCCATCACTTATCTTCTCATTCTTCTAGGAGAAAATGATACGCCATTGAGCCCCAGACCATAAACATTGTAGACCGGGGGTAATATTATTATTTATGTTTATTTATATCCCACCTTCCTCCTGGTACAGGGACTCAAGGTGTCTAACAAATGTAAAACAGTCCACATTAAAACACTATAAACATGCAAAATACAAGTTTAAAAAGCAAGTAAACAATTCAAACAATTAAAAAACATTACATTATTAAAAATTTAAAGTTTAAAACTCTTTAAAACAGAAAGAATATAGCATCCATGTCATGTGATAGCCGGAAGTACAGCAGAGATGGAGCCATCCTGGCCATCCTAGAGAAGTATACAACTTGTAGCTGACAGGTCATACACACCTCGTTTTTTACATTTTTCGTCCTTGCTGAACAAGGCATGTATGCACACTCCACATCTTACTTTGCCAAAACACTTCCCAAAAATCTTTTTTAAAAATGGAAATGGACTTTTGGCCATTTTTAGCTTCATTTTTTGGGCTGGTAGAGTCTGTTGTGAGTCCAGAGGCAAAATATTGCTCCTGAGATCCCTGGAGCTTGTCCCTCCCTTCATTGCAGAACCACTATTTCTATCAAGGGAATAATTATACTTTGCTTATATTTGAATTTTAATATTGGTAGCCACCTTGATCCCCAATTTCACATGAATCTGTGACAGATTTTTTAAAAAGTAAGTTAATAGAAGAAGTGGAATCAATGCAAAAATGAGCAATAAATGAGATTTTTTACTCCACATAATAAACATTAAAAACAGTGCTTCCATTCTTCCTCACAGAACTAATAAAACACTTTCAAACAATAACCTTATAAAAGGCAATAAAAATGGTTGAATCCAGGCAAACGGAAACTCAAGACATGTTCCCAACATTCCCTATTTTATTAGCAGTCCTGCAAGTTGTAGGTTTCCACTGCACTTTCAAATGTGATAAAACAGAGGCATGTTATTGTTAAATTTTATGTGTCAAGAAAGTTATGAAGACAAATGACGACCATTAACACATATAGCATGGGTGGGCAAAGTGAGGTCTTCCAGATAATGCTGAACTGAAACTCTCAGTATTCTCATAATTGATCATGCTGGTTGGGGCTGATGGGAGTTGTGGTCCAATATTCCCTGGAAGGTAACATTTGGCCCATCCCAAACATACAGGATATGTTGGTACACACTTAGTGTTTCTGCTATAAATGATGAACTTGTATAATAACAATGTGCATGAGTTTTGGTTTTTAAAGCATGTTCCTTAGAGTTCAATGTCAATCTAATTCTTCACTGGCTTCCAGTTTCTATCCCATTCTGCAAGGAATGGATCTTGCAGCAAAAACAACCAGGGACTTGTTAGGCTTTGAGGCCTGAGTATGAAATGTACAGATGTGCACAAAAAGGAAAAACAGGAATTATGGCTAGAATTGTCTGCAGCTGAAAGCTGGAAGCAGACACTGCTCAAGGTCAGTATGTGCTTGCTTGCACGTAGGCCTAATGTAAACAATGGCTGGTTGGAGAGATTTTGTCAGACGAGCGTGTATATATATTTGTAAATACAGCAACTTAAGAATAAAAACCTCTGAGGAGAGAGTTTTGGCTCCAGTCTGTTTCATCAACTGGGAGGAGGATTCCTGATAAAGCCAAAGCTCCAGGGTTGCCAGTAATTCCGAAGGCATCGGAGATTGCTTGAACTGTGCATTTCTGCTTGTTTACATCAACAGGACTTTCCCAGGCAGCAAAAGACTACTCATAGCCAGTCGTGTCACCTAATGCAGTAACTCATGGTGTCACCCCCCCCCCCAAACATGGACCTTTTCCTATACCACGCCATACAGAATCCTTAGTAATGTTTTTTGTACTAATGTTATTCATAAATTGTAATTCCCATATATCACTGAATACAATGGAAATAGTTGTGACATAAACAACTAGCCAAAAAATAAAATAAAACACAGCCTAAATGTATTTACATGTATATATTTTCATGTGTTGAAGTGAAAATATGGTCATATGTGATTTTTAAAAGAAATTTAAAAGAATAAAAACTTTATTTATTTATTTATTTATTTTAAAAATTAACATTTAAAATTTAATTAAAAACAAACAAACACCTGGGGCTTCTCCTTTCTCCTCACTCACTCATTTTCTCCTCACCTCACTCACACCATCTCTTCACTGTTTTAAAGGGTCACAGGCAATGATAAAGCCTGTTTCTGCCAACAGGCCCAGGTGTGGCTGGTGGCTTCCATATCAGTGGGGCAGTGAATCTGCTCTAGATTTCAGTTCAAACTTTAAAGGAGGTATGTAAGGTGCTGCACTCTATCTCCAAAGCAGCCTGCTTTTCCTCTTCATCTGTATTGTATCTTAGAAATAAAACCTTGGTACTTAAGTATGTTTGTAACAATAGCCTCTGCACTGAGTACCCTCAACTTTGGAAACACAGGTGGGATACCTACCATGGATAGGTCATTTTCTCTTATGAGACCCCCTCCCTTCATTGGGAGCATAGGATTGGCAGTCACTTGGTGAGTGATCCAGCTTTCTGGAAACCAGGAGAAAGCTAAAGTCCACAAAACAGTGACACCTTTATTGGACCAACCCAAATGCATAAAATACATGTCGCAAGCTGCAGGCCTGTGACTAACATCGTAATATTTTTTCCTCTTCCATATGATTTTTAACACTTTGCCTGTAGAGCTTCGAAAGACTGAGACATGTATTTATTGCATTTTGCTTGGTCCAATAAAGGTATCACTGTTCTATGGATTTTGCTTTGCTATATGACTAACATGGCCACCCTTGGAAGAGTTACCAGGAAAAAGCTGTTTTACTTACTCACGTATTGAACAAGGTATAATTGTCCTGTGTATAATGCAGATACCATTCCACTCTTACTATCAGTTAGCTGAATTGCTTTGTATTTTATTTTTGTTTTTGTTTTAATCTATCATAAGATACCTTGGAAATAACCTCATTTTTCAAAAGTATAAATTCTTAAAATGAATAAACAAAATAATTCTTAACAATAATAAGATCCCCTACACAAACAAAACAAAAAGCATGTTTGTGCTCATGTTAAAGAGCTGAGCTAAATCCATACCACTTGGACTACCACATTCCTGCAAGGATACTAAAAGCTGCCTTATCCACTGAATCAAACTATTTTCAACAGTGTAGTATCGGTATCCATTAAGTGGATATGGAGATGTAATCTGAGATCTTAAAGAACTTGCTTTGCTATGGAGCTGGAAAATCTCTTACAGAAAGCTCTGAGGTAATCCTGACTCTTTGCTAGAAGGCCTTCAAAATAAACCACCAACTGGATGTTGAAAGTGAATGAGTAAAGGGAGTTGGATAGACTATCATGCATAGCCCAAAATCATGATAAAGATAAAAGAAAGGAGGAGTGGAAGAAAGTCTTGATAAGGTGGGAAAAAGAATGGGAATTAAATTGGTTACTAGTGGGGGACTAACTAAAGTCCTCGTTTCGTTTACTGTCTTCAATGGATTTGGGAGAATGAAATTTTAAAATATTTTAAGAATATTTTAAGAATATTATGTAAGGCATGCTATAAATCAAATTTAAGAATATTAAATTTTTTTCTTGCTCTCTTGTATAAACTCCAGGTCAACAGAGGATGAATGAATAACACACGGTGTGTATTAAAAATTATAGAGAGAGATTCATACCAGGAAATTGATGTGAACATCTGTATAAATATACTCTTCTTCAGTTGTTGTTAGTATTATAAAATTGTAAGAGAAGTAAGAGAAGTAGTTAATGCTTCTTTTATGTAAAAAACGAATGAAACAGCTTCTTTTTTTCTACCTAAATTGTAAAAGAACAATCTACTATCTAGACATCATATCTCAGAGTGAGGTTCTAAGATGAAGGACACGTTAATGGGCTCGAACTTAGAAGACATATAAGGAAGACTAAGAGGGTCCCAAACGACCAGTCAAGACTCTTATTTATTTTGGCAAGAGACTTTTTATTTGGATTATGTATTAGTCATGTTTTATGTATCTGGAAACTTAAATAAAGATGAAGGTTTAAAAAAAAGCCACCAAAAGCTTTTGTATGATGTGGGGAAAGAGGTGACAGGATAATGGTTTCTACCAACACAGGAACTGGACAGAGAGAACTGGGAACATAAGAAGCATCAAGCTGGATCAGTCCAATCTAGGCCATATTCCATTTTCTGAAATGGCCAATCAAATGTTTATGAAAATCCCACAAGGTGGATTTGTCTGAATTATTTCAGAACAAGCCTGCCCAATTTAATTGCTGGGTAGAGAGTACCTCCATCCAAATTTCAGGATTATTCTTCGAAGCGTTTTGAATGCAAATGGTATGCTGAGATATACTGTGGCTGTTATTGGAGGTACAGATAGACATCATGACTAGAAGCCAGTCCTCCATAAAAATATGTAGTTATTGACAAAGATGATGTAGAGGAAAGAAGCTATCAATCAGACCTAGACCCAGAAGGAAAAGGTCTTAACAGGTCTTGTCAATGTCTTGTTGTAGAACATTAAAGGAATAAACAGATTAATAAAACACAAAGAGATCTTTCATTACCTAGAACACTTAAAATAGGATATACAGTGCGCCCATGCCATACGCAGGCACACTATATGTGGCTTCAAGCTTACGCTGAAGCTGTGTGACAATGAAACAAATGGTGTGTCTGCTGCAACACAATAGGGTAATGGGGCGTGAGCATACATGGAATTCCCCTTACGTGGAGGGATTCAGAACGGATCCCCGTGTAAGGTATGGTCCCACTGTATTATGTTTACAAGAAATGCATATTAAAGAAGGAGAAACACATTTTTAAAGAAATCCTAAATTGAGTCAATAATTTGTTTCCATCTCTGAGAAGGAAAAAAAAATGTGTAGCTCTTTATTTATCTCCAAATTTTGAAGCAGAAGAAATCTTAAATGACCCAAATGGGCAATATATGAGGGTTTTAGTTAATTTGTATAATCACAAAACTCTAAAACTGGGAGTTTATGCTCTGACCGAAAATAAAGACTCTTTCTATCAGAAACTGTTGAATAACATTAAAGAAATAACATTTGATTCCGCCATCTTTATGGTGATTAGAACAGAGTTACAGAACCCCAAACTGATAGACTTTCAAACCAAAGGATTAAACAAAATGAAGGGAAATTGCTCTGAAAAATTTTCAAACTCTTGGAAATTTGTAGTTTGGCAGATTAAAATATCCCACATCAAAAGAATTACATTTTTCTCAGAGGCACGTCTATTGTGGGCCAGACTGGATATGTTTTTGGTTTTGTTACCTTTGTGTTCCAGATTAAAAGAGTTAAATGTGCTTTTAAATTTACAGCTGATCATAACCCATGGCCATGGGAATAAATACGAAAAGCAAGACTATAATTGGAAATTTAAAAAGTTGTTATTAAAAGATGAAGATATTGTAACAGAAGCAAAAAGACAAATAAATAATTATTTTCAAGAGAATCTTGATCAGGGAATGAGTACAGATCTAGTATGGGATGCCTCAAAAGTGGTTATATGGTTGTTTTTTAATTCAAAAAGGAACAGAAAAGAAAAAAATAAAAACAAAAAAGTTAAACACTCTTCAAGATAATTAAAAAAAAGAAGCAATTAATAAATAACCCAACAAACAAATCATTATTAGAGAAAATTAAAAGTATTCAGAAACAGGCATCACTACTCTTAGTTGAGCAAGTAAATAAGAAACTAAAATATGCTCGGCAAAGATTTTTTGAATCAGCTAATACACCAGGCAAAATTTTAGCCTATAAATTAAGGAAAGAATCTGAGAAAATAATCCATTATAAAACTGAGAGAGGACGACAAGATACATTCTAAACAGAGTAAAATGAAACAAATTTGTTTCAAATATTATTCTACATTTTTTTCAAGAAGATAATATTCAAGCAGATCAAATTATAAACTATTTAGCAGACAAAAATATTCCGATTATCTCAGACGAACAGAGACCTCATTACAGGAAATCTGGGAAGAAATACAAAAAAGTAAAACCGGAAAAGTGACAGGTCCAGATGGTTTCCCATCAGAATATTATAAAATATTTATAGAAGAGTTGGTAACACCTTTCCATGTCACAATGAATAGTATAATAAAAAGGGAAATTCTTTTAACATGGACAGAATCAAATATTACATTAATTCAGAAACAAGATAAAGACAGCCTAGATCCTAAAAATTACAGGCCAATTGCTATAAAATCTTTGCTTCCATATTGACATCAAGATTAAAAAAGATTATCAAACACTGGATAAATACAGATCAGAGCGGCTTTTTACCTTCCAGGTAATTAAAAGACAATATTTGTCATCTTTTAAATTTATTGAATATCACACACACAATCAAAAACAATTGATAAAAAAACTTGCTATGATATTCCTAGACTATGAAAAATTATTTGATAACATCAATTGGACATTTATAAAAGAAGTGTTTAAGAAAATGACAATAGGCGAGAAATTTGAAAAATTGTTAGATTGGATATACAGTATCAGGAACAAAATGTTAAAATATTGTTTAATGGAGAAAAAATAAAGAGCATAAAAATACAAAAAGGCACTAGAAAAGGGTGCTCTTTATTGCCACTTCTGTTTATTACAACCAGGGAAATATTAAACAATACCATTAGAAAGGAAACTGATATCAAAGGTATTAAAATTAAAGAAAATGAATATAAGTTAAGAGCATACGTCGATGACTTGTTCCTTACATTAGCTAGCCCAATTGATAATATACAGCAAACGAATAAGTTACTAGTACAGTTTGGCCAGGTATCAGGTTTGTTCATTAACAAGTACAAAACATCTATGTTAACCCTAAAGTAGGAAAAGATGAATTAGTACAGAGCTCAAATTATCAATTTAAAGATAGATATCTAGAAATAATGATAACAGAAAAGAATGTTGATCTTTAAAAAAAACCAATTATGTCAAGATTTGGCAAGAGATCAAGAAAGACATGGTCAGATAGGACAAGGTTGATCTTTCTTGGTTAGGTAAAATTTCTTCCGTCAAAATGAACATCTTACTGAAAATTATTTTTTGTTCCAAATGGTTCCAATAATTGTAAATGAAATTCTGTTTAAACAGTGGAACAAAGATTTGTCTAAATATATTTGGGGTGCAAAAAACACAGAGTCAAGATGAAAGTTAGCAAGATGAAGTCCGCAGAGGTGGTTTGGGGTTACCAAATATAAAAATATACTATTACTCTTGTTTCTTTGAATGACTATTGGAGTGCTTTACTTTAAAAAATAAAAACTGTTGCAATTGGAAGGTGTTGATATTGCATTTGCTTTACATGTGTATTTATTTTATGACAATATTAAACCAAATCAAGCTTTTTTAAGAAAAGCCTTGATAAAAGCATGGCTAAAATTTAAACCATTAATCTGTCGCAAATTGCTGGGCCTCTATAAACAAAGTATTTCACAAAAATGAAGAACTTAGAAAAGGGAAATGGTTAACATATGATAATCTGCTAAAAGTGGAAAAAACCACCAGCCAATTGGCTATAAAAATGCAGGAAGAAATGATTAATGAGGGATTTTCTATAAATTAGTTCTTGTATAGACTTTTAGAAAGATTTATCAAGGATACTAAAACAATAGGTATAGAATCTGTAAATCAAGAATTTGATAAAATTAAAATTTCAGAAAATCCTTGTAAAATTTCACAACTTTTTTTTAAAAATTGAAAATCAAAATGCATAAGGAAACTATAAAAACATCAATAGTTAGATGGGCACAGGACTTAGGGCAGAACATTCCACTGGAACAGTGGGAGAAGATTATCACACAGCTAAATAAAGCTTCTTACCATTGCCAAATTCAATCTTCATTCGGGGTGCACACTGGTATAATTGCATGGCTTTTCTCCTCAAAACCGCTATCTGGGTACAACCCGGCTCCAATGCTGGTCCCTGCTTCAGATTCCATTTTTCTTTCTTTTCTCTTTCTTTCTTTCTTTCTTTCTTTTTTTTAAAAAATAATTTTTATTATTCAGATTCCATTTTTCTGACTTTGAAAAATGGCCACCGAAACAAGTTCAGGGACCAGCATTGGAGTCAGGCTGTACCCGGATGGTGGTTTTGAGGAGAAAAGCCTCAACACCAGTGTGCAGCCCGAATGAAGAATGAATTCAGCAGCGATAAGAAGCTTTATTTAGCTGTGCGATAATCTCCCTGGTGTAAATATACCCTGAGCAGTAATGTTAAAGAGAATTATAAAAAAAATGGAGAATAGGTGTTATGTCACCCCTATAAAAATGGCAAAGATATATAAAAATCTTAATAACAAATGTTGGAAATGTGCCAAAGCACCAAGTTCATTCTTTCACATGTGGTGGAATTGCGAAGAGGAGTCAAATTCATGATAAGATTTTAAAAAAATATTAAATTGCAAAGAAAAAGATTGAGCCAAAATGGTATCTATTGGAGATAATTATAAATTAAAAATTAGAGGATAAATTTTTGCAAACTTTTATTTTATATGTAGAGAGAGCTTGTACCACCTTTTGGTCTCAAATGTGATACAAGATCTCTCTACGTACTGATTCTACACTCTAATATGGCTATCTGCTTTATCACACTAAGGGGCAAACAGGGTTTAAACGAGAATTACATGAAAGTTAAACAGGAAATGCCCTCTTTATTACAGGACATTTCCTGTTTAACTCTTGTTTAACTCTTGTTTAAATCCTGTTTGCCCCTTAGTGTGGTAAAGCAGTATATCTTTGAATTTTATATGATTGCAGTAGCTCATATAATTTATGCATCAAAATGGAAAAGTAACAAACAAGGTAATTGTGAAGAATGGTTAAAGAAGATTTTGGATTATATGGAAATGGATAAACTCACATGTTTAATTAAAGGGGAAAAACGGGGGGAAATGTAAGAAGGACTGGAAACTGTTGGCAAAATTTCTTCAAACCAAAAGGAAAATTAATTTAAGTATATATTAAGGAACAGAATATGGATAGGAATACACACACACACACAAATGTGGTGAATGAGGGGTTTTTTTTTTAGATTTGGTAATATAAAGCAGAGTAAAAAAGTAAAACAAAATCGGTAGATAAAGAGACAAGAAGGCTTTGGTTTAGTAAGATTTAAAAGAATTAACTCCGATGTAAAAAAAAATGGAGCCTATATGAAAGTTCAGGAAGTTATCTTTTTGTTAATGTGTTAGTTTGTTTATAGTTTATTTATGTGTTGGTTTGTTAATGTCATTGTAGTGTCGGTGTATTTTTGTTGTAAGACTGTTTTTTAATGTAATAAAATTTAGAAAAGAAGCCAATTCTCCATAAAGGATCTTCTCAACCTGGTTCTGATCTTTAAAGCAAAGAGGAATAGTCATAAGCCCCACTTCCAGCTCTATTTTCACAAGTGTTTAAATAAGCCCAACCAAATTTCAAATTCTAGTTTATCATCTTCCCACCCTCACCTCTATGTAGATACTTCTCCTCAGTACTTTACCCTTAGGGAATGTATTCTCTCACACATTGGGGTTTTTAGCATTTTGCTGTTTATTGTAATATTTACTTCTCAGCTTTCTGCACCACAATGGAGCCTTCAAGGCAATTAACAATGCTCTCATGAGAACTATAATTTTTTAAAAAGAACACTCTTAATTTTTTCCTCCACATTTAATCTTTCAAAGGCTGCTGTACTGTGGAGTCCCGCAGAGGATGCCCAACCCAACCAGTCATGTATTTGAAAGGCATCTGTTTATTTTCCAAATGCAAATGTAGTCTACCTCAAAAGAGGGCCTTGCTAGGGAAAGGAACAACCTGAACAAATGGGGAAGGGGCATCTCCTGGTACCTTGCTACCCTGCTCCTTACCAAGAAGCCATACATACCTACTTTCTATCAAGTCAAGATCTCTCACTGTCAAAACCACTCAAAGAATATCCTGGAATCTGAGCGAAGTCCCTATCCACCCAGCAAATGAAATGGGCAGGCTTATTCTGGAAGAATTAATTTGGGCAAATCAGGGTGGGTAGTTCCCTCTCCCCGCACATGCATGCACACATACACAACAGACTATGAAGCAATGATAAAGTCATTTGCTAAAGAAACCCCAGCCTTTGAAATTGTGGCTTGTAGTCAGGGGGAGAGGCTGGAGGAGGGCCACAGATAACACTGAAGACTGGGTCCTCCCCACATGCCTACCCCTCCTCCTAGTCTTTGGAACAGATTCAGATGAGGGAAGGGTCCAATAAGGTTAATACCCCCACTTTGATCTCTGTCAAGGCAAGAATTAATTTACATTTCAGATGAAAAAGGTTGACAGCATGAAAAGGCATCTTGTTTCTGGTATGTGAATGTGCTGTAATAGATCGGGAATTCTGAAAGGAAGTTCTGAGGAAGCTAAAGGGATAAGCCGCACTGCTGCTTTTTACTGGGAAGGAGATGAAAGGAAAACAAATTTCAATATGAGCTGGGCTGTGGAAACATGTAAGCCAAGCGCTTCCTAAATTTCAAGACCACCTCCCTCCCTCCCTCCTTTGTTTGTTTGCTTTTAAAAGAGACATATATTTTAATTAAGATGAATTCCTCAGTAAACAAATCCAACATATGTATTTTATAAAAATCAAAATTTTCAGGCTTTGAATGTGATGGTGATTGCATTTCTTACAAATGACATGCTGCCCAGAGTAAGCATTTGGCTGTGGTGGTTTCTTCAACACCAAACAATGTTAATCCAATGAATCTGGTAGGGAAATGGCCATTTCAGTGATTCCAAACACTGCTTATACTGTACTTTGCAAACACAGAAATATGAATGTAGAGATCAATGTAGGCATGACCGAAACAAAGCTGAGCAACTTTCAGTCAACTTGATTTCAATGGGAGAAATGCAAGTACGGTACATATTTAATCCCACTCTTGAAATAACTTGGTGTTTCTTAACTTGGGCTACCCTTTTTTGATATAGAATTACATTGAAGGAACTATGTACAGTACACATTATACACTGGTCCTGGTGAAAATGAAACACAGTGGCTGTACAGCACACACCAGAAAAAGATCATTTCACATGTTATTGGTTGATTGATTGATTTATAACTTGTTTTTCTCCCATGAATGGGACTCTAGGTGGCTTACAAGGAGGAAAAACAAGAAGATACAGATGCAATTAAAACAGTTGTTAGGGACCGATGAAAAGATGCTCACATAAATGATGATGTACCATACTCCCATTGATTCTATAGTTCTACTCAGTTTTATCCTAACAGCTGAATGAAATCTAAAAAGTATAAATTCAAGCATATGTAGGTCTCTTGCTCTCTTTTACGTAGCAACAAGGAACAACAATAAATGATTCCTTCAATGATTCATAGAAGGAATTACTTTTAACAAGCCACTTCATCAGCTCTAAGGAGAGTTACACTTTTGGATTAGGGTTTCCACAGTCCTCATCTGGCATGGCCAGGAGCCATGCTGGTGGAGAGATTCGAGGTCCACCAAGCCTAATACTGCCAACTCTGACTGGCAGCAATGGCTCTCCAGGGTTTCAGGAAGAATTCTTTCTAGTCCAATCTGGAGACCCCTGATATTCCCAGGTAATCATCTTCCATCCAATGACTAAACAAACTTGACTTTGTTTAGCCTCTCAAATCAGACAAGGTTAGGTATGTTCAGGGTGGCATAATGATTTCATAATCCTGGGAACCGCTCTAAACAACCAGTCCAAACTTATCTCAAACTTTGATTTGTTCTTAATGTGCCTTCAGGTTGTTTTTGATTTATGGGAACTCCAAGGCAGACCTATCACTAGATTTGCTCAACAAGATTTGTTTGCCTTTGCCTTCCTCTGAGGCTGAGAGTTTGACTTGGCCAAGGTCATCCAGTGGTTTCTGTGGCTGAGTGAGGATTCAGCTTCTGGTCTCCAGAGTAATAATCCAATGCTCAAACCACTAAACCACGTTGGTTCTCAGTACACTTTGATACTGTTTGCATAACAAGCCACTTTCTCTGAACCATCAGTTTGCTCCAAAGTAGCCATCCATCCGTCCATCTATTCATCCCTTACTTACTTATTTTATTTATTTATTACAAAAAAGACAGTGTGTCACAAGGCCCTTCCTGTCAATGCTCTGAGGTCACCTTTTACCTCAGAAACATCCAAGGACTCCTTGTGAATGACACTGGCCCAACATCCACCCTTAACACACCTTCCCTAAATGTTTAAGGGTTAGGGTCCCCAGTGTCCTTCTCCTATAACTTTTAAGTCTATGGCAGTGTGCTTCCTGTGCTTTTATTGTTATTAATTCATTCAGTCAGAAACTGGTCTTGAAACAAACAAACTCACATTTATTTACAAGCCTGTAGTAAGAATATAGCTTAATTAGTATTGTTTTGTAGATGGTATGTTACAATCGTGACAATAAATTATCAATTGTAAGTACTTCTTTATTCAATTTCTTTTCCTGAACTCTTCTAAAACTTAAACAGTTCTTTTCTGCTTCTACACTAATTTCTTCTGCCTATTAACTCTTTATTCCTCTAACGAAACTCTGAATTCCGCTAAGGAACTCTGCACTGATACCTCAACTAAACCTCATCTCTCTTCATCTCACTCTTTCTCTGTCTCTCTGAAAATTCCCATTAATTGACTGCTGACTAACTTAGGGCCAAAAACAGATGGCCAAACAGGGGTGTCTTAGAGCTGCCTCTTTTAGGCTGGATTGGAGCTGCAGCAAACAGCCAGTTTCCACCCCAAATCTGCTCCTATTTTGTGTGGAAAAAAGCTGCCCCTTTGCCTCTAGATCTGGCTTTTTGCTGGCTCCAGGGTGACTGGTGTCTAAACACTGAGCTCAATAGAAGCCGGCTGGCATGTAATAGCTGATGTGGCTTTTGTCCAGTTTGGGGGCATGGCAGTCTAAATGCCACACCCCGAAGCAGGCACAAAGCCAGCTTAACTGGGCCAACTGTTTCGGCCTTCACTGATTCCTCCCTTGTGTACCCACTCCTCCCGCAGCAACCATTTCCCTTCAGCCATCCTGAACCAGGATTGGCTGTTGGAAAATCAAGTCCATCTCATGATTTGTCACACGGAGAATAGAGTCAGCCCTTGGTAGCCACGGGGATCCGTTCCAGACCCCCCCTCCCCAGATACCAAAATCTGCGGATGCCCAAGTCCCATTGTCCCTAATGGTGGTGTGGCTGAAGTCCCTCTGTCATTAGAGACAACAAGAGTTCACCTGCAAGCATGTGCCACCATTGGAGTCAACAGGACTTTTGCATCTGTGGATTATAGTATCTGCAGGGGGGGGGGGTCCAGAACAGATCCCCTGCAGATATTATGGTCCCACTGTAAAATCTTACTTTAAAACACCATAAAAGGCCTTCTTTTGTTTTGTTTTGTTAAAATTAAGCTTGCTGGAAATGAAAGATCTTAACCTGCAGTGGAAAGGAAAACAAAGATGGAACCATCTTAACTTTCCTAGGGGAATTCCAAAGAGCTAGAGCTGCCACAAAGAAGGCTTTCTCCTGCATTCCAACATTCTTGTGAAGATGGTGGGATGGAGAGTCTCCCTTGCACTATATAATATATCAAGTCATCTCTGATCTATCAGTCATACATAGGTATCTTCAAATAAGTTTGTGTTGCATTCAGGGGAATCCACCAATGCCTATTAGAACTGGAAGGGGCTGGAAAAGCTTACAGAGATTGGTTCAGTATGTTCTTCTGCTATATTTCAGAGGAAGGAACTGGCAAAACCACTTCTGAGTATTCCTTGTCTAAGAAAATCCTATGAAATTGATGGGGTCATCATAAGTTGAAAGGCAACTGAAAGGCACATACACAGACACACATCCAATGCTGTGCAGGAAGAGAAGAACTAACAGGAGCAGTTGTTGTCCTAACAAAGAAACAAAGCACATTCTGAAGGAATGTCTGACAGGTAGTTATCCAAACTTTAAAATCAGCTTTAGGAGCAGGGTAGTATGTTTTTCAATGCAGATAGCTAGGAAGTGATAAATGTGCCAGTCTTTGCAATTCCTTTAGGTAAATATAGAAGAGTCATTTCCCTCTCACAGTAAATCAAAATAGGAAGTCAGAGAATCACATGCACCCAGCAGTGTGTGAATTGGCCCATAGGAATATGTCCAAAATATTTTTTTTAAAAATCTTGAACTTGATTTTATCAGGCCTGTCCCAAGACATTTTGCAAAAGAAAAAGATTATGATCTTCTTCCATCTACAGAAACTGAACAGACAAGCAGATGAATCTTACTTTAGCGCTGGCAATCAGTTGGGGCTGGTGGCTTCTATTTCAGTGTTTGCCTTAGTTTTTAGTAGGAACTTTAAACCAGCAAACCAAGGTACCAGACCCTATCCCTAAAATAGGTTCAGCACCTTGGCTGTTTCCTTTAATGTTTGCCTTTGTCTGAACTGAGGTCAGTTTTATAGCTGCCACTGGTACCTCCAAATCTGATCCTCAGCCACTATGTCAATGTGTTTATTGCTTCTCATGACATAGTAACAATTAAAAGTACTATGTCTAGATCTGTCTATGTGTCATCACATGTGACTAAACCTCCTCTTGATTATGGATTACACCCTACATATGTTCTTTTTTTTCCTACAGCACACTGGGCCTCTGTTTATATAAATGTTAAATAATATTTATAATTAATGGGCACTATGCTCAGGCAACTGTGGTACACGATTTCTCTAAACAGAATTAACTCTCTTAATCTTACACATACACACCGACAATATAGTATACGATCACTTCCATAATAACACATTTGATTTTGAATACCTAATTAGAGTGCCTGAAATTGGCAAAATACTATGGCTAGTTTATAATAACCAATTCCCTGTGATGTCCCATTGTGGGCCAGTCAACCTTACAACCCTTGGCTGCCGCTCGCACTTGTACTACAGAACCCAAGGCTTGTCCCCAGATGCAGATCCCTAGTTACTCTTCTGACGAGCTACTGCTTCCCTGGGTTTGTTTCCTTCCTAACTGAAGTCACACTTAGTACAATTATGCCTGCCCCCATTCCCAATGAAATGAATGGGTCAAGCTTCCCCTGTGGATAGTTTTTCTAGTTCTTATTTATTCTAAACATTGATATTTGGGGGTGTAGTCATAAAGTGTCTTCTACCAAATGTTTGGTAAAATGTTACTCTTCTGTTGAACTCTTGCAGGGCAAGATGGAAGTGGGAACTGCTTTCTTGTATACCATTGCTGATCTTGTTGCTTTTTATTATGACAACAAAAGTACTGTTCACCACTTACATCTTCTAGGAAATGGGCTGAATGAATAACTACAGTTATTTCTTTCTTTCTCTATACTGCTTTTGGCGGGAATGGTTTAGTATGGAAAAGTGACAAGGGAAAAGAAAGTGCTTATCCATTTCCCTCCTTCAAATTGCATATCTTCCCCTTCAGTGTGTTTGCAAACACAATAATATGCTTAAATGCTGCTGCTGCTGCTGCTCTGTGTGTGTGTGTATGTATTTTAGATTAGAGAAGTACAGATGATAAAGAGTTTGACATGCTCCTCTCAATGCTTTGCTGTTCTGCATCAACCCTGCTCAAAGCAGATCTTACCTCAAAATAAAAGACAGTTGAGCTTTATGACATCTGTTTGGCTTAACACTTTCTCAGACATACATTTTTCAGAGTCAAGCTCAAACCAATATATACGCAGCCCTTGATTGTTTCAGAAACTGGAGCTAGTGGAAAATGCAGTGGCTAGATTGTTACCTGGTGTCTGCTTCAGAGTCCATATATTAACAGTCTTTTCCGTTTGCTTCTGAGCTCAGTTCAAGATTGGTTATGATTCACAAAGCTTTAAATGGCTTGCAGCTAGGATATCTGAAAAACTACCTTCTCCCATATGGACAGGCCCAGAAACTGAGATACTCAATGGAGACTGTTCATTCCCTGTCCTCCTACAAAGAGGCTTTGTTGATAAGTATGCTGGCAAAACTACCTCTGAGGATTCCTTGCCTAAGAAAACCTATGAAAGTCATGGGGACGCCTTACATTGACTGGGAACTTGAAATCACACACACACACAACTGGGCTTTTTCAGTAGCAGCATTTTAGTTGTGGAATTCCTCCTCATTTGTGCTTCCACTGAGGAGCCAAGACTGCATTTTTTTTCCTTTGGATTTGGATCTTACAACTAGGGGTAGCCTTTGGTACCCTTTTAATTGTATGTGTGCATTTTGAAGCTGATTTTTAAAAGCCTGCTTCAATTTAAAAAAAGAATATTAATTTCCTATCTTAAGCATTCCCTTGGAGGGCTTGGCAGGCTAGGAGGTGTTAAATAAATATTTAAATCAATAAATAAACTTCCCTGTGACCATGCCAACATTCAGGGAAGATTGTTTGTATCCTTCCCATACATGGGGGGGGGGGGGGGCTCCCAAATTAGGAACATTGGAAGTGCCTTATACCAGGCAGACAATAGTTGGTCTCCAATTAGACCAACTACAGTTTCTTCATGATTTTTGTAGCTCTTATCCACAAGTCAAATGTCTTTCATGCCACTTGCTACCTGGGCTTTTTAACTGGAGACACCACAATCTGAATCTGGGACCTACTACGTGCAAATCCTGTGACTCTCCCTACAAGAAATGAAACTGAGACTATTCTACTGAAATCATTTAACAGATCATCCCTGGGACTCACCCTAGGACCTTTTAAATTCAAAACAGGTGATCAGTAACCTAAAATCTTTTCCCACTTAATGCTGTTCAGACTTTTAAACAGTGTTTAATCTTGATTTAGAATAGCTGGATTGAACAGGGCTGAAGTGATGAAGTAGATAACACAGTCCACAGGATGCATGCACCACTTATTCACTGACTTCTGGAATACCCCAACCTGGGTCCCCTGCCACCTCTGCACTTACTCACTCTCTCGCTCTCTCTCACACACAAAACAGTGTTCTAATTTAGCCTTTCCCTTTTTGAAACAAGGTACACACATCCTGTATGCCTCCTTTGTATGTGTATGTGCCTTTAAGTCATCTGTCAATATATGGTGACCCATTAATTTCATAGGGTTTTCTTTAGAAGCAAATTAATACTTCCAGAAGCCTCTTGGAAGTGTTAATCTGCTTGTTCTAAAATAAAAGTGCTGTCTTTAGAGGAAAATAGTGTTCCTGCCCTCACTTTTATTTATACAATAGATACAGTGAGAGAAGTAGAAGACCCTTGAGGACCTTGGGGAATGGAAAGGGTAAGGCCTCTGATGATTTTAGGAGGGCAATCTGATCCCCAAGTCACAAACCACACACACACAAACACACACCTCCTCAACCGGCAATAGCCATCAACATTAAATAGGGTTTTCCATAGAGCTAAGCTTTTGGTGGGAGTCAGCTTGGTGTAATGGTGTGAATGTTGGCCTAGGTCTCCAGGAAACCAGAAATTGAATTCCAACAAGCCCTGGATACCCACTGGGTGATGAGCAAACCAGACTCTCTTAAGGGGCTAAACAGATTGCCCCTTTGGAGCGGCCTGCTGTCCCCCCCTTTCAGCACCAGATCGGGGCTGCAGCAACTATATGCTGTAGCCCTGATCTGGCCTTTCCCCATCATTAAAAGGAATGACAAAATGCCACTCCTTTTCACACCATGCAGACAGTGCCTTTACCACCATGGTGGAACATTCTGGTGCTCCTTTTGGCACGGCATCATCTGGATGCCGTGTCAAAGGAGTGCTATGATGCCACCTGCCATGTCGTCAAGTTCATGGTGTGATGGGAGCATCAGGGCAGCATTGGGGCATGCATTGTGCAGACGCCCCCCCCCCCATCCTGAGGCTTGCGTAATGTAAGCCTCTCAGACTCAGAAGGCAGCAATGCCAAACTTCCTCTGAACAACTCTTGCCAAGAAAACCCTAGGATGGGATCACCATAGGTCTGAGCTGACTTGAAGCTACATAACATGACCAAGCTTTGGCGGAAAAAAGATATCCTTTGGGGGCACCTTCAAGAACAACAAGTCTACAGATTGTTCATTCAGAGGGGCAGGTTATAAATAAATAAATTATTATTATTATTATTATTATTATTATTATTACTGCTGTTTGATCAATGCTTTAGGATACCAACAGACATAGGAAGCAGTATAGAATTGATTCAATCACAGTAAAAGGACAATAGCTGGGTTATCTGGACTCTGATCAGACAGAGTTCTTTCACCAGATGTCACAATGGACCCAAAAATAAGGCAAAGTGAAATCAGTGATCAGAAAGACCCATATTTAACAGCCTTTTGTTTTGGCTGCACATTATGTCTGTCAGATGCAAACACTGACATGGGAAGTTACCCTCAGTAAAATAGGTGTCAGCTGTGAAAATATTGTTTTAATTACCTGCTTGAATATGAATTGCAGCATCGGTTCTTCTGTTCTTTATATCCTTGAACTTCCTGCGTGCATCATATCCTCTCCAGGCTAAAAATACAAAGCCATGTGTTGTGAATTATATTCAGTTAAAGGAAAGGCTACAGAGTCAGAAATGTGTACCACAGTTTTGATCCACACCACTGTTACACATCCCACCCAAGTGCTGTCTCTCCAGTTCAGTGTCTATCGAACACAGGCCCAGGGCCAAAATTTGGGGAACGAGATCCCTAAACTTCAAACAGTTTCTTCTGTCTTCTTTCACAGTGTGTGCTCTTTTGATTAAGTTTGCCACCTCCCTCATGGGGAAAAGAAACTTTGGTTGTTGCTCATTTGCATGGGTTCAGTGGTTTGCATATATGCAAATAATTTGGAACACCCTACCCAGCATTGCATCATTAAAGGATTAATAGACAGCTTAGGGACAAAGGTCTAGCACCACTAACACACACAAAACACATAGTTTCAATAAAACAGGTCAACTCTATTCTAAGGCAACAAGGGGCAAGACAGACCTGTAGTCATCTCCCATGTCAGTGCTATTTCATATGTTCTGTAATATACTTCCAGTCTATGCCCTTAGCCCTGAACTTGACCCACATCTGTCTGCACTACAGTTCAGCTCAAATGTGGTGTTTATGTGATGAAAAACATTCAGAAGCACTCTCAGTTGTAGTGGGCTGCTCTGTTCCTGTTTAAGCAGGAATACTTTTGCCTCCAAAACATTGTTTCCATCCTCAATGAAGCAGGAGGAGGACAAATGTGCAATGCAGAGGCAGGCTAAGATAAGTTTGGCTAGCAGATGCCCTGCAACCCAGCCCTCCCTCTCGTTGTTAGGAAGAGATGCAAAGCCTTGCTCATTGCTTTCAACCCCTACAGTGCAAAGGGAGAGTCAAATCTGGAGGGAGGGGAAGTTAGGGAAGAGAGAGGTGCCTCCTAGATCAGTTTTTGTCTTACACTTGGGGAATTTTGCTGTCTGAAATGAAAGACAAGATGGTTCACATTCCATGTAGGATAGCAACTGTTGGCAAGTAAGAGGCTTCAACTGCTGCCCGCCAGCATCTCCCACCTCAGGTGATCACCTCATTCTGGCTTGTGGTAGGACCATCCCTACTCAGATTGCCAATTAGACTTAACCAATACTATTTTGCCTTCAAAAGAGAATATGATGTTCTAGTTATAAGCCCAAAAGATACTGAAACCATTTGGGATACAGATGTGCATATTTTTAATTCTTTAAAGATTCAATTTTTTAACACTGCTTCAAAGCCTCATGGAGACATTTTACAACTCTGTTTATTTACAGGCAAAACCTATACAAATTTTCAAGCAAAGACACCAGCAATTACCAAGTTGATACATTAGAAATGATTCCATGTAATGCTGGTACTAGTTATCTCAACAAAAAGAGCCTGCCACATGTTATTTGGGATTCTATATCCAGCTATTAAGAGAATGGATAGGTAATTTATTTACAGTTTCAAAAGCTGCAAGGGAACTCAGAATTCCTTACCTGTTTGAATGGCAATGGCACTGTTTCTTCTTTTCTCTTTGAATTTCTTGTACCGCCGAGCTCCAAGCCACCCTTTGGTATAAGCTTGCATTATGACCACCCGGCCTATAACTTCACGCAGAAACAAGTTCAGCTGTTCAACATGGTAATACTTTAGAAAAACCTGAAATGATACATTGGCATTAAATATTATAGCAGAAGTTGGTGCAAGAAAATAATTCCAGAAAGGGGGATGTCAAAAAGGTCAATGTAGGTAGAACATTTGGGCTAAATTTCAAAGCATGCCAGTATGCTGCTTTGCACATGAATTTTTAATATAGTAGTACTATTTTTAGTCATAAGGACTGTACTATTCCCTGGTATGAGCTCCTTTTGGGACTATAACCCTTCCAATTCCACAGCCAACATGGTTAGTGACTGCCATGTCCCAAGCTTTAACAGCTAGCCCAAACTCTCTCACAACGAAAGCAAGAAGCAAAACATCAACCCTCTCCATCACCACACTACATGAGAGTGACCTCTCCACCCCAGTACATGAAGTGAAGGCAATAGCTTGTGCCTGCCCTGCAATCTGAGGAGATGGAGGATGAGGTGGCAGCTCATATCTTCCCCCAAATCCCCTTGGAAAACCATTATGGTGACAGCATCCATGCACAGACATCATGAAAAGGCGAAGGCTAGATCACTGCCATACATGACTCCATCTGCCCACTGAGACACTGTGTCCCTACAATGCAATTGCCTGAATGCAAACGAAGAGAAGAACTGCCAACAGAAACGATGGTGAACCTGATGACAGCACCCCTGAAGAAGGAGGCATAGCTGTCAGCCTTAGTCCCCACACTGCCAAATGCCAGCCTGGATAGCAATGCAAGAGCAGCAGGGGCTGCTCTCCCTACAAGCAAGGGTCTGGTGAGTACAGGGGAAGGAGCAGAACCAGTGCCCCACCACCCAAGGAAACCCCCAAGGCTATTGGTGGACTGGTCCTGAAATCATTGCTCCCTAGATCCATTCATAATTGGGTATGACAAACTGATCCCCACACTTGCTTATTTGGAAAATGCCTTTCTTTCTCTAAGTGCAGTCTGGAGTCCATCACTTCCCCACCCAATGATATAACTGAAAGAAAGATTGTATCCAACTGTCTTGCATAAGTGGCCCCTGAACCTTCAGAGGCCTTCATACTATGCAGCTGTGAGGGCATCTCCTGAAAATACAGCATCTCCTGTGGTAGCAGCAAAATAGTTCTTTAGCATCTAGCTAAGAACGGCTGGCTTTGCTCCTCTTTCCACTTCCCCACGTGGGGAACAGAAAAAGGAACAAAGCGAGAAGGAGAATCAACACTATCTTCAATATGTGATTCAAAATAGCAGGGATTTCTTTCATGTTAGGCCTGGGCTGAGGAATTTCTACAGGCCAGGTTGGTTCTATGGGCTGGCAATTCCTCTCTACAAAGTGGTCATTTATCACAATTGGCATACAAACAGGGGGCTAGCATGGCTGAGTGTTAAACTAGACTACAGGCTTGAGTGTTAAACTAGAACTCTGTAAGAACAGGTTTCAAATTCCTGCTCAGCCCTGGAAACCTTCTGGGTGACCTTGAGCAAGTCACAATCTCTCAGCCTCAGAGGAAGGCAATGGCAAGCCTTCTCTGAATAAATATTGCCATAAATCAGATTTGTGGCACGTAGCAACAAAATACAATCCACTTTGTAAACTAGAAAGCAGGTGGGAGAATTGCACTGCTGAATATTCTACCACAATAAAATAGCTCTTTGCTACAAAATGACTAGCCCTTGTCCTAGTCCTAGTCAGCACCAAGACCTCAGTAGGATGGCCCAGCCATTTTTGTGGCGTGCTATACTTCTACATGATAGTAACAATCTTCTACATGATAGTAACAATCTGGTGAATGTCACATTAAAAAGAATGGCTGTTGTGCTGTGTATATAATTAACAGATATATCCAGAAGCTCTCGGACATTAACCTTCAAAATAGGAAGCAACTCAAAGATAAGAGGATTGCTTAAAAGGAAGACAAAAGGAGAGTCAGAAGATTCCTCGGATGCTATTTAAAACCCCAGTGAGAGAAGCCACAGGCACAGCTTAAATGGTTTTAAAAAGGGATTAGACAAATTCACCATGGGCTCAGTGGGTATTGATCATTATAGTCACATGGAGCTCCTTGTTTAGAAGGAGTATTCTTTTCAATCAGAACTCAGAAAAAATACTTGTCTGGACTACAATTCTGGCTAGACTAACAACTGTAGTCCAAAAAAGCAACCTTTCTAAACTCTGTTGTGGTTTCTGGCCAGTCGGCAGGGGGAAGAAACAGTAGGGGAAAGCTGTTTGTCTCCATGCCCTGCTTCTTTGAGGCCTCAAATTCTCCACGGTAGGAAACAGGATGTTGGACTGTATGGACTTTTAGACAGATCAAACAGGAGCCTCTTGTTTTCATGAGGAGACAGCAGAGAAGCAACCAAACATGCATGGTGTCCCTTCCCCACAAATCTATTATCTGGTATTTGTTGTTAGCTGCCCTTAAGTCAATCTCAACTTAAGATGAGCCTGTGGATGAGATATCTTCAAGACCACCTGTCCTCAGCCTTTCTGCTCAGGGCCTGCAGTCTCAGGCCCATGTCCCCCTGATTGAATCTATCCACCTAGCATGTGCTCTTTCTGCTGCCTTCCACTTTTCCTAAAATCATCTTTTTTAATGATTCATTTTTCTTCTTGACAAAAGCCTCAATTTAGTCACCTTGGCTTCCAAGGAGAGTTCAAGCTCAATCTGTTCTAGACCCCATTTGTTTGTCTTCTTGGCCATCCATGGTATTCTCAGTACTCTTCTCCATCAGTATATAGCAAATAAGTTGATTTTCTTCCTATTGGGTTTTTTTTTTAAAAAAAAAACTCTCCAGCTCTTTCATCCTGTACATGGTGATGGGAAATACAATGGCTTGGATGATCTTCATGTTAGTGTTCTTTACATTTATATATCTTTACATTTTATGATCTTGTCTAGTTCTTTCACAGTGGCCCTTCCCAATCATAGTCTTCTTTTGATTTTTTGACTGCAGTCTCCATTCTGGTCTATATTTGAACCAAGTTTTGGGAACTCTTTGACTATTTCAATTTTCTCATTGTCTAGGATGAATTCTTGTAGGACTGCTGTGGTTTATTTTTATTTTGGATGTTCAGCATTAATCCAACCTTGGTACTTTCCTCCTTGAACTTCTTCAGTAATTGCCCCAGGTCTTTCTTTGTTTCCGCTAGTAGTATTGTGTCATCCACATATCTTAGCTTGTTAATGTTCCTTCCTCCTATCTTCACTCTTCCTGCTTCTGAGTCCATGCCCAGTCTGCATAGAATATTTTCTGTGTTCGTTCTGAATAAATAGGGTGATAATATGTACCCTTGCCTGATACCTTTGCCAATTGTGAACCATTCTGTTTCTCTGTACAGTATTCTGTTCTGATGGCTGTTGCTTGTCTTGAGTTTAGGTTACATATCAAGACAATCAGATGTTGTGGCATTCCCATATCTCTAAGTACAAGCCATACTTTCCCATTATCTATGCAGCTGAACAGTTTGCTGTAATCAATAAGGCACATGCAAATTTTCTTTTGGAATTCCCTGGTGCACTCCATTATTCAACATATGTTTACAATGTAATCCCTAGTGCATCTTCCTTTCCTGAATCCAGCTTGCACTTCAAGGATATCTCACTGAAAATATGGTAGCAGTCTTTTTGGCAGAACTTTGAGCATGACTTTACTTGCATGGGAAATTAGTGCATGGTTTTGAAATTACTGAAATATTTTATGTCTCCTTGTCTGTGGATGGGGATGTATATGGATCACTTCCAGTCTATGGGCCAGTGCTTTGTCTTCCATATTTGTTGACAGGTTTTAGTATGATATCTGTTCTAAATAATGTATTCTTTCCAATTGCTTTGAGTGCAGCTTTTACTTCACTTTCCAAAATTTGGGGTTCATTTTCATAGGTTTTTATCTGCATGTGTCATTCAACTTTTCAAATATTTAAAATTTCATCATGGTTGTGTATTGTGTTCCTTTTCTGATTGTAGAGCAACCCCACCCTTGGTTTAAATTTCTTTTTTAATCTTGGATCTTGTGGAAGAGGTCTCTTGTTCTTCCTTTTTATTATTGGCTTCTATTTCTCTGCACTGATTGTTGTACTACATCATTATTTCCCTTGCATTTTTGTACTATATCATAGATATCATGCAGATGTTCTGATGAGTACATGGTATACTTTGTACACTTTGTACAGGAGCTGGTCCAAGACATTTTGGTGTCTGTAACACATACACATACACACCAAGGAAAGGCACCTTACAACCTAGGCCAGTCAAAGATAATCTCTCATTTCCTGGCTATAAAAATGAAACATAAATAAGCTTAATAACTAACAATATGCTGATCTTTCATGATACCCAGTCCGCTGCCTAAGGCATCCACCTCATTACGCCTTATAGAAGGCTCAGCACTGCAGTGCTGTTTTACTTGATACTTGTCCATGCGAGAGAATCACTTGTTGAAAAATAGTCTCCTCTTTTCTTATCAATTCTTCCCTGAACACAGAAAAGTAGTAGGTCAGGGAGGCCATGCTAAGGAACGTCTTCCTGTGATACTTGCAATGCTTGACTCCCTCCCAGCCCCCATGTTAGAGCTCATTGAAATATTATTTTCTTGCATAGCCTTTGAGATTGTATAACCCCATCACGACTGGGCAACATTTCAAGATCACTCTTCAAATTAGCCCTTAACTTTGACAAGGTCTCTCTGAGAATACTAAACGACTCTCTGACGTTTATCACACTAGAGGGCAAACAGGATTTAAACAGGAATTAAACAGGAATTGAACAGGAAATGTCTTATGTCTAACATAGGGCATTTAATATGCCTTATGTTTAACATAGGGTATTTCCTGTTTAATTCCTGTTTAAATCCTGTTTGCCCTCTAGTGTGACTGTTTTAAATATTGGTCCTCATTCCACATTACCAGTCCCTTGCTGGAATGTCTTGTTTCAAGGGCAGCTGCCCCAGAAAATGCTTTGCTTCTCAAAAATCTATAATAAAAGGAACAGGAAGTAGCATTCCTCAAGGCTGGCATGACCCCAAATGATCTGAGACACCACAACATAAAATGCCATTTTTGTGCAAAACACTATGTCTACATCTTCTCAAAGGCAATGCTGCTGGCTGGCAAGAGAATAGCTTCTCAAATTGTGGGAATCTATTTTGTGAGAAGAATTAGTCAGCTTTCCAACTCAGAATGGTTTTCTACAGATTATCTGCCCTCTCCAATGCACGCACATTTCATCTTCTTTACAGTTAGATATTGCATATTACAGGGTTGGCATATTGATGGTACCTCTTCCTACTCTAAGATATGTGGAACAGAATTTATCTTACCTTTGTTTTACCAAGAGCCCACTTGTCTAACTTGGCTTTTTGTAGAATAGCAATGCAGCTTTCTTTGCTGGGAAGAGGCGTCTCGTGAGCCTTGAAAGCAATGTAATAATACCTTTAGAAACAGAAGAGACAAGAAAAGTACAGGTTAGGATAAACTAATCTGTCTATTATTGTACAGAATTAGGATGCAGTTTTAGAAAGTCCTGCAGGTTTTCTAGGCTATAACTTTGTGGCCAAGAAGCTGGAGAAAAGGAAATATCTAAATTATCTTACATATTCCCTTCCTGTGCATGCCAAGTGCATTTGAGTGCCACACACAAGGGTTAGAATCATAGAATCATAGAATCATAGAGTTGGAAGAGACCACAAGGGCCATCCAGTCCAACCCCCTGCCATGCAGGAACTCCAAGTCAAAGCATCCCTGACAGATGGCCATCCAGCCTCTGCTTAAAGACCCCTAAGGAAGGAGACTCCACTACACTCCGAGGGAGTGTGTTCCACTGTTGAACAGCCCTTACTGTCAGGAAGTTCCTCCTAATGTTGAGGTGGAATCTCTTTTCCTGCAGTTTGCATCCATTGTTCCGCGTTCTAGTCTCTGCAGCAGCAGAAAACAAGCTTGCTCCCTCCTCAATATGACATCCCTTCAAATATTTAAACAGGGCTATCATATCACCTCTTAACCTTCTCTTCTCCAGGCTAAACATCCCCAGCTCCTTAAGGCGTTCTTCATAGGGCAAGGTTTCCAGACCCTTCACCATCTTAGTTGCCCTCCTTTGGACACGCTCCAGTTTCTCCACATCTTTTTTGAATTGTGGTGCCCAGAACTGGACACAGTATTCCAGGTGGGGCCTGACCAAAGCAGAATAGAGTGGCACTGTAACTTCCCTTGATCTAGAAACTATACTTCTATTGATGCAGCCTAAAATTGCATTGGCTTTTTTAGCTGCCGCATCACACTGTTGACTCATGTTCAGCTTATGGTCTACTTGGACTCCTAGATCCCTTTCACAAGTGGTCTCATTCAGCCAGGTGTCCCCCATCCTATATCTGTGCATTTCATTTTTCCGCCCTAAGTGCAGAACCTTACATTTCTCCGCATTGAATTTCATTTTGTTAGCACTGGCCCAGCTTTCTAGTCTATTCAGGTCATTTTGAATTTTGATCCTGTCCTCTGGGGTATTAGCTACTCCTCCCAGTTTAGTGTCATCTGCAAATTTGATAAGTATGCCCCCAATTCTGTCATCCAAATCGTTAATAAAGATGTTGAATAGCACTGGGCCCAGGACAGAGCCCTGTGGGACCCCACTGGTCACTTCTCTCCAGGATGAAAAGGAGCCATTGTTGAGCACCCTTTGAGTTCGGCCAGTCAACCAATTACAAATCCATGTAACAGTTAACTTGTCTATCCCACATTTTGCAAGCTTGTTTGCAAGAATGTCATGGGGAACCTTGTCAAAGGCCTTACTGAAATCGAGGTATACTATATCCACAGCATTCCCTTCATCTACCAAGCTGGTAATTTTATCAAAAAAAGAGATCAGGTTCGTTTGGCATGACTTGTTTCTCTGAAACCCATGTTGGCTTTTTGTGATTATGGCATTGGCCTCTAAGTGTTCACAGACTCTCTGCTTAATGATCTGCTCTAGAACCTTTCCTGGAATTGATGTCAGACTAACTGGACGATAATTGTTGGGATCCTCTTTTTTTCCCTTTTTGAAGATGGGGACAATGTTTGCCCTCCTCCAGTCTGCTGGGACTTCTCCTGTTCTCCAGGAGTTCTCAAAGATTATTGCCAATGGCTCTGATATTACATTTGCCAGTTCTTTTAATACTCTAGGATGTAGTTCATCTGGTCCTGGAGATTTCTATTCATTTAGGTTAACCAGGTATTCCTGTACTACCTCTTTACTTATTCTGTGCTGAATTTCCTCTATTCTGTCTCCATTATCCTTAGGTTGAGCACCCTTTGCCTTTTCTGAGAAGACTGAAGCAAAGAAGGTGTTGAGTAATTCTGCCTTTTCTCTGTCCCCTGTTAGCATTTTGCAATCTTCTGCACGCAGTGGCCCCACTGTTTCCTTCTTCTTCCTTTTGCTGCGGACATATCCAAAAAAACCCTTTTTATTGTTCTTAACCTCTCTAGCAAGCCTGAGTTCATTCTGCGCTTTAGCTTTTCTGACTTTACCCCTACATGTGCTGGCTATTTGTTTGAATTCCTCTTTCGTGATTTCTCCATTTTTCCATTTCTTATACATGTTCCGTTTAAAACTTAGCTCATTTGAAAGTTCCTTAGTCATCCATCCTGGCTTCTTGAGACATCTTCCATTTTTCTTCCTCACTGGAACTGTTTGAAATTGTGCCTTCAATATCTCCCTTTTGAGAAACTCCCATCCGTCTTGAACTCCCTTTTCTTTTAGTATTCCTGACCATGGGATCACTCCCAGTATTTCTCCAAGTTTATTGAAATTAGCTCTCCTAAAGTCTAGAGTGCGTGTCTGACTATGCCTAGCTTCTCCCTTCCACTGTATTACAAACTCCAGGAGAACATGGTCACTTCCACCTAAGGATCCAACCACTTGCACCCCATCAACTAGGTCTTCCCTGTTGGTTAAGATCAGATCTAAAATGGCTGATCCCCTTGTTGCCTCTTCCACCTTTTGGACAATGAAATTGTCTTCCAGGCAAGTGAGGAATTTGCTAGACTTTGAGGATTTGGCTGAGTTTGACTTCCAGCAAATATCAGGATAGTTGAAGTCACCCATCACTACTACATCTCTCTTTTCAAGCAAGGTTTAAGAAGTATGTGGAATAGATGACCAGCTTGGTTGGAAGCTTTGATATGGCCAATTCATGAATTTCAGATGTTATTTCATTCCTCATTCAGTCTGAATGATGAGGATAGCAGCTGGTGGGTGGGGACAAACAGGCCAAATAAAACAGTCTCATATAGCTTTGACAATGAGCTGTCCAAACAACGTACAGGATGATTAAGGTCAAATTTTGGACTTTTCATTGCCTCAGAGCTTTAATCCAGAGGAAAAATGTGGGAATTTATCCTGGGTTTGAGCAGGAAATTTAAATATATGCATGCATGTATGGACTGTGCTCCATAGCAACGTTGGTGTGAGCTACACTGGTGGTGGTGGAAGGAGTTCAGAAACTCATACATTTGCATGCATAAGCGGGCAGAGAAAAAAAAAACCCTGCACAAACTGCAATTTATCAGACCAGGGCATGTTCGAAATGTGAACAGTTCTTCCAAACTTGCCTTAGTGTGTATAGACAAATCTGTACTCGCTATGGATCAGGGAAACCTAAGTTAAGGTGAATATTCCTTTCAGTGTAGACATGTCCCAAAACAGCTGGAAGGGAACCAGAAAGTTGTTCTAGATGTAGACTCCGACTTTTGCCAGGCAAGCTCAAAGCTATGCTCAAACATGAAGCACCCAGGTTCAATCCAACTCGCAAAATCAGTGTCAGGAAGATGCAGTGGGGTAGCCCATATACTTTTAAATAACCTTTGAACTTTTTAACTCTTAATTTGTAAAAAATAATCTATACACTTGTAAATTCATCTGAGGTCCTTGGAGAAAAGGAGAACAGCTTGCTTGGGAATAGCAAGGGGGAGAAGGGAGAGGAGAAGAATCACAACCACTTGCACCACGTAGTTGCCTAAATATGGAGAGGAACTTATCACACTCACTCAATAGTGAAACAGCAGCATGACTGGGGGGCACTGATGGGTTTTGCCCATCAATGAAAAGCAACACTCAAGGTACAGACCAGCTTCTGGACAGACACCACTTCAGGTAATAGGTATAGCCACATAATAATAATATAATAAGATATTGCTATCCTGGTCTAATCCCTCTTTTCAGGCCTGGTGTGATAAAAGTCCTGGGAACTGGTCCAAAATATTTGGGGGCAGGGGTAAAACTTCCCCATCCCTGTTTTAAAACACAATAAATAATGTCCTTTTCTTGACAAACGTATCTGTTGATGGTTTTTGAAATAACCTCTTCTTCAGAGTTAATAAAGCAATGCTCCCAAGTTTTTTTCATGCCATTTTGTCATGGATTTATGATATTTTTTCAAGTAGGGAGAACTTGCTTGAGGCTGAACCCTCCTGCCCCCACCCCCAGATTTCTTCCATCTGTATCCAGTGGTTAATTGCTAGCAGTCTCTGTAGCACATGCTGACACTGAAAGATGGCTGAGACTCAACCTCTGTCAGCACGTGTCAAACCTGCAATTAGTTTATAATAAAAATGACTCCCATATCCATCTTCATTACAAAAGGAGGAGAGAATGCAATCATAGGCAAAAGGAGGTTCTGAATCTTTAGACCAGCACAAGAAATTAAGAAGAACTGCAACATTAAAGTCAGTTGACTTTGTTCGTAAAAATCATTAAAATGTTCTCTCAATAGGGGCAGTCCTACATACTTTTGGGATTGTATACATCCCCCCCCCCCAAATTCCCATCTGCTGTGGGAATTCCCCCTAATACACTTGGTCTGTGAGTGTATAACTTCCCGTAGCCAGGAGAACCCCAGTAAAGATTTCTCCCTCTGCAGGATGGCTATACTCATCAGAGAGGGGGACTCCTATGGAAAAGTGCTTCCTTGGAATCAGATTATGATACAGAAGGCAGGGAATGACTTTGGGCTTATCTACCTTGTGAAACTACAGATCCCAGGATTCCACAGAATGGAACCATGACAGTGAAAGTGATATGAAAGTGATACAGTTGTCTTGTGTAGAAACACCCTTTATTCCTCTTTGCTTGGGACAGGGACAACCAGGGCAAGCCTTACCCTTCAGTAAAGGAGGTAATCACTAACAGTAAATGAATGGGTGCAGCTTGTTAGCCATCCAGCTGTTCCTCTGAAATGTGCTGTCCATTCCAGATGTTGAAGACGAGTTCTGTGTGCTACACAGTCTATCCCTGCTCCTAAACTAGTGTTCTTTCTTGAAATGCATTTAAGAACAATGCCACATCACTAGTACTGTGGCAAGATTAAAGTTTCAGTCTAGTCAACTTCTGCGTATGGATTAGCTCAGACTCAAATAAGAATTCCATGTCCTTTTGGCTAACTCCAGTTGAACCCTTCAGCCAATCTCCCCTACAGGGTCATCCTCAGACAGATTCCTTTATGGCTCATCCCTACTTTTTTCATCCACTTTGTTACTACAACTCATACACACACTGAACTGTAAGGAAGAAACTGAGAGTATGCAAACACATAGCAGAGATTTTGATAGGCAGGAGAATTAGACATTGGCAAGGATGAACATGGAGGACATAGGAGAAACCACAAGGGCAGCATAAATGATCTCTGACTTCTGCACATGGTGTGGGAAAGGCAATCCTTTTACCAGAACACAACAGAAAATGAGAACAATGCTTTATTATTGATGAAAAGTGCGTAGTTGGTAGTTGTTGCTGTGTGCCTTTAAGTCATTTCTGATTTATGGAGACCACAAGGCTGGGAGAAACTCACAGAGTTTTCTGGGGACTGAGAATGTGTGACTTACCCAAAGTCACCCAGTGGGTTTCCAACACTCAAACTACTTATACTACACTGGTTAGCCTTTCAATTAAATGTCAGATATATTTAAGCCATAAAGCCTGCTTCAAGTATGCACAACCAAGGGAATGGGGATGAAAATTTGTCATTTTGTATGATATCCTTTTAAAATTTAATGTTGAGGTGGCTTTATGCTCTATGTTCACTTCAGGTATCTACTTTGTTTTCCATGGCAAAACTTATCAAAATGATAAATCAGAATACATCCCTCAACCAAAGTTAAGAATATTTTAGTCCTATTGACATCAGTCAGAGAGTTCAAATACATGCTTAATTCTCTCCACTAAATGAAAGGAACTTAAGCCTGCAAACCTAACATAGGAAGTACAACCCTAAACACATTTGCAGCCTCAAGTCTCAAACAGCGAAACTTAGTTTTGTGTAAACGTGTATAGAACTGCACTCTTCAGGAAGCGGCATGCAGTACATATTACCAAAGTTTCTTTGTTTCCAAGGGTAATTGCAGATTAAAAGCCATCTTGGACAGAATCTGCTCATAGAGGTGTAAGGGGTGGCAGATTACTTGACTATATTGTTAGCAAACTGTATGCACATTAGTATGTTTCAGTACAATTTCAATGTCTGTGTAGCACATTAAAGATCCTAAATAGCTGTTGGTTTATCAGCAGTTTCCAGCTCCATATTATTTCATGAAGTGATATATATGCTGCAATAAGAAAAATTCTAGAAGGATAGGCCATCTCTCTTACCTTGGTGAAAACACTACTAAACTTTGCTTAGAAATGTCACCGAGTGCACAAACCTGCACATAAACCAATTTACAGACTGCAGGGCTGGGTCTGTAATACCGCCCCCAGCCATGGGATCTTGTGTCTCTTATGGAGACTTTGGGCACCTTGATCATGCAAAAGTTCTGTGACATAGGGAAGCTGCCTAGAAGTCTTCCCCTGCAGGCTTTCCCATTTCAGTCATATATCCAGGTGCGTGAACACCAGAGCTGGGAAGACCCTCAAATTATCAGGAGCAGAGTTGTGTGTTACACCTTCATACAAACAACATGTAACTGTTTTACCTCTTGAAATTTTATGACTTTTTGGCTCCATCATTATGGCATCTGCCCACCCACCCTCGTCTTCTGCAATCTTCCATCACAGAAGTGTCCTTGTCATCATACATTTGATGAAATGGTCACTAGTGCATGACAGCTAATGCCATAATTAATCTATCAGCCTTGAATATGTCACAAGGCTCTGTATTATTTTTGCAACACAATGATATTTAACTGTTAATCACTTGCTGTATTGGAAAGCCATGATAAACCATGGGACCATACCAAACCTAGCTTATTGAGGCAGCATGCTGGTCCTAAATAATATATTTGTTTAGATGTTCGGGGGCACCAAAACTAAAGGTTTGTGGTTTTCAAAAGTGGCAGCAGCTGGAACTCTCATCACAAGTCAGAATCTAGTTTGCTCCAAATTTGTTTCTCATTCATTGTGGAGAAAGCTAACCAGAACACCAGAGTCTGCTGGGCTCACATCTCATTCTAAGAAACCAGAGATGAAAGATCCCTGCTTGTTTAGTTGCTCCCCCTATGAGGAGAAACCAATGACAGCAGCATCCCTACAATTTCTCAGCTTATTGTGACATTTGAATGTGGCTGGCATGTTGCATCTTTGTCCTACAGCTGCAAAACCACCCTCCTCCCAGTTCGCTCTATGCTTTTATACCACAATCAAGAAGAAATTGATTTGGTAGAAGAACAATCAAATTTAAAATGATTCACCAAAAACATAGAACTAATTGGTTAGCATCAGGCTTGCACATCAGTCATAGGATTAGCATAGTTTTGTACAAGGTAACATGAAAGAGGAACTTGAAAGGATCGTTCTTTTTAAAAAACATACACATACGCACATGCACACACAAACTAAACTAATAACAACCTACTGGGTGCTTTTCAGAATAAGAATTCAACTACTGAGTGAGAACACATTATGAGATCCTGTGTGGATTTAGTCAAATCTAACTTCCACAGAGTCAAAGGTAACATATCCTAAATTACTTTCAGCCAAGGAATACATCATGCAGAGGGTAATATTCCTCATGGACTGGAGCAGAACAGTGGATGCACTTTCACCCCACAAATATGCCTGCTGAAAGTAGCCACAGCTTAGCCAGGGTGGATATCATGCACCCTCATCTATACAGTACTTTATTCAAGTGGAGAGAGGAGAAGAATCAGAGCCTGGGAATTTACAACTCCCAAAAGTTACCACCTCATCTCCCCACTACCATGTCTAGTGTTAGTGTGGACATTCTGGACGTTGTAGTCTCCAAAACAACTTTTCCAGACTCCAAGAAAAAGCCAAGCTTGCCATCAGCATCAGCCTCTTTACAGGCTTTGGGGAAGACAGTGATCTGTAGCCTTTCACTCTACTCAATGGAGGCAGCACAAATCAGATCCCATGTAGCATCACTTGCTTTTCAATGAATCTGAATTCCACTTCTTGATTCTACAGCTATAGGAGGAAGAGCTCATTCTGTGTCAGATCAAGGCTAGTCCAAGACAGTGTGGTGTTTGAAGTGGAACGCTTACTCAAGTCAAGGTGTATGGTGTCCAAAGCCAGCCATGATGTGGTTGGGAGGCACTTGACCATAAAGAAAACCCCATAAGTACCTCTTCTGGCAGTGAAAACACAGCAATAACAAATTTAATCACTAAGAATTTGTTGCCCTTTCATTACACCCCAAATCTGCTGACTGAGGCAGCTGCCTCATTCTTCCAAATGTTTAGGCTGGCACTGTATCTGATGCTGCATTAAGAGCTTATTGGTACTTACTCAAAGCATCTTTATTTTTCAGGTGAATACTGTACATTGGTTTCAGTAGTGGGATTGCATAGTAGTACTTGGCACCAAACTATCTGAAGGGGCATCCTTCCTCCACATGTGCCTCACAAAAGCCACAAACCTCTCCCTCCCACCCCATGCAAGTAGTACTCTCTCAAGCAGTCAGCAATTTTATGAAATAAAGGTGTGAGGGCCTTAAAGCAAATAAAGCAAATAAAAGTGTGAGGGCCTAAAAGTGATCAAACACAACTTTCTGCATCTAGGCAAGTATGGTGAATACACAAGAGAGTCTATAATTGCCTAATAGATACCTATAGACACCTGGTACAGTGTAGTAGCCATGACTTTGATCAATAATCTCCACCACCAATCCCTTCTCCTTCTGTGTCGTGTCTGTTTAGATTGTAAGCATGAAGGCAGGGAACCGTCTAATTACAGTTTTGTGTAAATTTTCAGCGCTATATAAATAAAGCATAATAATCATCATCATCATCTGGCAAGCAGTCAGTTAACTCTCATTTATTTATTTTA
The DNA here is from genome assembly GCA_034509955.1 of Urosaurus nigricauda. Taxonomy (NCBI): domain Eukaryota; kingdom Metazoa; phylum Chordata; class Lepidosauria; order Squamata; family Phrynosomatidae; genus Urosaurus; species Urosaurus nigricauda. The sequence continues at coordinate 167,576,733 of JAOEGL010000001.1, read as the reverse complement.
TTTCATTTCTATGCCATCTTTCTCCCAGAAAGGGATCCACGGTGGCTCAAAGATAAAACAGCTTTTGAAATATTACAATGAAAATTAAACACAATTAAAATCATCTAGCTAAAAACAGTATAAAAGGACGTAAAACATATAAAAGTTAAAAAACACACACACACAACTAGAGCTCACATCCCATATAAAAGCCACCTTGACCTGATTATATATTAAAAGCCTGCTTGAATAAAAACATCTTTGCCTGTCAGTGAAAGAAAAGCAGGGAGTGAGTCAGCTTAGCCTCCTGTGGAAGAGAGTTCCAAGGGGTGGGAGCAGCCATTGAGAGGGCCCTCTCTTATGTCCTCACTAAGCAAGACTGTGATGGTGGCAGAACTGGAAGATCTTAGAATGCTTGCAGGTTCATATGGGGAGAGATAGGGTCTTTCTGATAGGTTGAAAGCCCTGATTCTTCCAGAGGGACTAAGGCAATTTGCTGTATCTCTCAGCCTTAGCCTTGTATCTATAGTATTCAAGTGTAATAATGAAGGCCACTCACATACTGCTTTATCATACTAGGGGGCAAACAGGATTTAAACAACAGTTAAAGGAGAGTTAACCAAGAAATATCCCGTGATATACATAGGGCATTTCCTGTTTAACTCTCGTTTAAATCCTGTTTGCTCCCTAGTGTGATAAAGCATTTAGGGTTGTTGTAAGTATTCATGTATATATATAAACTTCGGACACAGTAGTTGTTTTCTGAGCCTTATTATTTGGCATCTAGCAACAGCATCTCCATCAGTGATGGGCTATTGTTGTTGTGTGAGTTGAAGTCATTTTGACTCTGTCTGGGTTTCTGTTTTAAAAGCACAGCACAACTATGTAGCATGCCAGAATGTTCTCTATTTTCCATCGCACTAATGCCAAGGTCCTCTTAAGAACTTACACTGAAACACCACAACAACTCTTTTTTTCATGGAGTCGAAGGCTTTCATAGTTTTTTTGTGTGTGTGTTGTTTTTGGGCTCTTCTAGAAAATGGCCATATAGCCTGAAAACCCCACAAAAAACTAACCCTTTCTTTCCTTTTTAAAAATAAAACATAGGCATTTATTTTAGAAATCAATAAACAACAGAATCCCACTTTATGTGGAATGCAGTGAGAGCCAGTGTGGCATAGTGGCTTGATTATTGGACTACGGCTCTGGAGACAAGGGTTCGAATCCCCAGTCAGCCATGGAAACCCACTGGGTGACCTTGGCCAAGTCATACTCTCTCAGCCTCAGGGGAAGGCAATGGTAAACCTCCTCTGAACAAATCTTGCCAAAAAAACCCGGTGATAGGATCACCTCAAGGTTGCCATAAGTCAGAAACAATGTGAAGGCACGCAACGACAACTGTAGAATAATGGAATATATAAATCTATATAAATAAAAATGTAAATGTTGGTTTGTTCAAAATCTTAAATCTCCGGAAGTTCTTCACCGATTGCTCTGAAATTTTGACACGTTGCATCTGAATACACACTTTTTTTATTTTTTTAAATACTTACTATTATATAGATGTCACACCTGTGACAGATAAAAATATGCTGTGACGTTGCTACCAGGTGGAAGAACTGCTCATTCCGCTTTGACATGGCCATTGAACATGCAATTCATTGAAACTCCCAAGTGCAACATTTCCCAACCATCCAGTATTGCAGAAATGCAAACATTGTTTGGGATGAATGCACAATGGCACACAAAAAATTGCTCAAGGCTCTTGATCGATCATTGCAAGATTGGCATGGAAATATCAGACCATTTGGGAACACATTAATATTGCTTGCAGGAGATTTCAGGCAAACATTACCTGTAATTCCTTGATCGACACCAGCGGACGAAATAAAGACTTGCCTGAAATACTCTACTTTGTGACGACACATAAAGACATTAAAATTAACTACAAATATGCATGTCCAGCTGCAAAACAATTGATCAGCTGAAATATTCTCACATAAATGGCTAGAAAATGGGAACAGAAAGGTGCCAGTTGATCTGACTTCAGGACAAATTTTATTGTCTCATAACTTCTGCAATTTAGTCACGTCAAAAGAAGAATTGGTTGAAAAAGTATTTCCCAATATTCAAACCAACTATAAGAATCATGATTGGATGAGTGAACAAGCTATTCTCTAGATCTACACAGACAATGGATCAAGAAAAGATATTGTATACCCACAAGCATTGTGAAATTAAATATTTTAGAAACTTGTGCTTTCTCTTTTCTTTCTTTTCCATTTAACCAGACTGAGCCTAATCAACACATGGCCAGGTACAGCTAGTTAACAGATAAGGATGAAGAAAATAATAATTCAGATTAACTAGGAAGAGGAAACATTTGCTTAGATACAGGAGAAAGAGAATGCCACAGGAAATATACATCTTATAATGATTTTAAATTATGATTTTAATGCTGCAGGCATGCCTATGAATAACACTCTGTGTGCCTTTTCCCTCCATCTCTACAAATTCTGAGAATTTCAGAGCTGCCTTCAGCTGTCCTGTTTCCCTGCAAGAGTTGCATGAACATGTCATGTAAATGTCCTCTTTAACACAGTTGCTTGCATATGAATAGTGTGATTCAGTGGAAGGTACACACTCTCTTCTGTAACAAATGACCCTTCTGAGCTATTTCACAAGCCAGGAAAATTTAAGCCAAGATCAAAGCTATGGGTCTTTTCTTGATGCACTTGTCTGAGCCCCATTAGCATTAACAAATAATAGAGGAGGGGAATGCAAATCTAAGTGCCACCACTTTTGTCAGAATGAAACAGGGAATAAGGAACAAATGAGTAACAAATCAATGGCTGCTGATAATAGAATACAAACAGGACTATTTCCTGTTTCCATTTTGCAAAGTCCTGTTCATGTGCTTATCATCTAAGATGTGATCTCTTGAAGATGGGAAGATGAGATAGAAGGAGAGAGAGAAAGAAGGAGGGAAGGAAGGAAGACAAGCAAGAAGGAAAGAACCACTGTTGCATTTGCATTACACAGCTATGCTCAGCTGAACCTATCCTAGACATGTGGAATGTTTCCAGACAAAACTGTATAAAAATTATGCAGAATCTATGTAGATAGTACTACACAGAAGGGAAAAATCCTATACCAGTTTATTTGGAAATAAGTCCCTTGGTGTCTGATAGGTCTTGTGTGTTAGCAAACTTAAGTCTACAAGCTTAAAACACCCTTTATTTACACTGTTTAATCACTCAGGAACAGCTACAGATTTGTATGTAGAGAGATCTTGTAGCACCTTTGACACTAACCAAAAGAAGGAAAGTAGCAGCATGAGCTTTCTTAGACTTCAGTGCACTTCCTCAGATGCATTTGGTGGAGTGGAAGCCAGGTACAGACATATATATGCCGTTGTATGTGAGGATGTTACATACCAATGAGGATCCTCATATACCAATGGCATATATATATCTGTACCTGGTTTTCACTCCACCAAATGCATCTGAGGGAGTAGACTGAAGTCTACAAAAGCTCATGCTGCCAATTTCTTTCTTTCTTTCGGTTATTATTATTATTAACCTTTATTTATATAGCGCTGTAAATTTACACAGTGCTGTACATACAATCTTATAAATTAGATGGTTCCCTGCCTTCAGGCTTACAATCTAAGAGAGACAACAACAAAGAGAAGGGAAAGGTGGTGGGAAAGGAGATGAGGTCCAGTTAGTCTCAAAGGTGCTACAAGATCTCTTTACGTACTGATTCTACAGACTAACACGGCTATATCTTTGAAGCTACAGATATGGTTATGACAGTGGGGGAACAAATGAAAAGTACAGAATCAGGCACAATTTGGCTCTCTTAACCTTAACCCAATGTTTCTCTCTCTCTCTCTCTGTGTCCACTTATAGTCATCCTACGAATTTCATATGGGTTTCTTAGGCAAGGAATATTGAGGGCCATATCAGTGACCTAGCTGTCCACGGATTGCATCTCTTGCCGACTGCCCTGCCCCATATCAGTCAATGGCAACACATGTGTGTGAGCATACTGATGTGGGCACACACATATCGCCATCTATTAACTCATATCTGGTTCAGAGTCCACTTTTCCCCCTCATCCACAGGGTGGTGGCTGAACTGATCCCCTGCAGAGGGTAAGGGTCCACTATACTTAGAAGTTGGTTTGTCAGTTCCTTCCTCTGAAATATAGCCTCACGGCACCTGGTATTCATTGGCAGTCTCTCATCCAAGTTGTAACCAGAGCTGACCCTGCTTAGCTTCCAAGATCAGATCTCCCATTCCAAACCTATTGTTAGCATTCCAACTAATACTGCAAATGGATTATGGTCCATTTACAGAACTGTTATAAATTAAAGGTCCATAGTTATTATAATGTATTCCCTTTCCAAAGAGGCAACCATGCTGCTGGAGAGCACTGTTGGACTATTAGTTTTGTGAGTGTCCTCACAAATGCTTACGAAAAATGGGGAGCTAATTTGGAAAAAGGAGTCAAAAAGCATTTCAAAGTTTCTCATCAAAACCCCTGATTGAAACAGGAACATGCACACCTGCTATGTACACTACACTCCAGAAATTATTAGATGCTCTCTCTTCCTTAATTAGATTCCTCTGTATCTGATTAAAGCAACAGTGTGTATAACCTACTGACTGGCTATGCTGAGTCTTCGGACTTCAAGCATCCCTTTATAACAAGTGTTTTAAGTCCTCCCCAGAGTTTAGACCACATCCCCTTCTTTGTGTAAAGTCAGAACAAGGCAATTGTTCTTCTTTTGGATGTGTGGAAATCACACTCCCCAGGGCCACCTTCCCCTTTTGTGAGTCTGTGCATCAAAAGCTTTGACTACTTTAGAACACCTGAATTCAGTGAGTTATCCCCAGACAGATAAAAGTAAGAAAGAGAAGCTACATAGTTGTGGGAGAAATGGAAAGATCTCTTTCTCCTTTTACTTGAACACCATCTCTCCTTCCTGTTCTCTCTTTATGCCATAAAGTAACATGGTAGTATCATGCCATCTCTGAGTGATCTGGTTGCACAGATAGTGGCATCCTGTGAGTGGCATATGTCTATGCATAAGTGTGCCTTATATATATATCTTTTTGGATAAAATGCAGGGAGTTATTATCTAGTATTTGCATCATATCCAGTCTCCTCCCACCTAGCAGCTGCAAAGACTCAGGAAGAACAGCTACTGCTGCTTACCAGTCGGGAAGGAACATCATCTTGATCTACTACTGATCTTCTTAATCTACACTACCACTGCTACAACAGCAACAACAATATAAGATTCTATGTACACCACTGTGTACATTTACAGCGCTATATAAATAAATGTTAATAATAATAATATAAATTGACTTCTAACTTATGATAATTATGAATTTGATGAAATAAACTCTAATTCAGTGGTTGACAACTTCTGATGACTGAGGAAACCTGCTGCAATGATATCAACATTTCTTTAACTTTAGATAAGATGGGCAAGGTCACTACAACTTGTTTTTAAGTAGAAGAACTCTCTCTGAAAGTGTCCAGGTAGTATGATTATATTTATGAACAAGGCATGTGTCCCCATCTTTACATGTTAAAAAGCAGTGATTCCACTATCCATCAAATTTCACAATATCAGGTATACTCCAGACACTGAAAAACAAATTATGCAACATGTGAACCTTTCATTTCCCACAGTGATTTGATCACTGGACTACTGCTCTGGAGACCAGGGTTTGACTCCCCACTCAGCCATGGAAACTCACTGAATGAACTTGGGGAAGTCATACTGTCTCAGAGGAAGGAATGGCAAAAAAACTCTCTCAACAAATCTTCACAACAAAAGCCCATTATAAATTTGCCTTAGGGTTGCTATAAGTTAGAAATGCCTTGAAGGCACATAACAACAACAACAACAATGTAATCTATGGAAGTTTATGCCATAATAAATCCGCTAATTTAAAGTGATACAGGACTGTTTGTAATTAGCCGAATGCTTTGGTTTTATGATGCAGTATTTGCAGGGACAGTGCATTTGTCTTATGATTCCATAAAAATGCATCAAAAATTGTTGTTATAGGTGAGGAAACTGTAACTAAAATAATTTATGTCTCTTTTTTTGGATGCATAGCATTACAAGTTTCTAACTTGATTTTTAAAACATTTTCTAGGCTTGTATATCTGATGTTAGAAAGAATCCAGACTGATTGAAAAATCCCAGATTTTCTTCCTGTTCTTTTTTATTATTATTATTATTTTATTTTATGCTGGGTTAAAATAAATTGACCCGGGGGGGGGGTGATATAAAAAGTCTCTGATTATACTAGGAGCTGACAGAAAATATCCTGAGATAAACAAAACATATCTGGATCTCCAAAATTGGGACTTTCTGCTCTTTTTAATCAATTTGGATGTGTCCTTAGATGGATCAATGGGGCACAATAAAGCCTGGAAATCAAATTCTGCAACTGGAAAGGTCTAAGCCATAATCCAAGATTTCATAATTATTGAGTGGTAAGAAATTTACACCCTGAACATACATAGTATCCTTTCAAAAATGTACCCCTTGCACACAAACTGAAACCTGGCATTGAAACCAATTTCCAAGGATTAAACTTGTGTTGAATGCTATTCTGAGAATCACAGACTAAAGCAAATAGTATTAGTAAGCAAACTGTTTCTATGCAAAAAAATACCTTTCAGGTCTGCCACTTAATGCAGGTCCATGCCACATAGAAACAAAAGAGCGGCAAAGTATTAAGCAAGATTTTAGCTTCTCTTTACCTCAACTTGATAAACCTTGTTTCCTGCCTTTGATTGCTTTGTTCTCTTCTTTACTGCTAAGAGTTTACAAAACAGCAGCTATTGAACAGGAAGATAAGAAGTGTACCTATTTGTTTAATAACATCAAGGGAAGAAAAACTGCTGGTTCATCTATTTTGTTGTTAAGTTGCTCAAAAGGATCAAAATACCAATTAACTTGCTGGCTTAGAAAAATCTTTGATATCCTCAGATTTACTGACATTTCGAAACTCTTGTTCATACTTGCCTAATGGCTTTTTTTATTAGGAACAAAGAAGTGCCAATCTCTTTAGCATTTGACCTGTTTTTTCGTTATTTTAAAAAATATATTCAACTACTTAATGCCTACAAAAACCTCATCCAGGCAAAAAAATTAAAGACTCATGTGTAATATAAAACTGCTTCCAATTTTATATTATTTTATTTAAATTCTACAAGGTAGTTGACAATCAAAATATGATTTTGATAAAATTCAAAATTGTATAACATGAACACAAAGTCACAGATGTGAAATTTTAATGCTATTTTTTTAAAAGCACACATAGTTCCACAGATAGCTAGCCAAGGAGGAGAGCCAGTACAGCACAGTGAAAAAGTCAAAGTAGGACCAGAGAGACTCAAGTTGCTGGTGGCGTTGGGATATTCACTCTGTTTCACAGCCTATTTCATGGGGTTCTTGAGAGGACAGAATGGGGACAGGAACTTTTTCTTTTACACTTTATACAACATACCCTCCTCCAACTATCCCAGTTTGGCAGAGAGAGTGGTCTCAGTTAATTCTCTGCTGTCCCATTTTCTCAGCTACTTTTAAAATGTCCCAGTTTCTCTCTCATCCTCTCACTTTTCTCTTTCATTCACAGCTCAATTCAATTGCTGTTAACTGACTTCAAAATACAAAAATAGTTTGCTCTCAGTTAATTCCACAGGAGGAAGAGGAGAAGAGGGGGCAGAGTCTTGCCATCTTCGCTACACTCAAATGGTTTTGTTTTTCAGGTTTTCCTAAATTCAGAACATAAATCCCAGGGCTTCTCTGCTTAAAGCAGTAGTTTTGTATGTTCTTCTTCATTTATAAATTTGCTCTCTTGTTTGGCTACACTCTTTTGATCATACTCTGTTGATTGTTGGCTACACCTGTCCCAGTTTTTATCTGTGAAATGCTGGAGGTTTTTATATGATACACTGAGGTAGAGATATAGATACAGATATTCAATTTTTCATCCAAGGAAGCTTCAGGCTTTATCCTCACAACAGCCCTATTAGGAATCTCAGGCCCCACGGTTAACCAGTACCTACAGGGATCTGTGAAATTTTCCCAGTCCTAGTATGCCACTAAGGTTCCTAGACCATATACACTCTCCCTCTCTCTGGCAATTTCTCCTGTTAGTGCTTTCCATAGACCAATCATCCACCTTAAAGAATTAGCAAGTGTTGTGAATTAAAACATATCACAATGTCCTAAAATGACATCACAAAGTTAAAGGGAAGGCCCTTGTTTAAAAACTGTGCTCTCCTTCTCTACAATAAATCTACTGATTTTAGCAGAATCTAAGGTAAAATAAATATGTTTAAGTTCAAGAAGTTTTCTCACTTTCTCCTAAATCTACAAAGGTGTGGATCTTCCATTCTATACTGAAATTTTAAACAAGTTTTCTCAGAAGCACAGGGCATTCTGCACATACCCAGTATTCACATTTTATTGCCTATCTGGGGAAACTGTGCCTGTTTCTGCAACTCTTTATCTGGGATTTTATATTTGATTGCTCCATTATCTTTTCAAAAAGTTTGCATGTAGGAAAGCACCACATCAGAATGCAAACTAAGCTATAGTTCTTCTTTTTCTAGGTGCTGCAAGTTCCTTGTTTACAAGGGGGATTTATTCAAATATGCAATGCTGTCCTGTCTTCTAAAATGGCAGAATGTAAGGAAATATGTAGTTTCTTTGCCCTAAGTCAAATTGTTAGTCCAACCAGATTAGATCCATTTGATCAATGGAAACTTGGAATGTCAGCCCTTATGCAAGTTTCTATGATTCACTGGATCTTATCTAAATGGGACTTAGGGCTTTACTGCATAAGTTTCATTCTCACAGCAATTGCATCAGTAAAAAAAATTAAATAAAAAGGAAACATTCAGAACCTCAATATCACACCCCTTTGGAATCACCCAACTGGGGCTCCTGCTGCCATTCCAGTCCCTTCCTGAGTTTTGTTTAATCCCACCCCTATCTTATGCCCTATACAGCATGCCTTTTGGTATTTTTTATTTTTTTTTAATATTCTTTTAACTCACACAATTCTGGAGTTCTGCTACGGTTATGTAAAAAAGGGGGGAGGAAGGGGGGAAATGGGGTGGGGGCAGAGAACATTGACATCTCATGACTGCTGATAGCACAACTGTCCTGGGAGTGGTGTTTCGAACCTAGGGAACCTTGTGGTATTGAGAGCTCATTCACAGGTTTCCTCCATCAATGAAAAGGGGCACCCTTATCATGGCTGGGAGACGCAGCAGCTAGGGGTCATAAGTGTCATAGTGAGATCAGTATCACCAAAGCCATAATTGTGGTTTAAAAGCCACATGTAGTAAGTCCCTGGCTGTAGATTTATTGCAACTCCACCAAATGGAATTCTGAAGTCTCACTCGTTTCGAAGTCCCACATAAAATGACCTACCTTTTTACAAACTCATCAAAGAGAATGCGGTGAGAATATCCTTGCCGTCGTATGTTGATGGTCTCTAGAATTCCAGTATAGCGTAACTGCACTAAAACTCTTTCCTGTGAAAATTTCAGTGCCTCCCGGTCATCATTGGGCTTAATGCAGCGAACAAAATGAGGCTGTCCAACCACCATTTTGGACAACAGATCCATCAGTGAATACTACGAAAGAGCAAATCAAAATAAAAGCAAGCTGAACAGTGCAATTTTCTTTTAATGGAATGAAATTCTAGGGCTTCTACTCATACCTGTCTCATCCCATCTAAAATGAAGTATCTAACAGTAACTAACAGGCTTGAACATGTTAGAAGGAGCAGATGCATAAAATTGTAAAACTCAGGTGTCTAAGATGAATTAATGTACTCCTTTTAAAATCAGTCCCAAATTTCCTCACTCTCATCACCAAGTGAATAAAAACCTTCATGAAAAAGTTATCTTTTAAAGATTATTCTTTTAAGTCTTTTCTGCAGAACAGTGATCCAGCAGAATCTTTCCCGAGGCACTCTCATCTCTAACCTACCCCACTTCGGCTGCTTTTTAGATGCATCCCCATATTGCATCAACTCCAGTAAAATTATTAGATCATTTCCTGACCTGTCCATTCATATTTGTCTCATCCACCTAAGGGGAATCCCTTCAGACAGGAATGTACAATGCACAACGCCTGACATGCTGTCAGCACTATATGTGTGATACAAGACATAGCAGTAAACCTACAGAAATTTATACAGCATACCCTGAAATAGGAAGCCACTGTTTGCCTCTTCATGTTGGTGGTTTCATCAGGGTGCCTCATAATCTCCATGGTATCCACCTGGATATGTAAACAACAAAAATAATATAAATATTCTAAAACATACTAAACAACTGAATAATTTTAAAAGTTGAATTTAAAAAGTCAAAACAATGGAATCATGGCTGGCTGGCTTGCTGGCTGGACAGACATGGATAAAATCATTAAGTCCCAAAGACTTCCATTGAAAAAAACCAATTTTAACATGATGCCACAATGAAACTAATATCCACACCAAACACCTTCAAGGGGAGGTCATTTGGAAAACAACTACCTGGCAGACTTCGGGAGTTGTAGTTCAAGAAAGTAATGATTGCAAACAGGTCTTTTGTATATGTGCATGGGTAGCACTGTTTTGGTTCCAAAAGCAATGACATTCAAAACAGAGGCAGCTGATGCCCATTATAGTTGGAAGGCATAGTTGGAAGTGGGTGAAGGTAGGGGCAAAAGAGAGTTCACACATATACACAGACACAGGGACATTTAGTCACCTCCAGCCCATTCATTCACTCCACAAACCAGCTAAGGCGTAGAAAAATGTAACACAATCTCCAAAGTCAAAATGTCCCCATCTGCTGCTGTTGCTCCCCTGTTCTGTGCCTGGTCTCAAAGCTGGTTAGTTGACTTATTCAGTCATATTCATTCTCTCATCCCCCCCCCCCCATCTTCTCACTCCCATTCACAAAAAAGAGGTAAGCACCGACTCTCAAGAGGCAGATAGGTGCTGACATAGGGTGGGGTGGGGAGTGAGCCTGGGATGAAGCAGTGCTTTGTTTTTCTGAATGAACCAGCCTCAATTGATTCAAAACCTGAACACTGGGCATTGTGGATGGTGTGTTACTTCACAACCTGTAGCCCTATTTAAAAGGATGTTTCTGGCACCCATATGCATCCTGATGGTATAAACGCCACAGAAGAGGCCATGGTAAGCACTTGCTGCTACTATAAATACATCAGACATGTATCAATACCCTCACTGCATCACCCTTGTCACAGAGCACAGAAACACTTTCCCTTTTATTCATTTGAAATATATTTTTCCCCATTACTCTGTCACTAGCTGGTTCATGCTGCCAAACTGTAACTGCTTAACATAAAAAACCAAAACAAACCCTTCTTAGTGTTTCAACATACATAAAGAGTAGCAAGTATATTGTTCATTACATATCTTAATTATGTTCTCACTACAGCTGTTCTTTATAAATATGTGCACACACACACACACACATTAAAGCTGACTTTGAGAACTTTAAAAAAATCTTCCTTGTTAGCAATCAAAAGCAGCTTTGTTTCGCTGCATCACACAGTTCAGCAAAATTAAAGAAAACAATCTGCCCCTGTTCACAGGGTGAATTAGAAACATTTTAACCCACTCTCTCTCTCTCACACACACACACACACACACACACACTCAAACACCCCACAAACACTCATACTCACACACACACTGTGGCAGTTTACCATCTGCTGTGAACAGGTGGCATTTGTGTATTATACTAAGAACACTGGAACCAGAGAATAGTGCCTTTCAGCACCTGCGTTCTACGCAGCAGTCTCCACATCTTGCAATGTTTCCTAAATCTCATCTTATCAAGGCTGATATTTTTCAAAGGGGCTGCAAAACAGAGGCAGAAAAGGACTGTTCCCAGGATTGTAATGCTTTGCCTTACCTTGAGAAGGTACTTAGGAGACTGCATGCAAAAAAGAGAAAGGAGAAGAAAGAACTGCTAAGCAGCATTAAATCAGACACTGGGGTGATGTGGGGAATGGATTTTTAGATCAGACAGAGAGTTTGGGAAGGAGTGTTACAAACAGAAAGCCATGCTTTTATAAACCATAATAGCTTCAGGGTTTTTTGCCCAAACCAGGAAAAAGGTATTAAAATGCACTTTGGATGAATAAATGAAAAGAAACATAGAGGACATTTAACATTTAAAAAAATGCAAAAGGAAAGCCCTATGTAGCACAAGAGGAAAATGCTGCATCAGCACAGATAACTTCAAACATTTCACGAGATCACATGACCAAGCAAATATCAATCTTCTGCTTAGAATTGCAGGGATGTCCACAGGAAGAACGTGAGAGAGGAATTTCAGAACTGTCTTAGCACACAGAAATTCTTCATCTTGCTAGCTAATTTTCTCTTCACCAGAGAAAGGGAAAAAGAATTCTAAGGCTGAATCCTTCTTACTGGCAGCTTGGGAGGGGAGGATTTGAGATGCTGAGGTTGTTCACTGAATTATTATTAATAATATTTCAACAAAGAACACCAGCCTGTTATAACCCTTTCTTCCCCAGATGCCAGCAACTATGATTCTTCCTCTTTCATTCTCCAAAAATGTGAAGGATACATCTTTTACTTCCTTTGCTTTTTTAATGCCTTCAGACTATAAATTCAATATATCTAATTCTATTTACCAAAGGGCCTTTTGATCTAGTGAACACCTCTGCTAATGGAGAAAGATGCTCACTAGTACCACTTTTCTCCCTCATCCCCACTTCCTCTCAAGTGTTGGGGGATTATCCAGAACAGCGTGGAAAGACCAATAGACCAGAGAAAGAAAAATAGACAAAAAATGACCTCCCCTCCACTTCCATTAGTAGAACTCCCTGACAGATCAAACCTCTTCTGCAAATGAAACATCTCCATCCATTTGCAACCCTTGTGTCTTGAACTAAGACTGAATAACCAAAGGAGGATGCAGATGTGTCACAAGGGTTCTCTGTATATCCTTTCCTACTGTTATGCAGCTTCTGTCTTGTCATACTCACAACCTACATATTTATCTCAGACCTTGGAAAGTTACTTTTTTAAAAAGTAATTTGTGCCGTTAAAGTTTTTTAAAAGCAGTATGTTCTTGTTACTCTTTGTGATGATAGGAAGGCTTGATTTGTTACATGACTTGTTTAGTACACCTTAGAAGCATAGAATCATAGAGTTGGAAGAGACCACAAGGGCCATTCAGTCCAACTCCCTGCCATGCAGGAACTCTCCATCAAAGAATCCCCGACAGATAGTCATCCAGCCTCTGCTTAAAAACCTCTAAGGAAGGAGACTCCACCACCCTCTGAGGGAGTTTGTTCCACTGTTGAACAGCCCTTACTGTCAGGAAGTTCCTCCTAATGTTGAGGTGGAATCTTTTTTCCTGGAGCTTGCATCCATTATTCCAGGTCCTGTTCTCTGGAGCAGCAGAAAACAAGTTTGCTCCCTCCTCAATGTGACATCCCTTCAAGTATTTAAACAAGGCTATCATATCATCTCTTAACCTTCTTTTCTCTAGTCTAAACATTTCCAGCTCCCTAAGGCATTCCTCATAGGGCATAGTTACCTTCCCATTATCTTCTCTCACTTTTTGAGGGAGGAAACTTATGATTTACAAGAAAATGGCATAAAATTTGAAAATGTCCTGTTGAAATGCCTGTTAAAATGTTATTAAATGTAATGTTTCAAAAGAACTAAAAGTGTTACATGTTACATCAACAAATTAATATTGCTCATACATGTTATACCTTCATTATCTCTGAGGAAAACAGCTGCAGTTGGCAACATTATTATTGACTGGAATTAACAAAAGCAATTATGAATGTATAACCACTATAGTTATGTAATTTACATAGTGTCGCCCAATCTGACCCGGACAATCTCTACTCAATGGACAGCAGCTACTGCGATCGATAGGGGTCTGCCCAGTCAATCAGGAAGAAGATGGTTGATGTTCCCACATCCTCCTGTGGATGATCTATAGTGCAACATTTGGAAGTGGGATTCCTGTCTCAGTTACACCAGAGATCGGTCACATGAGTGTGGGTAATGTCGGTCAGTACTTCCCAATGGACATGGTAACAGATTCTCATTGATCACAGCAGTTCCTGCCTGGTAAATGGGGCTGGGTGATTTTCACAGTCCCTACACATCCTCTATGAGACACAGTGGGTTAGTGGTTAAGACACCAATTCTGACACTTGTAAGGTCAAAAGGTTGACAGTTCGAGGCCCAAGCACTTCTAGACGGAGTGGGCTCCTGTCACAGGACTCTTTCATATGAGGCTAAATTGGAAGTATAATTTAAGATCAATTCGAATGCAATCATGGGTTTTACGTTATTGCGAATTAACTCTTTGCACGCAAATTCGGGTAAGAGGGAAGCCAATTCGAATGCAATCATGGGTTTTACATTATTGCGAATTAAAGCTTTGCATGCAAATTCGGGCAGGAGGGGGTTATTTTGGGGTAATGGGAAGTAATTCCGAACGGAGCAGGGGTTCTTCCGAACGGAGCAGGGGTTCATGTAAATTCGCTAAACTAGCGAATTTACATGAATCCGCATTGACTCCATTCGGAGTTGGGAGAAATTCCTCCCGTTTGAAAGAGTCCACAGTCCCAGTTTCTGCCAACCTAGCAGTTCAAAAGCATGTAGAATTACAAATAGATAAATAGATACCACTTCAGTGAGAAGGCTACTGCGTCCCATGCAGTCATGATGGCCACATGATCACATGGGTTGTCTTTGGACAATGTTGTGTCTTCAGTTTAGTAACGGAGATGAGCACTGCCCCCACAGTCGGTTACGAAGGGGAAGCCTTTACCATTTTTTTAACACATCCTCTAAATTAGGTAACACAGATCATGAATACAAAATAGTCACAAATGTTTAACTCTGGGTTATGCATTCTAACTACCTTACTGAATTCCAGGATTACTGATATTCTGATTACCCCCTCAAGACTGGGATTCAAGACTGCTTATGCATTTAGAAGGTTACAATTAAAAGCATACAAAAATATACATTGTTTGTAGCTCATTATTTCCATGTTCTGATCTATATGTGTGGATTCAGGTGCCAATTCAGCTGACAGAATTGTTTCAGGGAGGGTGGAAAGAAATAGTATGGTTTTTCTAAGGATGGAAATAGATGTTTTAGAAAATTCAGAGCCAAAAGCACATGCGATAGCTGTCCCCACTCCTCCTCCATACCATACATTGTATTGGTGATACAGCTTTTCACCTTCATTCTGGCAAGAATTTTTATGTAGTAATGCAATGTGAACAAACACCAACTTAGAAGTAAATCTAGTAAACATGCATTTTAATGTAAACATAAGTAATGTAAGGTTTTAAAAATTGTAATGAAACTTAATGGCAAACAACAACAACAACAACAACAACAACAGATCTATATAGCTTTTGGGAGAAACTAGCTTCCTCCCCAACACTTTTTTGGGGGAGGCCATTTTGTGGGCAGAGGGATGGGGAAATTAAAGGCCTATGTTTGATTGACAATGGACTGACAATCATTCTCAAGAGGGATGAGACAAGGCACAAATATGGTAGGGAAAAAGATTGTGATGATCAAAAGACAACTTTTCCTTATCCCATTTGTTATTACAATTGTTGTTCTTTTTTTACATTTTGGAAAAATGTGAATTTGGTGATACAGTTTTAACAAATGAACAGTTTCAAGAAAGAATTAAAAGAAAGCACTGGACAAGAAGAAAAACATTGCATCCTCGCTTAGTTTGAATAAAATGTGGATTTCCATACTTTAGCAATCACATCTGGATAATAGCTGTTGCACTGTAAAATCAAACAAACCAACCCCCGATACTCATCTAATGGAAACCAAGTGGGCTTGCTTGAGTTAAGGATCTAACACTGGTCTCAACTGCAATATGTTACCAATCTCTTTTCAGATGCACAAGTCATGGCATTAGTATATGTACTGACCTTGATACGACCAGCATTGAGCTGTGGAGGCAAAGACCTGGATGCCGCTGTCACTCTTGCTCTTGCCTGAGCTAAGTTGCCTGTTGAGAGAGAAATGTTGAGAGGGAAGAAAATATTTAGCCAATGAATCAAAAAGATGGTGAAAAGTAAAATCAGGAAGATGGGAAAGTAGTCTGAGTAATAGCACCATGAATACTACTAGGTTGTCTAGGGCAACTCAGAAACACAATGGTAACTAAGGAAACTGTCAAATCTATGAATCTGAGGTAGTTAGGGTTTTGGCAATTAAAGTTTTTTTTTTTACCCATGACTGCCACTCACTTTTGTATGTTTTTAATTGTATCGATCTTTTAAGTTCTAAACCACTCAGTGTCCCAGTTTTGGGAGGGCAAATGGGCTATAAATAAATAAATAAAATATCTTCTGACCCCCCCATCTCTGCCCATCTTAATCCCATTTGGACAGAAGCCTATGCAAGGATACCCAAATACACCTGAAGTCCCTAGGGACCATTAATACCTCATTTATTTCCTCCTACCCCAGATAATTTTGAGAGCAGATCCTGTGTAAATGACGCCTTGAATTGCAGGGAGGTAAGGGGAGAAGAGAGCAGCAGGCACATCCCCAATACTCTCCACATATTTATTTGAATATGTGCAAATATATCTGGTGAGGGCTTTATTATCTAAGATGAGAATCATTGCTCTTCAGCTAGGCAGATCAGGAATTTGACTGTGGCTGCATCTGAACTGCAGAAATAATCCAGGCTGACACCACTTTAACTGCTATGGTTCATTGCTATAGAATTCTGGGAATTGTGGTTTGATATAGCACCAGAGCTCTCTGACAGAGATGGCTAAATGTCTCAGAAAACTATAAATCCCAGGATTCCATATTACTGAGCCATGGGAATTAAAGTGGTGCCAACCTGGATTATTTCTGCATTGTTGATGCAGCCTGTGTTTGCTTAAGCCAAAGCCCTCTTTGAGCCTCGATGTGAATAGAGATGTACAGAAATAGAGCCTTTTGAATTAAGAGGATTTTTAAAAATTGTATTGCACTTTTAATACCTCATGTTGGAAAAAAGGTGGGATATAAATTAAATAACTAAATTGCCTGTGATTTACACCACGGCTGATCAACCCCGAGACAAGAGTATCCCAAAATGTGGTAATGTGAACACCTCCTTAGTCAGGGGTAAGATATGTTTGCCCCTCCAGAGACCCTTTCACACTACACAGTTATAGCACCATGATTCAACTTTAACTGCTATGATTTCATCCTACAGAATCATGAGATTTGCAGTTTAAGGAGGGGCCCTTAGACTCCTCAGCCAGGGAATTCCTTGGGGCCTCTGACCAAACTACAAGGCCTAGAATTCCATAGGAAGGAGCCATGGCAGTTAAAGTAGAATCACATTGCTATAACTGCATAATGTGAAAGGACTCTAGATGTTGTTGGACTTCATTTCTCATCAGCTCTAGCTAGTGGAATTGCAGTCCAACAACACCTGGAGAGCCACATTTTCCCCACATTTGAGTTAGAAGTAAATAAGTTACCTTTTTTATCATTTCTGATTTATTTATTTATTTAACTTATATCCCATCTTTCTCCCAAAACGGGATCCAAGGCAGTCAGCAGTAGGGAAGTCCCTTCTGGATATGGTTTTGGAAGACCTTAATTATGCAAGACAATGAGGCACGTGTAAAGCCATTGCTGAGCTAAGTGTCCCACCTGTGGCAAAACACATTTAAACCTAGTACATGCTCTGGCAGATTTGCATGTGATGTTAGTATGCCCACCCTCCATCCACAAATAATACATTTGAATGGACCAGCACTAGGGGTAAGTGTGTTTTCATGCTTCGGTCCTAAATGTATCTCAGTAAACTTGCATAGGATTCTACTACAGACATGACTATGTGTACATGGTATGTTTATCCTGATTTTTTTCATGCCCCACCTGTCACATGATAGGTTTGCTTTAGGGTTGTCATAGGTTGGAAATGACTTGAAGGCACACAACACGAACACACACAGACACACACATGGTGAAAACATCCTTGACAGACTCCTTTAAGCTGCAGTTAGTACATTGTTTTTCTTAAACACAACAACCCCCAAACTCCTCTTTGTGTGTTTATTAAACTACAACTTAGTGGTTTCAAGCAGATCCGTCTTCAGTGAGATAGCTTATGACAAACAGACAGCTTCTTATATATAGGCACACACCCACACCACTACCTTTACCTCATAGAGAAACCACTGGGGCATATGAGGAAATGCCAAGAAGCCTAGTTAATGAAGAGTTGGTAAAAGGAACTCAGATGCACAATTAAAGCTTCTGAGTATGAATTCTCCTGAACTCTAATACTCTTACAGATCTTCGGAGACTGAAAGATAATGGCAACACGATAAAAGAACTGTTGACTTCCTGACACTTTCTAGTTTCTGATGTAGAATCTATATCATCCAGATTAGAGTGTGTCACAATGACAGAGCCATTCACAGTTGAAAAGTAAGCAACATTTTATTGTTAGAAAGTCAACAACTGAAGATTAAACCCCAGGGTATTAATCCTCATTGACCTTAGAGTGGGATAAGAATTTGAACTTTCTAACCTTTAAAAGATGACCCAGATTAATTGATCAAATGATCCAGTCAAAATTGAGCACATTTGAATACCACTGGTTTCCAAAGGAATATTAAGCACATGCTGCTCTCTCTCCTGTTGAACCCAAATGTTTCTGAAAACTGCACATTTCTTGTTGGGTTGTGCCTCTCATGGTTACATGTTGGGAATCTACTGAGTGGAAGATTATTCATAACCAGCAATTTTAGGTTTTTCTGTTTTCATTTTTGCAGACAAAGACTTTTTAAAAAAGGATTTTAAAAAAAAGCTTTGAAAGGAAGAAAGGAAGTGATGTGGACCATGCATGTGCAAGCCATTCCAGATACATTTCAAAGTTTTAAGTAGTGAGTGGAGCACAAGATGTCCAAATGTTTTCTCTGGCTACATATCTTCAGAGGCTAAACTGTGATTAATAGCATTGAAAGAACCCTTTGAAGCAGGATTGGTGACATCAAAGTCCTAATCCATGGGTGGCAGGATTTTTATAATGAGTGGGAAGCATTTTAACACATTTCAAAGGATTTACAGCATGAATAAACAATAGGCCACTGCAGATGTGCCACACACCTTTCAGAAACATAACACATAAATAAGTTTCCATTTTAATTTAAATGTAAATAAAATGTTAACACTTCTTTCAGATGTTAAAGTGCCTTGTTTGCAGTAACTCCAATGTTTTTGTCCATTGCTCTGCAGAAAGAATGTTAATTCTGAGCATCTTTCTTTATCCTCAAATTATAGCTGAGACTTGGTAAGTGGAAATAGGCAATATTAAATCAACGAAACCATAGCCCATTTCCTGAAGTACAATTCAATGAGTAGAAAACAAAATGCAATTAATACAATCTCTATGTTATACCAAAAGGAATTTCTGAATTCAGTGCTCTCACTTCCCCTTCTAGTATTTTCTTTTAAAAACACTGTGGAATGTGGCATTTAAAAACATATAGAGGTTTCATATATAGACACAGTAATAGATCAGAGAATCATTCGTGTTGGGGGGGGGCAGGAGCAGGAGAAGGAGAGATCACAAAGATTTAACAGGTTACTTGGTGATGAAGAAAAATACACTCAGGAAGTACTTTTGTCCCACCACCTGGAAACTACTTTTTTCAATGGATTTAGATAGTCAGTAGTCCCTCTAAAAGATTATCAGAAAATTCTTGCACTTTATTGCCAGGACATATTTAAAAGGAAGAAACATAAAGCCCACTTTTGAACCCTCCTGGTTAAAGAGTTTGGTGCTAGAATGTCCTCATTTCTTACTTAATGTGAAGACAAGAAGGCTCAAATTATTCAAAGGAGTTTATCACACAAAGGAGATAGGGAGTTTATCCCTTGAATATCTCAGAAAAATTGTGTAATTATGCATAACATTTTATATGACGTCACACAAAACCTGCCATTAAAGTGGTCACAAAGAAGCATTAATGCACATCTTTTTACTTTCAGGATTTCAGTGACAATGCATTTCTGATATTACTTTATTTGTGCAACTGCATATGATAATCATTTGTGCAATTACTCGCCATTTCCTCTTCATTTGAGGGATGCTTTAAATGCCCTTTAATCTCAATTTAATGTGTGATAAACTTCAAAGAGTGATTCAAGTGACTGAAAGATGAAAAGAAAGAATCTATGGAAAAGTCATCCAAAACTTGAGAACAGAGGACACAAACTGTGCATTATCATCCACCCCACCTACAACTTTTGCATATGGATAAAGGATTCATGGAGCTCAAAAGTTTAAGTCCATTTGCTGCATCTTATAAAATACTTCTTCATTTAGTTGCTAAGACTTAATAAAATAATTAGCAGAATATTTACTGAGACCAGGAGCAAAACATTAAACATCAGTTTGGAGTTACAAGTTCCTTGCAAGATAGCTTGCCCACCTTGAATCCCATTGTGGGAGAAAAGTGGGATAGAAATCCTTGAAATAAATAAATAAATAAATAAATAAATAAATATGCATGCCAACCACAAATAAGATGAAAAACAAAGGCATTAGAATTTATAATAATTTATTTCAAAATGATGGGAACTGCATGTTTTCATGAGCAGATAGCACTATTTGGCTTAGAATGTATATTACTGTATAATCAAACAGCATACATATAGCTGGTGCACACAAAATTAGTAACCAACAGAGGTGGCTAGACTTGATACTTGTGAAATCTATTATATATTTTACTTTGGATTCCAAGGCCTATCAACTTGAGCTAGGCTCAGAACACTGAGGTGAGGATAAACTGGAAGCCAAACAGTTGGAACAGAAGAGTCAATCCTTGGGAGAGCTGTACACATATATCAGTAGATACTGACATCTGGGTTAGTGTAGATTAGCAAAATACTAATCCAGAACTAAAACTGTCCAGTTTCAGGACCAGGACCTTGTCAAAAGCAACCAACAAATACCATATTTCACAACTGAGGAACAGCGAAGTTAGCACAAGTCCAGTTACTACAAGTCCAGCCAGCACAGCTGAGACATTTTCTTTTAGAATCAAGTTTCTGTTTACTAATAAAAAATGTTCTCTGAGTACTACAATCGTGTCGTCAAAATGGCACTATCTACACACAACTGGGGTATAACAAAATGTTTTTCCTTTGGGAAAACCTTCAGGGGAAGTAGGGAATAGTACAGTGATGGTGAACCTTTTTGGGGCTGCATGCAGGGGTGGGGCTTCTGCCCCCTGGAGACGGGGCTGTGTACTGAGGAACAGGACACATGCCAAGAGACAGTCAAAGGCCAGAAGAGGTCTGGGGGGGGGGGAGACAATGGACATGTCCTCGTTGCTCATCCTCCTCCTGCCCTTCCCCTGGCCTCCAGCTGTCTCTAAGAGACAGCTGGGGGTCAGGAAGGGCCCATGGGGAGGAGGAAGAGTGGGCACGCACCTGTCCTCCTCCTCCTGGACCTTTCCTGACCCCAGCTGTCTCTACGGAGGCAGCTGTGGTCAGGAAGGGCCCGTAAGAAGAAGGAGTGGACACGCACCCGGTCCTCCTCCCCGTGTGTATGTTCTGACCCCCAGCTGTCCCTCCAGAGGCAGCTGGGAGTCAGGAAAGGTCTGTGAGGAGGAGGAAGAGGAGGAGTGGGCATACACCTGGTCCACCTCCTCCTGAACCTTTCCCTGCCCCCAGCTGTCCCTCTGGAGATAGCTGTAGGCTGAGAAAGGTCTCTGGGGAGGAGTAATCGCTCCTACTATTCCCTGCCCTTTTCACGGTATCCAGCTGTCTCAGAGAGGCAGCTGAAGGCTGGGAAAAGGCTGAGAGGAGGAGCCAAAGGCGTGTGCATTGTTCTGTTTCTGAATGTCAAGGTCTCAGGGTGTCTATTTAATTAATAGGGGCCACCAAATGCAATGTTCAAACATGAATCAAGGAACATGAGAGACACTGCAGACTGAGTCAGCCAGAAAAATCAGCAGTAGCAGAACACATTATAAACCATCCTGGGCATAAAATGCTGTTTGAAAATACTGAAATTCTGGACCGTGCCAACAACTATTAGGTCAGAATGCACAGGGAAGTCATTGAAATCCATAAACACCTGGGCAACTTCAACAGAAAAGAAAAACCCTTAAAGTAAATGGAAGTTTGGCCACCAGACCTGAAAAACATCAAAATCAAGAGCCAGAAAATGCAAGTAAAAACCACCCAGGGTCAGAGAGGTTTCCCAGTAGACAACGGATCACAAATCAAATAGACACCCTGAGGCCATCCCATTCAACAACAGACCAACACACAGATTAACATGTAAATCACTTCCTCTCTACCAAGGGTCACACAGTATATATACTCTGTGTGTGTGTGTGTGTGTGTGTGTACCCTGTTTCTCTGAAAATAAGACATCCCCTGAAAATAAGACCTAGTAGAGGTTTTACTGCATTGCTCAATATAAGGCCTCCTCCGAAAGTAAGACATAGAAAAGTTTTTGTATATCAATATATATATACAGAATGTAATAAGTGTTTGTTTTTTGTTTTTTTGGTACAACAATAAATGTGAATTCTTCTTCATGGAAAAATAAGACATCCCCTGAAAATAAGACCTAGCGCATCTTTGGGAGCAAAAATTAGTATAAGACACTGTCTTATTTTCAGGGAAACACGATATCCCACTCTTTTCCATGCCAGCATTCTCTGAAGATGCCAGCCACAGCTGCTGGTGAAACGGCAGGAATAAACTTTTTTAGAACACAGCCTCACAACCCAAAAAATCCACACACACAAACACAAAAATGGATGTTGACCATTTCTTTATTTACTATTTTTTATTGTTTTGTGTAGTTAGGTCTCTTTAATTTTAAGCTGCGGGAAAGTTTTTTATCCTTTTTTTTCCTTTTTTCTTTGCAAGAGGCAGCTGATTTTTTTTTAAGTGGTTAATAAATAAATTTGGCTGAGAGAAAGGAGATGTACTGAAAGCAGAGGAAAGTCTGTATTGGTCCCCCAGGATTTATAGTAAACATCTGTATTAACTTGTTTCTTCTTTTCTAAATTAATTTTTTTAAAAGAAAGGTTTATAGATCCATATCCAACTGTAGAGTAAACTCACTAAATCAATGGAAACTTGATAATTCAACACTTACATGAGTTTTATTTATACCCTAGTTGGACTTGAGCCTCCTTTGCTGCAATTTATTTAAGCTATTTTTAATTTGTGCTATGGCGCAAGTGCTCTTGGAGTATCTAACATAACCAAAGAATCTCTCCCACCCCTTTTATACCCCCTGTGAGATGAGTTACAGCAAGAGATGGTTACTGTCCCAAGATCACCAAAATAAGCTTAAATACTGAGTGGGGATCTGAATCTAGGGTTCCCTAATTCGAGCACTACACCACACTGGCTTTCTTAATATAAGCCACTCCCAAACAAAGTGTTCCCCAGCCATCTAACAGAAACTACTGGTGTTAGGTATTAGTTCTTCTTTCTGAAGCAGAATTGAGGTCCACATTGGTATGTTTTACCCCTTCTATAGATGCAAATTAGCTAACAGATAAAGAAAATTTTCAGTTCTGAAAGGAAATAGTCTTCAGAGGAATTAGCACTCAAAAGCAGAGCTTTGGAAGTAATGTGTTACAAGCAGCTACCTGTAACACATTATTTGTAGGGACTAACAAGGGATATGTGCTTAGAACTGTGAGGTTATATAACAATGGGATATAACTCTTACCAAGGCACTACCTTTCCATGGTGGTGGGATTGCATGCTCTTGTGAGGCAAGAGGCCATATCGACAGCAGCAATGTTGCTGGTAGGGTCACCCAGGTCAGAGAGGCTTTTGCTGAGGGGCTAGACTATATGTGCCAAACAGCCACTGAGCAGTAGTAGTACTGGGATGTGTGTGTGTGTGACCCTTGCAAAGGATCCCTTAGAGACAATGGCAGAGGCACCTTAGCTAAAACTTGTTAGTACTGGGCAGAAGGAGACATGAAACCACTTCTGAATATCTTTTCCCATGAAAATCCTATCATGAAACAATCCAAAATAAAACAAGAGATAGTGTTAGAAGATGAAATCCCTTGTTCAGAAGGCACTCAGTGAACTACTGGGGTACAGAAGAGGACAACTGCAAGTAGCTTTGTAGCTAATGACACAACTGGACTCAAGTTGAAAGGACGTTCAGCTGTTTACATGCTCAGAGGTGAAAGAAAAATCTGAAGCTGAACAACACATATTACAGAAACACAGAATGTGAGAAACATGAATCAGGGGAAACTAGACATAGAAAAACAAAAAAATGAAAGTGCAAACATTGTAGTACTTGGGATGAACGAGCTAAACTGGACACGAATGGGACATTTTAAGTTAGATAATTACATAGTATTTTATTTAGGAAATGAAAATCTAAGAAGACATCGGATGGCATTAACAGTGAGAAGAAACATAGCAAAAGTAGTGAAAGGATATAATGCAAAGTCTAACTATGGTAACTCATATCAATAAGACTTTAGAGAAAACCCATCAATATAACCATAATCCAAATTTATGCTTCAACTACAGAGGCAGAAGAAGAAACTGAAGGATTCTATGCTGCAGTCCAGGAGGAAATTGATCACACACCGAAACAGGACTTGTTAATCATATGCAATTGGAATGCAAAAGTACAAAACAAAGCAGAATGAAAGACTACAGGAAAATTTGGCCTAGGATCAAGAAATGAAACAAGAGAATGAATGCTTGAATTTTGGAAGACCAATGGTTTGTTCATTGCAAACACATTCTTCAAGCAACCAAAGAGGCAGCAATATAAATGGATATCATCTGATGGCCAGCATAGAAATCAAACACAATTGGAAGCAAAAGATAGAGAAGCTCCTTTATCTTTGGAAAAACAAGACCAGGAGAAAATTGTGGCACAGACCATGAACTGCTAATATTAAAATTAGGTCAAAGCTAAAGAAGAATACTAAACAAAAATTGTGCCAAAATGAAGAACAGTTTGCAGTCAAAAGGAAAGAGACACTTCAATGGATGATAGATGAAACTCGTCAGGCCATTGAGGAGAAACGAGAAGCAAAAATAAAAGGTGACAGAAATAAGGCCAGGACCATGAATACAACTGCTCAGTGACTTGTGTGCAGGAACAAACATAACTACAGTAATAATCAATGCAGAGAAATAGAAGATGACAGAAGAAGAAGAGGAGGAGGAGGAGGAGGAGGAGGAGGAGGAGGAGGAGGAGGAGGAGACCTCTTCCTCAAGATCTGGGAAATCAATGGGAAATTAATACCTAGGGCTCATTTCCACTAAGAAAAAAACGGGTGTGAAAACTGAGTTATTTCCATATATTTGCCACAACAGAATCTGTCTGTGGCACTTTGTTGCTATTTCCATTCACACTTGGGGAACAGCAATAGGGATAAAATGTCACAGAGAGATTTGATCATGGCAAGGGGGGAAGGAAAAGAAGGGAGGAAGAGGAGGGAGGACAAAGAGGATGTGGCAGGTGAGAGGGGGAGAGGAACAGGAGGGAGGACAAGGAGGATGCAGCATGGTAGGTGCAGGGGCAAAAGAAGAGGAGGGAGAAGCATCAGACATTCCCGGGCACCAGATTGTTATGGTGCCTCCATTTTCAAAAGGATTTCCCATGTGATCCAGATCTCTCCAGTAGTGAGTTCTCTGCAGCGCTGCAAAAAAGATGCAGCAAAATGCACTGGGTCAAGGGGGTTCCCCCCCCCCCCCCACACACACACCCCATGCAAACTGCACAGAGTACAGTTGGGGGCAATGTGAATGCCATGGAAATAACCCAGTTTCCACACTGGGTTTAATTCCTTGTGTGAATGGATCCCAAGAGTGGGAAGGCTAAACAGTCAGCAGGAATATATTACATGACCAAATACAAATAGAAAGATGGCTAAAACAATATGCAGAAGAACTATATAAAAGAGATGAAAGGGCATATTTATTGAAGAACAAATTTATTCAAGGAAGAGTAATTGGAAGATGAAGCTAAATCTTAAAAAGGGAAGTGAAAGATGCATTTAGAGCACTTGGGAGAAATAAATTACCAGGAACAGATGGCATACCAATAGAGTGGCTTCAAGTGACAGAGGAGTTTATTACATGGGAGGAATTTCTCTCAATTGCGAATGGAGCCAATTCGTAAATACGTGAATTCGCTAGTTTAGCGAATTTACGTGAATTCTAATTGCGTTCAGAATGCATACAGAATGACTTCCTATTTCCCGAAAATGGCCCCCAATGCCCGAATTGTGTGAGATACTCTAATATGCAATTACGTGAAACCCCATGATAGCGTTCGGAATGACTTCCCATTGCCTGAAATTGTGTGAGATACACTCATTTGCAATATCATGAAACCCCATGATTGCGTTCAGATTGCCATTGCATTATACCCCCAAATTCTGTTGTATGATAAACTCCATAGACAGAATCTAAAATTTTGACTAAAATCTGTCAACAAATATAGAGCACAAAAGAATGGCCCACAGACTGGAAACGCTCAATATACATTTCATTCTCAAGAAAAAGGACATCAGGGATTGCAGTAGCCACATGATCATTGCATTAATCTCCCATGCAAACAAACTAAGACTCAAAATTCTACCAACAAAGAGTTTTACCATATATGGAGCAAGCAATGCCAGATGTTAAAACTGTGTTCAGAAAAGGAAGAGGCACTAGGCATTATATTGCAAACATATGTTGTTTAATGGAGCTCTACTAAGAATTTCAGAAGAAAAGCAACCTGTGATTTATACAGTAAGCCCTTGGTATCCCACTGGGGTTTGGTTCCAGAACCCCCATGGATACAAAAATCAATGAATGCACAAGTCTGATTACAATGGCAGAATAAAATGGCATTCCTTATATAAAATGGCAAAATAGGAGTTTTCTTTTTGGAATTTATATATTATATATTTATATATTTTAAACATATTTTCAGGCTGTGGATGATTGAATCCATGGGGAGGGAAATCCATGGATATAGAAGGCCAACTGTAGATTATATAGCAAAGCCTTTGATTGTGTAGACCATGAAAAACCATGGATGGCTCTTAAGGAAATGAGTGTGCCACAACATTTGAATGTCTTGATGTGTGACCTGTACTCAGGACAAGAGGCTACTGTTAGGACAGAATACAGAGAAACAGGATGGTTTTCAATTGGCAAGGGGGTCAGAATGGCTGTATTTTATCAATTTATGTGTTTAACTTGTATGTTGAACATATCATACATAAAGCAGGATAAGACTTGGAAGAAGGAGGCATGAAAATTGGTGGAAGGAACAACAATTTAAGATATGTGGATGAAACCATACCACTAGCAGAAAATAACAAAGACTTTGAATCATTACTAAAGAAAATCAAGGAAGAAAGTGCAAAGCCATGTTTAGAATGGAACATTAAGAAAACAAAACTAATGATCACAGATTATTTACATAACTTTAAAGAAGATAATGAAGACATTGAACTAGTTCAAGATTTTTTTATAGCTTGGCTCAGTCATTAATCAGAACAAAGACTACAGTCAAGAAATCAAAAGAAAACTAGAACTATGAAGGGCAGCTGTGAAGGAAATAGACAAGACCCTTGAATATAAAAATATATCACAGAATATACTGAAGTCACGATTGTCCATGCCATCATATTTCCTATTTCTATGTATGTTTGTGAAAACAGTGAAGAACGCTGACAGCAAGAAAATCAACTCATTTGAAATGTGGTGCTGAAGAAAAGTTCTACAGATACCGTGAATTGCTAAAGAGACAAATAAGAGGGTCCTAGAGCAAATCAAGTCTGAACTCTCCCTAGGAGCCAAGATGATTAAACTGTCCTATTGTCCATGAGAAGATGGATTGACTCAATCAAGGAAACCATGGCTCTGAGTATGAACAAAAGTGTAAGTCAACTTGGCAGTTAACAACAAAATGGTGTTAAGTGTTTTGACAAAATGGTTACTTCCTACTTCTAAAGTGTTGGAGTTTTTTTGGGGGGGGGGTGTCATTTTTGTGGGATTTTTATCCATTTTAAAGTGTGTGATTTTTTTTTGTTTAAAATGTAATAAATTATAAAGTAAGACAAATAAAGTTACTTTCTCCAATAGCAATGGTCAACACTAAAAGGTTTTTGTTTGTTTAAATTAAGTGATATTTCAAAGCTCTGCTAGAAAGTGCCCAGCCTGGAAGGCTTCATACAATTGTCTGCTGGTGCTGCTCAGTTTAAGCTTTTTGTAAAAGTTCAAAAAGAAGAAGAAGAAAGCTAGACCCACTAGCAGGAAAACAGACAGTGAGCATTGTGAAGAGCACTGACCTTTGACGCTTGCTGTGTGGTGAAGGGGCACTGAAGGTGGACCTTGTCAAAACAAAGTACAAAATCAGAGCACTACACTACCTCCTTTGTCTTCATGCAAAACTCTACAATGAGAGATTAAAATATAACACAAGCATGGAGGTTAATATTTCAGACATGGGGGAATTTGGCACTACACAAACACAGTGCTATTATCCCACTTGAACAGTCAAAGTTCCATCCTGTAGAATCCTGGGGCTTGCAGGGAGCTCTTCTGGGGCCTCTGACCAAACTACCAATCCAGGATTGCATAGGATGTCGCCACAGCAGTTCAAGTAGAATTGTACTGCTATAACTGTATAATGTGAAAGGACTCATGGTAAACAAGGGTTTCAGACACACACACACACACGTGGTGAAAGAATGCAGAAGGAGGCAGTGTTGTGCAGTCACAAGAACTAGCCTCATACCTTTGTTGCCACCCCTGACAGCCATACTCCCCATTAAAGACTGACCTGCCGGTCACACTCTTAGCATACACCGGAAGAGTTGCTGTAAGCATATCAATGTGTCTGTACTGAGTGCCCTCCACATGGCAAGGACCCTGCTTGAGCTGGAAGAACTTCTCACCACCAGCGGTAGTCGCCTTGCCTTCTTCATTCTTTCAAAATGTGAGTGGGAATCATGAGAGCCCCATGTTATACTACTGAGTACCATAAGTACCATTCTAAGAAACAGCAATAATCCCTATTTCTTATATAGATAATATATAAATTATAAATATTATATATATATGTAGATTATTGCAGTTTCTCCATCTCTCTCTGCCTCTCTAATTTAAAATAATGTTAAAAAACCATGCATATAGTGATCTATATGGAAAGTCTTGATATCCCCTCCTGACCTCCCAGCCTAGCACCTGTATTGTGGGGTTTCCCTGCTGGAAATCCCAAGAAATCCCCAGGGAGGAGCAACGAAGCCACACCCACATTCTCCCCAAATCACAACAAAGCATGATCAGAGTTTCACATCATTAATGATTGCCAGATCAAAGCTGGATGGAGGAGGGTCATTAAGAGATTATTTCAAGTGGAACAGAATCATATTCCAAAGGAGCCCAAAGTGGTAGAGCATGGGACCTCAGCAGGAGAGCCATGACATCATGTGATAAAGGTCCAGACAAAGATGAGACTAACAAAGTGCTATTGTATTATAACAGTTTCATGTGATAAGCTCCCAGGAAACACAAACAAAAGTCACTCAGCAGAAATGCTGAGCTGCCAGCATTTGGCTGGGGTTGCTGTTTCCAGAAGGAAAACACCTGGCTACTGTTTATTGAAATAAACACTTGAAAGTGAGGCAAAAGAAAATGTGTGCCTGTAGAAGAGGTCACAAAAACAAAGATGCTTACTCAATATCTTGTCCATCTTGATTCACTGCAGCAATTTAACACTTCAATATCTAGCCGTACACACACACACATATATATATATACAGAACACACACATATATGACAGAAGAATTATTAATTATTAATTAATCTGTTAGAACATGTTAATTCTGAGTTGCTAAAAATAGGGTAGCTCTTGAATTTTTAAGACACTTTACAGTTTTTAGGTTAGGCTTTGTAATAAAATCATTTTTAATTCAATAAATGCATGCTATCACAACATTTTCTGGTTTCAGTGACTTCTATGAAGTAAATGTGATTCTCAGTCTAAAAATAGCAATGCCTAATGTCCCTATTTTGCAGCTTTAATTTTGCAAAAATTTAAAATATTCTATTCATAGTCTAATGAACAGTTTAGATTAATTATTTTGTATCTTTGACAGAAAAAAAACCTTCATTCATTCATAAACTCAGGTAGCAATAACATACCATAAACCATATGTAATTCATAATATATAATAAATTGAGGCCAGTACCCAATACTGCCGTTCTACTGATGGAATTGCATCTGTCAGGAGTGAGGAGGGGTCAGGCCTCACCTACCATACCTGCACCTTCAAAGTTTCTCCAGGAGGCTCAGAAGCCATCAGGAGAAGGTTTTGAGGCATCACAGAGGGCTGTGGAATGGAAAAGAGAAAACCCTGCTCCTAGCAAAAGTGTCCTCTGACACAATACTTCTCATACTATCTGATGTGGGGCACTGACATACTTTTTCCCCTAACAAGCCAGAGACCAGTGCCACATTTGTACCCATTGACTACAACTTTTTCTTTCCTGGAAACACACCAAGGACCATAGATCGGCACAATCCACAGACCACCAGTTTTAATACAACTGCTCTAGTGCAAAGTTGACTTTAACCCCTAGACCGGAATTCTATGCACACTTATCTGAAAGTAAGCCCACTGAATTTGATGGGATTTACCTCTGAGTAGACACAGAGAAGACTGAACTATTAGGCTGTTTCTGGGAAGTAATTTCACCAAATTCAGTGGGACTTCTAAATGTGTAAAACAGCATTTGCATATGCTGCTCTTCAGTCCAACAGGGTTTTGTACAAAACAGTAAAACCAGTATAACTAAATTAACAAAAACAAATCACAGTGGAAATGAGCAGTTAAAAGCAATTTTTAAAAAAAAAAATGCTTGAAACTGCTTTTACAAAAAGCTCACACCATTAATCTTTGCATAGCACCAAAAGATAATAAATCATGCAGCTTAAAACATATTGATAAGAATAGAAAAGGTGAGCCACCATTTTGAGAAGTCATCATTTGAGCTGTAGGGAGTATTTCAGAATGAAATGGGAAAAAGTCACTGAAGACCAAACAGTCTTCTATCACCAATGACATCCTAGCAATATATTTCACAGTGTAACAATATGAACAATGACTTGATGGTGCCTTCTGCACTCAACTGAAAAGAATCCTGAGTCTGACCTAAAAAGCCCTTTACAGCTTGGGCCCAACATAGCTATGGATCTATTTCCTTTATTATGTGCCACTGCACAACAGCATGCCACAAATGTGGCAGCAGTAATGTCAGAGGGTACAAGAGGAAGACTGTTCTCTTCCCCACCTTATCCTCACAATAATACTGAAAGGTTGACCAAGCAGAGAGAAAGAATGGCTGGCCAAAGAGAGGTTTTAAGGCTCAGTGGTGAACTGACCCTAGATCTAAAGTCCCAGTCTCACACTCTGACCAATAAACCACACACACTCTCTACAACTTGAAGCAGAGGACAAAAAGACTGGGGGAGCAATGGGTGGGAACA
This sequence comes from Urosaurus nigricauda, assembly GCA_034509955.1. Classification (NCBI taxonomy): domain Eukaryota; kingdom Metazoa; phylum Chordata; class Lepidosauria; order Squamata; family Phrynosomatidae; genus Urosaurus; species Urosaurus nigricauda. The sequence goes on along the minus strand of JAOEGL010000001.1, from coordinate 167,545,100 downwards.
GCTCTTGCCACCCCATCCGATTAAGGAACTGTTCATTCTTCAGTCTACTACTCTGCAGCCTGGGTTCCCCTGTCTGGCCACTTTGTGCATGGAGCAGATTTCTTGGATTCTTCTTTATTGTTTGTAAGACCCCCACAGCTCTTAACTGTACAGATCACATCACATGAACAATATCTGCCAACTGTGAGGTAACTGATATTATGGCTACAGAGCCTGTAGTGACTTTATGGCTCTGGAGAGCCATGCTGGCTGCAAAAACCATGAGAAAAGATGACTTCATCAGCTTTCCCTTATCAAAGTCCTTCCAAATATTACAGTTCCCATGATCCTTGACTACCGGCCATGCTGGCTTGGGCTGATTGGCATTTTAGGCCAAAAAACATCTGGAGGGAGTCAGGTCAGGGAAAACTCTGTAATACATGAAGGGAAACAACCAGTCACACATATCAATCCTGAGCTTGTGCAGAGGCCTTTTTAAAGCCAAGGAACTATAATAATAAAGAAAAATGCAGATTTAATCCTAGACTTATATTAAATTATATTTAATCAAATTCACTGATGTCCCACATCTGTAGGCCAGTAAAGTTCACAACTGTTTCTTTGCACATCTGTGCTTTAGGACAGCTCTTTGTGCACAAAGTATTGGCAACATGGCAAAACACAATTAGTTTTTTACAAGCTTTTATCATATGGGGCAGATATGTAGAAGCAAGAAAAAGGCTTTTTGATTTCTAAGGCAAGCACTTTAGCCTTTCAATTAACTTTACTCAGTTCTCGGGAAATGCATATTTTGATTTATCTGTTAATGGAGACATTATCATTATAATAGCTTTTGTTACTGATCTGTTATTCTGAAAGAAAGAAAAAGAGGTCATCTCCAGTTATTCTTTAGTAGAGGGAAGCATGCAAACTCCCCAAAACCTCCATTCCATTTTATTATGAGGTGAATTTTAAAATTGTAAATAGCTTTGGAATCTTTTCCCTTTGATTATTCATGGAAATAAAAGGGATGGGGGAAAGAGCATAAACTTAACTGGAAGCATATTACATTTAAGTGAATAAATATGATACATATCAGACATACATCAGTCACAGTGATACTGAAATTCAAGAGGCCTAGGGAAAAAAGTCTTTCTGAAAGCACATTAGTGGAAGAAGATGCAATGGTCGTCTTCTCCCAAGGTCCTTCTTGGGACCAATGATAGTCAAGACAAGATTTGGGGGGGGGGGGGGGGGGGGAGAAAAAATTAAGTACAACAAGAGCACAATAAGGTGGAATTTCCTTCCACATGAAGCTAAGCTGGCTCCCTTTCTGCTCTCCTTTCACCATCAGGTAATGAGCTTTTTATTTAAACCACTTGATGATTAATTGGTTACAGAAGGATCTTTTTTGAGGGGAGAGTACAGTATTTTTATTCTTATTGTTACATTTTGGAAAGATTTGATACTTCAAAAATTAACGGTGTTTTTATAGGATAGCTTGTTAATTGTGTTTTAACTTTTTTATTGTGAGCCTTTTAGCTCTTATCTTGGTTTGTACTTATTGTAAGCCATTTTAGGTCCCATGCTGGGATACAAATAAAATGTAATAAAATAATTTAAAAAATAAAACAATAAAAGGAGAAAGGCAAATTCTCTATAAGGAATTCTTTTTATTTTGTAAATTGACTTGTGGCCTGCTTTCGGGAGGAAGGTGCTGTATAAGTACAGCAACAGAATAGAATACCTTAGAACAGAAATTCTTTTTCAGTGAGAAATATTAATGTGTTATACAGATTATGCTTCCTTTTTAGGAGGCTATTCCTACACATTTGTGAAAAGATCAAGTATACAGAAGACATACCCCTTCATTTAATCTGAAGAACCACCTCCTTCCACACCACCTGTATGATCTAGCAATGCAAATAAACAACAGGTTCAGAAAATAGTAAGATCTCATATTAAGTTTTGGGGTTTTTTTGGGGGGGGGGGTTGAATACTGTTTATTGCTACTTCACTTCTTCCCTTTTTGCAACTTGATTTGCACTTTTCCAGGAATAAGCCAATGAACTCAATAAGCCTGATATCTGAGTAGGCATGTATAAATTAGTTCAGTAAGTCATATAGGAACAAGTAGATACAGACGTACTGTTCAGTAAGTCATATAGGAACAAGTAGATATTTTCTGCTGAGATTTCAGTGCTGAAAAATGCTTTAAAATATCCTGGGCAATATTTTAAAAATGAATTTTGTAGAAACCATCTTGTATTTGTCCCTTTTAAAAATCATTCTTTGCTCTGTGATACCACCACCTAGTGGAACTTGCTTGCAAAGCATAAAACTACAGTGAAAGACCCCATATACAGTACAAGCTCAGCAACCAGGAATAGAACAATATTAATCCAATGGGTTAAGAAAACAAACATGCATAGTGTTGGACTATGACTCTAAAGAACTGGGCTCAATCCCCAACTCAGCCATGAAACCCTCTGGGTGATCTTATGCAAGTCACCTCTCAGCCTCAGAGGAATGCAATGGCGAATTTACTCTAAACAAATCTTGCCAAAAAAATCCCATGATAAGGTTGTCTTAGGATTGCCATAAATTGGAAACAACTTGAAGGCACACAATACTGTGTCTGCTTTGCACTTTTCATTTACCAAGCCCTCTGTCTGATTTCAAAGATGGTACTCTGCATGAACATGAACACGATGAAGAACAACTGGTGCAATTAACTGTGCCACAACACCAGCTTTATTATGAATTTAATTAATTTTTATACTGTTACATATATATAATCGAGGGAGTCGCTTCTTGCATTGCAAATCCTGTGCTGACCTGGGGTTAGGCTAGATGTCTGACAAGACCAGTTCCAATTCTAGACGTCTAGTGCAGCCATCAGTAACAATGAACTAACAATTAATGAGGCTAAAATCTGAAACAAGGTTCCATCGCTAAAACTATGGCAGCAGCAATAGCAGCAGCAAAATCTTCCAGAAAAATAATATTCCAGAAAAGATATTGAGATAAAACCATCTTTACTGTACATATACCAGACAGCTTCAGTAGAGACACTTGTACATCTCTTCAGAAGCTATTTGAGAACACAGGCCTGAAACAGAGGAGCCAAATAAAGTGGCTTTCAGCTGCTTTAGAGGTGTGGCGTTTACATGATGCATGCCTCCAAAACAGCTGGAAGCCGCTCCAAGGCCAGGCCAATGGGGGAAAAGCCACCCCAAAAAGAACAGATTTACTTCCATTTTCTAGAATATACGCCACTGGCAGGTCCATTTTATTTTATTTTATTCTATTTTTTGTACAGTACTGTGTAAACCTACAGTGCATTATAAATAAAGTTTTTGTTTTTGTTTTTGTTTTTTTTAAAAAGATCTACTTCTGCTGGCAGCCCATTTGGGACTGTGGCAGTGGCCTGCTTTGGAAGCAGGCCATGCAGTCACCACAGTCTGAGGCCGATTGCTTGCCAATCACAGCCGGCTGCCTAACCCCACAGACACCATTTCAAAAAGGCTGGCTTTCTAGTGATGTCCACTAGATGCAGAAGCGGAACATGAGGACACCAAAAATTCTGATGCAGAAGTGGAACATGAGGATACCAAAAATCACTTTATGCAAAGTAATTATCAGCCCAGTGCTGTCCACATTGACAGATAACAATTCTCTAGCATTTCAGTGTCTTTCCCAGATTCTATGATTCTATGATTCTATAAGGATGGTACACCTGGGAATTGATTCTGAAACTGGGGACCAAAAGAAAGAAAGAACATTTCCAAGCTCTGTCTCTACTTCAGATAGCTGGGATGCACTACCAGGCACTATAAAGCAATGTCAAGTGCTGTGGAGCCTTGGTATCCACTGGGATTTGATTCCATACCAAAATCTGTGGATGCTCATGTCCCATGATATTTAATGGCATTAATAAAATAGTATCTCTTATATAAAATGGTGAAAACCAAGTTTCCTTTTTGGAATGTATACTTTTTAAAATATTTTGAAGCTGTGGATGGTTGTATCCGTGTATAAAGAATGCATGGGTGAGGAGGGTCAACTCTAAAAATTATCCCCCAAATTTCTCCTGAAGATTTTCCTTTTCCCCTTATAGCATCCCCATTCTATATTTCAGTTAATTATTTGTGACCAATTATGTGTGTGTGTGCCTCTGGCTCAAAGTTACCTGTAGACTTATGGGCACCCCATGAATTTCACAACATTTTCTTAGGCAAGAAATGCTCAGAGGTCATTTTGCCAGTTCCTTCCTCTGAAATATAGCCCACAGCACCTGGTATTCCTAGGCAGCCTCCAAACCAACTGCTAACCAGAGCTGGCTCTGCCTAGATTTCAAGATCAGATGAGATCTTGTGCCTTAAGGGTAATTAGGTCTTGTAGTTGACGTGAGCATGCTTTTCAGCTTTTTAAAAAATACAACAAGATGGCAAGCAAGAGTTCGCCAGCAAGACGATCAAACCCAGGCTGCACAGAGCAGAAAAATCAACAGTCTATATGCAAGAAAGAAAATTTATTATAGAAAGAGATAGTAACAAGCCCAACATCTTTCAGGCTATATCCAGTTGGGGAAAAACTGAATCTAAACCAAGAAACAAGACTCAAATGATTGGCACAATTACAAATAATGCAAAGCTTCAAACCTCCATTGTTTTCACAGAGTTTCAATGTACATGTCATAATGTAACTGGAACTGGTGGGACTCTCTAGCTCATTTTTATTCCATTTTTCTCTATAGTTTTTCTGCAACAAAAATACATTGCACTTAGTGACTGACAGTCCTTTTTCTGTTTCACACCACAGGAAGCTCGTCAGATTAATGCATTATGCAACATTTGATCATTTAAAAAGAAAAGACCACCTTTAAGCCACATTTGCAACAGCAGTCCATAAAGTCTAGCTAAGAAATGATTTGTTCAGTACTTTTATTAGTCCAAATAACATATGTCCTATTAAAACTGACAATCCCATCAATAAGCTTTCATCCACGACACATAAGTTTTGCTTGAGAAATCTAGGGCTTTGTTTGGACAATGTTCTCCCCTATCATCTCCTAGAACTGGTCCAGGATATTTTGATGGTCTGATATGAAAGTCAAGGTAGTAATGCTTTCATTCCATGTAGACAAGCAAACTAAATCAGCAGCTAAAGATTATGATGGCAATTCCTCTATTTCACTTGAGGGTAGCAGGCAACTTAGAAGGTGCAGGATACGCCACCAGTGACATTGCTCTGTCCTCCCAACATCTCACAGCTTCTTCACAGTGCAGAGCAACTGCTATCTAAGGCATCTGCTTCACTCTACCTAATTAAAGGCTTGGCATTGTCTTTTTTTGTGTGTGAAACAGGGAAGCGAAATTGCATGTATTTGTTCCACCGACCAAGTGCACCTGTCTTGATTGTGTATCCCTGGATATCCACAAAGTGGAATAAAGTTCATTTGTGGTGCAGCAATAGGTGGAAACCCAAATTTTACCTATATTATTTGGGGTGAATACTCCATATATTTGGAACTCACATTCTCTGGATTGTGTGTAGCCTCTATTTAGAATCACAGAATCATAGCGTTAGAAGAGACCACAATTTAAATATTGTACCCATGGCTAATGAGAGCCAGTGTAGTGGTTTGAGCATTGGAATAGGACTCTGGAGGCCAGAGTTTGAATCCCTGTTCAGCTATGGAAACCAACCAGATGACCTTCAGCAAACCACACTCTCTCAACCTCAGAGGAAGGCAAAGGCAAATCCCCGTGTGAACAAATCTTGCTAAGAAAACTCTGTGATAGGTTTGCCTTGGGGTCACTATAAGTCAGAAATAACTTGAAGGCATACAACAAAAACAACAACAACAATCAATGACAGATGAATATCTGGGAATGTCCAAGAAATAAGAGGTATCATCAGACTTCCCAAGCATGCATAGAGAAAAGATGATGGGAAGCATAATCAAAACAGGCAAAGGAAATACCTCATTTGCCATTGTCGTCAGCTTGTCACTTATGGCATTTTTCTAAACCATGATCCTGGGATTTAACAGCAAAGACAGAATATGCAATCTTGCATAGCATAACCTTTGCAATAGGGCTTCCTTGAATTTCAGTTCTTTAACCAGAAGCAGTCATGTCACATCTAAGAGCCATCATGTATTTTTACATGTACAATACATCATGCTGTTGATAGGATTTTTACTCAAAAACAAATTATTTTTCTTTCCGGCTGTGGCTACTCACAGCCTCCTTTTGCATCCTGCTGTGAACATATGTACAGGTTATCTTTTATGTGGTGTGTTTTATAGAATCACACTGCCTGGTCCAAAGCTCCACAGGGTTTATTGGCATACCCACAAAAAAAGCTTCCAATTCGCTTCCATGTCTGGAACAGGTCCATGGATGCATCTGAGATCAAACAGTTCCTGATACAGAAGCAAACTGGCAAATGATTATTCTTAAATGTCCTCTGCATATACATCTGAAATGCTTGGAAATGGAGAGAACAGCAGAATCAGAAATCCAGAAGCTGCAGGATAGGATTATTGTTGTTGTTTGTCTTCAAGTGGTTACCAACTTATGATGGCTCTAAAATGAACTTATCATGGGGTCTTCTTGGCAATATTTGGTATGGGGAGCTTGTCATTCCCTTACTCTGTGGGCCAACTTGCCCAAGATCTTCCTCTCCAGATGTTTTGGACTACAGCTACTGGTGGAGGACTATGTGCTTCCCACCCCTACTGTAGTGAATAGACTTGAAGGAAACTAAAAGGTTATCAAAACCAACCTCTTTCCTAAAAAACTGACCTATCTATTCACCAGTCCTGCCTGATTTCCCTACCAATCTGGCTTGGAGCAGACTGAGGTAGGAGAATACCAAGGTTCCAGAATGGAGTATATTACTTTAGAATAAAAGTGAGATGAGAAATCATAATTTTTAAAATCCCTCAATGGAATTTTTTAGGCTTGAAAAGAAACTTCACACACAAAAGAGAATGACTCCAGCTCTTTCTTTTACCAGTTACGCTTGTTTGCTGTTCACAGGAAATTTTAGCACAGAGGAACATCCTTAAAATGTGATCTTGTACATTTAGTCTGTGGCCCATGCTACACTTTCTCATTCTGCTTAGTCTTGCATAGACCATGCCCATATAAGACAATTGAGAGAGCACCAGCAATCTGAAGTAGTATTTCCTTTTCATTCCCAAATGCTGGAAAATCAACAGAAACTTCCCAGCTCATCTGCCAGAACTCATATCAATGCACACCTGTTTTAGAAGGTTAATTTTTCTGTCTTCACAAAATGGATTTAACAAGATTTTTCGAATTTCTTCCCAGGGACATTCATACATGAAGAATCCAAAGGTCAATAGACTACAGGAGGCTATTTTATTTCTCTAAAACCTATTCATTTAGTCACCCTTTCCTCAAACTATCCCTAAAGAGTAGACCAATGAGATGTTTTGTGCCTAGTAAAGTATCTCCATTGGAAATGGAGAAGCATGGAATCATGAATGAAAGTGGAACACCCCTCCTCAAATATACAGATATGCAGTCAGAGAAATCAACACCTAACAAGCTTAGATTTGCTGCTAGGAAATATCTGCCAAGTTTGGCTTCTTGAAAAGAGCCAGAAAACATCAGATGATCCAGAATGTGGGAGCACAATTTTTGTTAGATGCTCATATTCAGAAACATCTGACATCAATCATTTGTGTGCTTCACTGTATTCCTACTTGTTTCTGGACTAAATGCAAGATGCTAGTTCTGGCTAGACCAGTATATCTTAGGATACCATAGTGCTCAGCACAGTACTGAGAGAGATTAATGGAAGAGAAGCTACAGGTACTGCCACCATTTGAAGTTAAATAATATGTGACTAGAAATCTTTTCCAGCTGTGGTGCTTCGTTTATTAACAAGGATGGAAGAGAGAACCCAATCATTTTAGCTGCTGGTTTCTTTCAAGATTTCAAAGAATGCTTCACATGCATTATCCAACACTGGGTTGTTATTGTAATACTTACAACCTTGTAAGGTAAGTAATTATTATTAACTCCCATATTGCAGATCCCAAGGTTAACAGAATGGAGTTTGTCATGCAAGTTCATGGCAGCAATGGCAGCTGGTGCTTCCCAATGGCAGCTGGTGCAAGGAATCCACTTTGGATTTTAAACTGAACTTTCAGGGGAGCTCTCAAAGGACTGAATCTATTTTGGAGGGTAGGTTTCAGCACCCTTGAATAGTTTCTTTAAAATTCAGATTAAGAATCAGAGTGTACTTGTCTTCCTGCTGACAGGAGCTACCAGCTGCCACTATATAGCAAAGCTGAGATGTAAACTGGGGCCTTCCTGAGTCATAGCTCAGTTTCTCATCCCCAGGGCTACATCAGCTCTCAGTTAATGGAACTTTCTCTCCAGAGTGGCTCAAGAGTCATGAAGGGAGGCCTACTTTAGAGGCATTCATTTCACTTGGCTTTATATGACGTTTAATTGTAATGCTGTTTCTAAATGTTTTTCAAACTACTGGCTTTAACATGAAAATGTCCAAACAGTAGTACATAGCAGCAGACCAAACCAGTGGATTAGAAAGCTGGCACAATTGCTGGCAAGATATTTTACTCTATTGTGTCTCGTTCAGCCTGTTCAGGACAGGCAAGGCTCTTACTGGAAATTGCTGTCAACTCTAGTAAGTAAGTGAATCATGAACTAAGCCTGCAGTAATGTTTTGTTCACCAAAATGAATTTATCCTACAGCCACATTTGTTTGTATGAAGGTATTAGGGAAGTAATTAATCACTAGGTTTCTTCAAAAAGAAAACAAGCAATTTTTGCAAATTTCTTCCCACCACAAGAAGGTCTTTGAAAACCACAAAGTTTTTGAAGCCTATCTGCAAGCAAGAACCTATTCTGTAAAAAAAAAAACAAAAAAAAACAAGCAGTTATTTTGCACAGAAACAGTTGTTTTCTAGCAATGAAACATAATTTTTGCCAAGAAAACAACACTGCCACACAGAAATATTAATTTCTGCACCAAATTTTCCTGCACAAGAAATTCTGTTTTCTATACAAACCAATCATGGGAAAATTTTGCACATAAGTCTCAAACCACAAACATTCTTGTCAGTCCAGGATTCTTCCGATCAGGATTCCTCGACACACGAAAACCACATTTTCCAACTGTTTAAAAAATATTTTTCAGTAGTCTTTCCTTCCCTAGCAGCTATCTAACAACTATATCTTTGCATTAAGAGCCAGTGAAGCATAGTGTTTAAATGTTGGACTACGACTCCAGAGACCATAGTTTGATTCCCCATTCAGCTATGAAACCGACTGGGCAAGTCACTTGCTCTCAGCCTCAGGGGAAGGCCATGGCAAACCTCCTCTGAAAAAATCTTGCCAAGAAAACCCTATGATAGGTTTGTCTTAGGGTCACCATAAGTCAGAAAGGACGAAGGCACACAACAACAACAACCCATTTGTACCACATTTTTAAAAATAGTATAACCATTTTGTTTTTTCCCTTGGTTCCAGGGTAAAAAACTGTGACTACCCTTTTCTCTCTGTATTTCACCTGTATAAGTGGCACATAGTGGTCGAGATTCTGCAATGAGATTACAAAGGAAATTATATTAAACAAGCACTGGCATGGAATAGCAACACTATGCAACCAAGAGTACTGCCACCATTTTTATCCTCCCACAACCTTGAACTGAAAGCAGAACAGTAATGCCCAACTATTTCTGTTGAGGAACCTACACATGTTCTAAGACATCCAGAGTTCTAGCCATTTATTCATAAAGTCTTCTTTATTCAGTGCATTATCAGTGTCAGGTTGAAATATTGACAGAAACACAGGCCTAATAGGCTGTGGAGAGGGCATAATGAACAGAGAACCAGTAAATGTTCTTCCTCATAATTTCTTCTCCATACAGAATGTGGAGGCAGGGTATACAATGGGTAATTTTTTTGCTTGTTTTTTATCATTGTAAAATATGTGTTTTTATGTGTAATAACTTTTAGTAAAATACAATAAAAGGTACAGGGTATTTTCTCTGAAAAAGTTTTTAAAGTCCAGATAAATTCCAGGTAAATTTTCTGAACTTAGCAAGGAAGCTTAGCTAAGCCATAGGGATGGGTCAGTATAAATCATCCTTCATAGTTGTGGAGTACCTGTTTTGGTTAAAGGGCTTGAGAAAAGCTGCTGCAGAAGTCTATTTTCTGAGGTCCTCAGGACCACCACTATGTCAGCAGGAAGAGTGTCTCTGTTCTTCTCAAGAAAGCCATAAGCATCATACTGAACCTACATGGTGAATGAGATAAGAGTAAGAAAGACGATTACAAAGGGCGGCTATACCTTTCTGTTCAAGTCTTAGCCCCTTCTGAGCTAGCTGTGGCTACAGAATCTAACAATAAGGGGAGCTTATTGCATGTATATTTAAATCAGTTTACCTCAATCCAGTTTAAACCTTAATTTGTGTGGCAGCCTGATATTATTGCAAGGTTTTTGGCTCCAGTTTTGCCGGTGAATACATCCTGAGCCCATTCCCACTTCCAGGAGGGCTCTTGCAGCCATTTTTTCAAACCAGAAAACTCCCGGATCCGAAAAGAGCCACAAGGAGTGGCTCTGGAAGTGGGATGGACCTGGGATGTATTAGGGTGGCAAAATTGGAGCCAAAAACCTTGTGAGAATATCAGAACGCTGCTCAAATTAAGGGTTAAACCAGACTGAAGTAAACTGATTTAAATATCCATGCGAGAGAAATATCTGAAATTTGCTTTTCGACTCACGTCACTCCATCAGTCTGCAAGGATTAAAATATTTGCAATGTCTTTTAAAATACACATTACAACGTATCAAGTTTTGATGAGACAATTCAAATTTTGAAATGCTGTACTGTGCATTTTAAAATATGGGATCTCAGTTTCAAAATGCAAACACATTGGAAACATTGAATAGAGAAAGTATATCTGAAAGCAAAATAATAGACACATAAGAGCTGGATTACTTCCTACATTTGGATTTAATGCAAGTTGTATAGCCTTTACCTTTCCAGCATAGTGCTGAATGCCAAAACAGAGCTCCACTCGTTTGGGTCTCCAGAAGTACTTGCACCGTAAATTATCTTCAAATTTATCTAATCATTCCAAAAGAGAAAACATCATTAATGGCTCATTCCCTGAACTGCACATCCTCCTCCTACCCATTATAGCTGCTTCCTGACTACATAATCAGAACTGATAGCATTGTTTTCCCTATGTGAGGTGGCTTCTTACATTAGTTCTTTGATAAGTCTCATGACTCTTTTGTTCTTTCTTCTCAATTACTTAAGAGAGAATTCACCCAACAGAATAATAGGTAAGTCACTTTTACCTTGCACTTCTGTCAGCCTCTTACCATTCACTTCTCAGCTACTTATGAGACACCAAAGGAAGATTGCCAGCAGGGATTTCAAACTATTTATCTTATTTTGCTATACTTTTAAATAATATTAAGGCTACATGGGCAAACCTACTTATAGCTCTACTGCTAAGGCAGCTATATGTTCTCCTTTATAGAGGAAAGTCCTCTCTTTTAAAGGCTGCCAGAGGACACTCTTGAAGGTGACTTTGATCTCAGTGGTTTGGTCCTCCAGGTTTGAATTTCAACACCCCAAAGCTTCAGTTAGCATGGCCAATGGCCAAAAGTGCTGGGAATTGACACCCCAAAGAACTGAAAGACTAAAAGTCAAGAACCAAAGCTTCATCATGCCTAGGCCCAGATGCATATTAAAAACCCTCCATCCATCCCAACTGCCAGTGCCCTGGTCCCAGAGGGAGAAAAGACGCAGGCATAGCTCCACCATGCCGAAGTCCAAAAACAGATGAAAGTCCCTCGCTCCATCCCAACTGCCAATGCCCTGGCCCCAGAGAAATAGAAGAAGACACAAGGACAACTCCACGATGTCTAGGCCCAGAACCAGATGAAGGGCCCTCCCTCTGTCCCAACTGGCACCTCACCCCAGAGGGAGAGAAGAAGAGGCAGCCACAGCTTCATTATGCCTAGGCCCTGAAGCCTAGGCCCCCCATCCATCCATCCCAGCTGCCACTGCCCTAGCCTCAGAGGGAGAGAAGAAGCAGTATCTGCTAGGTTTATTCCTCTCCCATACTGCCACCCACTTTTTTTAAATGTCTTATTTAGTCTGTAAACCTGAGGGCGGGGAATTGTCAAATTAACAATTTGTAAATTGCTCTGTTTACAAATTGTGACTGAAAAGCGAGGCATAAATGCTTTCAATAAACAAATAAATAAAATGAATGAAGAGCTTTCCCATTCAAAGATAGATATCCATCAAAAGAAATGAGCAGGAACACTGAAGCTGCCCCTCAACACCTAGCCTCCGGACAGAGCAAGGACATAGTACAATCACAGGATTCCCCACTATGGTGAAATTTGGGGGGGGGGGGGGTGCATATAAAGTAGGTTAAGTTGTAGAGCTCTGGATGATTGCAGTAGATCACCAAAGATTTCTGATTTTCACAGAAGAAAGAACAAAAATGCTTTCCCTGTCCATTTCTAAATTAGTTTATAGGGATGGAAGAAAGTTGCTAGATGCACAGAGGGAGGGGAAGAAAGCAGGAGTCGGCTTTTGTGTGACTGGATAGCATAAAAATTCTTGGTCTGAGCATGTCTTCAAAGACACTCTTAGTCCTCAATTCCAAGAATGCATTTGTACACTTTTCAGTGAATAATTTGAACTGTTGCATCTTGGCACTCTAGTAAATAAGTAAATAAGTAAGTAAGTAATAGAACCCAGAAAACTGAAGTCACTTGCACTTAGTGTGCTGTCTTTCTATATAAATTACGGTACAATCTGATCCCCTTATCTGCATGGGATATGTTCCCAGATTTACTGTGGATAGTAAGAACCATGGATAATGGTGAATGCTATATTTTTGCAAGAAGTTGATCATAAAGTTGCCTCCAGATGCCTAGGGACACCTTTTTTTCTGGATGCAGCTAAGTGAAACCAAGGTTACCAATCTCATAGATACAGAGGTTGGACTATTGTTTCTAAAATTGCATTTACGCTTACAAAATAGCATATGCAAGGCTAATGAAAACATATCATCCTCTATCTTTTTCTGGGATGGCATGTTGTTTTTGGTTTTGGTTTTGTTTGCTGTAGGTTAATGCACAAGTGGAATGTACCAACAGACCTCCCATAAACCTTGTTGTTATTACAGTTGACTCTCTACATCCATGGACTCTTGATCCACAGTGTCAACCATGCAGTTTGAAAATATTTTTTAAAAATCCTAAAAGCAAACCTTGATTTCTCCATTTTGTATAAGGGACCCTAATTCACTATGTCATTGTATTTAATGGGATTGAATATCCATGGATTTTGGTATTTACATGGGGTCCTAGAATCAAACCCCAGCAGATACAAAGAGTCCACTATATGTGCCTTCAAAGTGATTCCAACTTATGGCAACCCTATCAGAGGTTTTTCTTGGGAAGAATTCTTCAGATGGGAGTTTGCCATTGCCTGCCTCTGAGACTGAGAGAGTCTGACATGCCCAAGTTCATCCAGTGGGTTTCCATGGCCAAGTGGATGCAAACCCTGGCTTCCCAGAGTCCTTAGTCCAACACTCAAACCAGATAGTGGCCTCCTTTTGTCAAAAGAAATTTGAGCATGGCTGTTGAGCCCCTCTGCACATTTCCAGCAGCATAGTCCCCATGCGCTTTCCTACTTCCAGTAGCGTTGAAAGACTACCCCCAGATATTTGAAGCAGGAGACCTGTTCGATCTTGTGGCCATCTATATTCCGGTTATGGTTCTTGGGCACTTAGATGAACTCTGCACAATAATTTTGCCAATTTATATAATCTTATTGTCTTTTCTACAAATGTGTTCCTGTATTTATTCCATTTTAGATATGTAGAGACAGACAAAAGATTTCAGCTTGGCCAATACCTGAAATAGCACAACATTCTGTTTTCATGTTATCACCACTGGAACAGGAAATCTGTCTAAGCAGAATGCTGATACAATGGTTCAAATATTAGCAGATGTCTAGGATGGGCTATGCAAATTCTCAGTATTTGACCAGCTGGCACAAAATGAGTAACAACAAACAGTTTTTATTTAGTCTGCAGGGAGCTAGCCTAAGCCAAGAGAGCAAACAGCAGACCCAACTTTCTCTGTTGCTCTCACAGTTCCATTAATGAGTTGCACAACTAATCTTGAATCACAGAAGTCCCCACAAGTGACACACTGCTTCAGTTGTGGAATAGTAGCAAGATTGCTTGCACAGTGTGTGTGTGTGTGTGTGTACAGTATAACCCACAGACACACACATATAATATCTATGGACAATGCTAATTTTCTTACCTTCTTCTGGGTGTTGTAATCAGCCTGCTGGGAGGTACTTTCCCAAGGTCCTGTCTCTCTGAATAATGGGTATGTGAATGGTCTCCTCCTTCTTCATATGCCCATTTTCCACAGAAGAGGCCAGTCAAAAACAACAGTATAATGTGATCATAGGATGATGATCTCCCATGTTAATAATGATTCTCTGTTCCTTCTGCAGCTGCCTCGCTGCCTCAATATCTTTCTCCCCAACCACATACTATTTTATTCCAGATGGTGTTGCATTGCTCAGGACCAGATTTTGTTCAGGGAATTTTGGAAGGAAGAGGCAGGAAAGGGAGAAGTGGGAAAGACACATTTCCTCACCCTGTTCTGTTTTATTCATGGAACAGCACTCAGGATCCATGCTAACAATATCAGAAGTATCTATACCACAACAAGGCAAGCAAGCACTCATGGTGTTCACAGTAGATGGCAGACCTTATCAATTACTAATAACTCAAAACACTGAAGGGTATGGAAATTACAGTTAACAAAACTTACAAAGTTTTGTATACAGTCTTCAATTCCCATCTCAGCCATGAAGCCCACTGAGTGACCTTAAGCAAGTCACATGCTCTCAGCTTCAGAAAAAGGCAATGGCAGACCTCTGAACAAATCCTGCCAAGAAAACACCATGATAGGTTTGCCTTAGAGTCACCATAAGTTGGAAGTGACTTGAAGCAACAACAACAACAACTTCAGTTAAAACTGTGAAAAGAGATGCATGGCTCTCTTGCTTTCTTGTTCTGGGTATATAGGCAATCACAGCTTGGAGCTTCTGGACAGAACATACCAACTAAAGTAAAGTCTGTGGCTTGTGGAAATCGACTTTCCTCATCAAGCAGAGATAGTAACCCCATTGGTTTTTGGAGGAACATATCAAGGAGTGGCCTGTTGTCCTCATAGTCAACCATAGGAGCATCAATTCCTTCATTCTGGTATTCCATCTAAAACATTAGAAAAGCCAGTAAGATTTAAATATTGCCTTGATGTTAGTCCACCTCAGATGTCTAAACTGACTCATTATGGTACAGTTACAAAGGTAACAACAGAGTGATACAAAGGAGTGCAAAGCACATATTCTCAGAAGTTTCACTGAAGGGAATGCAGTTAAATTCACCTTTTCAGGCACTGCCCCTTGCTTCTCAATGCTCATATAATTAAAGTTTTCAGAAGCTTCATATTTTTGTGACTTGGCAAAAGATCAGTCACTCTTGACTTGGGTTGTCAGCAATGGTATTATGGTAGGTAGAGCGTGGCAGCTACTTCAGGCAACAGATACTGAAAGGTGAGGAGTAGCAGAAATATTTTTTTCCAAGACATATGGATACCACAGGACCTGTGCTGTATCTACTCAGCTAGACCCCCCTGAGCATTGCAGATACAGTGAACAACACTGTCCCACTCAGAGCTTGAGAAAATTCTTTTCTTTCTTTCTTTTTTTAAAATTATAACATCCAGAATCCGTCTACCAACATGGCTTTCACAAGCTCTAGTTCCACTGGTGATACTGAGGTAAGAGTTGGTAAAGTTAATTGATTTCAGTCACAAAAAGCAAAATATCTTTAGCTAACCTTGAACTATAAATTATTTTTAAAAACTTGAATGTAAAATATTTCACAAAGATGCCAAATGGGAATGGTCAGGTCCTTTGTATAAGTAATTGTATTTCTTTTTCTTATGTTTCACACAGGGCTCATCTAGATTGGCCAAAAACCTTGGAATTTGGTAGGCTATTCTGTGTCTGGGTAGCAGGCCTCATTACAGGCGTTCCTGTTCCACACCCAGATGCCCTAAACACAGCAGGGCTGTGTACTACTATCATAGTAAAGGTCAGAGTAGAACAGAGGAGAATAAGGGACACCCCTCCCTTATTCCTCACATTTCAAAGCAACCACCCAGATATCTAAAATGAAACTGAGACAATGGAACAGGGTGTAAAAATTAACCCCTGTCAAAATCTTACAGGAGCCTGAAAAATCCCACCTCCCTACTTTGAGTTTGAAATGTCATGGCTGAATTCTAGGAATTCACTCACAAAAGACTAGGAACAGGTATAGAATCATAGAATGACATTTGGACAATTTAAAAATAAAATAAAATGACTTTTTAAAAAAAACCACAGAAGAGATCAGCACAGGAACAACTCTGCCATATACCAAGGCTTCTGGTCAATCTGGATGAGTCCATAGATAAGGTTCTCCCTGCCCCTGAATGAATGAATTAATAAAAACACAAGCAGGGAAAACATTTATTTTCTAAGCTGTGGCAAAAACTGATAGATTTGCATATAAATGAAGGCACACATTGTCAACAAGCCTTCACGCCATCCAAACAATAAAATTGTCTCCTGTCTCATAAGCCCCAGTTCAGAAAGACACTACTACAGAGTTAGCCTATCCCAATAAAATAGAGTTTACCTGTTCAAGAGCAAAGATGTGCTGATTGAAATAAAACTGGATTTGTTCATTTGCAATGTTTATGCACAGCTGTTCAAATGAGTTCCTTGTGAAGTTCTCAAATCCAAAAATATCCAGTATCCCAACATTCATTCCACTTTCAACATTGCTGAGTGGCAGAAAGAAAAACAAGCAAAAGGCATACATGATCCATCTTGGTAGAACAATGCAATAGTGTCATCCAGAATAAGTTTTTAAAAAACAGTCTTAACAGTAATCTGAACAGGGCTCTCCAAGGCTAAATTTTGTAACCTGTCAGCTCAGCCCTAGAATCTGGATCCAGACCTGGAACCATAAATATTTATGCATAATGACAATATTTTATGCTTAATGATAAAATTATCATATATCATTATTTTATTAACTTCCTTTTAAAACAACTGGAAAAAAATGAGATGCTAAATAAAAAAATATTTGTTCCAGGGCTGAGTCTCAGATCTAAAAATATATAAAGAAGATAATGCTTTGGAGCAGCTGTGCAGAACATATTTTGCAATCTATTAAATAGCTGCAACCCTGCATAGATATCGGAATAATTGTTGGAGTTTCTACATGTGAGAAAGCAAACTCCCAGCAGATATTATTACTGATGACTTCTCTTTTGCAGTATTTTCAAAACATTTTTACCATATGGCTGCTAAATAGCCAACAGTGAAATCCTAAACAGGGTGGAGAGATGAACTTCCATCTGTACCACCACTTTCCAAGCCATATCAGCTCATGCTGGCTACAGCAAATGGCCACACCTTCTTTCTTCTCCAGCAGATTTCCCCCCCTAAATCCTTCTCATTAGATGCACTGAGAGGGAAATTTGTAGTCCAATTTCAGGCTGGAATGGATGAGGGACCCAGATTTGGAGCCTCTTCAGAAGAAACATAGAATCATAGAATAATAGAATCATAGAGGTGAAAGAGACCACAAGGGCCATCCAGTCCAACCCTCTGCCATGCAGTATTCCAGGTGGGGCCTGACCAAAGCAGAATAGAGTGGCACTATTACTTCCCTGGATCTAGACACTATACTTCTATTGATGCAGCCTAAAATTGCATTGGCCTTTTTAGCTGCTGCATCGCACTGTTGACTCATGTTCAACTTGTGGTCTACTTGGACTCCTAGATCCCTTTCACATGTGCTCTCATTCAGCCAGGTGTTCCCCATCCTATATCTGTGCATTTCATTTTTCCACCGTAAGTGCAGAACCTTACATTTCTCTGCATTGAATTTCATCTTGTTAGCATCGGCCCAGCTTTCTAGTCCATTCAGGTCATTTTGAATTTTGATCCTGTCCTCTGGGGTATTAGCTACTCCTCCTAATTTGGTGTCATCTGAAAATTTGCTAAGTGTGTCCCCAATTCTGTCATCCAAGTCATTGATAAAGATGTTGAATAGCACTGGGCCCAGGACAGAACCCTGTGGCACCCTGCTTGTCACTTCCCTCCAGGATGAACAGGAGCCATTGTTGATCACCCTTTGAGTTCGGCCAGTCAACCAGTTACAAATCCATGTAATGGTTACCTTGTCTAGTCCACATTTTACAAACTTGTTTGCAAGAATGTCATGGGGAACTTTGTCAAATGCCTTACTGAAGTCAAGATATACTATGTCCACAGCATTCCCTTCACCTACCAAGGTGGTAATTTTATTTAAAAAAAGAGATCAGATTTGTCTGGCATGACTTGAATGAAAGGACCATGAACTACATGGATCCAAAGCTGTCTCTGAACCACCTCCACATGTCTACTGGGGCAGGCAGGATGAGTACGTACCCCCTGGCTAGTGAAGGGCCACAGCCTATCTTCCAGCTAGTGGATCTGGGAAGCTAGTTTTGTGTTCTAAATGAAATCCATTCCCTTGAATCAAGGAGAGCCTTGTGTTGTTCAACCAGCCAAAACCATCTATGAGGAGACAGTGATCACAATACAGTCCAAAGATCTACTGCCTCCCAAAGATGGTGATGCAAAAAAATAGAAGAGAAGAAAACAACAATGTGATGAATACACACTCTAATTTATCTTTTGGTGGCTTGATAGAATTTTAACCCCACACTGATCCCGTTGACCTACTTGGTTAAATTCTAGTCAATTCTTTGAAAACACTGAAGTTAATGTCCTGGAAAAAAATGCACAATCACAGCATGAAAGCCATTTAGAGTCATTATCTAAAACAAACAGTAAATTCTTCCTGTAAAAAAAGAAAAGAAATATATAGACACAGAAGATGCCACCAGCACACACGCTGTTTATTGATGTATTAACTTGCCATATATTTTTATCAGGCTGCAGCAGGGTATTAATTCGATTTACAATCCAGCTGAAGAGTCGGCCATAAAGTGCTTTTGACATGGCATCACGGACATCAGCTGCTTTGTCCACAGTGTTTGTCCGGATAATAGTCTCGCCTCGTGTTACTACGCAATGTGAAGTAAGAGCTTCCTGAAGTTCTTCTGAGCCAATACTCAGCAGTGCAGCAGCTGAAAGATGACACAGACATGTCTTGAGACAAAAACTGTTGGCAATGGCAACCCATCTTGTTTGAAACTGAATTTTCTTTGTATATCCTACAGATACTTTCAACACAACTCACAAATACTTTACTAAGCAAGTGTTTACCATTATCTAAGGCCTCTGCATTGGGCACTTCACTTTTGTCAGTTTGGTGTTGTGATGAAATGGCAGCAAATTCAATGTTTCCTGTGTTTAAGATCCCAGCCAAAATTCGATATACTGAGTGCACTTCCTACAAACAACAGAAAGAGTCATATTTAGGGTCAGAAATATAAGTGTCAGCAGGCTTCCCATCTCCCCCACCACAGGAAATAAGATATAACTGTTTTGTCTCCTACATAACACCTGGGCCATACACAGCAGGCTGAACAGTTCCTATTGGATGCATCCAGCTTCTGAAAAGACCTCAGTCTGCAGACAATGTCTTCTTTTTCAGGGGCACTATAGGAACTGGAGAGGTCACTACACAACAGAGTAAGACTCCACTTTCCTGGGAGATTTAGATCCTTTTTGTTGTTCATTATTTTCATGTTCATTTTTATTAAGCCCATTTCCACTGCTAGCTCAGACCAGAACTTGGAAAAGTAACTTTTTGGCCTGTAACTCCTATAGTTGTCCAGCTAGCAGGGATAAATTAAAAATGACCTCTTTTCAAAAGTCCTGAGCAGTGGCAGAAGTAAAGGCAGATGACAGGCTAGTTTTAGAGACCAGAGGCAGGTTCCTGGTAATTTAGGAGACAAGATGGAACCTGGCAACTTATCTTTTTGTTAGTTATACTTATAACCAACTTACATTTACTGTTTATACCCATTTGTAAATCTATCCCTTGGTGAAAGGCAGAAGTGCAATCTGTCCTAGAAGCACTGACCTCCCTCTACTCTCCCTTCTTTCCAGCCTTTAGTGTGAGCTAAAACGGATATGCTTACCATGATTTTGTAGGTTCTTTGGTGTTGTTTTCCTTTGCTTCATTATTTAGATCCTTGGTTACATGCCCCTAAGTTTTACCCTCGACTTATTCAAGGGTCATATCAAAATCCATAATTTTGCCCACCAAACCTGCCCTCAATTTATACATGAGGTCGACTTATAGTCGAGTATATAAGGTATATCTTGTTAGCTCACATGCTCCTCCTTACCACTTTACCCACACAAAACAACTGTGAAGTAGATCAGACTGAAAGAGTGTGTAGCTGTCCCAACATCACTGAGTGAATTTCATGGGGTTTTGACTGTGCACTAGAACCTGAATCTCCCAAGTTCCAAACCAATCTTCTAAACACCTGACCATTCTGGGTTGTGAGTGAAATATAGAAGAGTTTATCATCATTTCATACTCCAATCCTTCTTCTCGGAGGAAAGTTATTTAAATCAATTACTTTATCTGTATTTTGGCTTTTCTCTGAGATTGGAACTCAAGGCAGTGAACTAAAGAATTCTTGAAAAGGCTTAAACTCTCTCCCTGTTTTGGCCTTATCTGTAAGAAATGTTGTGGCTTGCTGGCCTTATAATTCACTATTTGATTCTGGCCCAGTCTAAGTGCTATGTCTGCCTGTCTGTATTTATTTATATTTATATTGACAGTATTGTGTTGGGGGCCAGATGAAGAGAAAGCCCTCCCCTGAAGATCTTCAAAGAGTGCATCTGCACTGTAGAAATAATGCAGTTTGACACCACTTTAACTGCCAAGGTTCCATCCTACAGAATCCTGGGATTTGTAGTTTTGTGAGGCACCAGCACTCTTTATCAGAGAAGGCTAAAGACCTTGTAAAATTATAAACCCCAGGATTCCATAGGATGAAGCTATATCACTTTAAGTGGTGGCAAACTGCATTATTTCTACAGTTGTTAATCAGGTTCATAGAGGGAAATCTGTTCTTTCAGATAGTCTGAACACCAGCCATATAAGGCTTTAAAGGACTCAACCATCTCTATGAATTCTGCACCAATAGTTCTTCCTTCTCTAGCCTTGTATTTATCACTGTAGCCCCAAAACCACTGAACTATCACCATTTAGCCTCTTGCCCTCATAGAAGCAATGGCACTTGACCACCCAAGTTAATATTACTTTCTCCTTGGTACAACAAACTCCCTTTTCAGCCAAGAGAAGAACAACAACAGGGAAAAATGATTAAATATAGATATGACTGAATGGAATTGGACTTCAGCCTGGCACCCCTTTGTTGGGACTGACATTTACTTGCATGTACAATGTCAAAGAAATATAACCTACCCTTTCATAAACACAAGTCTACCCTGAACTAAATTGGCCCCACAAAAATGAAAATTGCTGTGCTTGCATGTTTTAAACCAAGACAAACAATATCTTTCTGGATGTTAAGAGGTCTTTACTTACTTCATCAGTAAACCCTATGATCCTAAAACAATGTTGGATTGCTTCAAACTGGGTCCCATAAGATTCTTTACTAATAATATCATACATGACTTTTCCAGTGTCATTATCAATGTACCTAAATGAAAAGTGATAACTGAGATCAGTGCATAATTCCAGAAGCCACAGCCAAACACAGTTAATGGTGAAGGATGATGGGAGTTGCAGTCCAAAAACATTTGGAGGACTATGGTTGCACTCACTTTTGCTAAAACAGAAGTGCATCTGTTTGTGTAAATGGATTACCCATTTTTCACTGAATGTCCCAGCCTACTGTACTCCTCTGCTCTACAGACCAGTGGAGTTTATCACACAGGAGGAATTAGCGAATTTATGTGAAATCCAATTGCGTTCGAAATGCATTCAGAATGACTTCCCATTTCCCGAAAATGACCCCCATTGCCCGAAATTGCATGAGATACTCTTATACACATTAACATAAAACCTATGATTGCGTTCGGAATGACTTCCCTTTTGCCCGAAATTGTGTGAGATACACTCATACGCAACTACATGAAACCCCATGATTGCATTCGGATTGCCATTGCATTATACCCCCCAAATTCTGTCGTATAATAAACTCCATAGAGTTTTGCTTTATCAGGGCTGGCAGGGAAGGGATGTAGAAGATACAGTATTGGGATTGTGTGATAAGAACTGGGTGCTTCACTTTGCAAGTGTTTTCCATTACTGCAAACCCACAATAGCATACAATACACTGAAAGGAAAACCTGTCCTTTAACCCAAACAGTGTGGTAGATAATTATGGCAGTATCTTTCAAAGGGTAACTGTTGCTTCAACCCAGATGGTATGGCAAGGTTGAGTGATGGAACACAGTTTTCCTTGAGTGATAGAATGAAGGGAACAGACTGGAATTAACAGACTAGAAGATGAGCAAAGCCTGATCCCCCACTCTAAAACTAGACATGGAAATGATTTAACCACAGGCTAACAGTACTCCCAAATGATAGTTATTCCCACTCTTATATAAGTGAATGGATATTCTTCATTCCAATGAAAGACTTAAAGCAGATTGCTAGCTGTCTTTGATGCTGTGATTTTTCAGAGAGAGATTTATACACAATAACATCAGACAATATTTAGCCCTGCCTTAGAACTAAAATGTAAGAAAGAGGACATAGTAACTTCAAAGATGACAAACTAACACACCCAGAAGCAAAATTTATTTGGATTTCTGCTTTCATAATGCTAACCAATAGCATTAATCCTACTTTAAAATTTTGGGGAAACCAATGAAATTCAAAATTGAGAAAATATAAAAGGTGTTTTTGTTCTGGTTTTTAATATTTAAACGAAATGTAAGTAACAGAATTCTTCTTGCCTGTCTGCTTTTGTATTTGGGAGGATTAGAGTCAGGGAAGGACTAGGACAGATTCTAAAACATCACACTGAAAGAAAGAGCTAATCAATAGACAGTTATGGCTGGCACTAAAAACAAATTAGTTATAATTACCTGGGAGGCTTTTTTTCAGGAAGTTTATATTCAAAAAGTTTCTTCTGGTGATAAAGGCCAGCGTAAATATAATAAAATATATGGAAATTTTTCTCCCCTCTGTTACAGGAACAATAACAGTAAAACATTATTATGAAGCACATAGATCTAACTCCATCTTTAAGATGTGACCTTGCTCTGAGGAACACACTCTAGCTTGGTTATTTCAGGTATGCAGCAACGAAAAAACAAACATCTAAAATATATGTATTTATACACATGTCTGCAGCACATCCACTGTGCATGCAAAGTAGACCCAGATGTTTTACACTAGAAGCCCCACCAGTCCTAGCCAGCACCTCCTGTGTTCAGGGCTTGGTGGAACAATAGTCTAAAACATCTGGAGAAGTCCAGGTTAGAGAAAGCTGACATTTTGCATGCTCACTCTCATACACGTGTCTATGTAAGCCAGTATAGGGACTGAGATGGGATTTGAACTCAAATCTCCTAGTTCTGCAACTAATATTTTACAAATCCTACACCCTATCTGCACAAGCCAAATAAAATGGCCTCCTCCCTTACTCTTGGCAGGAAGACTGAACAACGCACAGTCCAAACCTCAGTTCTGGTATGAACAGACTGGATGACATCCAGCCAGCATCAAGGTCAGGGTATACCCCTCTTAAAGCATATTAAAATAACTCTGCTGTTTAGCACTTGGCATGTTACATTTCTATACCACTTCATAGTGAATTAAGCATTCGCTAAATGAATTACAATGTGTTAACCAATTGTCCCCAACAAGCTGGGTACTCATTTTACTGATTTACGAAAGGATGGAAGGCTGAGTCAACCTGGAGCCCTGGGATCGAACTCACAACATTGTGTCGGCAGCACTGGCATTTAACCTCTGCACACCAGGGCCCTTTTACTCTGAATCTTCCCTCCATTTTGATGCCAGGCAGCTGCCCCTGACACACATCATTCACTCTGAGGTAAGAACGAGGTGCAGCAGCCATGTGATTGTTGCTGGACACCTTATTCTGGCCTCAGAATGAAGCAACGTCCTGTGCCAGTGGCTGTGCCAGTCAACACAGTGGGATGTATGTGCAAAGAGTTGCCAAAGTCAGAATGGAGGACCAAGGAAATGGATGGAGGTTGGGATAGTCCAGGGCCAGGATACAACGGGTATGCCCACAGAGCATCCTGCCCAGTGCAAACAGGACCCTGGAAGTGAATCCCTTGTGTGGTTTTGTCCTCAGTGCCCATGTAGATTTGGATAACTCTACATGTTTACAGGCATTTTTCTGAACTTGGGGGGGGGAGGGGTGAATATTGCTGTATGCCATAAGAACATGCCCAACTAATACTATTTTGGAAGTAAAACAACTACAAGTTGGGTGGCACTTTCCAGACTGAGAGGTTTGTTACAGTATTATGATCCACTTCTTCAGATGCTTGGAATACAATTTCAAGGATTCAGGTTTTATTGGGGTGAGTTACTGACTGAGATGAGAGCAAAGTTAGATGCAGAAAGCACTGCAAATGACAATGACATTATTAATGCTGGCCATCAACACAACTGTTAGTGATAACATAAGCATCCTAGGAATAAGTAAGGTACTTAACACATGTAGTATGATAAGCATCTGTTATCCAATACAAACTTCAGCTCAGTGGGTTATCACAATGATCTACCTTTGAAGTTCCTTTACATTGTAAAGCAACCAAAAGTCCCATTTTCAGATTCAAGTCTGTTCTTCAGAAATCATAGAGAATCTGTTGCATCTTAAAAACTTATAAATACTGGCTACATTCAAAAATTGCTACAAGAATCAGCCAATTAATATGTGTAATTATATTAAGATTGTTTCTGTTGTTGCTGCTGTTGCTGTGTGTCTTTGGGTCATTTCCAGCTTAAAATGACTCTAAGACAAGACTATCAGGAAGTTTCTTGGCAATATTTTTTCAGATTTTTTTGTCCTCCTCTAAGGCTACGCAAGTGTGATGTGTCCATGATCACTCAGTGGATTTCCATGGCAGAGCCAGGATTAAATTCAAGTCTTGGGAGGTGTGTTATGCTTCATTCTATTCCATCAGATGTTTATTTTTTAAAGTAAAATATTCTGAAAGTATTTTTTAAAGTAAAGACATATTTTTTCTATTTTGAGAAAAATCAAAGTAAAGTCTTTTTTATCTGAGCCTTAATTAATTAATAATTACTTTCTTTGAAGAACTGATATTTTCTTTAAAAAATAAAAACTATAATATCAAAGTATATTATACTTTGTACACTATTAATATTTGTACCTACACAGCTTGCTTTATAACTCTGGATTTCTCTAGCAGATATTCTGAAATTTTTGCTCCCATTACAGCTCCTGTTGGCGTAAACATCATTTCCAGGTATTTTCCAAAACGACTGGAGTTGTCATTGATTGCAGTGCAGGCATTTCCAAAGGCTTCCACTAGAGGATTCACTTGGAGAATCTTCTCCCGCAGAGCACGATTGCTAGCCTTTAGGGACAGAATAGGTTCCAGCAAAAAAAGGTCTGCTTTAATATTTTACCTCTCTACCAAGTCAGAAAATAAATGCAAATTAAAATAATTGATTTAAAAGAAAAATGTCATCCCCACCCCAAGCTAGAACAGCTGCAAGAGAAGGCCAACAGCACAATCATCACCAATAAAATCCCTGAAATTACCCACAAAAGTTTTAAAAGTGTTCACACATTATTCACACGTGTTCTTGACATTTAACTTAAAATATTAAATTGTTAGTTCTATTATTATGTTGTAGGAGTTTTAACTAATGTTGGAATTTTAATTGTACAGTATAATTGTTTAATTCTGTTTTAAGGGGAGGATACAGTATATATTTGCATTTGTATTTTTATCTATGTAAGCAGCTTTGATTGTTCTCACAAAAAGCGGGGTATAAATAAAAGTTTTATTATTTATTTTTATTATTTAATCAGTGAAATTTTTAATAAATTAGAGACAACAAGTTAATTTTGGCTGAATTATTCCTAAACTCTGCTAAAAATTGCCAGGAGTAGACAGTACTGGGCAAGATGAGCTACTGGCAGGTGTTTGACATCTCACATGCTCAGAAAGATTTAATAATACTGCTATAAATGGTAGATGATCATAAGAAATATGATTGTCTTATGCAACTGTATATCTTGCATGATATTACACACTTTGTGTGTGTATGTATCTTTAAGCTGCTATGCACTCTCCTCCTTTCCTTGTTATTTCTCCCATCCAAGTAAGGAAGAGTAGCAAAGAAATGGTTGAATACTGAAGAAAGAAAAGACAAAGGGGCTTGTGGAAAAGTGTATGGATGGGAGAGATTTTACCCATACAAGGCTGGCCAGGCATACAGATTCAAGTTTGAAGACCCTCTCTCTGACCTTTTATTGAAAAATTCTAGACTGGGGCTGTATCCACACTGCAGAAACTAACTAGTTTGACACCACTTTAATTCCATGCTATGGAATTCTGGGAACTGCAGTTTGTTGTGGCACCAGAGCCAAATTCATGAATAATCAAATCCGCCAACGTTAAACCTGTAAAAGTTGAGGTGTGATTGTACTTCACAACATTGTATTTACACTATATGGCAGTCAATATATACCTTTCCCAGGAAGGTCAAATGCTGCACAATGAGATGGGCACTTTCAGTCTTCCCAGCACCACTTTCTCCGCTGATGATAATGCACTGACACACAAAACAGAGAGGAAGATGAATAGTTTACAATCCAGGCAGGAATACTGAATAGTTTACCATTTCAGGGGAATAACCTTCAGTCTTCATAAACTTCAGCTTCAACAGACTATGAAAACATTCCACCCACTTCAATTTGACTATTTTTGTAGAGTTTATTTACTCAGCTTGGTGTAAATAAGAGAAACCTCAAATTTGCCAACCCAATTATTCATTGTCAGGAGTACACAACTTTGAAAGGCTAGGGGGGATGAATTAGCCTCCCAGGCAGGGTGACCAGATGTCCTCTATTTCCAGGACATGTCCTACATTTCAACCTTCTGTCCAGGAGGAATTTCAAAATGTCCTTTATTTTGAGCATGACTAAGAAACATGAATTTACATTCTTATTAGTGTTTTTTTAGCTTTTATTTTGTAATATCCCACATTTTTCTAGAATGTCCTACATTCTGCGATTTCTTGTCCTCTTTTTGGTTATGACATCTTGTTACTCTGCTCCCAAGAGACCTAGGAGGGCCGTGCATCCCCCACAGCAATCAATAAATAAATAAATAAATAAATAATTTTTTTTGCCCCAAATACCCTATAGAATGACTTTTCTCCATGCCTTTAGTGGTCCCTGGGCCATTTTAGCCCCAGGAGAGCACCTGTTTAACAAAAGGAAGTCAGCAAAATTAACTTTCTTTTCACTTTCTGTTCTTTTTCAGAGGCATTTTCTGGACTTAAGTTAGCTGATGGGGGGGGGGGGGCATGGAGAAATGCCCACCATACTCCTGAGAGGACCATGGGATCACCCCCAGTATTTCTCTAAGTTAATTGAAATCAGCTTTCCTAAAGTCTGATGAAATTAATCAATGATCAAGATGAAATTTAAAAAAAAAAACACGATGGAAGGAATACATAGCAATAAACAAAAGAGCTATATAAAAGATCACACATGGATTGAAGAACCATATGAAGATGAACCCCAAAGCGAGGTGGAAGCAGCACTCAGAAAAACTGGAAAGAATAAATCACCAGGAACAGATACCCCAATTAAACTCCTACAAATTGCACAAATGGAATCAATTCCAGTGCTAACCAAAATATGCCAACAAATATTGAAAACAAAACAGTGGCCAACAGATTGGAAATGATCAATATACATCCCCATCCACAAAAAAAGAAACACAAAAGACTGCAACAATTATAGGACCTAAACATTAATTTCCCACGCAAGCAAAATTATTGTCATGGCCAGCCAAGAGGTGGAATCGGAGGAGGAGGAGATGGCTCCGCAGGAGCAAGAGGAGTTGAAGGCTAAACCAGGTCCCAGTTCTGCTCTGCCAGACCCCAGCCCTGCCATTTCAACCTCAGGAGTGGAGGCTCAGCCAGGCCCTAGCACTGTGGAGCTCCCTTCAGAGGCTCAGCAGCTGAGTGTGGCTCCTAAGGAAGAACCAAGCTTGAAGGTCCCTTCCTTTAAGGAAAGGAGAGCTGAGACTGCTTGCGTATGTTGGTCTCGCAGGCTTGCAGAAAAGCAAGCTGCTGCTAAGGCACAGCTGGCAACAGGGAGGGTGTCTCCTATTTAACCACCTGTAGGACGCCATCCCTTTGCCAGAACTTATTGCAAGTTCTCTTGTTGTGACTGTGTGCTGGCTACGTGTCTCTTGAACTCTTGTTTTACCTTGACCCTGTGACCTTGGAACGAATTGGACTATTGCTGCCTTCTCCTTGCCCTGACCTCGGACTGGACTGATTTCTGTGACTTCTCCAACCCTGACCTCAGCTTTGGCTTCTGGATTATTCTTGTGGACAATACTAAGGTCTGTAGACTTTCTCTCAGCTGCAGAGCTAACTCCCTGCTGAGCCTTCTTATCAGCTTGTGTTGGTGTATGGTGGCTGAAGTCCAGGACAATTATGCTCAAAATTCTGCAGCATAGACTCCAAGCATATATGGAGAGAGAATTGCCAGATGTCAAAGCGGGGTTCAGGAAAGGAAGAGGCACTGGGGACCACATCCCAAAAATATGATGGATAATGGAGCGAGCCAAAGAATACCAGAAGAAAATTAGCATGTGCTTTATAGACTATAGCAAGGCCTTTGATTGCATAGAGCATGAAAAGCTATGCAATACTCTTTAAGAAATGAGAGTGCCACTACATCTGATCATCCTGACGAGGAAACTCTACTTAGGAGAAGAGGCTACTGTAAGAATAGAATATAAAGTGACAGAACCAGGTCCCATATGGGTGAAAGCCACTCACTGGTTCACCTGTCACCTGGGACTGAGACCAGACCACACCCCTGAACAGGTGTGTCCCTAAACCCATTCTCCATTTAGGTGGCCCCCATTAAATCATGGTTATGCAGGCCGATCTCTCCTGTTCAGTTTTATTTGGCTGCATGCCCAATGCATGACAAAACTACATCTAAGGTCCTATAGACAATCTGCCTCCAAGCTTCATCTTGGCAGGAGAGTGAGAAAGCCATCTGAAACCAAATGAAGGAATCAACAGTTGAATAGGCGGAAATGACTAAAGACTTTGTCAGTCAGGTCAGCCTGTTAGTCTTTCCCCCTACAACTGGCTCATCCTGGCCCTGGTTGGCTAACTGTTCCTGCCATTCCTTAGTAGCCTATGGCACCATTGCTCATTGCCCTTGCCTTTCAGGTGCAAATGAATGATCCTAGATTAGTCTGGGTACCTTGTCATCTAAAATACATACATCAAAACAGTGAATGATTGGTGAATGAATAAAAGGACACTAGATTCATTGTCTAGATTTTATCTACTACCTCATTGCCATTTAATCATGTACTTTCAGCACTGATAAGGCCATTCCACACATTGCAAAGAATAAACACAAGTTTATTCTATGGACTCAGTAAGGGGCTGCCACAATTAATACTAACTCCTGACAAGAGACCTGACAAATATTTCCAAAAATGCATTTTTAAAAATTCTTACACTGGAATGGATCCAGACTTTGTCATCTCTACAGCAAACCCACTCAAATCAATTTAGTCATGATTAATATAAGTCCCAGGGATTTCAGGGAACAGAGCCAACATCACTTTATTGCTCCTTTATGAGCACAACAGAATGTTCTTCCATCCCGTCCAATTTGTAGGTCCTTCTTATTGCTTGGAAATCAGTTCTGCCGGGTTTTCCCAGCCTTCCACTGTGTTTTGGAGATGCATAATGGCAAGGGATTTTGCCCTCCCAGTTCTACTGACAGAAGTAAACTATCAGCAGACCTACTTGTTTGGATTCTGCTAATGGCTTTCTCTAAGAATAGCTAAGTCTGTATCCAAACTTTTACATTTTTAGATGTAATTTAAAAACCTTAAAACAGTAACGTTTAAAGCTTACCAAGAAACTCAGGGTTCAATTTTAGCTATGCACAATCGTACAAAGTTCCACATGTGCATGCAGTGGCACCTTCAAGTTGCCTGTCAACTTATGATGACCCAATGAATTTCATAGGGTTTTCTTAGGCAAGCAATACTCAGAAGTGATTTTGCCAGTTCTTTCTCTGAAATATAGCCTACAGCAGCTAGTATTTGTTGGCTGTCTCCCATCCAAATACTAACTGAGGCTGACCTTACTGAGTGTCCAAGATCAGACAGAATCTAGTAACAACTCTTAACAGTTTAATGAATTTCAAACTAAATTAATGCATCTTAAATATAACAACTTCCATTTATTTGCAAATTATGCAGGCAACATTAAGTATTTTAAAGAATGAGTGTTTCCCTACCTGGTCTTTGTTAAAAGTAATCATGCCTTGGTAAGCAGCATCTGCAGAGGCAAATATGTGGGGTGGATTTGAAGAACGCTTTACACCATGATAAAGCTTGGAAAACTAAACAAGAAAAAAAGTTGTCAAAGCACAACATGTGAACCATGCTAGTAGTTCCCTTCCTAATATATGAATGTACACAGAAATATTTATCCCAGCATCTACTTTCAATGTTTGTTTGTTTTTCTAGAAACTGTCTTATATCTGATCAGAAACAGGCCCATCTAGCCCAAAACTGATGGCTAGGGGAGTTCTTACTACAAAGTGTATATTTTCCAAGCTCTGATCTAGCCCAATATCGTTTAGTTTGATTGACAGCATCTTTCCAGGCTCTCAGAGAAATGTCTTTCTATCACCTGCTTCCCAGTCCTTTTAGTCAGAGTGCTGTGGACTGAATGGAGGGGCTTCAGTGTAGAAAGCATTTACTTTCCCAAACAGCTTCCCTTCTTCCACTTTTTCTTCACTGACTATTAAAAGACACTTGATAGCACAATTAAAACAAAGAGGTCAGTAGATGTCATAGCAGGAGAAGTACTAGAGAATGTTATTATCATAATGTGAGATACTTGGTTTAAAATTGCCTTGTTTTGATCTCTTCCTTATAAAAGAAACAACGGGGCGATACAGACTGCCCAAAAAGGGTGGTCTGTTACCACCTTTTTTTGCTGCACAGGTTCACCGCAGCAGCTAGACGCTGCGATGAAGCTGTGCAGCAAAAAAGGAGTGGGCAAACCCTGCTCCTTTTTTGCACCGCAGTTGAGGTGCAATTAAGAAAAAAGGTGCCGGTTTGCCCCTTTAGTTTGCCACAACTGTGCAGCTGAATCTAGATGTCTAAACGGCATTCTGTAATGGCGGCAGCGCCATTACACATTAGAGTTCATGCGGACGCTGCAAATTCACAAACCCTAATGGTGCCGTCCAGGCACCTCTTCAGGCCTGTCTGTATCAGGCCAATGTGATTCTCCAATAGTTAGCATTTTTTTAAAACAACAAGAAGATGATTTTGGGCTCTCTCTTACCTGTGGAGAATATATGCTGAGATTCTGGAAGGGGTTTAAGGCTATTAAGATATCTCCAACATAAGTATAAATCTGCAGGTCTGAAAAGCGCTTCTGCAACTGATGAATAATTGTCTCCTGAAAAGATTACATGTTTTACAGTCAAGCGGTATTTTTTGCAGATAGGAAACTCATTGTAAGGAAGTACATCAAATGCATGAAGCAATAAGCGATAATCTGAAATGTTATTTGTCATTTACGTCAAATATTGACTTCTCTATATAAAACCATTGTTTTCATAGTCTCATATCTCTTGCCAAGATAAATCTATAACTAGGCCACGTTGAAAGTAATAAGCCCGTCTGTTAGGTTTATTGTGTGGCTTGGAGAAATAAACTGTAGATATGCTAATATCTAAATATATAGTGGGAACAGAAAAACACAATGAAATATATTTAACTTTCTTGGCTCATTGTTATTTTTTTTAAAAAACCTGTCCATATAATACCCATAACATTAAGCTAAATTGCTTGCTATAAACACAAAATGTACAATGATTTTGCTTACGAGTGTGGCTTTTTAGCTAAGGCTCAAATCCAGCCAAAGTAAAGCACTTTTACATGTCATTAATTTCAGTCAATTGCCCATTGAGAACTACATTCATATAAATGTGCTTAATTTTTGCAGGACTGAGACACTACTTTCTTTACAATGAAAATAATAAAAATGGTGTGAGGGACTAGAGAGACCTACCAAATCTAACATTCCTACCATTAAGTACATTAGATACACACTCCTCACAACATTGTTTTTAAGAAGTGATAAAGTATGAAAATAAATTATCCTATATATATATATATATATATATGGGAGGGAATGGAAGAAAATGAAGGTGCTCTAAACTAGAAGTCCTTTATATGAGTGCTATGGATTTGGGGTCTTTGGAGAAGTTATTTCCCAGTAAAGCAAACTATAGATATCCACTGCATATGGAAGACCCTAGGCACAACTTTCTCTTTTGCATGAGAAAACCCAGACAAGTTAATGTTTTGTGTGGACAGAAATCCTAACAAGATTGATTAGCAGTATAGCTCCATTCCAATATGCAATAGGTTCAACACCAGCCCATTGCACATATCCTGGTATCTAAGGGCCAAATAGGAATTATAATAACAGTAGACCTGCATATTAAAATCAGTGAACCCACATAATGCCAAACAAAATGATCTAAAGAATGGGGAGGGGGGAGGGGGGAGGATAGGCAGACCTGTTGCCCTATACGAATGCAATGACTACTCACAAATACCCTGCTAACAGCTGAGTTCTGTGTTCCTGACAGATCAAAAACACTCTGTGGAAACAATAACCCCCCCTCCCAAATTTCCCATTAAAACCATGAGAATGAACACATTTTCACTTCTTAAAAAGAAACCCAACAATCTAGGTGGAAATCTGCACAAAGCAGATGTTGAGAAAACTATGCATGTTACATAGTAAACAGCAAGAACAATACTATTCATATATTGAATTTACACAGAGAGAGTACTGTATATTAGTTACTGGAGTCATAGAACCTTCCTTTCATTGTACCAAGATATACTTTCAAAGCTGAGTTCCTCCAGAGTGTGTGTGTGTCCTGGAGGAGTAGGAAGGGAGCTATCAAGGGATGAGGGTGTTACTTCTCAAAAGGGGACTGAAGGGAGGAATAAGTGCTAGGAGGTGGGATTGCAGGTCCCTATTCCATGCAGAACAAAAACCATACATAGTTTTTTGTGGGGCTTCCAGGCTATGTGGCCATGTTCTGGAAGAGTTCCTTCCTGATGTTTCACTAGCATCTGTGGCTGGCATCTTCAGAGAATGTTTGCCTGGAAAAAGGATTGGGTATATATATCCTGTGTGACCCTGGGAAGGGGGGAGTGATTTGCAAGTGTATTGTTCTGTTGCTAATGGCAGTCCTCAGGGTGGGAGGATGTGCAAAAGAGGATAATGTCTGCTAATTGGTGCTCATTGTCTGCTGGGAATCCCCTGACCCTAGGCTGTTTCTTATTTGCATTGGTTGGGTCTTAACCTTGCTTTTCTTCAGGACTGGTAGCCAAGCCTTGTTTACCCTCAGAATTTCCTCTTTCCTATTGAAATTGTCCAGGTGTTTATGGATTTCAATGGCTTCCCTGTGCATTCTGACATGCTAGTTGTTGGCGTGGTCCAGAATTTCAGTGTTTTCAAACAGCATTTTATGCCCAGGATGATTTATAACATGTTCTGCTACTGCTGATTTTTCTGGCTGACCCAGTCTGCAGTGTCTCTCATGTTCCTTGATTCTTATTTGCACGCTGTGTTTGGTGGTCCCTATGTAGACCTGTCCGCAGCTGCACGGAATGTGGTAGATGCCTGCAGCTGTGAAAGGGTCTCTCTTGTCCTTGGCTGAGCAAAGCATTTGCTGGATTTTCTTCGTCGGTTTGTAAGCCATTTGAAGGTTGTGTTTCCTCACCACTTTCCCTATTCTGTCTGTCACTCCTTTGATGTATGGTAACAATATCTTCCCTTAGAGTGGTTGTCTTCCCTCCTCTGGGTTTTTCTGGGCCTGGCAGACCTTCTGATGTCTGCACTGGAGTAACCATTGGCCTGTAGAGCCTGGTCCAGGTGCTTCACTTCATTTTCCAAGAAGTGGGGTTCACAGATCCATTTTGCCCAGTCTACCAGGTTTTTTTTGTGTGTGTGTGTGCTTCTTTTTGTCCTGGGTTATGGTTGGAATTCTTGTACAGGTATCTGTCCACATGTGTAGATTTTCTGTATACTGTGTGGCGCTGGTTTGGTTTGCAGATGACTAGGACATCCCAGATCTCTTAGCCACATTTGTAACTCATTCCTGGAATGTATTAGACAGGTTCTCTGCATTTTAATGTGCTAAGTCCCATCAAGCTCAATACATCTCATAGGCATCTGTGAGTTACTTAGGTAGGTTTTACACCTCTTTGACAGCAAGCCCTAGCTTCCCCTAGGACAACTGGGGCTACATGTGTGTTGACTTGATCACTAGCATTTTAAATGCCATTAAGCACAATAGGGTTTGCTTCTGAACAGACATACATGGATAATTGTATATTCATCCTTCTTCATATTTCTGTGTTTCTACACTAAAAACATTTTTTAAAATAATAATAAAAAATCTTCATGCAGATCTCCAATGTTTTTTGGAAACTAAATGAATCCTAATAATAATAATAATAATAATAATAATAATTTTTATTTATAGCCCACCCCTCTGCACAAACAATCGGGGCAGGTTACAACAGAGTTAAAACAGTACAAAATTAAAAACAATCCCATCCCAACTTCCACCCCTTAAAATAAGATTAAATTAGCTATGAATTAAAACACAATACCAAAATATAAAACGATTCCTTAAAAACAAAATTTTTGAGGCTGTATGGGCAAGATTAAATGTGAAAAGAAAAGAAAAGAAAACTAAAACATAAGGTTTGGAGCCGGGGAAATTAAGCAACGTCTAAGAAGGCCTGCCGGAAGAGATGCATCTTTAAGTTTTTTAAAAACCTTCAATGGATGTTATGAGACGCATCTCACCCGGCAGGTCATGCCACAGCTTGGGGGCGATAGCTGAAAAGGCCCTCTGGGAGGTCTGCACCAGCCTGGTCTTCATGGGCTGTAGCAGGTTCCTCCCAGAGGACCAGAGTGTGGGGGGGGGGGTCATAGGGGACAAGGCAGTCCCTCAGATAGGATGGACCCAAGCCCTGTAGGGCTTTAAAGGTCAAAACGAACATCTTGTACTGTGCCCAAAAACTAATTAGCAGCCAGTGGAGAGCTTTAAGCACTGTTGTTATGTGCTCTCTCCTAGGCGTTCCAGTAACAAGTCTGGCTGTCCTATTTTGAACTAATTGCAATTTCCGGGTTAAGCACAAGGGTAGCCCCATGTAGAGCGCGTTACAGTAGTCCAAACATGAGGTTACCAGAGTGTGTACCACAGTTTCCAGGTCCCTCATGTCCAGTAAAGGGTGCAGCTGGCGTATCAGCCGAAGCTGGTAGCAGGCACTCTTGACTGTCGTATTCACCTGAGTGGTCATGTGAAGCGACGAATCTAGAAGTACGCTCAGACTGCATACAGAGTCCTTCAAGGAGAATGTGACTCCATCTAGGACTGGAAGTTGTATTCCCAAACCTGGTTTCGGTTCTGTAACTGTGAGTACCTCCATTTTGTCTGGATTGAGTCTCAATCTGTTTTTCCTCATCCAGTCCATTACCGCTGCAAGACAGTCATTAAGAGGAGAGACGCCATCTGAAGTCTGAGCAAACGATCTAGTCATGGAGAGGTATATCTGAGTGTCATCAGCATACTGAAGACATTGAGCTCCATGCCTCCATATGATCTCACCAAGCGGCTTCATATAAATATTAAACAGCATCAGGGACAGGATGGTGCCCTGAGGGACACCACAATTAAGCTCGATTTTGGAAGAGCAACTGTCCCCAAGCCTCACCCTTTGAGATCTGCCAGAGAGAAAGGACCGGAACCACCGAAGTACGCTGCCGCCAATCCCTAACTCTCTCAGCCGATCTGAAAGGATGGAGTGATCGATCGTATCAAAGGCCGCTGAGAGATCCAAGAGCACCAGCAGGGTCACACTACCCCTGTCGATGCTCAGGCAGAGGTCGTCTGTCAGAGTGGCCATGGCAGTCTCAACTCCATATCCTGTCCTGAAGCCAGTTTGAAATGGATCTAGATAATCAGCTTCATCCAAGACAGCTTGGAGTTGGGAGGCGACAGCTCTCTCGATCACCTTGCTGAGAAATGGCAGCAAGGAAACTGGTCTGTAGTTATTCCTGTCCAGGGGGTCAAGGGAAGGTTTCTTTAGGAGGGACCTCACAGCCGCCTCCTTCAAACAAGATGGAATGGAGCCTTCCCTGAGGGACGCATTGATCACATCCCGAAGGAATGTTCTCAAATGTGTTCCCTCCCTGGGTGACCAGTCAAGATGGACATGGATCAAGGGAGCATATTGTCTTCCTAGTACTACCAAGTAGCTTGTCCACATCATCAGTACTCATGGATTGAAACTCATCCAGTGAACTGGCAACAACGGAGTTGCTGGGTGCCTCATCTACGGACACTGACAAAATATTGGTGTCCAAGTCGGCTCTTATCCAAGAGATTTTGTCTGCAAAGTGGGTGTTAAACGCCTCACAGCAGGCTGTCGTAAGCTCTAGTACGGGGTTCGGCGCAGAGGGAACCTGCGTCAACTCTCCCACCACCTTGAACAACTCTGCCGGGCGAGACTCTGCAGACGCAATGCGAGCAGAGCAGAAGGGTCTCCACGCTGCACGCAAAGGCTCCCGATAGGTGCGAAGGTGCAACCTATGGCGAGTTCTAAAGTAGGCATCCTTCTCTCCCACACCAGTTCTCTTGGACCCACAGACATACAAAAGCATTGTGCAGCAGCGTAAGCAACTCAACTCTTTTGGCTGTCTTTGCCAATTTCTGCCGCCAGCAATCCTAGATGGCCCCAGAAGCAGCCTCCCCAGCGCCGGAACATCGCCACAGCTGCGCTGTGGGAAAGACTCCTGGGGCGGAGCGCCTGTGAGAGGGGCGCTCCCTTAATAAAGCCGGCTCCCCGGGCCCCAGAAGCAGCCTCCCCAGAGCCGGAACATCGCCACAGCTGCGCTGTGGGAAAGACTCCTGGGGCGGAGCGCCTGTGAGAGGGGCGCTCCCTTCAAGAAGCCGGCTCCCCGGGCCCCAGAAGCAGCCTCCCCAGCGCCGGAACATCGCCACAGCTGCGCTGTGGGAAAGACTCCTGGGGCGGAGCGCCTGTGAGAGGGGCGCTCCCTTCATAAAGCCGGCTCCCCGGGCCCCAGAAGCAGCCTCCCCAGAGCCGGAACATCGCCACAGCTGCGCTGTGGGAAAGACTCCTGGGGCGGAGCGCCTGTGAGAGGGGCGCTCCCTTAATAAAGCCGGCTCCCCGGGCCCCAGAAGCAGCCTCCCCAGCGCCGGAACATCGCCACAGCTGCGCTGTGGGAAAGACTCCTGGGGCGGAGCGCCTGTGAGAGGGGCGCTCCCTTAATAAAGCCGGCTCCCCGGGCCCCAGAAGCAGCCTCCCCAGAGCCGGAACATCGCCACAGCTGCGCTGTGGGAAAGACTCCTGGGGCGGAGCGCCTGTGAGAGGGGCGCTCCCTTAATAAAGCCGGCTCCCCGGGCCCCAGAAGCAGCCTCCCCAGCGCCGGAACATCGCCACAGCTGCGCTGTGGGAAAGACTCCTGGGGCGGAGCGCCTGTGAGAGGGGCGCTCCCTTAATAAAGCCGGCTCCCCGGGCCCCAGAAGCAGCCTCCCCAGAGCCGGAACATCGCCACAGCTGCGCTGTGGGAAAGACTCCTGGGGCGGAGCGCCTGTGAGAGGGGCGCTCCCTTCAAGAAGCCGGCTCCCCGGGCCCCAGAAGCAGCCTCCCCAGCGCCGGAACATCGCCACAGCTGCGCTGTGGGAAAGACTCCTGGGGCGGAGCGCCTGTGAGAGGGGCGCTCCCTTCATAAAGCCGGCTCCCCGGGCCCCAGAAGCAGCCTCCCCAGAGCCGGAACATCGCCACAGCTGCGCTGTGGGAAAGACTCCTGGGGCGGAGCGCCTGTGAGAGGGGCGCTCCCTTAATAAAGCCGGCTCCCCGGGCCCCAGAAGCAGCCTCCCCAGCGCCGGAACATCGCCACAGCTGCGCTGTGGGAAAGACTCCTGGGGCGGAGCGCCTGTGAGAGGGGCGCTCCCTTAATAAAGCCGGCTCCCCGGGCCCCAGAAGCAGCCTCCCCAGAGCCGGAACATCGCCACAGCTGCGCTGTGGGAAAGACTCCTGGGGCGGAGCGCCTGTGAGAGGGGCGCTCCCTTAATAAAGCCGGCTCCCCGGGCCCCAGAAGCAGCCTCCCCAGCGCCGGAACATCGCCACAGCTGCGCTGTGGGAAAGACTCCTGGGGCGGAGCGCCTGTGAGAGGGGCGCTCCCTTAATAAAGCCGGCTCCCCGGGCCCCAGAAGCAGCCTCCCCAGAGCCGGAACATCGCCACAGCTGCGCTGTGGGAAAGACTCCTGGGGCGGAGCGCCTGTGAGAGGGGCGCTCCCTTCAAGAAGCCGGCTCCCCGGGCCCCAGAAGCAGCCTCCCCAGCGCCGGAACATCGCCACAGCTGCGCTGTGGGAAAGACTCCTGGGGCGGAGCGCCTGTGAGAGGGGCGCTCCCTTCAAGAAGCCGGCTCCCCGGGCCCTAGAAGCAGCTGGGCTATTATCTCTTCAACACAGCTGGGCAGCGGACTTGTGACTCGAGAATGGAGGAGCAGATATCGGTGGGAACTTCTTTTTGAGATGGCCCACCGCTATTTTTAACCCCAGACGCGAATAATACAATCAACTGACCTTTCGGTGTGCATAGGCTCATGGGGGGAGGGTTTATTAAGGGTATTGTATTTGGTATTAGTTTTATCCAGTATTTTAATGTTGTAACTAGGCAGTAACACAATTGTTGTTGGGGAGATAAGCCTGATCGAGTGTGCACATTGTTGAGGTTTAGGGATAATAGTGGCCTATATCCCTTATACTATCTGATTCCAACCCCAGAGCATGGACATCGGGAAGGGGGCATTAGAGATAGTAGCAGATAACTTTCTTAAGAGGAACGGAGCTCCTATTCAAGTAGTGTGGGGCAAGGGGAGGTATGGCGGTAGGAGTAAGGACCAGCGTTACAGGGGAAGGCGAGATCGATGCTTAATATCTATCTCTCCTTCCAGTCCTACTCCTAACCAAACGGATCTGAGGGTCACTCCAACCGTACCACAAACCCTGTCTCTGCTCCTGTGTAACGCCAGATCCATTAAAAATAAGACCCACATTCTCTCTGATCTAATAGAGGATAACAACTGCGATCTGGTGTGCATAACCGAGACCTGGCTTGGGCCTGAAGGGGAAGCTGTGTGGGCTCAGGTCCTCCCCTCCGGGTACTCGGTGAAGGACCAGAGCAGGTTAGGTGGGCG
Organism: Urosaurus nigricauda; assembly: GCA_034509955.1. Taxonomy (NCBI): domain Eukaryota; kingdom Metazoa; phylum Chordata; class Lepidosauria; order Squamata; family Phrynosomatidae; genus Urosaurus; species Urosaurus nigricauda. The sequence goes on along the minus strand of JAOEGL010000001.1, from coordinate 167,505,399 downwards.
GGGGGGGGGGTGTTGCTTTGGTGCATAAAAACACCTTGTCTCTAACCAGGAACCATGTTCGTCAGACTTCCTATATCGAGTGTATTTACCTGACCCTGAAGGCTAGAGACAGTCTAGGGATTCTGTTGGTCTACCGGCCACCCCGTGCGCTAACAGACTCCCTTAACGAGCTGACACAGTTGGTCTCGGAGCTGGTGCTGGAGTCTCCCAGGCTTTTAGTCCTGGGAGACTTCAACATCCCCTTCGCGGCCAACAATGTTCCATCTGGTGCGGCTCGGGAATTCATGGACACCATGACAGCCATGGGCCTGTCTCAGCTTGTCACGGGCCCAACGCATTTTGCGGGGAATACACTTGATTTGGTTTTCTGCACGGACATGGAAACTCCGTGGGCGGAAATCACCAACATCTCCGCCCTGTCATGGACGGATCACTTCCTGGTAGAGGCAAGCATCAAGGCTTCTACCCAGATCCCCCCCGGGGGTGGCGGACCTATTCGAATGGTCCACCCTCGAAGGCTGATGGAACCTGATAGGTTCCAAGAAGCCCTAGAGGGGTATATGGTTGGAAGTGACGGCGACACTGTTGATGCCCTAGTTAACATCTGGGACACGGATCTCTCCAGGGCTATACACAGTATCGCTCCCAAGCGCCCTCTCAGGCCTGCTTCTAAAAAGAAGCCCTGGTATACCGAAGATCTCCGGGCAAGGAAGCGGGTCCTGCGACGGCTAGAGCACGCCTGGCGGAAACACCAGCGTTTATCCGACAAGGCTCTCCTAGACCTTCATTTGGAGGACTATGGAGAGGCGATACTAGCAGCTAAGAATTCGTTCTATGCTGCTCGTGTCGCGTCCGCGGAGTCGCGTCCAGCAGAGTTGTTCAGGGTAGTGAGGGAGCTAACTCAGCTCCCCCCTGCCCCGAACCAGATCCTTGAACCAACCAAGGCCTGCTGTGACAAATTTAACAACTTCTTCGCGGATAAAATCTCTCGGATAAACGAAGGTCTGGACACCAGGGTTGAAACAGAAACCAGAATAGAGGCATCGAGAGCTTCCGTGGACTTAGTTGCACTGGATCAGTTTGAGTCTGTTAGTACCGAGGATGTGGACAAGATCCTTAGAAGTGTTCGGAAGACAACCTGCTCTCTCGATCCCTGTCCCTCGTGGCTAGTGGCCCAGGGGGGACCGGTTGTAACCACATTGTTACACCGGATCATCAATTCATCCTTGAGGGAAGGGCAATTTCCTGAAGATCTAAAATTGGCCATTATAAAACCTATACTGAAAAAGCCCTCCCTCGACCCCCTGGTTCATAATAATTATCGGCCAGTTTCGCTGCTGCCATTTTTGGGGAAGGTGATCGAGAGGGCGGTTGCACTCCAGCTTCAATCGATCTTGGATGAAACGGATTTTCTAGATCCATTTCAAACCGGTTTTCGGGCGGGCTACGGGGTTGAGACTGCCATGGTCGCCCTGGTCGATGATCTCCGTCTGGGCATCGACAGGGGTAGCGTGTCCCTGTTGGTGCTCTTGGACATCTCAGCGGCTTTCGATACCATCGACCATGGTATCCTTCTGGAACGCCTGGCAGAGGTGGGAATCGGGGGCACTGCGCTCCAGTGGTTCCGGTCCTACCTCTCTGGGAGGTTCCAGATGGTGCAGCTGGGGGACGTGTGCTCCGACAAGAGGGCCCTTACATCCGGGGTCCCTCAAGGAGCCATTCTGTCCCCCATGCTATTTAACATTTACATGAAACCGCTGGGAGAGATCATCCGGAGGCATGGGGCGCGGGGTTATCAGTACGCTGATGATACCCAAATAGTCTTCTCTATGTCTCCGACTGATGCAGTGACCAGGGATGGCATCGCTCCTCTTGTGGCCTGTTTGGAATCGGTAATGGACTGGATGAGGAAAAACAGACTCAGCCTGAATCCAGAGAAAACGGAAGTACTCGTTGTGGGCTCCCCCGGCCCAGGTTTGGAGGTGGTTCCACCAGTCCTGAACGGGGTCACGCTCCCCGTGAAGGACACTGTACGCAGTTTGGGGGTGCTCCTTGACTCGTCGCTCCATCTTACTTCTCAGGTGGATGCGACAGTCAGGAGCACCTGTTTTCAGCTTCGGCTGATACGCCAACTGCGTCCCTACCTGGACCGGGGGGACCTAGAAACAGTAGTACATGCTCTCGTAACCTCTCGGTTGGATTTCTGTAACGCGCTCTACATGGGGCAGCCTTTGTATCACACTCGGAAGCTACAATTAGTGCAAAATATGGCAGCTCGGGTGGTCACTGGTGTTTCCAGGACCGCCCATATAACACCTATTCTGAAAGATCTCCATTGGCTGCCTATCCGCTTCCGGGCTCAGTACAAAGTGCTGGTCGCTACCTATAAAGCCCTAAATGGCTTGGGCCCAGAATACCTACAGGACCGCCTCTCTCCACACAATCCGCCCCGCACACTTCGATCCGCGGGGCAACAGCTACTTAGAGTTCCAGAGGCTAAACTAATAACAACCTCAAAGAGAGCCTTTTCCATCTCGGCCCCTAGCCTCTGGAACTCCCTCCCCACTGAGCTCCGCTTGGCTGCCTCCCTCCCTGCATTCAAGAAGGATTTAAAAACATACTTGTTCAACCATGCGTACCCTTGACATCTTCGCACTCTTGAGTCCCCTTCGTCATTGGTTTAGACCTTGATATACTGCCGCTGTAATTTGATATATTGTCTTATCCTTGCTTAATGTTTTAATTGGTTTTATTGTTTGTATTGCCTGCTTTTATGTTGTTCACCGCCCTGATCGTAGGAAGGGCGGTATACAAATAAAATTTATTATTATTATTATTATTATTATTATTAACTGTACTGGTTACTTTGGCAGGATGGAGGGAGAGGAACCCTGATTTTCATAGCGGTACTCGTTGATCATTCTTACTGTTAGCTACATTGCATGTGCCATATACAGCAACATTTTCCCTGAATGGATCAAGTCCCCACACACTGGAACTATTATAAAAATACTGGGCATATCTGCAAGGCCAAAATAACACATCCTCCTCCTGTTCTCATGGCAATCAGTCAATCCAATGCAGGTCCCAACCCCCAATTCTGGTGCAAACTGTTGTGACAATGTACAACCAGTTCAACAATAAATCCATATTATACCACCCTTAAAATGGAGTTCAAAAACTCACTTTTTTCTCAAGATTTTCCTTAAAAATCCAGAGCAATGCCAAGCAGCAGCTGACATGTGTATCCTGCTCTGACATCTGCTGCCACCACTGACACTAGTCACTCCCTCAGAAGTTAGAACAAGGTGACCAGCTATATAACTGATGCTGAGTGCCTCTTTTTTAGCCTCAAAGGGAGAAATTCCCACCGCAACTGTCAGAAGATAGCACAGTGAGATTCACATGTGTACAGCTGCCTGCTGTCTCTCTGAAGTGCCAGGCAGGTAATGGGAGAAATTTGGAGTAGCTTTAGAGCCAGAATACTCCTGGGTGCTCCCGGAGTAATCTGACCCATGTGGATGTGGCCATTATGTAAATATTCTGGGTTTAGATTCAATGGCCATGCCACCCAAAGGACCAAAGAAGTCCACACATGCTTAGCTTATCAGGGCTGCTGCTGAGATACTCCCAAATTGTTTCATTAGACTCAATAGCCACACATATAAAGCAAGTAATTGTGTTCCATCTGTCACACTCTGGTGTGGCCAAGAAATTGAACTATTGACAGGGCAAGGAAGGTAAAAATGGGCTCATTTCTCAGCAGCCTGTGTTCAGCATTATGAGACAAAATAAATAGGCCAAAACTAGCAAGTCTTTCAAGAAAGATCCCAAATCCAATTTTCTCACAATCCAGTGCCAAAGAATGGATCTGAGAAGAGAGAATATTGTTGTGTGGAAAGAAACAACCAACCAATAATCTGAAGAGGGTGGGAGGATGGGGAAAGGGGAAAAAAACATGTAACATGCAGGTAGTACTGGCTGGCTGTCTCTCCCCTACCCTTCAATATTTCACAGATGAAAATCAGGAGATGTGTGACCATTGTGATCAAGATGGCTCAAATTATTAATCATGAAGAACAGACAATCTAGAAGATGTTGCAGCAGTTTGCTTTTGTCAGTGCCTACAAGGAAGGACAAGAATCCACCCTTCCTGTCTTATTCTGCTTCTAAGTTGATTGAGTCACTTTTGCATTATGAACTCAGATTGCAGCAATTGAAGTAATTGGTGACAAAGGCGGAAAGTGGGAGGAGGAGAAAAAAACTGGAACATTTTAAAAGCAGCTGAAAAAGTGGTACAGCAGAGGATTAATTGTGACTGGCCCTGCCAATCAAGACAGTTAGAGTGCATGCTCTTCTCTGGTCACTTTCCATGGCCTAAATTCAACATCACTATATTGCCTGTCCCCTAGCATGATGGGACTTCCTTTGCTTCCCTTGTCCTCTCCTCTTTCCATTCATCTAGAAGCCTGATTCACAGGATTTCTCAAGCATGCAGAGCAGGTTTTGAGGGCACAGAGGGGCCTGCCAAACAGAAGAAGGAATCTGCACCCACCACCAAGAAACTGGAAGCAGTAACTATCAGTAGAACAGCCCCATGTGATCTGATGTATCTGTCAAAATCAATGGAGCTAACAAGATTATATAACTGAAAAGGAATATGCACCATATATTTACAAGTTTTTAAATACATGCTACTACTCACCTAACTCTCCAATGAGAAAAGAAGTTCTGAAATGCACATATCCTAATACTGAAATTGAGACACCGGGTTTTTCTTTCTAGCAAGCAGAAATAATAACAACCTACCATCATTCATCATCTGGTTCTCCTGTATAACAGAGAAATCTAAATTCTCATAATATAAATGAAGCTATGACAGGAGATCATAATCATATGACACAGGACTTTTGTCTTCTTCATATCAGAGCTATGAACAATTAACTTGGTGACATGGTGAAACTATCAGTACTAAGAATGTCTCAAAGCAGACAAGAGGAGGCAGTAAGATCACTATTTGGGAATTAATTATCTTAGCATACCTTACCTCATCAAGGACTTCCAGGTTTACCAGATCATCATCTGGAGAATATTTGTCAGATGCATCAACCCGATAGGGTCTTCGCGTGTGTATGCGCTCATGCCTATAGAAGTGTCAGAGACTCTGTGTGAGAACAAGCTTCTCAGGTGGCAAAAAGCAGTAAGAATTCAGTATGTGCTCTGTCTTTTCCCAAGGGCAAATTTTTAAAGCACTTATCCAATTTTTCTGTAAGAAATCGAGGCCTGGGCATTGCCCTTTCTAACTCTCTCCCATGGTTTAGGCAAGCCCTTTTTAATTTAAATGGAGTTTCAGCTTTCAACTGGCAGAAGGATTTTTTAATGTAATATCTTTTAAAAAAAAGTAATATCTTTTGACTATGTTTTCAACTGTTTTAAATCAAATTCTTAATTGGATGGTTTGTTTAATTTTTTTTTTAAATTTTGTATTATACAGTTTTAGTTATACAGGTATTTTGTTTGAAATTATATTGTAAGCTGTCCTGTATTCCATATTGGGCGAAAGGCAGGATAAATAAAACCAAATAAAGGCAAATGGCCAGGCAAGTATTAGTTGGGGCTGCTGTATAAGACAGTCCTTCTATCCTCATCATGATTCAGAATCCATCACATTGCAAGATCATCTAACCATGAGTCCTGCAAAACCTGGCCCATGTCCCCCTGCCAGATTCTTTTTTCTGTTTTCTCTCTCTCTCTCTCTCTCTCTCTCTCTTTTTTTTTTTACCAGGGTGGACAGCCCTTTGATAGACTTCCAATGGCTTCAGAGACAGTAGTTGCTGGATGGGCTTTTGTTGCAGGTGACATTGAGCCTTGAATAGGATGACTTGTTTTTGCTTCTATTTTGATATGCTTTTGTATTTGTGTTAACCATACAATGAACTACTAGTGCATTATTTAATTTAGGTGTATATTAACTGTGAGATGTCTTGACTAATCAATTAACATTTGTGTCACTCTTATAACTGTAAGTGAATTATCATTTAATGTAACACCAAATGTCTTCAGATTTAACCACTATATTAACCAATTAAAAGACAAAATAACCATCTTGATCTTTAAAAAGAAGCTGAAACAGCTTTATCCACCAATTGCCCACCGGTTATTGATATAACTATATAGGATTGCCCTGGCCTCTAAGGCATACTCTCCAACATTTCACAGATGAAAAACAGGACACGTGGCCAAGCAACATTAGAGAGTGGTCAAGATGGCAAAAAGTTAACAATGAGAAAGGACAGATAAGCTAGAAGAGGCCACAGCAGTTTGCTTTTGTCTGAGCCTACTGGTAAGGGCAAAGTTCCACCCTTTCCTGTTTTCTCCCCTGCTGCTGACTTCATTTGTACAAACTACTTTTGTACCCTGACATTTGTAACAGTTGAAAGAAAGTGAGGACAAAAGGGGGAAAAGGAAGGAGGAAAGACAAATTTGGTTATTTCAAAAGCAGCTGAAAAAATGGGATGTCACAAGAGAAGTCCCAGCAAAATGGAGGAGGGCAAGCATTGTCTCCATCTTTAAAAAGGGGAAAAAAGAGGATCCCAACAATTATTGCTCAGTTAGTCTGACATCAATACCAGGAAAGATTTTAGAGCAGATAATTAAACAGGGAGTCTGTGAACATTTAGAAAGGAATGCCATAATCACAAAAAGTCAGCACGGGTTTCTGAGAAACAAGTCATGCCAGACTAATCTGATCTCTTTTTTTGATAAAATTACCAGTTTGGTAGATGAAGGGAACGCTGTGGATATTGCATATCTTGATTTCTGTAAGGCCTTTGACAAGGTTCCCCATGACATTCTTGCAAACAAGATAGTAAAATGCAGGTTAGACAAGGCAATTGTCAAATTGATTTGTAATTAGTTGACTGGCCAAACCCAAAGGATGCTCAGCAATAGCTCCGCTTCATCTTGGAGAGAAGTGACCAATGGGGTGCCACAGGGTTCTGTCATTGGTCCAGTGCTATTCAATATCTTTATTAATAACTTGGATGACAGTACTGAGGGCATAGTTTCAATTTTTATGAAAACTCTATAGATCCATCCCTGAATCTAAATCAAAGGGCTTTCTAGATTGCCAGGAAAGTGTGACATGAAGTTGCCTTTTCCTTAATGCTTAGCAGCTGCACCACAACCTTTAGATGGAGCTGCGCTGTTCCGCAGTTTTTAAAAAAGAAGCTGGGAAAACAAGCACCTTTTTAAAGGTGCTTCTTCTCCCCTAAAACGCAAAAAAAGTGTTTTCATGGCACACTTTCCCTTTTTCTCATCTAAAGGCTAGAGTTTCATGCAGCCATGAACACACTTCTTTTTGCCAATCTAGAAAGCCCCTAAGTCTTTTTCAACTTCCAGAGGTTTTTTTTCAGCCTCCAGAGGTTACTCCTTAACTTTTCTCCAAAAGTCAGTGTTTCACAACCGTTTGTCTGAGAAGGAAGTATCCATGAGTCTTTTCAGCCACAGGATGGCTCATACACAAACACATGAGAGTCAGCATTAGGGACTCTTTTACCAAAAGATAACTTTCTGTTGTCAATCTACTTTCCCATTTCTAATGGACTTCAATTTTCTTTTTTTACCAGAAGCTCATGTTGCACTGGGGCATGCCGCTGCACTCTGCTTCATGTAAATTTTAATATTTCCTATAGTCTAATGGTAGGACTGGCCCCAAGTTCCATATACAACTGGAGTCATAACAACTCTTCCACATTCCCTTCACCCTTTCCCTGCACCCTCTCTCACTCACTCTCCATCACATAGCCTTAATTTGACTATTTGCCAGGGTTGCAGCCAAAACAATGGGCTTTGGCCTTACCTTAAACTTTGCCAAAGTTTCTCTTTGTATGCCCCTGGAACTGGTCCAAGACTACATTTCTGAACCATGGTGGCTACGGCGTACTAAAATTGCAGAGTATTCAAGACTGCTTCTCATTGCAGATTAACTGACAGTCTCATATAATTAGAGGGAGAAGCATACTGTTCCCGAACCTCCCTATAATCTGATTACATGGAAGGAATCTTTGAAAATACCAATTAACATCTTTTGTTTTAAGCATGGAGCCCCAGTTTCTAAAAGGAATGTTGGGCTCAGAAATATTTTTGTAACAGAAACAGCGGTACAGTTCACAAGCCGAAGAGCTTTATTATTCCCCGCAACCAACATAATCAAAAAGTAGAAAGGAATGCACCCACTGAGAGACAACAGCACCCTGCTGGGTAACATTTAGCATTGATCCTCAATGACACTCTGACAGATTGCTCCTGTGCAGGACTTGCTGTGTAGAGGAAAATTCCAATCCAATGTCATTCAAGAGCATGCTAGCCAGGACAACAATACTAACACTTTTCCGAGTGTTAAGATGAGAACTGTATTTGTATTCTGTGACTCTACAATAGAGCAACCTCTTTTTCAGACAGAAAGGGGACTCTGCTTTTTTATGCTTGTCTTGGTAACTGCTGGTTTGTTCTCTCCAGTGTGTGTGTGTGCGTGTGTGTGAATGTCATTCCAGTGGCATGCTCAAGACTGTTAATGAATTTTAAAAATTGCACAAAGCAACCATGATGAATCTGTTCAAAATGATAACAAAATCTATGACTCATAATCACATGATGGAAAAATATAGACTGATGCTGCTGTCCATTAATGCTTGTAGAGGAAAGGCTAATGGCTATAGCTCAGTAGTAGTGCACATGCTTTGCATGCAAAAGCTCCCTGGTTCAACCCACAGCATCTCCAGGTAGAAGTGGGAAAGATTCATTTCTGAAATCTTAGAGAGGTCCTGCTAGTCAGTACTGACCCTCATGAGCTAGATGGTCCAGTGGTCTGATTTGATATGGCAGTTTCCAATTTTTTACATCTGGGGGGCATTGCCACAGTGACAGCAAATTAAGTCTCTGATTTGATGCTTTGCTCTATTGCTATCAGCCGATACTATCCGGTGAAAACAGGGATTATGACAGTGGAGGTCTACTGCTGGTCTTCCCTTAGAGAATCTAAGTATCCCCACCCCCTATTATCTTCTATCCAAATTAGCATGTATTCCTCCAAATAATTCCAGACATGACTTTGTCCAAACTGCATTTCACAAAGGGTTGTGCTTTCCTATATCTCACATACCATGGACAATCCATATGGCACAGATATTTTTGTTGATCAGAAATTGACATTTGTCTTTGAACAATGAAAAGATGTTTACTGGAGTTGAATATCATAGGCGGGCCTATGGTATGTTAACAGATTTGATTACTGTTGTGTTCATATCAGAGTAACCAGATGTCCTAACCACAAAGGAGGACAAGGCACTGTAAAATGTAGAGCATTCAAGAAAAATGTAAGACCGTGACAAAATAAAAGCTAAAAACACTAATGTAAATTCATGCTTCTTAGCAATGCTCAGAATGGAGGACATTTTGGAATTCCTCTTGGACAAAAGTTTGAAATGTAGGACATGTTCAGGAAAAGGAGGATGTCTGGTCACCCTGATTCATATGCAAGGTTTGTTTTTAGCCCCTAAACTGCCTGTTAGCATAGCAAGAGGGATTTTTAATCCCTCCATTTGGCACCTAAGAGTTTTATTTTAGTGATGTCTCTTGCACCTTAAATCCCCCCTCCCCTACAGATGCTATGAACAGCTCCATTAACAAGTAAGAGTCTGATAAGGAGTACAGAATCCATTTAACATAATGGGACTACTTACTGGTGAGCACAATAAAGAATATGAGAATTCATTACCAATCTCGGTAAATAAACTTGAGCATTGTATAGCTTATCTCCTTCTTTGTTCTGGAGTTTACCATACTTTAAGGTTCTCAGCTTCCTGGCTGAAATACCCTCAAGGCACCAGATCTTGGAAACTAATTAGGGTAAGCTTTGGTTATACTTATATGGGAGACCCCCCCCCCCAAAAAAAAAAAGAAAACAGGTGCTGTAGGCTGTATTTCAGATGAGGGAATTGGCAAAACTACCTCTGAGGAATCCTTGTTTAAGGAAACCCTATGAAATTCATGGGGTTGCCATAAGTGGGCAGGCAAATTGAAGGCAAACACACACACAGGTTCTCGGCTTTGGGTAAGTCACTCTCAGTTTGGTTCAATGTCACTGCTGGGTAACTGAAACCAGATGGTATTTAGTTATCCTGCCCTATATCCAAGGATCTCAGGGTGGTATACAATAAAAACAGTTTAAACAGTTTTAAACAATATAAAACAGCTATATAATTTTTAAATACTAAAAACATACTAAATGGTTCAAGAAGTTCAAACAAAACAGTTTAAAGCTAGTTAAAACAATTAAAACAATTTAAAAATATACACAGGTGCAGATTTGAATGAAGCTAATTAGGCCTCAAAGGCTTTGGTAAAAAAAAAAGTTTTTACTTGGCACCCGAATTACTTCAATGTTGATGTTAATTAAGGCTCTAAAGGTGTCACAGCAGAAAAGGCCCTGTGCCAGGAGGACTACCCCCACTGGTGGGATACAGGGCCCTCCAGCAAGCCTCTATCCTCAGACAGCCATGTGTAGATGAAAGCTTTGTGGAGGAAAAACACTCTTAAGTCCTCTGCTTTCCTGCACTGGGGCCAACCTGAGGCAGTGGCCAAATCAGATTCAACACTGGAATGGCTATTTCATGAGTCAAAAGGACTCCTTCATCACAGAAGTGGGCAGTTTGGTGGCATCAGAGATCGCTTCAGTTTCCCCAGGTTAACTTCCCACTGGGGCATTGGTATAAAAGGAAATATAGGAAACTGCCTTACACCAACCCAGATAACTACTGGTCCTTCCAACGTAGTATTGTCTACTCTAACTAGTACCCGCCCCGATTGCTTGCTCAGAGGGGCAGGCTAGAAATAATAATAATAATTATTATTATTATTATAAATTATAAATTATTATAAATTATTATTATTTTTATTACTAAGTTTCCAGGGTGCCATACAGATCTTCTCCATCACCTGTTCCTTTTAACTAAAAACACATTCAGTGGAAGAAAGCAGCAAATTTATCATTGACTAGCACAAAAGCAGCTGAAGTTATCAGTCTGAAATTTTGCTGGGTTAATCCGTCTAATTAAAAATAATAATTGTAAGCCGCTCTGATAGCCTTTAAGGCTGAAGGGCAGGGTATAAGGCAGTCTATAAATACTCTAATAAATAAAATAAAATAAATCCACATTTTAGGATCTACCATATCTCCAAATGTTGTGTAAATTAAAAAACAAACCAGTTATAGCCACTTTGGTTTTCCTAAGATCCGGATGCAGCCCGAATTAGAATTCAATTCGAGAGCAATGAGTCAATTTTAAGAGCTTTGCAATAAGCTCATGGGTCCAAACTGATCCAGACTATGGGGACTTTAGATAAGTGAAACAGATTGGGAGAGTAGCAGCTTTCTCTGTGCCGCTCTACATGCCCTTGTAGCACTTGAACTTTTCCCGTTCAGCAAAAGGCACACTTCGATAACCATCTTTACTCAGGAAGAGAATGGAAGCACTACAACATCATGCAGAGCAGCACTGAGAAAGTCAGTATTTCCTGACCAGTTTTGCTTTCCCCCTTCCCTCTTGTGATAAAGTCCCAAATCAAGTCCAAAGCCAAAGCACTGGATCAGACCCAGGTCTGAATTAGAGGTTCTTTGTACAGAACTACATATATATATATATATATATATATATATCAAGATGATACCCTTGTCTTCTATGGATGGATGTAACTAGTTTAAAGCTCCCTGGTCACTGGCTTTCACTACACCACAGTTTAACCACACACTCTGTGTTTCTTTTTATCTATTCTTAATCTCTCACCATCCAGCTTCAGAGGACCAGGTTATCTGAATAGTCTTGTCTCTTTATATGAGCCTGTCCATGTCTTGAGATCCTCTGAGGAGGCCTTTCTCTCTGTCCCTCCACCCTCACAGGTAGATCTGGCAGGAACACAGAGAGAGATCCTTCTCACTGGCTGCCTCCTGGCTTGGGAACTCTGTTCCTAGAAAGGTTAGACTCCTTGCTATCCTGAAGACCCTTTTGTTTGCCAGATTTTTGAAGGCTGACTGCTCAGGGGCCTTTTATAATGAACGTTGTTGTTTATATTAATTGTTCTTATTTCAATTGCTTTTACTTTTATTGACAGGATAATTATATTTGTAACTTTTGTATGACGTAATTGCTTTAGTCATACTGTTTGCATTTTTATAAGCTGCCTTGATTCCTAGACTTGGGGACATATCCGCCAATGTTTCACAGATGAAACCTGGGAGACATGTGACCAGGCAACATCAGAGAGTGGTCAGGATGGCAGAAGTTATAAATGAGGAAGAATATACAAGCTAAGAGAGGATGCAGCAGTTTACTTTTGCCCGAGCCTAGAGAGAAGGGAACAATTCCTCCACCTTCTCTCTTCCCCACCCCCCTCCAGGTTTACTGACTACAAACTACTTTTGCACTTTGAAAATAGTTTGCATAAACTGAAGTAAACTGAAGACAAAGGGGAAAGAAAAGTGGAAGGAGGAGAAAGAAAGTGGAGCATTTTAAAAAGAAAAAACCTGAAGAAGTGGGATGACAGAGGATTAATTGGGCTGCCCCTGTCAAGTAAGAACATTTCTTACAGGGGAATTGCTCCAGATGTGAAGGCAGAAGCAAGAATAGCAACCTGGATGTGTGAGGTACAAGCACTGCAGCTTCTATATATCTGTACAGTGTGTCAAACCAGTTCCTCCACCAGTCTTTATGATGGTTATATTTAAAAAGGAAATTTACAATATCTTCCATGTACACTACACTGTGTAAATTAAGAGCACTGTGTGTCTTTGTCTGCACAATTTATTATGCAAATAATAATGTCTGGTTTATTTATTGGCTTTCTGCTCTGCCTTCACACTAGAATCAGGCTGGCAATAATTTGGTGAAATCACAGCAAGCAGTTAGCAGTAAAATAAAAATTAAAATGAGCAGGGCAAAGAAAATGTTAGAACTCTGCTTTCAGCTAATCCCTCCTTAACACTTGAAATAACAGGACCTTGCATTTTCTGGATGATTTTCAAGGATTGATGAAATCTTCAGAAGAAAACAATTCTGCACTGGAAGAGTGCCCTCTGAGAGTGACTCTCTAAATGGTTTTGTAATCTTATTTTGGTGCATGGATGGTTATATCACCATTTTATTTGGAATTGGGGGCACCTTATACCCACAGACTTTTTGTACTAAGCCATTTCTAAATGCTGACGGTTTGCAAATGAACTACAGTACTTTTCTAAATAAATGTAAAACTCCCACTGTGTTTTTCCCCTTAGGCAATGGAAAACAACAGGGTTGTATATGTGTTTTTAAACTTTTGACTTTTTGGTGAGGTTACCCTAAAAAGCACATGCGGCTAAGAGAACTTGATAGTCAAATATCACTAAAATGCAGAAATCTTTGTTTCACAGAAAGGCACAAGTGGGAGGAAACAGAACACCACTTCAGTATCAAGCCAGGCTCTTCCATTTTCAACCTTATCCTGTTGGTATGTTGAAACCAGCAAAACGTTATCATTGAATAAAGCACCGTCATAAATCTATATTGGTTGGGGTTGGCAGTGAATAAAGAGGTCTATATCAAGTTTCCTCAGTAGGTGGGTATGGTGGTTCCTGTAGCCCAATGCAACTAGAAGACACCAGGGTTGGGAAGGCTGATCTATTAACATTCACGCTTATTGTCATTAATGCAAATATCTGGCACAGAAAGGCAACAGAAGCCAGTCATGAAGACTCAAGAGTGTGATTTGCATCCATTCAGTACTAGCCATTTGTGCAGTGAAATTTGCCTGGATTGTTAGATTGTTAATATTTTTAAAACTACAACCCAGAATCCCCATCCAGCATTGTTCATAGCTATGCTGGCTAAGTAATTATGGGAGCCGTACTCTAAATAAGCAACTTTTCCCAAATCTGAAGACAGTTGGGGTTCAAATATGTTCAGGGGAGAGTATGTTGAAAATATGTTCAATGTGTTATCTTCAAATATATAGCTGTGTTAGTCTGTAGAATCAGTATGTAGAAAGATCTTGCAGCACCTTTGAGACTAACTAACGAAAGAAGTTGGCAGCATGAGCTTTTGTAGACTTTACTTCTTCAGATGCAAATGAGTCTACAAAAGCTCATGCAGCCAACTTTGTCAAATATATATTTTACCTATAAACGTTGGAGATCTGTAAGGTGCATTACAAGCCTCTGGGCTCTTGCTGTCATTGTGTTTATTAGTTTTAAAGAGGAGTGGGGAAGCCCTTGGCTGTGTGTGTATATGACTTCAAGTCATCTGTCGACTTGTGGCAATATTTGAGGAAGTAATCTCAAGTCTATATGAAAGTTTATGCTACCAATATCTGTCTTTCAGTTCTCAAAGGTGCTGCAAGATCCCTTTCCATAGTGAACTTCACAGGGTTTTCTCAGGGAAGGACTACTCAGAGGTGGTTTTGCTAGTTCCTTCCCCTGAAGTATAGCCTACAGCACCTGGTATTCATGGGTGATCTCCCATCCAAGTACTAACCAAGGCTGACCCTGCTTAGCTTCCAAGAACAGATGGGTTCTAGGGGACTTTCGGGCATTTAAGCAGCACCCAGCTCTTCATTATGTGGACCAAATTAGGTGTGTAACCCCTTGGCTGCAAGCCTAATTTGGTCCACCTGAATCCCTACTTCAGTCTGTTATTTTTACTACTATTATTATTTCATTTATATCCTGCCCTTTCCCCAAAGCTGGAATTGAAGGTTGGCTTGCAAAAATCAAAGACAGTTAAAAACACTTGAAAAGATGTAACTAAACACTGTTAAAAGCTCTTGCATTCATCTCCTAAAGCTTGTCAAAATAGGAAACAAAAATCACTTGTTGATGAAAGGACAGCAAAGACAGGGCTTCTCTAGCCTCACTAGGGAGTTCCAAAACCTGGGAGCTACCACAAAGAAGGTCCTCTCGCATCTTCCTATGAAGGTAGTGTGACCAAGATAAACTACCTCCTCCAGAGAGCTAGATTCCCAGGCATTCTCATATCGGACCATATGGCCTTTCAAATAGCAAAACTGTGTAAGGCCTTTATAGGTCGTAACCAGCACTGTGCCCAGAAACAAACTGGTAAACTGTAATGCTGCTGGAACAAAAAGTCACACCTTCCCTGTTAACTGTCCCCAATCAACAGCTTGGCTGCAGCTCTTTGGGCCAACTAAAATTTCTGAGAACTTGTAAAAGACAGGTCCACACATTACAATAATCCAAACAGCATGTGTCACTTGTTAAAGCATGTGTCACTACAGCCAGGAAGACATGCAACTGGTACACTTGATATAGACACATTCCTGGCCACTGCAGAAAACTGAGCTGAATCCAGGAAGGCACTTAATCTGCAAACCTGCATATTGGCAGAGTGTAACCCTTTCCAGTACAGCCTGAATCCCTGTGCCCTGATCTGCCCTTCAGCTGCTAGGGATAACTCTGATCTCTTTGGATTAAGCCTCAATATGTTCATTACCATCCAGTTCATTGCTGATAACAGAGATTAGTTTAAAATGGAAAAATCTTCCTTGGATTAAGATGAAAAGGGGAAATAGAAATGGGTGTCATAAGCATACTGATGGAACCTGACCCTAAAACTCTGGACTTGGCAAAAATTCCAGCATTGAAAATGACTTGAAGACACAGAACAACAAAGTGCTATTTAACTTAGGAAACTGTGCTTGATTACACAAATAACTTAAGGTACCTTCTTCGGGGAAACAAATACTGAGAGACTAAAACATTAATTTACTGTTGATGTTGCATATCTTCAAGTTATTTATGACTTATGGTGACCCTAAGATGAACCTGTCATGAGGTTTTCTTGGCAAGACTTGTTTTTCATCCTTGCCTTCCTCTGAGGCTGAGAGAATGTAACCTGCCCATGATCATCCAGTGGGTTTCTATGCCAACTCTGGGAACTGAATTCTAGTCTCCAGAGCTGTAGTCCAAAGCTCAAGCCACTACACCATGCCAGTTTACTAGGACTGTGTTAACAGCATATATACTCCTAAAGCTGAAGTCATGCTGATCAAGAACACTAAACAACAAGGCTGCTGGGATAAAAAGAACTAGACCAGAATTATCCATTTTTCTGACAATGGGAAACAAACTCTCATCCCCATTTAATCAGAACTCTGAATTATTGCCTTGAAGTTACTTGTGGTACACATTATCTTCTCCATCCTATACGCCACTTCTCCTGTTCCTCAGGAAGCGTTTTAAAAGCAATACTTCCTATTTTAAAGATATATCAAAATAACCTTATATATAGTCTGTATTCCATTACTGTGAGGGGGGGGGGCAGGGGAGAGAAGAGGTGGAAGTGTTGTATTTGTAAGAGGAAATGTCAAGAAAGTAGGAATAGCCAAAAACAGACCTGGTGACCTCAATTACATGAGCCTGGTACAGTTCAAATGTTAAATGTCCAGTCCCGGATGATAATCATGCCTCAGAATTCTGCTCCGAGTACCTTTTGCAGGCATCACAATGACAACACTGACACAACCTTAATTGCAACATCACACATGGCATGAGTATAATAAGAATCTGTGTAATCATTAGCATTTACAATGTAATCAAGCTGCAAAATGGGAGCATTCTTGCCCACAGTAGGTTTTCAGGTTTGCAGTATTTCCCCCTGGTATTCACCCAGACAATGTCTGGAAGAAACAGCCTTTTTAAAAACCACATTTAATTCTGCATGCCCATCATTTTATGATCCAAGAGCTATTCTTGGCTTTGCCTGGTGTTATCTGCAAGTGCTAGCAGAGTGTACAGAGGCAATTACAAGCTGGGCACAAGCTAGTTTCTTAAAGCTAATTGCTTTCAAGCTGGAATTGGAAGTGGCAGAGTAACTGGCTCTAGTTGTAAGACCTCCTTGCTAGTGACAGACTGCTGTTCTGAAAGGGCTGTCTAATGAGACACAGCACACTGCATGAACCAGTGGGTGGTGTGATTTGTTGTTTTAAAGTCTTGGGTCCTGGTTCTAGCAAGGTCAGGTGATCTTGGGGATGTCACCAGTGAAGTACTAGTAAATTTTGAAGTGCTGGCATTCATAACAATTTTTCTCATAGTCACACTTCCAAGGAGTGTTGAACAACAGAGTGAGTTATGTCAATCTAAAGTTTAAAAAACAACAAAAACAAAATCCTGTTCATTTGTCTTCATGGCCACCTGAAACAGGTCTTTTGTAAAGTTAATGCATTGCCACGGCACATTCAAACCAAGTGAAACAAAAAGTACTTTTGCATAATAGCAGGAATAACTCACAACAATTTATTGCTGCTGGGAAAATTCATTTTCTCCCCAGCTATTGTTGGGATTGTGGGTAAGATCAGGGCAAATATAGAAGCCCGAAGAGAACAATATTATATATATTCCTAAACAAAAAGTCCTTGTACTTCACTTTGCTCCACTGCACTGCATGTCACTATTTCTCTGTCTTACCTAGTATAATCTTCTGAGAATGAATGAGATTGTAAGAGTGGTACTATTAGCTGTTTTTTTTTCTTCAGTACCAAGAGAACTTAAGAACATAAGAACAGCCATATTGGATCAGATCAAAGCCTTCTGAGTTCAACATTCTCTTTGTACAGTGCCCTTGCTGTTTCCTGTGGGAAGCACACCTGTTGTCTCATGTTTCCCAGTAACTGATATACAGGGGAACACACTGACACTGATACTGAAGGTGACTTCACACATTGGATAACAGAGCTTGAAATCATTCATGTTAATGCTAGCTTGACCCATTGGGTTAATGCATCACTTTAACCAATGTCATCCAAAATGCACAATTACACACTGCAAGTTTTCAAAGTCACAGTGGCTTCTTCATCAGGCAAACAGGAGAAAGAAATTGAAGATGTTAGTCACAGACTTGCATTTTCTGTTTCTAGTCTTAGTTCAGATGGTAGGGAGGGCTATCTGCAGGTTGGCACCTCCCCCTTTGGTCGTGTGGTCACTGGTAGATTTTCAAAGTCAAGGAAATTTAATGTTCATTTGCAATTCAAAAAAGATGTTTCCTTAAAATCCAGTATGTCCCCTTCCTTTGTGAAGCCACAGGCTGCTATGTAGCCTCAAGAAATCTTCATGTTTTTGTTGACGTAAATAAGCAGAAGTTCACAGTTCAAGCAATCTCCGATGCCTCTAATACCGGCAACCCCTGAGCTTCAGCTTTATCAGGAATCCTCCTCCCAGTTGTTGATGAAAACAAAATGGAGCCAAAACTCTCTCCTCAGAGGTTTTTATTCTTAAAGTTGCTGTATTTACAAATATACACACGCTCGTCCGACAAATCTCTCCAACCATCCACTACAGAACACAATTACCCAACAATCCTCACTGAGGTGTGCAGGCTATTTATAGACTTGTGTCATGTAGTCACAAACCCAACCTCATCTGGTGATTCTACTTCCTTGTGTTGCCTGCTTTGTTGTCCCCTCAGTCAGGAAGACTCTTGATGTTTACATTAGGTCTACATGCAAGCAAGCATCAGGCAAACTTTAGGTAGTGTTAGTGTAGAGGCAAAGCATGACAATTAGTTCCAATATTAGAAAAAATTGCTTTACCTTTGTTGGAGGCAGAAGCCTCAGATGGTAAGGTGTCGATGCACTGGCTCTTTCCATAGGATTCCCTTGTGATGGCTAAAATGTGGTATCTTGAAATCCAAAAAAAATCTAGGGGTAGATGTGTTGGCCATATAGCAAATCCAACAAAGGTAAAGCAATTTTTTCTAATATTTTCTAATACTGGGACTGATTGACATGTTTTGTCTCTACACCATCTAAAGTTTGCCTGATGCAAAACATGAAGACTTCTTGAGAAATTCAGTGTTCTCTACTTACATAGAAGCTTGTGGCTTCACAAAGGAAGGAGACATGATGCATTAAAAAAAACATATTTTTTGAATTGCAAATGTACATTAAATTTCCTTGACTTTGAAAATCTACCAGTGACCACATGCCCAAAGTACCAGCCTGCAGATAGCCCTCCCTACCATCTGAACTAAGATTAGTAACAGAAAATGCAGGCCTATGACTAACATCTTCAATTTCTTTCTCCTGTTTGCCTGATGAAGAAGTCAGCTAAAGCTTGCAATATATAATTGTGCATTTTGGTTGGTCTAATAAAGGTACCTTTGTTTGGATGTTATGGATTTCCTATATGGTTAACACAGCTACCCCTAGATGTTTTTAACCAATGTTTTATCCTAATGATTTGTGCTAACATTGCACGTTACACATTGCTAACTTGATTTTTTCATTTTTTTAATTTAAAAAAAACCTTTAAAAACAGAAGAATGCCCAGAGAAAGCCACTGTCACTCCAAAATAATGAACAAGCAATTATGAGGATAATTAATAAACACCACTTGTTGCTTCTCCCTCCCAAATATAAATAGTGCATCATTTTCAAAGATGTCAGTCAGCAGAGAGAACAACAATTGAATTATTTGTTTTCCCTAATGAGAACAAATAATTTAACACAGTGTATTGCTTGTTATATCTAACTTTTTTTTTGCTTGCAACATCATTTTTGTGCTTTAATGGACACTCACCTGTCAAAGTAATGCTTTTGTTAAACATTGGTTTATATCCATTCAACTTGTTTTATATCTATTCAGCTGATTTGTCTTATATCTGTTCAGTGAACTTGCTGGGTATATGCAGAATGGATTAAGGGACCTTCTTAGCCTGTGCAGTCTCAATGATGGAATACATTCCCCTTGGAGGCCTGTCTGGTACCAACACTGATTTCTTTCTGGTGTCAAGCCAAAACATGTGTGCGGTATTATTATTATTATTATTAAAGCTTTTGAAGAACAATTTCTTTCAACTGTATATTTACATGGTTTTTAAAGCTGTTTTCAAAGTGGTTTTCGCTGTTGGTTTTAACGTGATCTTAATTACTGTTGTGTTTAATATATTTTTATACTGTACAAATTATTTATGGTTTTAATTTTAAAATGGTTTAAAGTTTTTGGATTGTACACCTCCCAGAGATCTTGTGATAAAGGATGCAATGGAAATATTTTAATACAGTACATAAAAATAAGTAAATAAGCAAAAAACAGTGTTTTTAGCTTCTATCATATGAATAGCAAATACAGGAGGACTTCAGTATCCATGGGATTGGTAACTGGATTTTCACTTACACATGTCTGGAAAAAAAGATCCATCCATGGATTTTGGTCCACTATGTGAAAAACCTGGTTGTATGAACCCACCTTCAGACTCAGAAAATAATAGCCTCTAAATATATTATCCACACTTATTATTTCAGGAACACTTATAATGGGGTCCCAGAAGCCCCATTTGCCTATTATAAGAAAAGCTCTATAAATCTTATAAGAGAGCCTTTTCATAGTGCAAAGTTATAGTGCTATTTCACACAAACTGGGGCAACCTCACCCTCTCCATCCCCTCTTCAGATTATAAACCTTGCAGGTGGTCAGATTAAAATAAAAAGTTGGTGAGATACTTTTATACATGTTATGAAAGCTCATTGAGGCAGATTTTAAAAAGAGTCCCATCAAGTGCATTAATTTGGTACAATTTCTGAACCCAGTGAGATTCCCTTCCATGGCAGGATTTAAGAATGCAGGAGTATTTATGGGTGTGAAATTAAGGATATTCCACAATACCCAAGCACCCAGAATCATAAAGCATATGTTAATATGAAGTGGAAAAGTTATTTTGATTACCAGTAGCTGTCATCCTCTTCTGTGCTTTGCAAAAAATGTAATGAACACAAATGCAGATCTGTTGCTATAATTTTTGTCTCACTGTTAAGCGAAAGTGTACAACACAGATGGCTTAGACCAGGAAACATTGTGTAAAACCTTTATGTAACAAAGTTATAAAATGCCTACCTTGTAGGCCCAGTTCTGCTTGAATTCTGCAAAAGATGTAACTCTAGAGGAGTAAAACGTCCCATCTGGTAGCAATCTTGGCACATCTATACTCACTAAATGCGTCATTTTAACCTGCATCCATTTTCTTTTTTCCCTTCCTCTCTTCCATAAGAACAAGTGTTTAATTATGAAAAGTATTTGTAAATAAACCTATTTGTCTATGTTTCACAAAAAAGACTAAACTAGCTGCTTCTTTTTTCCTACTAGACCCTGGGAGAAGGGGCAGGGAGCTGGTTGTTGTTCAGCTTCTGCCTTGCCAATTTGATTACTTTGCTTGGGAGATCCACTACTATCTTTCACATTTTTCAATTCCATTTGTCAGGATAATGATTAAATAGATTCCATATCTTCCACCAGGAAATAGATACACAGACAGGCAAAGGTGAGATAATGACTACATGTGACTTGAACACACACACAAACACAAACTGGGAGGGGGAAACCAGGCATGTACTTGGGGACAGCCAGAATTCAAAGCTTTCCATGATTATGGACCTGATCGTGTAGATCTAAACCTTGAGTAGTTCTGCCTTAAGTGTCAAAATTCTTAGGTTACCACATATATGATGATCTATTCTTAGCCCTGTTCAATGGCTATATTGGACAGCAGTAGAATCTTAAACTTCCAACTGATCACTCAGTTTCCTAATCTTTAGCACAGAGTCTTAAAATCAACTCTGTGTTAAACAGAGGATCAGGCTTCTTCAAACATTATAGAACTACCATGGTTTAATCTGCCCTGCAAATGATGCAGTTTGGCACTGCTTTAAATGCTGTGGCTTAATGCTATGGAATCCTGTGATTTGCAGCTTGTTGTGGCACCAGAGAAGGCTAAATATCTCACAAAACTACAAATCCCAGAATCTCATAGCATTGAGCCATAGCAGTTAAAGCATCATCAAATTGCATTATTTTTGTAGTGCAGTGCAGATTAGAATGTTACTAGAAATATCTTCTTACAAATTGTTATTTATTTGAAATAAAAGATGGTAGCCATACCACACTGGCAGCAGTTGAGAAAACTTTATTTTCAAAATATTATCAGGGCTGGTATACACATGCTGCAAAGCTGAGATGGGCATGAAACATATAGTTTTGAAGTAAGTCAGTACCATTTCAGACTAAAGATGAGGGGAAACACATTTTGCATGCTCCCACATGGGAGAAGCCTTCTGTAAACCCCAGAGGACTGAGCTGGGTTAAATTGTTTTCCCTTGGATCTCACAGAAAATTCAGTTATGTAAATGTTCTTTGATAAAATCAACTAAAATGATATTTTGCAGGCTTAAATGATTCAGGCCACTCTGCTACTTCAGGCTTCACCCTAACTTGGCTGTATGTACAGAACAGGGCCTCATTCACATTATACAATTATATTGCTATGATTGGGCTTTAGCTGACATAGCTGCAATCTATAGTATCCTGGGCCTTTTAATTTGGTCAGAGGCAACATAGGAGCTCTCTGGCTCAGAATTTTAAATACCCTTCCTTAAACTTCAAGTACCAGGATTCCATAGGGTGTTGCCATGGCAGAGCACCTTCCATGTTAAAAATTCAAGGGCTGATTAATGAACAATTTTGTGCACTAGAGCTATAACTTTGCAGTATAACTTTGCACTCTTATAAGGTTTATAGAGCTTTTCTTACAATGAGCCAACGGGGCTTCTGGGATCCATATACTGAAGAAGTTGTTCATGAAAAAAGTGTTGATAGTATATTCAGGGACTATTATTTTCTGGGTCTGAGGATGGTTTTCATACAACCAAGTTTTTCACACTTAAACAGCAAAGTGGCCATTTGATGTTTCTCCAGGATTCTCATACACATGGCTATTTTTTTTAACTATCTGCAAATTGCAACTGTCAAGAGGGAGAGAACAGATCTATGGCAGGGTGAAGGAAAAAGTATTTCTAAAGAGGAGCATAAAATATTGACCTTGTGAAGTATATATAACTACTTGAACTCTTAATTTATAAAAATGTGCAGAATAATTCTCCTTGCAGTGACATCAAGAAAGTCAACCTCACCTTGAACATGCATTTATTACTTTATTTTTTAAAGTTTTACTTAGAGGCTTTTGGTTTTCAAATACCCATTAACTGTGTCTGGGTAAGTGCATACATTTTTATGACTTTTGAATCATGACATTTAATTTTCTTCAACAACATTAACAGGTATTTATTTACACTACAGCTTATCTGGCACTAGACAAATTTCATATTACAAAATGATTGTTGAGCAGCAGAGGAAGTGTGTTCATTTGCATTTAAATTCACTTTGAAAACAGTGAAATCCTGCCACCCTCTGGACAGCCATGAAACTAAGAGCTGGCTTCCAGGCTGTATGGGAAAGAACACTCTCCTGGCAAATATTTAAGTACCAAATCTTATACAAAGAAACACTGGTAATATTAAGTCATAGGAAAGCAATCAAATTCAGCTTTGCAATCCCCTTAATATGCCACCACTATTGATGGCCAGCATGGCTTAGTAGTTTGAGCATTGAACTCTGGAAACCACGGTTAGAATCCCAGCTCGGCCATGAAACCTACTGGGTGACCTTGGGCAAGTCACACTCTCTCAGCCTCCAAGGATGGCAATGGTAAATCCCTCCGAAGAAAATGCCAAGAAAACCCTGCGATAGGGTCACCTTAGGGTCGCCACAAGTTAGACCTGACTCAAAGACAACAACAACAGCTGATGGCACATTACCCACTTTTGGAGGATAATATTTTAATTGCCCACATTTTATTTTTCTGCAAAAAATATCATAAAATAGGAAAATCTTCCCTGTTAAAAGTTCACTTGCTGATTAATGAACAAGTGTGTGCAGCTGCTGGGATTAGCAATAAATCCAGGAAACTACCAACATGCAAAGCTTCTGTTATGGCTGAATGCATTTACAAGGCATGAGTGAGAATGTTATTTCTCCCTGTCTTGAAGCTCTTCCTTATATGGTATGTAATAGGGCTGTGAATAAAGATCTGTAATAACTAGAGGAGCCAGGTCTACCTATGGGCAGCCACACATGCATAATAACAGATAACTCCAGATGGTAAGATGCATCCCGTGTCCATCAAGATATCTCTAGCCCAGGAGCTGGGATGTGTGTTCTTCTAGTTGTTGTTAATAACAGTTCCAATCATCCCTTTTCAGTGGGGGCTGCAGTTCAACAACACCTTCAGGGCTAAACAATTCCCCAATATTGCTCTAATTACAGTGTAACAATGATAAGAATCATGATGTGGAAGTACACCTCAACATGTAGATCTCCATACACATCAACTTTGTACACAGATTCTTCATGCTTGTGGCAGGGAGAGATGTCTATTGCTGCACATGATATCTGTATACCTCTGAATCATAAAGTCAAACTGGATGGTATACTTACAACACATTTTGCAAACGTGCTCACTCAGATAGTAAAAGATGTGTTTGCCTGAACGTGTGAATTTTCTCACCCATATAGCTTACATTTAGCTTGCTTTGTTTTGTAAAGAGACTTTGGAAGGTGAGCACAAAACACCATTTGTAGGTTCAATTGCTGAAGTTTGATCTCTGAGGAAATCCCACTGTGAAGGGGAAGATCATAGGAAAAACCTATGTTTCTTCAAATTCCATTTGACCCCCAGTAATCATTAGAAGATAATAGGAATTTTTTACAGTACCTTGTCTTGGCTACTGAACCTAATTGTTGTTGAGCTTGAATGAGATCTGCCAGTTGTTTCTGGAGTGCCATGTCTTTTACCATGGGCTTGTCTTATGAAAGGATGTTCTAAAAGATGAGTGACAGAGGGACGATTTTCAAAATCCTTAATTAGACACCTGAAAATAAAAAAGCATCTCTCAAGTTACTTACACATAGGTTGACATTATATAAAATATAACATCTAAACCACAAAATAGGTGTTTCTTCCAAATATTGGGACTGCAGCTCCCATAATCCCTGGCCATTTGCTGTGTCGGCTTGAGTTTCTGGTAGTGGCAGTCTAAAACATCTGAGGATCTAAGGTCTGTGAATCACTGACCTTAAAGATAACAGCACTTTAACTAAATCATGACTATTGCAGGTATCAACCAAAACTTATTATATTTGAAAGGAAACAGTCATCTTGGAGTGCTTACATGTAATAAAGACAGGGCCCAAGGTAGTTGTGACCTGATCTGATGAAAACTAATATAACTTGTAAATCACAATGAATTGAGGAGTTTATACAGTACTTCTAATTGAAATTACTAGTTAACTTGAAAGGAATTCAAAGTGGAGAATTCTAAGTCCCACCAATATAAAGGACTGGTAGGAAATTAAATGTAAACCTATAAGAAAACATTTCAGTTTTTTTAGGGGAGGAGAGACCCTCCTTCAAACTGAGAAGACAGGTCACTTGAAATATTTCAATGTTTAGTCATGACACAAAATATTTGTTGATGTTCATTTCTAGATACTTTTTTCTTCTTTATTTGTTCACTTCTTTTATTCCATTTATTTTTATGTATTATTTTATTTTAATATAATGCATGTGCGAGGGAGGAAGAGGGGAAGTAAACCAGTGTGGGTAGAACTGGCTGAGGGAAACTGGGAGCATCTGTTTGCATGTATAATCATAAATATTAAGAAAAATGTTAACAAAAAATGGAAAGATATAAGATGGAGATTCAAAATTTAAAGTAATGGACATTTTGAATTCAAATGAAGCAAAAAATATTGTAGTCCACATATAGAAACGTACTAAAAGTACTGAAAGGCCAGACAAATTCTTTTAAAATGCATACAATGTCTTTTTGAATTAGTTTATTAAACATGATTTCATTCAGCATATTGTTCAAGAATGATTTGAGAAACAGAAAGATAGAAGCTCTAATGTACCATGATGATTATTCTTCACCATGCCCTATAGTTTCAATGAGTTTCATATTAGTTCTAGTTGAAACTGAATTTATTGACCACACATTTTCAGAGCTGCATGTTTGATCCTACATTTCAGATTTTAAAACCTCCTGTGATGGTTATTTCAGAAACACATTTTAAGCACTTAAAGACAAATGACAGAAGCCATTCTACACAACCAAACAACATATTTTTAAAATTAAACCAGTGATTACCATGAATGACAATGTAGTCTCTCTCATGTATTTACATCTTTACATATCATTTATATTACATATTTCATGAGCAACAAAAGGGCAAAAATAAACTCACCTCATAAACCTCAGCCTTTATTATTTCTAAATATAATTCCTAAATTAATCCACCAGTGATATCAGCCTGCCAGAATAACTTTCATATCCTTGTTTACCGAGAGATATTCAGAATATTCCGAAGATAGACAGCTTCGGAAATGCTCTGTCTAACAACTGATCTAGAGACTTTTCCTGTTTGAACTGGAGCTTCCTGATATAAAAACTAAAGCAACAAAAAAACTACCTTATATCTATCCTCCTACTGCAGAGGTTATAAATACCACTCCCGCCCTCCCATGAGAAGAAATCCATCACTGGGCTTTTATAGGTTCTGGTTTCTTTTGTTTTGTTGCCTGTCATTTTTTAAAAAGTCAGTGTGTCCTGATATAAAATATAATACTTGTCAATCTCTACAAGTTTATATCCTTTCCTGTGGAGAAGGTGTTATAATCAGAAAATAGAAACCACTACAGCAAGAGAAAACTGCAAGCTGTTTCAAAATTGTTGATTTTTTAATGGCACACTACTGGTTATTTAGAGCAAATATGTAAAATTAAAGTTCAGTGTGAAAGTTCTCTAAAGTTCTCTCTCTCTCTTCGGGTTCCTTCCCTTCAGACTTCAAACATGCTCTCGTTTCCCCAATTCTGAAGAAACCCTCTCTCGACCCCTCTTCTTTGTCTAGCTACCATCCGATCTCTCTTCTTCCTTTTCTTTCTAAGATTCTGGAATGGGTCGTTTATTCTCGCTGTCTTGAGTTTCTCAAAGCCAATTCCATCCTGGACCCTTTTCAGTCTGGTTTCCGCCCACGGCACTCTATTGAGACAGCCCTCACCAAGATCTCAAACGACCTCTTGCAGGCCAAGGCGAATGGCCTCTACTCTATTCTCATCCTTCTTGATCTGTCTGCAGCCTTCGTCACAGTGGATCACTTTCTCTTGCTTGACTTACTTTCTAACCTCGGGTTCTCTGACTCTGTTCTCAACTGGTTTAAATCTTACTTATCAGACAGATCTTTTGCAGTGGTCACAGATGGCCAGACCTCTTCCTCTGTTCCCTTATCTGTTCGAGTTCCTCAGGGCTCTGTCTTGGGTCCCCTTCTGTTCTCTCTATACACTCTGTCCCTTGGTAAACTCATCAGTTCTTTTGGTTTCTCCTATCATCTGTATGCCGACGACACTCAGCTGTATCTTTCCACCCGACCTCTCGCCAGGGCTTGAACAGCAAGTTTCATCTTGTCTGGCTGCCATCTCTCAGTGGATGCGGCATCGGCGCTTGAAGCTCAACATGTCTAAGACAGAGCTTCTCATCTTCCCACCTAAGCCCACCCTTCAATACTTCTTTTTTGTTTCTGTTGACGGCACTTCTATTAAACCGGTTCAGCAAGCCCACAGTCTTGGTTTCATTTTTGATTCCTTTCTGTCATTTATTCCCCATATTCAGGCCACCGCCAAGACCTGTAGATTCTCCCTTTGCAATATTGCTAAAATCCGTCCATTCCTCTCAGCCTCCACTGCCAAGACTCTGGTCCATGCCCTGGTGGTCTCGCGACTTGATTATTGTAACCTTCTTCTGACAGGGCTTCCTCTCTCTCACCTCCATCCTTTAATCTCTGTTCAGAACTCAGCTGCACGTATCATCACATCTGCTCGCCGCTTTGACCATGTTTCTCCTCTCTTATCCTCCCTTCATTGGCTTCCCCTCCCCTTCCTCATCCAGTACAAGCTTCTGCTGTTGACTTTCAAAGCCCTCCACGGACTGGCTCCTCCTTACTTGTCTGAACTTCTTTGTCCTCACACTCCTTCTCTTCCCTTCCGTTCTGTAGTCAAGATCTCCTGTCCCAGCCAAGGATTTCCACTGCCCTGTCCCGGATTCGTCCTTTCTCATTTGCTGCCCCTCACTTCTGGAACCTTCTTCCTCTACATGCGCACCTCATCACTTCTCTAACCAGTTTCAAAACTGAGCTAAAGACTATATTGTTTAGAGAAGTGTTCCCAGATGTGTGACTTTGTCTGCTCCGTTTTAACTGTGCATTATGAAGCTGAGCCCTCCCTCTAGTCCATCTGCCTTGGTCCAGCCCTCAGAGGGAGAGAAGAACCACCAGACCTGATACCCTTCCCCATCACCTTTCCCTTCTCCTTTTGTGTCGTGTCTTTTAGATTGTAAGCCTGAGGGCAGGGAACCGTCTAATTATAAGTTTATATGTAGTGTAAACCTACAGCGCTATATAAATAAAGGTTAACAATAATAATAATAATAATAATAATAATAATAGTGAACTTGGAAAAACTATGGCTTCCACTGGCACACTTGGAATTACATTGAGTTTTGGAAACAAAAAAGGAGCAAAGAGCCTCTTTAATCTTATGTGTAACCATCTCTTTAGTATCATATGTGCTGAAATCCCTATGGAGCAATCTTATAACACAGAGGAAGTAGATAGCATGTGATGGAAACATGCAGTTTCTTGGCAGCAATTCACATGGAAGGTTTTTAAAAAACAGGGATCTGCTCCTGTTTGCATAAATTACTCCCAGTGCAGGATCCCTTCAGACCCTATTTTTTTAAAAAAAATTGTGACTGCAACCATTGGACCAACCAACATGGGCTATTTTTGTGCACATTCTACAGGTCCAAAATAATCAGAGAGATACATTTAAGTCAGTTGGTCCTATCAGGAAAGAAAGGATCAGTATGCATATTTAGAACAGAAATGAAGATGAGTAAGAGCCCAATCTTAACTGACCAAGATGATCAAGGGCTAATAGACCTGGAATCTGTGTTGAGTCCAAATTCCTCCCACTGTAGAGTTTAAAATTAGAAGTTACTCTTGTCTTCACTGACCTAATTTTGTGTTGGCTCTTCTGCTGGCAGATCTTAGCTGGATCTCAGAGCAGCTAGCAAATGGAGTTCTGCTGATAGGAGAGCAATTCTTCTGAACGAAGGCATTTTATCATCTCAGAAGATACTTGTATGTGATCCTAATCCCCTACAAAATTCCCATTTTTTAATTAGGATTGCATGGCCCAGTGGGACATAACAAACATTTTTCTAATTATGATTGTTGAGCAGAAATATATTCTCTTGCTTTCACACTCTGAAATACTAGAAATCACTGATGTATATGACTGAAGGCTAGTATAAAAATAACTATATAATATGAGTCAGGCAGTAAAATTGACTGACAGTGGATTAAAGGACAAAGGAAAGCATTACTTTACAGAAAACTTTATTTGAATTATTTGGTAACAGTTATTGTGAGAATCAGTAGCTCTTTTTAAAGATTGGACAAATTAGTAGAGGATAAAACTATTATTCATTTCTACTGTTCAAAGGTGTGATGTTGTTGTTGTTGTTGTTGTGTGCCTTCAAGTCACTTCTGATTTATGGTGGCCTTAAGGCAAACCCAACATGAGATTTTCTAGAAATTTTGAAGCTGAAAGAAAATTTCATGGAAATGCAAAATTATTATTTGAGGGGGCAATGTCCTCATCCCTCCCCCTTCCCAGCTATATCCTTGCATGTTTTCATCTTTTCCCTGTCATATCATATCTCGGAGTCCAAGGAGCTTTATGTGACATTGACATGATCTGGCATATCTGTATACTGATTTGCCTCATCAAGTGATTAGACTTTTCCTATACTTATTCAAAATCTAAGTCAGGACTGGGGGATCGGTGCCCCTGTTGGTGTTGTTGAACTCTAGTTCCCATTACCCCTAGGCAGCATGGCCCATGGTGAACTGAGCCAGGAGTAGTAGTTCATCAGTAGTTGGAGGTCTGGCATTTCCCTTTCTCTTATCTGTGCATATTTTCTGAGGGATTTGCTAGTACCAAGTTTCAGATCTGTTCTATAAGTACTGCATTCCATGGTCTAAATGGTGGTTTTGTAAGTTCTCCTCTCTTGCTGACGAGACTTAAAATCAGATGACTCTAGAAAAGATCCAGGCTGAACTGCCTTGTTAATACTCAAGGGAACTTTTGTGAACAGCTGTCATTCTCCCTTCTTAAAACTGATCTAGCACTCAATTTCCAGTTTCTTCAGGGGAGATTAATTTAATGGACCATTCTGAAATCTACCTAGCCGGCATCATCATCAGAAGTTGCTGAGGTTACAAGGCATGCTAGTTTATGAGATGAAGCTGCACAATATGGAGCAGGAGATCCATACAAGATAGAATAATCATTAGAAAGCTTTTTCTCCTACAGAGATTAAATTAAATCTTTTTTTAGAAAAAAAATCATGAAGAAACAGTGGATGAAGCAGAGCAATGACACAAGTTAGTGTTTAAGCAACACAGTTGTACCATTAGGCAAAGTGAGGCAACCACCTCAGGGTGCAGATTTGGATGGCAATAAAAGAGTAATAAATTGTTAGTTAGTTATATTGTTGTTTCATATCCTCCAGCATTTCACAAATGGAAACTTGGAAACATGTGTCCAAGCAACATCAGGGTGTGGTCAAGATGGCAAAGTTATTCATGAGGAAAGACACACATACCAGCAAAGGCTGAAGCAGTTTGGCATTTTCAAGGAGGAATTTTGCCTCAAATACATAAGGCACCATTCACTATTTATGTGATATGGGTATATATGTGTTTGTCTTGGACAGTTTTGTTTTTTAAAAAACAGACCAAACAATATTATTTGGGATATCTCCTGAGAATCAATCATAGGCCCAGTACAGGCTTTGCGGTAGCCTTGGGTCGAAATTAGGGCTTGGGAGTGTGGAGCATCCACGCGCTCTGCGCTCTCCGAGTACCATCTGGGGGGGGCGTGTGTCCAAATGGGCTGCGTACCAATGATGTGTCTTGTGCACCGCATCCAAATGGTGCAGCG
Organism: Urosaurus nigricauda; assembly: GCA_034509955.1. NCBI lineage: Eukaryota > Metazoa > Chordata > Lepidosauria > Squamata > Phrynosomatidae > Urosaurus > Urosaurus nigricauda. Next base: position 167,474,407 of record JAOEGL010000001.1, on the reverse strand, counting down.
CACAAGAGATGTCATCGCGCTGCTCCAAGGCGCTAATGGCGCCTTGGCAGTTGCATGGAAAGGAGCTGCATTTCACAGCTCCTTATTAGAGCAGATCGTTGCCATGCCCGTGCAGTTGCTGTGGCAACAATCCAGAGGAAAAAGGGGCAGCCTCTGGCTGCCCTTTTCTTCTCATCTGTACAGCCACATAGTTGAGGCCAGATAGACATGCACTCCTCTTGAACCTCTTCTACTATTTTGTTGTTGGTGGTATTTGCCTTTAAATTAGCTTCAACCTACAAAGATGCTATGAATGAGAGACCTCTAAGAGCCTCCGTCATCAATAGACCTGCTCAGGACTTACAGACTTAGGTCTGTGGCTTACCTGATTGAATCAGTCCACCTATAATGCACTCTTCTTTTTTTCCTGCCAACTTCCACTTTTATCAAGGATTACCACATTTTTCCAGTGAGTGAGGTCTTCTCATGATGTGTCCAATGTACAATAGCCCCAGTTTATTAATGTTGTCTTCTAGCGAGAGTTTTGGCTTTATTCACTCTAGGACTTGTTTACTTGCCTTTTTGCTGGCCCACAGTATCCATTTGCTATGGACAAGTTTATTTCCCATGAAGTAAACAGTAAACAGCAAGAAGGGCATCATTTTCTTTCCTTCCCCAAAATTGTGCACATCATTCCCAGCCTCCATTTGGCGGAAACCATCCACACACTGTTTGGTCTGACAGACAGATACTGTTTTTTGATCCAACATTTGGCAAGAGGATATGTTCTCCAGGTGAAAAGGCAGAACCTCTTACCAAATGAACGATGGAGTAGTAAAACACACTAGAAATTACCATATACTGTTGGGAATTATTTAAAAAGTTGTTGTTGTTGTGTGCCTTCAAGTCATTCCCAACATATGGTGACCTTAAGGTGAACCTATCACAGGATTTTCTAAGGCTGAGAAAGTGTGAATCTCCCAAGGTCACCCAGTAGGTTTCCGTGGCCAAACAGGGAATTGAAACTTGATTGCCAGAGTCATAGTCTCAAACCACTACACCACGCTGGCTCCCATTTAACAGTAGTAAGGCACATTTTTTTTTATAACTACTGCACTGGTGTTTTTTTTCTAATATGATCTTGTGCACAGTTTCCAAGAAATAAGACCTACTGAACATAGTGGAACTGAATTGTCAAGGAAACTTCCAGAGTCTTGTACTGGACACATTCCACTGAAATCAGTAATATGATAATTAATTGTGTAACCAAATACAGGAATATAGAATTGCAGTTTAAAGATCCAGTTCCAGCTAGTTCTCAAATGAACATTGCAAATAGGCATCAGTTACTGCACAGACATCAAAACTCATGTTAATGCTCCACATATGTTATGTGATTCTATTTTGGAAATCACATTTATAATCTAGCATAATGCTTTGACAAAGAAATTTCAAGCTGTAATGAATTCCACCTAAACATTAGGGCTGCATCCACACTGCAGAATTAATCCAGTTTGACACCATTTTAACTGTCACAGCTCAATGCTATGGAATTCTGGGAATTGTAGTTTGTTATGGCACCAGACTTCTCTGACAGAGACTATATGTGTCACAAAACTACAGTTCCCAGAATTTCATCGCACTGAGCCATGACAGTTAAAGTAGTGTCAAACTGAATTATTTCTGCAGTGCAGAAGCAGCCTAAGAAGAACTTCCTGACAGCGGAACATGCTCCCTTAGAGAGCAGTAGATTCTCTTTCTTTGGAGGTTTTAAACAGAGGCTGGCTGGTCATCTGTCGGGAATGCTTTGAATGTGTTTAATTGTGCATGGCAGGAGGGTGGAATGAATGGCCCTTGTAATCCCTTCCAGCTTTATGATTATATTATTATCTATGATTCCTTGTGTTTCATTTTAGAAATAATTATAAACCAACACAATATTCTATATTTTTATGAAGTCATATTAACAAATGCCCTGACTAATAAATAACATGGTATCATTTCAGCTTGATGTTACATGTCCGTACTCCGTAGATAATAAAAACAAAATCAACTAACATGTCAAAAGATGCAGCATATGTTGGTTTTGAAAATCA